>JAQQAF010000004.1:31475815-32675815 GCA_029747655.1 Ensete ventricosum | reverse complement strand
GACAATTGATGCACGCACGGAAGTCCCGCACTGTCACGGACTTAGCGGAATTTGCCTAAGCCGTGTGGCACCCTTGTGACGAACTTATAGACTTAGCTGGAATTGCCTAAGTCGCGAACCAATCTTTGCCCAATGTTCCGGACTTAGCTGAGATTGCCTAAGTCATGAAACGCTGAAGCGTATTTGCCCGCAAAGGGTCAGCCCAATTGCAACCTCGTGCGGGTCCCGAAGGACCTGCAAAAAGAGAAGTTGATTAGTTTTGAAGACGAGCGATGGACAAGTCTTGACGTCTCGCCAAGAGGGCAGCTCTTACAAGTAATTCGTCGAACACCTTGTGTGCAGCAGAAAAAGAAAGAAAGAGAGTGAAACAGGACTTTAGAGGGCTGTAAGAATAGTCGCAAGTCCACAAATGACGGTTCCCAAGGGTGTCGGACGTAAAACACTTCAATTTCTTTGAGTGCTTACGCCCGACTACTATCCCGAAGCCCCATCCAGCCCTGTGCCACCCGGGAGGTTCTAGAGGGTTGAGATGGCTAACGTTTTGCTCCGTTCAGATCAGTTGTCGCAGCACGCAAAAACGACCCAAAACTAGGCAATTTTGGCCTGTTTTGGCTCCGCGCAGCGAGCGATTGTTCTGCAGCCTGACAGACTGTTTCTGCTCACAATTCCTAGGCAAAACCACCCAAAACCAAGGCAAAACAGGCTGCCCAACATTTGTACAAGCAACAAAAAGCGACGAACGGTTCACGGAACGAAGAGTTGCGGTTTAGCGACGACCATTTGTGACATTCTCCCCCACTTAACTCGTCGACACCCTCGTCGACGCTTGTTGATAGGCTTTAACGCAGGCTTCTTCGTGTCGTAGGGCGTCTTCTGGCTCCTAGCTGGCTTCCGTCCGGGAAAGTTTTTGCCACTTCACCAAGTACTCAGTTTGCTCTGCTCCGTTGGGTAGCTTAGTCTTGCGATCTGCCAGAATTGTCTCAACTCGCTTTTCGTAGGAGGCTCTGATTTGGGGTAGTCGAGTTGAAATATTTCGTGAGGCGTCTTGCGGATCTGAATGATAGGCTTTCAAGTTGTTTGCATGGAAGACGTTGTAAATTTTGAACCATGCTGGCAGTTGCAACTTGTAGGAGACGTTGCCTACTCGACTGATGATTGGGAAAGACTCTTCATACTTGCGTACCAATCCTTTGTGCACTTTTTGCCTAAAGAACTAGAGTGATGCTGGTTGGAGTTTCACCAACACCAAGTCACCAACTTTAAATTCCTGGGGTCGCCTTCCCAAGTCTGCCCACTTCTTCATCTTTTTAGCCGCCTTCTCCAAGTAGGCCCGAGCAATATCTGCATTTCGATGTCATTCTTTTGCAAAGTGATATGATGACGGACTACTCCCTGTATATCCAATGGCCAATGTGTGAGGGGTCGACGGTTGTTGTCCTGTGATAATCTCGAAGGGGCTCTTGTTGGACGCAGATCTCCGTTGCAAGTTGTAGAAGAATTGGGCTATGTCCAATAGCTTCACCCAATCTCGTTGATTAGCACTCACATAGTGCCAGAGATATTGTTCTAACAGTGAGTTAATTCTTTCTGTTTGACCATCAGTCTGAGGGTGGAGGCTTGTGGAGAAGTATAACTTCAATCCCAACAGCTTGAATAGCTCGGTCCAGAATCGTCCTAAGAACCGAGAATCTCGATCACTAATGATATTGTGTGGAACTCCCCAATACTTCACCACATTCTTCATCATCAACTTGGTCGCCTCTATTCACTTTAGTGTAGAGGAGTCCCATCTGGACCCAAAATCGTCGTGCCTTGCCCTCTTTGATGAGTTGCATCAGGGTTACTGCTTGAGGATCACTATATAATCCATCCCTGATCCTGGAAAGAAAGTTTGAGTGCAACTGACTTGCTTGATCTTCGCCTTCGAACTGTATAGCATTCACTAGTTCCACTTTCCGGCTCAATGCATCGGCCACGACATTTGTCTTTCCGGGCTTGTACTCCATTACCATGTCGAATTCGACCAAGAAGTCCTGCCATCTTGCCTGTTTCGAGGAGAGTTTCTTTTGAGTCTGGAAGTAACTCAATGCGACATTGTCCGTCCTTAGCACGAATGGTGCTCCCAAAAGGTAGTGTCGCCAGACTCGTAAACCGTGGACCACCGCTGTCATCTCTTTCTCATGCACTGGATATCGCCGTTCGGTCTCATTGAGCTTACGACTCTCATAGGCCACTGGATGACCCTCTTGCATAAGTACTCCCCCAATAGCGAAGTCAGAAGCATCTGTATGGACTTCAAAAGGCTTCCCGTAGTCTGGTAATTCTGAGTACTGGTTCCTCCAACACAGCAGTCTTTAGATCTTGGAAAGTCGCTTCACACTTGTTGGACCATCTCCAAGATTGCTCCTTCTTTAGCAACTCCGTCAGTGGAGCTACGCGCTTTGAATATCCAGAAATGAAACGTCGATAATAGTTGACGAAACCAAGGAAGGATCTCAACTCAGGTACCTTCTTTGGTGTTCGCCATTCTGCCACAGCTTACACCTTTGACTCGTCCATCCGAATGGAACCATCGCCGACTCGATGCCCCAAAAACAGAATTTCTGTCTGCGCAAAGTAGCACTTCTCCCTCTTCACAAACAAGGTGTTCTCCCTGAGAACTCTGAAGATTGTTCGAAGGTGCTCAACGTGCTCCTCGGGCGTTTGGCTGTAGACGACGATATCGTCTAGGTAGACGACCACAAACTTGTCCAAGTACTCTTTGAAAAGCTGGTTCATCAGAGTACAGAATGTGGCCGGACCGTTGGTTAAATCGAAAGGCATCACCAGAAACTCGAACGCTCCATACCTGGTTACACAGGTAGTTTCCCCCAAACGGTCGTGCGTGTTGGTTGTCCTCCATGCCGCCCAGCTAGGTCTCCTACCTTTGCATGCCAAGTGTTTCTACATGTGCTTGTCCCGCTTTGATACCAAATGACATGAACTTAGCTGGTTTTGCCTAAGTCGTGTGGCACCCTTGCGTGTCCATTTGTAAAGGTCAACCTCTCCGAAACCTCCTATGATCCCTTATGACGTACAAAGGAGAAAATGGGTGAGAGAAAGCGTTTCACACGGGAACTACAAACAACCCTTTCACAAATATTTTATAGCCAATGCAAATTACAAACATGGACTTCACAAACTTTGAACGGTCACATACAAAGGATCATGGCCCATTATAGACTGAAATTCCCACAAGTGTCCACATGACACAACTCTTATTTACAAGTCGAAAACAGCCACGAAAGCTAACCAAACTAGGGCTGCCAAGCCTACTGCTAGCCCGCTACTTGCTGTACAAAGCATGAACAAAGATCGAAGGACACAGACATACATGAGCATTACATTGAGCACCATGTTTATATTTTTGACCGTGACAGCTCGATATACTTGTACTGTATCGAGTTGAGCTCGGTATACCGGTACGGTAAAAGATGACAAACCTTGGTGTGATGTCAGATATATGGGCTGCAGATGATAGTTTTGATATGGATATCATGATCCAGAAGTACGAGTCTGGAATATATCTAGCATAACATGGATCATAGAAGCATATATATGACCATAAATACACACCTTTAGTTGCAAGTCTAAGGTCTGTGTCTCCTTTATATAGGTAAGAAGTCCAAGTACAAGGTCTGTGTCACTCCTCATTCTAGGTAAGAAATCCAAAGGTATATTTATTGTGAGATGTAATGATGACCTTATTGTTTTACGTGATATTATATTATTCCCCTTTGTTGCTAAAGGGAATAGCCTTACATGTAGTTATTCTCTTGGTTAACAAGTTTTTTTTGCTATGGTTTTCTTAATTATCCCCTCGAATCCGATTTGTAAATCAGAACATTGTCCTAATCTGTTGAACCAAACATTTTGCTGCCATGTTATATTTCACCCTCTGGACTTGAATAGGATAATCATATGTTTTTTCTGGTGTTTCTTGCAGCATATCACAAAAGCCATAATAATAGGGTAAAATTTTACTAAAGGAAAAAATTGGTAACAGAGCAAAAGAATCCCACAAAAGCCATGAATTATGCTAGAACTGTTTTCACTGGTTTCTGATCTTGAATAGGTCAGTATGGTCCCTATCATGTGGGGAGGAGATTAGTTTGGTCTGAAGTTCTAGTAATTTGTGGTGTTTTGAACTCTTGGTATACTATGTTTCTATTTGTTTATGGAGAGCATTTTCGTTGTACATGATGTAATCTTTGATCAAACTCATTATTTCTAGCATAGTTCATCTTACTGGTCCACACCGGCATACCGACTGACTATCGATATGGTATGTACCAAACCATACCATTGTTCCAACACATGACATGATGTAGTATACCGACAAACTGGCATGTACCACCCATACTGGTCCCCTATCGTACCGGTGCATACCGCCCATGTCAGGCAGTATGTCGTGCTATGGCAAACCTTAATTTCTAGTGCTATTAATTTATATTCTTTATGCATTTCTAATTTGCTGCAATGTTATACATTCTTTATCTTCCTTCTGGACTCTGTTGCTTATTTACATAACCTTTTTCAGCACTATTTCCATGTTTTCATGTGCATGAGGAAACCCCAAGGAAAAGGATTGGAGTTGGCTCGGAAACATGTGGCATTATGCTTGTCTGAGTTATCTTACATGTCTAAGTCACTTGAATTCCTCAGATCCTTGCCATATGGATCTTGCCAAGATGACATTGAAAGTAGCACCACTGCCTCAGGTTGCAAGCCCATTGGCTTTGATGCTAGCTTAAATAGCACACTCTCTGCTCCAGGTCCACCACGTGCAACTCATATTCTGAGCTGGAAAAAGGTGCGAATTCTAACACCCTATGAAAGTTCATGTTTCTGTCATTCTGTTCAAGTCTAATAACCTGTTTATTAAGACTTAAAGGTATATTTGAAGTTATTGTTTTTTGTTTTTTAACAAGTTGAATAACCCTTCGATCTGATTTTCCAGGCTGTGGGATATTTTCAGAAGCTTTTACATGATTTGAATTTTGTATGTTCATTCAACATGGAGCCAGTACTTGAAGATGTGCTACACTATGTTGTCCAGTTCCAAAAACTGCAACCTGATCTGGTTGCTAGGACTCATCTGCAGGTGTTTCTTGGATTTTATTATAATGTGATGATTGTTATCAGTTTGTTTTGATGCATCTCATCTATGTATGCATTGATGTATATGACCTTAGGGAAAGATCAAGGCTTAAGGTGATGCATTAGGTTTATATTATGGCAAGAGCTGAGCCATAAGTTCAGTGGCTTGTCCCTTGAAGTCTTCTTATAAATTATGTAGATCATATTAAATTGAAGCAATTATTAGACTTGGTATTTGTGACAAGCTCCTTTAGTGGTCCGACATGTGACAAAAGATACATTAGGATTTGTTAAAGAAGCTCTGAATCTCTGATCCAGCTTGATATGTTTTAGCCTAAATACGAGTGTCATCATAACAGTAACTTCAGAGAAAAATCCATTTCATTTCCTTTTGATGGCTATGGAAATTAATGTACCAATTGCTAATGCTACCTGTGTTATTATCTTTTAGGAGAACCCTTTATCTTTCTATCTGATGGAACAGTTACTTAAATCCAAGGATTGCCATTTAGACATGTACCGCCCGGTACGAGCGGTATGTACCGGTCCGCCAGTTGAGCGGACCGCCCTTTACCGGGCTGTACCATTGATTGGGGCTATTTCCGCCCTGTTACCACTTGAAATCAATTGGTAATGGTCGGTTTCGACCGTCGGCAACCAATTTCGAGCGACACCAGTCGAGGGAGGGAGAAAGAAGAAGAGAGAGAAGAAAAACTTGGAGTCGCATTGCTCTTCCTCCACGCTATCCATCACCTGCAGGTGATTTCTTCGCCAGCGGGCGATTTCTTCTCCCTACGTGGGGAGAAGAAACGTTTCCCTGCGTGGGGAGTAGGAACGACGCGACGTTGCCCCTTTTTTATATTTTTTAACTTATTTTATTTTTATATTACATTATATATATACCGAGCGGTATGCCCTGTGCGTACTGCTCAGTACCGGGTACTGTACCATACCGAGCTGAGCTGGTACTGACCGGTATGGCAATCCTTGCTTAAATCTGTGGTCTTTTTTCCCTTTAGCCAATGCAAATGGTTTCTCTCAAACTTCAGTCCCTAGCTTGCTGGTAAAACTGCTGTCTTATACTCATTAACAAGCTTTTGAAACTGGTGTGTGTGGATAATTTTCTCTATAAAACAGTATCTTCACATTGCCTTACATGATGTAACAGAAGGGTTCAACAGCATAGATAATCTGCTCGCTGTCAGTGCTTTGCTTTGCCTGTTTATTGTTACTTTAATTTTTGAGAAATAATTTAGTATTGTGCTTCATTTTCTTGCTTATACTTATTTGCTTTGTTGTAAGTCAATTTACTTTTGCCTTGGCAAAAAAGTAATACTGTCTACCTTTTTCCCTATGATTTGTCTTTTCCGTCTCGTTCTGAGCTGCTTCCAGATTTTGTTGATCCAAGATGGGAAGCTTTGTGGCAAGGATTCCTTTCATGATGTAATATCAAGGGCCTTAGCACTACCAGAACTTACAGCAGACAAAGAATTTCAGAAAAATGAATTCATAGTGCAGCTTGGTCAGGTGAGAATTGAATTTACCTCAAGTCATTTCATGTTGTGAATTATCTATTAAACGGCCCTTGCAAATCTATTGTCATTTAATTTGATTGCTGTTCTTTGTAAACATACAGTTGATTGTCAATTTGCTTAAAATACTTTGCACAAACATTGCATGGCAACGCCGCAAGCTTGGAAAGATCTTACAGGACTGGGGTCTTCTTTCATTACAGGTTTGTCTGAGTATAAAGAACATAGTTTCTTCTCTCTTAACTACAGATTCCTTTTGATAAATACCCAGAACCAACCTCAACCATGCTGCATCTTAGGCTCCTTTATTTCATGGAAATATTTATGTTGCGAATAATTTGAATATCTTCTATTGCCAATGAGAATCTGACTTGTTTATTTATTTGACCATGAACATCATAGTTCACTGATGAGGTTCTGGCTATAGATATATTATGATCAATGCTACTAGTACTTTCTAATTTTTCTTGAGCCATTCTGTTTAGAAAAGATATTTTTTCTGTATTAGACAATTTATTTTTCAGTTCTGTGAAATTAATTATTGTGTTTATTGTTTCCATTTATGTGAACTACATGATTATCTGATCTATTTTGAAAATTGGCATTTCTTGCAGATGTCTTTTTGGGAAAGATAGATTTGTTAAGATAGTATCACTCAAGGTTCGCCAAATTGTACCGTACCAGCATACCGAGCTCAGGCTGGTATGGTATGATAGGCATACCGCTCGGTATATATATAATATATATATATATAATAGTAATAATAATAATAAAGTTAAAAATAGAAAAAAGGGCGACGTAGCCTCCTTCCTTCTCCTATCCCCACGAGGGGCGAAGAAATCACCCGGGCGACGGATCGAGATTGGGAGAGCAACGTCAGCCTCTAGGTTCTCCCTTTTCTTCTCCCTCTTCTTCTGATACCGTTCGAAATCGATCGGCGACGGTCGAAATCGATTGTTACTGGTTGATTTCGGGTGGTAACGGAGCGGAAAGTGCCCCAATCGGTGGTACCCGCCCGGTAGGGGCGGTATCAATCAGTACTGCAAACCTTGGTATCACTCTGTTAGATGTAGCATGAATTAACACTTCATCACGACATTAATTCAAAGTGAAATTTTAAAAAGTAATATGAGACTAGAGATGATATTTATAGTGAAACAGGAAATTAGGAAAAAGAAGGTTAATATCACACCTAGGTTTAAAGAGATACTACAAACCAAGGTTTGCAATTTCGATCTGTACCGCCCGATACGGGCGGTACATACCGGTCCGCTAGGTTATCGGTACACGGACCGCCCGCTACCGGGCGGTTCCATAAAAAATCGACCGTCGGCGGTCGATTGAGAGAGAAATCGACCGTCGGCGGTCGATTGAGGAAGAAAAAGGGAAGAAGAAGAGGAATAGAAAAAAAAAGAAGAGGGGAAGAAAGAATACCTCGCCCGCGTGCCGTCCTCGCCCGCCTGCCGTCGCCGCCCGCAGGTCGCCCGTGGCCACGGCCGCTTTTTCTTCCGCGCGAGGAGACGGAGCGTCTCCCCACGCGGGGAGAAAGATCGAGGCGACGTCGCCCCCTTTTCTTTTTTTTTAATATTTTAATATTTTTTAATATTATATTATATAATATTATATTATAAAAAGTATTATATTATTAATACCGGCGGTATGTACTGTGTATACCGCCTGGTACGGGTCCTATACTGGTACCGATAATATATCGGTATGCCGGTACAGACCGATAAGTCAAACCTTGCTACAAACTATGGATTGAGTAGTTGGCTTATCCAAGAGAGATTAGTTCATTGTTACTTGTTAATGATGATTCTTCTACAGGGATAAGGTAGTAAAGGCAAGCAATAGGTGTTAGCAGGGGCAATTTCATGATAACATCATCAGCAGCAAACTATAAATAATTGCAGTAGTACAAGGGGTGGTGCAATCTAGAGGATGACTGGCGTTTGAGACATGCCTAATTTTTGGAGGAGAAGGTGATAAGTGGAAAGATGCTTGATGAATATTCGTAATTGAGAACACCTATCTGTTGTCATATAATTCTTAAGGTCATGTTTGTTGGTTATCAAGGGAGAAAAATGGTACTTGTCAAGGTTTTGCCGAATCAATCATTATCTACCCATCCGACTAACCTGGATCAAGATGAGCCATATCGAGATTGACAATAATTTCAATTCTAGTTGAATTGTTGGCTCAGTCATATAATTTCCTACAAAATGAGTTAAAAATCAGAATCGAAATTTCATCTTGCTAATGATCTTCAATTAATTAATGGAAAGGAGTTAAGAGAGAATTAAGTGATTTTTGAGAGAGATTAGAGAGAAATTAGGAGTGTGAAAGAGAGGGAGTGAGAGTGAGACTGAAGGCAGGTTTGGGGGGTTTTGGGGCCTTTTTATAGCCTCCTAAAAGCCTGTCAATGGCTGCCCATGGCTAGTTGGGTAGTGTCACCTCCAAGTAATGTTAGCCTGGCACCAGTTGATACCTTGTGTACTGTCCCTGTACCAGCCAATATGCCATGCTCCGTATACCAGGTCTCTGTTGGAATGGTGAATACTTCTCAGACCATACCGTACTGTATTAGATTGTATTGCATACCATGCAACCAAGGTCTGAAGTCTAGTTCGTACTCATATGCCAGTACATGCTGTAGTACCAAGAAGCGTGGAGGAGGAAAAGGAGGAGACCAGGAGGACGAGGAGTATCGGGTTGGTGGATAAACCGGAGACTGGGAGTCATGAGGGAAGTGAGGCATGAGAGAGAGAGAGAGAGAGAGAGCTTATGATAACAATACTGCATGGTTCCAACCCCCAAGGCCTTATTGTTCTAATAGCAAAATATTTTCATGTAAAAAACTTACCTCATGTTACCTCATTAGTTGCTTCAAGCAAGGTTTGCAATTTCGACTTGTACTGCCCGGTATGGGCGGTACATACTGGTCCGTCAGGTTGTCGGTACGTGGACCGCTCGCTACCGGGTGGTTCCGCCAAAAATCAACCATCGACGGTCAATTTCGGTCGTTGGCGGCCGATTGAGGGAGAAATCGAACGTCGACGATTGATTGAGGGAGAAATTGACCGTCGACGATTGATTGAGGGAGAAAAAGGGAAGAAGAAGAGGAAAAGAAGAAAAAAAGAAAAGAGGAATACCTATTTCCCCGCGCCATCCTAGCCTGCGCGTCGTCGCCGCGTGCCATCGTTGCTCACGGGTCGCCAGCGCCCGCGCGCCGTCGCCGCCCACGGGTCGCGGGCACTTTTTCTCCCGCGCGAGGAGAAAGGTCAAGGCAACGTCGCCCCTTTTCTTTTTTTATTAATATTTTAATATATTTAATATTATATTATATTATAAAAATATTTATATTATATTTTTATATATCGGGGCGGTATGTACTGTGCATACCGCCCGGGTACCGAGATAAACGTCGCCCCTTTTCTTTTTTATTAATATTTTAATATATTTAATATTATATTATATTATAAAAATATTTATATTATATTTTTATATATTGGGGCGGTATGTACTGTGCATACCGCCCGGTACCGAGATAAACTCGGTATACCGGTACGGACCGGTAAGTCAAACCTTGGCTTCAAGGTTCTTATACTATTGGTCACTTTAGTCGCATACTCTTTCTCATGTAGATATCTTTCATTTCAAATAAGTATTTATTAGATAAAGATGCATATTGTATTTTTGTATGTTATTGTTTAGTTCACTAGCATGGGGGAAAAATCACAGACTAGATGTATTTTGTTCCACAGTTGGAGATGGCCTTCAAAAGAGAGTTTGGAGACAGGTTGAATGTCATGGTTGATGAGGTAGATTGTGTTTATAGTATTTCTTGAATTTTCTTTTATTTGACCATACCGTGTCTTATCCACATTTCAGTAGATTTTCAAATTGTTGTACAGAATATGTGCATGAAAGTCTCAAGACGTCTTCTTATATGGACGGAGGAGCATACTTACTGGATTGCTTCTCGGTTTCTTACGTTGGGTTTTGAATTGGAGCTTTATTCTCCTAGTGAATACTGCATGGTCTATTGGTATATGTATGTTGTTCTAATGAGGCTTATGGAGAAGATGCAGATGCGGATAGCTATCAATAGTGAAACATGTAAGTCATGTCTAACTTTTGAATGACATTCTTGTGATAGCTGGCCTGAATCTTTATCAAAATGGCACTTATTTTCTTACCTCGAATATAAATTGTTTGATCTTTTAATTTTATAAATTATATCTTTTTGGATGTTCGTCCATTTTATCCAAATTGGAGCTCATTGCATCTGTAATACATTGTATTGCATGGGCAAGAAGGTCAAAAAATTTATCCTATATTCCGATTAGGTCAATAAATTATGTCAAATAACCAGCAGAAATTCCTCGACATGATATGCTGTACTTGGATGGGAATGGATGGGAACAGGACTTACATGCTTTTGTCATAGTGTATTCTTTATGTTTTGGACCTTAGGTGGACTTATTTAAACCATTTTTTATTTCTCTATAACTTCGATGATGTTCTCAAGTACATTAGTTATTGCTTTGATTTCCATGGTATCAGTAAATATGGATGGTGCCATGAACAAATACGTTGGTAGATTTTGCTAGGTTTGCCTCTCTAGCAAAGTTTAACTTTTTAAAGAGTGTTGTACAGTGATCATATAATCAAAGTGCTGTACAGTGATCAAGTAATCTAAGTGGCCCCGATAGTAAGAAGGCATGGTATGCTCCAAATTCTTAGGTTGCTTTTGAAAGACATTTTTGTACCTCATGCATCTAAATTCTAGTCACCAAAGACTAATAATTATGCAGAATCTCTAGCTTCATCAGCTTAAGCAATCTATCAAACTCTTGTCTCTTTTTGTTGTTGGCCTGAGTTTGTTGGATGGCAAGTTGACAAAACAATCTTTCCTTCTAGAATCCTTATCAAGTTGGTAATTTCATTGCGATTTCTTAGGTTCTCCTATACTCCTATCATTACAACCCCGTCCATGATAAATTGCAAACAACATGAGTTTTGCTTCTACTCACAAAATGTTGATTGCTTTGTCATTATGGAGTTCTCAATAGATCATTGTCACTTCATGTATTAGATGCATAATTTAAGGTATCAGTCGATTCCAATACATAATTTCAACCAGAGTTAGTTGGTTTTGGTCAATTTTGGTTGAATTCATAGCCTTATAAGTAAAAGAAGTAGGAGGTGAAGGAGAAGGAAAGAGAAGCCAAAATGAAGCAATAACTGAGAGACAACTATTATCACTGACATTGTTGCAATAATTGTCATATACTGTGACATAAAATTATAGAGAGAACGGATATCGAGAGAGAAAAGTGAACAACAGAGAATAGACCTCAACCTTTCAAGAAAATAGGGATACGATAGGGACAATGAAAATGCAATAGACTTATGAGTTACTCCAAGACATTTTCTTTCTTTATCGGCTTCTGCATTAATCTACACTTGCATGTGATAGCAACACGAGGCTGAATTGTGATCCTTAATTATCTTCAGTTCTATAAATTGAAACTTTTAAAATCTTTTGTATGATATATAATACTTATTTATTATGATATTTTTTATTTGTGTTATTATTAATTTTCTAATAAACTTTTATTGTTTACAATAATGATTCACTTATACTTTTCATGTTATTATTATACAATATTTTTTTATTTTTTATATTACGGTTTCATATTTTTTCTTTAGAAGATAAATATTTTGTGAAATATGAAGATGAAGAAAATCTTTTAGCATATAATATTTTATTTTCACTAATTTTAATTTGTAGTTTTTCGTGTTTTACTAACTTTTTTAACTTCTATACTTTTTGTTTACTTCTAAAACATTTTATTGACCGATTTTGATCCTATATGATTTCGATCATGTTATCCTTGGACAAATCATATTGCAGCAACGATCTTGGAAGTTGCAACTGTGATCAGATGGTCAAGGAGTTGGGGCCAACTACCTGAATATGCTCTGCTAAAGCTAGTGGAGTTGTTGGACCTAGTTCTACAATTACATTGGATAATGGATAACAATTGGTGTATGCCTGTTAATGGGCTCGAAGGATCTTTGCTTTCTAGATACTCTTTTTTTTCTTGTGAACTTTGGTGTCTTGATAATGGTTTTAAATAGGCATTGACCTCTTTAGCTATCTCTAGTGTTAGTGGAACATTCTCCAGAGACAAGAGCATTAAGGGTTTCTTTATTATTAAGGGCAACATCATCTATAAGAACCAAAGTTGGTTTCTTCTATATTCCATCTACTTTGTTTTTTTGCTAAAGAATACAAGCATGATGAATTAAAGAAAATGCATACACCTCTCTCTCGTGCACCATTCTCCGTGCATCAGCTGCCCACTATCATGCCACCCCAGGCCTCACTGAATCTACTCATCCTTCTTCGTCACCCTTGCTATGTCTTCTTCTCTGCCATTCACTGCCTTGTCCTCTACATCTTCACTGCCTACTTTCCTCTTCCTTTTGTTGCATCCTCCCATTCTCTTCTTCACCTCCTCTTCTATTTCTCCTTCTCTTCGTCCTCCTGTTCTACTTCTCTTTGTCTTCCTCATCATCCTCCCCTCCCTCCTCTCCCCCTTATTTGTGCCACTTGATGTTCTGCCTTGTATAGATACGTCAGAAATGGATCTGACCCGTACAGACCAACACAAGTTCGATACTCGAAATTGAGAACCTTTTTTAGAAGAACATAACCTACTTTGTATAAACAATTCATTTTTGTTATCCTGGATTGGGGATTTGATTAACTTATTGGACGTCACCATATTTTAGAACTTCAAGACAATATATTTAGGCCTTTTTATTCTTCCACCAAGTGTGGATTGGACTATGCTACTCCAAACCTAAGTCTGTTTCTTGATTATTTACAACAAGGATTATATCTGAGTTACGTAAGGATACTAGTACTCTGATGATTTGGTACTATATGAATGCCTACCCATATCATGTGTCAGTATGGGTTGATACTGACCGATATGATCAGTTTGGCAGAGAAATAGACCGATAAATGAACATATGATTCATGTATTATGAACATATGATAAAAAATGAAATGTCATACATCGTAAATAATCCATGACCACCAAAAGGATGATTCAAAGGAAGGTAGTTCTAAGTCAATATTATACATTCAAGAATCCATGTCAGAGAATGCTCCCACTGCATCTGGTCTGATATTGATTGACAGTATGCATCTGATGTAGTAGTGGTTTTGTCATCGCAAAGCTATTGTAGTAGGTTGTTGAGTCAAAGTATGACTATGGTAAGTACGGTTGCTCCGACTAGAGACTCCGACTGTTATCCACTGTATTAACATTTTCAGCCATATGATGTATCAGATTTTGAGGAAAAGAACCAACACATTCCATGATAGTACTAGTCATGAGATTTGTGTTGGTAGAAAGACCATAAATATGAGGAATTCCTTATCTCAACTCCTTGAAATCACTCTTCCCTTTGTCCTGGTCTTTCTGTCCATAGACCAATGGGGTGACTCCATGTGTTTCATGATCATCTTGAATAGTAGTGAAAGACTGTTCCTCAGTCCACACATCACCTCTATGCCTGCTTACTGAGAATGTAAGATCCCTGATCCTAGCTGCTGTCATTGGTATACACACATTTTCTTCTCATTATCATATCCATGGACTTCATGTAGAACAAAGTTTGATGGAGATGTTTGTTCATCTGAACAGACTTGTTGCTCACTGATGTTAACTATGATTAGCGACCTTTATGTTCATCATTATGGTTGAATGACTAAAAATTGATTTGCTGGCCTTTTGCCACAATACCATGGACAACTAATTGGCTATAGCTCGACCCTTGGCATCTAGAAATTGGTCTTTGTCATATTGTGTGCTTTGTCTTGTCAGCCCTTCTTATTCTGTTCTGAGATAAATTTTAAATGGATCTGGTGGATATATTAACTTGTCTATGTGTGGATCCATCCAGTTCTCTCCTGTGTGTACTTATTTATCATCATATTGAATCATGCTAAACTCTAGAGCAAATGTATCTGATCTGTGCTCTGTTTGTTTATCTAGCTCATGGCTGCACAATCATAGATGCATATTAAAGTGAATTTACACCAACTTCTCATGGTGTTTCAACGATAAACATATGCAAACTTTGGTGTGTAACAACGAGAAACAATGAGAATGTGGACTGTTACATTGAATAATTGGATAATGTGGTCTGTGATACAATTTACTCTTTTCTTCAAGTGAGATGTGGATCCTCTATATTGTAGTTGCTAATCAGCTGTAAATTAGGTTACTTTGTAGCTATAATTAGAGCCGAATAAAGCACAAACTGTATTTGTTAATTGTGTTACTAAGATCGATATGTTGGTAGTCAATGTAAGTGTTCTTGCTAAGGATGCCATAAGCCTCTTGAAGTAGATGTCCCTAAAGAAACTTCAGGCAACCGTTCACACCTACTGTGTTAGATTACTTTGTATAATGATTCATTAATTTCATTTAGCTCACTAGTGATCTCTCTCACATTTGAGGTTCTTGATTCTAGTCAAGTGATGACAATCCAAAGTGCCAGTAAGAGGTTATCATCAGTGGTAAGATTATACCAAATTGATATACAGACCCAAGGCATAACCTATATCAAGCCAATATATATTAAAAGTTCCAGATTATAATTATAAGAACTTTGAATGATAACATTACATTTTTTCTTATCAGCCATGTGAAAACCTCTGGACATTTCAGTGTCCTATCTGTAATAAATGATGTAATTATAAGGTTCAACTTCCTTTTCTCCTCCCTAACATTTGACTTGGAAGTTTTCTCTAACTTCCTAGGAAATTTTAGCTTTTCTTTTTCCTTTATTCTCTGGAATGTGAAATGGTTTTCCAGACCATACATTGCATTATTTTATTAACTCATCTTTCCAAAAGTCACTAAATTTAAGTTTCTTTTACTCCCCAAAACAAGAGAAGACTAGAACTACTTCTCTTTTCTTTCCTGCAAACCATTTACTTGTATTTATTTTGCATGGAAGAAACCTTTCAGGAGTATGTTTTTCCAATTTCTTTCAACAAGACATTTCCATTTTTGTTTAACACCATAGGTAGTGGGTAACTTGCATCGGATGGTTAAATATGATTATAGATAGCTACTTTTCTGGAAGTGACAATTCCACAACTCACCCACTTCAAACCTTTGGATCAGTTTTGATTACAGAGTTGATTATATTAGAGTTCTTGTTAAACTTTTTAGATTATTTCAGTTTTTTAAAGATACATATTGATGTTATTTTGTACAACACACCACATTTAAATGGGCCTAACAACTGCTCAAAGTGGGCAAATGTTTGTGTACAAATGAGTCTAATGTGAATTTTGTCAATTAACCAAAATTGATTACTCGGGTATCTTCTCATTGGATTTCATCATGATATTTGTGTTGACCAATCAGCCCAAAGAAGAGGGAAAAAAAAGAGGGATCATGTCAAGGATCCAGCAAGAGATGGTTCGCTGTCATCTTCTAGTTTATTAATCCACTGCTACATTTGCCTCTGCGAAGGGTTGGCCATGGTGAGTTTTTCTCTCAAATAGTTAGAAGATATGAAATGGATTCTGAAAACTGTTTATTATTCTCTGCTATCATAGATGCTGGCAGCTCTGCATAATGAATCCAAGGCCTTCCAGATGCGGAGTCCTTTCAATGGTGAAGAGGAGGTACTCATTTATGCTATTCTACAGAATAATTTTGTGAAATCGGAAACTAATCATTGTTACACATCCTCTAACCAGAGATTCATACAGCACTTTGAGCTCCTACAGAAGGCTCATGTTCCCGATCATGTTTCCTACTACCTTTTCAAAGAATCGTCAGTTCATGCACGCATATCTGTGAGTGTTTAAAGCTTGTGAGGATGTTTATTTTAATTATTTTTTTTTTCTCTCGGTAGCTGTAATGGGTGCATATTTATGCATTCCAGGGTGTTGTGAAGAACAACTACTTTCGAGAAGCCCAGAGGATCACATCATCGCTAAAGGGAAGTTTTGCTGGTGATCCAAACAGGATGCTAGAGCTGCAGCAACTTGAGCAAGTTGCAGAGCACAACCGGATAGCTTTAAATGTCATAAACCAAGTCGGTGCTGATGACCAATCCCTCAGGGTCTCGTTTGAATTCACTCACCACCCACATTTTGCCATAGCAGTGGTTAAGAGGTCATAGTCAATTCGTCCATTTTCTTTGGAGGCTCGCTGAGGTTCAGAAATGTTGAAATTAAGAGCAATTACGTATGACATTTCTCAACTTCAGTTGTTGGTTATTCAGGCTTGATGTCTGATGTATCAGCGGAATGCAGGATGGTATCTTTGAACTTTTTTTTTTTTTTTTTGTCAAGACCTTTGTTTCATTCATTTCACTATTGATTTGTGTTGTATTGTCAGTCTTGACAGTACCATATGTCAAAATATTCACACGATTTAATTGTACATCAATGTAGCTTAGTCGACAATCTAGTCATACCAAGTGTTACCATTGTGATTACATGCGTCTTATAAGCATCATTAGTTATTATAGTTTCTTGACTAGCTTTCTTTTGTTCTTTTTTTTTTTTTCTTACTATTCATGCGTGCTTGTGCATGCACGACAGCATCACTCGGGACTAGTAACAAATTTAAGATGTTTTTTTATAAATAAGCTAATTAATTATTATTTTTTAAATAAGGATAAATTACGAACAATTTGTGCATTGTAATTAGTGTTTTTTAAGTAATGAACAATTTGTGCATGCTTTCAAGAAGGAAATTCTCGCTATAGTTAGCAGATCAGTAGCAACTGACTAATCCAACTCAGAAAACAATTAATTTCGATTAATAAACAACTGATCCTTTTACTTGTGAAAAACAATTCACAGCTCATTCAGCGTTGCGCCATTCACCAACAAACCAAAGCATGTTGGCGGATTTGATGCACTCTTATTATTATTGATAGGCAAATAAATTACCCGTGGCATAGCCGATCAACTCAGTAGTAGATTTTACTATCGCATAAATACTAAGAAGGAGTTCCAGTTGGTTGTGGAGGATTGAGAATCTTGTCAGCTGATATACCGACTCGAGATATAACCAAAAATAAAAAAAAATTAACAAGTAATTAAGAACAACTTATACCAGCTGTTTCAGCCCTAATGATCCACAAGTACACAAGGATTTGCCTACAAATGGCTAAATCCCTATTAATATTACAATGGCATCATGCAAAGCTACAAATGCACCACGGACAAGTCTTCATTGCAGCTCATGCCCCTTTCTCCACTATGCCAAATTACACTGTTCTTCACCGTCTAAATAGTTTCTTGGAGAAGCATCGAGCTTCAAAATACCTTAACTTGTGAAGCCCGAATTGAGTTGCATCTTCCAAAATCGGCTTATTCATTGTCCTCGTACAAATTGCTGCACATCCCATTGTAGTGTACCACCAGTCAGGTGAATCAACAAAATAATACAGAAGATTGTCGTCAACAGAAGAGAGAACGTGAAAACTAGAAAAGAAAAGGACAAAATTCTTATTAACCCCCCGTACTATGCCTCAAAATTAAAGACACTTCCCGTACTTTAAAACTCGTATAATTGACCCATCGTATTATGATTTCCATCAAAGTGACCCTCTCTATTATAAATAAGGTTACTCCGTTAGGTAAGATAATGACCAAAATTCTTGTTGACCCCATGTACTATGCCTCAAAATCAAAATCACATTCCGTACTTTAAAACTCGTATAAGTGACCCATTGTACTATGATTTTGCATCAAAGTGACATCTTTGTTAGAAATAAGGTTACGCCGTTAGGTAAAATAATTTGGGAGATTATTTTTTATTTGATGATTAACCCAAGCCCTAACCCGTCCTCCCTTCTCTACCTTTCTTCTCCAATCTCTATTACCCTCGCCTCTCTTCACCTATGCCGGTGTTGGTTTCTACTACTCCGATTTCGACTTCCCTTCGCATTTCCGTTGTCTCTCTTTTCCTCTGCTGCGACGGTCTCAGTTCCTCTACTACAACGATCATAATTCTTGAGTTTTCCTTCGTTGGGTTCCTGCACTGCTGTCGCTGGGTTCCTTTATTGCCATCGTTGGGTTCTGTATGACATGTTGGGTACATATAATGTTTGTATGACATGTTTAATTGACAATATTTCTGACTTTGTGA
The DNA here is from genome assembly GCA_029747655.1 of Ensete ventricosum. Classification (NCBI taxonomy): domain Eukaryota; kingdom Viridiplantae; phylum Streptophyta; class Magnoliopsida; order Zingiberales; family Musaceae; genus Ensete; species Ensete ventricosum. The sequence continues at coordinate 32,656,932 of JAQQAF010000004.1, read as the reverse complement.
CAATTCAATCAATTGGTTATATCTTGTTGTTCTTTGCAGATTTTGTAATTGGTTGTAAATGAGATATGTTCAAGTTTTAGGAAATTTAATTATACTTAAAAAAAGAAAACAATCGTAATAATCCTGCACATGATTTTAGGAGATCGATTTTTTAATTATTTAAAATAATTAAGTATATAACAAATAAAAATCATCATCAATCAAGCTTAAAGTGTAAAACAAATTCAAACAATGCTGAAAGTTAAGACCAATTTTTTTCATGACTTTTCTATCATTTAATACCATTATATTAACGTTCAGAAGATAAATTTGATGAATAATGATAATGCGGAAGGTGTATAGTTTGGCTATATTGAAAATCAAATAGACCCCCCAATTTTAAAAACAAACATCGTTACCCTTTTTTTAACATAAAGGGTTTGTTTAACGTCGACAGAATAGTACAGGAGACCATTTTGATGCGAAATCATAATACAGGAGATCACTTATATGAGTTTTAAAGTATGAATGATGATTTTGATTTTGAAGCATAGTACGATGGGTCAATAAGAATTTCGACCAAAAGAAAATTAACAAACTTTTGTATAAATAAGGATTCCACTTAAAGCATTTTCATCAAAAAAAATTTCCCAACAGTAATGTGTTTAATGATCATGGATCAGTAATTTTTTTTCCCAACAGGAAAGCTATAGCTTGAACAAGGAAATGAAATGCTACGGATAGTAGACACATTTAGATAAGTACAAACTACAAAGTACATTGAATCTAACTCTTGCAGTAATTAGTTTACAAAAATGACTATGGGAGTCAGAAGCTCTTCCAGATGCCAATGGTGCCGAGTCAGAAGCTCTAAACACTGCCTTCAGAATCTAAAATCCTCCATTTGACAAATTGGAAGGAACTTGATACGCTTTAGGAGTTTTGATAGTTGAATTACCCTAATTGTAGAGCCTTAGAAATACCCCGAGAGGTGCTCACTAATATAAAAATTATTAAAGAATAATTGAGGATAAAGGCACCATTAGAAATATAAAAAATTTCAACTTACTAATCCAATACCACAACTTTCATACAAAAAATGGATCTTCAGCTGTGTTCATTCAGATTTCAGATCTTCCTGTTTAGTGCTCTAGTGAGATTTATACTTGAACCCAACAAAAATCACCTTCTTCAAAGTCCTTTTAATGCCTATAATTTTTTCGATATCCTCTAATAGTAGATAATTTAATGTATTACACATGAAGTCCAACATATATGTGAGCTTTTTGCTAGCATAATTTATGTAAAAACAACAACGACAAAGCTATGAGTCACACCTATATGGGGTCGATTACATGGATTAAAAAGTCATTGTTCAATGAAGTTCAAAGCACTTAAATTTTTATTTATAGTTTCTATTAAAATCTTTTTCGGTCTTTCTTTACCTCTCCTTGTACTACTAACTTGATAAAACATAGTTGCTTTAATTCAAATTGGAGAAATTAAAAAATTTAAAACATTCAAAGGAAAAATCTTACTAGCTAAGACATGATTGATTCCATTATCTACAATAACCTAATCAATATTTGCTATCCAATTTCTTTTAGATACTTGTCAAGTAACTCAAATATTTTTTTTAGATTACATGAAGGAAGATACATTTATCGATTTCACATGTTTTCTAAAGAACAACTAATCATAAAATTGATTATACTCCTCTCCAACTAGTTCAAACGAGGAGAAGACCACGACGAAGAAGTCACTGCCTCATGAGGTTCTCATCTGCAGCGCCGTCCTGAGGTTCTTCGGTCGCAGACGTTTTTGCCAGCCGAGCCGTCGCCTCATCATTAGAGGGCGACACCATCCGAGGTTCTCTCTCTTCTTCTCTCTCTTTCTCTTGCTTTTCTTCTTCCCTCACCATAGCCAGTTGCAGCGGTAATGGGCAGCGACATCCAACTTCGATCGTTACTGACCTGTACTAGATGATAATGATCGAGATATTATAATATATAATATAAATAGACAAACCTGAAATAGGATACTTTATATAGACATACAAATAGAATACTTTATATTGGGAAGAGGCATAAGTGAGTCCAAGAATAGTTAAGGATGTATGTTGTCTTTAGACTCTTTACTGTCCTCTTCTTTTGCTTGTTTGCTTTGTTCTTATAGTACTGTGGCTCTTTACTGTCCTCTTCTTTTGCTTGTTTGCTTTGTTTTTATAGTACTGTGGCAAGCTTGTGTTCCTTATACCATGGTACCGTCCGATAACAAGTGGTCCATGTTCCGATCTACTGACAGACCGATACATGCCGCCCATACAAGGTGGTACGATTTGAAATTACATATCTTGTCGCTTTGTCGCTGCTGTTGCTTCCCAAGTTCTCTTCTTTCTTTTCTTCTTCCTCATTCTTGTGTTACAGCAAAGGCAGCAACATCCTAATTTGTGTTTGCAAGCCCTAATTTGTTTTTTCTTTTTTAATGCTGAGCTGGACAGGGGCCCACTACTTTATTATTATTTTTAATATTTTAACTGGACCACCCAAAACAGGAGTGGTTTGCACATCTGCCCATGGTTGGAACGGTACATACTGCCCATACTATATACCCTTTTGGATGGTACGACAATCCATGTTTTATGTACTGTTAACAATTTATTGCTACTTGATAAAAAATGACCTAAACCTTTTATCAAAGCCTAACAAAACACAAGCACAATAGAAATATCAAAAGTAAGAAAGTTTTGCATCTCCTGGTAACAAGATTTGGTCTAATATGGATTATTTTCAAACATTGGATGAATGTTAACATAAACATTTAGGTACTTGTTAAATCAATAAATACCCAAAAACAAATATGCAATTGCAATCCAAGTCATGATTGATCCGGTCAATCCTATCTTTTAATAGTGTTAACATTAAATCAAGCATGATTTTTTTTTTACTTATTTTAGACTTAAAATGTATCCACTGATTATACAAAGTGGTTTCACTATTCATCAGAAAACTGTATCTCAAACATCTTTCACGTCTAATCATCAATCAGAAATAATTGAACAACCAGTATTTCCCACTCAGCTTTATACTCAAGTAATTTTAATTTTTTTTCTTTTTTTTGATAAATATCTCCTTAGTCTCATGATGAGAGGTTTTCTACACAGTCAAACCATGTAATTAATTTAATTATTTAAGACTTTTGGACTTTTCACACAAATAATAGCGATGATACTATGTAAAAAGAATCTAGGAAATTGTTGACATGCCATATCCTTGGGATCTGAAACCAAAAGAACTATTATGTTTTTAACAAAAATCTCATAATAATCATTCCTTTCCTTTCTCACATACTTTCTTCATCACCCTCAATTTAATCAATTTTCCTTTGTTTCTCTTTTGTTGACAACTAATGAATTTTCCCAATGATTCTATTCCATTTACAGCAGCATCACTTCTTTTAATACAATGATGCTTGAATCGATAAAAAATCATCTAAATATTTTTTTCATGAAATTTGCATTTTACATTATCATATAGGGAAAAAGTAATAGAAGAGAACAGTCATGAAGAGAGGAAGAATACTGGAGTACAAAGTAGAGATTGAACTGGAGGAAAGTGATCAGGAGTTTATGACATTTTGTGGCTACAAAGAAAGGGGAGAAAGGGAGAAAAAAGAAAGTTGAAAAGAGGGATAAGAGAAGGGAGGAAAGTAGTAGCAGAGAGAGGAGAGGAGATGGGTGAAACGAGGACAAGACGAACGAATGTAGAGTGGATATTTGGGCCAACAACGGCTAACATGACACAACTCAAGAACAATAGCAAAGAGGGCAAACAACCAGATATTTGGTGTGGGTGAAATGGTCACTTGACTGAGTTTCCTGAGTTGACTCACAAGTTCACCCAAGCTTGCTGTGGCATCAGATTTATCAATCGGTTAGTAATTTGGTCAGTATATCCCATTTAATCTATGAGATACTATGGACTGAATTGTGATTTTAACAGCTAAATTCTAAGAAACTCTCTTGGCCAACTATGACAAAAAAGACTTGGAGGAAAATAGATTTGATGATGTGCTACAGATGTCAATTTGCTTTATGCATTATATATACTTCATTAACAATAGGATAGTGAGCATTTAATGTTAATCAAGGAAAATATGTGAACCTCATCTTTGGCATGATCTCAGGAAGGCGCTCTATTATTTGCACAGGATACAAATGCATAACTATCAAACAATTTCAATGGACAACCATCAAACAAAAGGGATCACATTAATGTCTAAACAAACTTCGGACCTTCAGTAACCAGCTCCATCATCCAACATTGAAATCTCTAAGTAAACTATCTGGACAGTCAACAAATGTGTTGAAATGTTGAACCCAACTCATTGAGACATTGCAGTATATCTGATGAGAAATAATAAAAAAATTTAACTTCAATTTAACAAATAATTAGAAAAACTACCTACGGGTGAATACTCTTGCACACAAACATGAATGATTAGGACGAACTAAGATCAATTTGTCTATTCCTGGACATATTTGTATACAAATTTGTCTCATGTCTTGAGGGTTGACAGCAAAATCTAGCTTCAAGTCATGTACCAACACATGTTTTCTCAAGACCATATTCATAAAGTTCGAAAAACATGTATTCTGGCTCGTCCACTTCATTAGAGGGTTAAACAGTACAATCAAAAATTACATCAACCCATTGCAATTGGGAGCAAATCAAAAGAAACGAAAACACATCAAATACCAAAAGTACCTTTTTATTTCTCCTGGGCCATCTTTTTCCGTATTTCATGAGCAGTATTAAAGATGCCGAGTGTTGGTTTATTGCAAACAAAACACTTCTTATTCTTTGCATGATGCTGTCAACATGAAAAGCACAGAAAACTTTACTAGATTGTAAATATGGCCAAAAGCTTAAGGTTTAAGCAATTATATGAAGAGATTGAAAAGAATCCCTCATGAATCTTGCTCAATTAATAACAGTAAAATAATGAAGCCATAAACACCAAGTGTCAGCTACCATGATTAGTCATCAAAATCTAAAAAAAAATACATTCAAAACATATTAAATCAGCAAAGATGATAATACATCATGTTATTATGCTTATACAGCCAAAGCCTGATCCACCAAGATCCCAAGGAAATGAAGAGAAGTAAAATAATCCAGAAATGCAGAATTTTGTTAGAGTAGAAATATTCCACCTCACCATAGCTTTAGCTTGACGCAGAACAAAAAATTTCAAATAATTCGAAGGGTGTACTTAAATATTTCCTTTGGGAGAGCTTGAAAATTTTTGAAGTCTTACTTCAGTTATATACAATTAGCAAAATATAAGAGTTCAATTAACTCAGGCACAGATTTCATTCCAAAGTATGTGCTTCTTCCAAATCTTTCACAATTCAAATGAAATAGCTCGGCCTGACATTTTTAAGAGGTGTCAACTCTTAAAAAAAAATCAAATCTACAAAGTAAAAAAAAAAATCAAATCTTATCCACCCTAACATGCTTATGTCACCTTGTTTGAATTGTTTGAACTAATACAATGGATGGTATCAAATCTTAAGAGTACTTGAATTTTGAAGTATGAATTCTACATTACGCCACTCTAGTGATTCGAGACTATAAATACTATGAGCAACTTGTGCATTATCTTTCAGTATCAAATTACTTACTTCGAGATAAATAACCTTCACATCCTATTACTTGAATTAGTTGCAAAAAGATCTAGCAAAATAGTCTTTCTTGAACAAAGAGTTTTATCAGACGGCAAAAGAACTACATGCTAATACACAATGTTGTAAAAAGAACTAAAAGCTACAAGGCGCCATGGCCCCTTACAGCCTGAGGAGCTAGGTGATTGCCCAAACAACACAAGGTGCTCACATAAAAAAAAATATTAAAAATTATAATTAAGAATATAAATTGTCATTAAAATAAAAAATTTCAATTAAAACACGAGTTTTATGTCATTATTCCAAAATAAGAACTTGATGTTGTCTTGCCCAATACCTTTAGTGGTTTTGTTAAAAGAACATGCAAATGGTAGCATTATATCTTATGAATCATTTAAATGAATGAACTTCAATCAAAAATCTTTTTTCAATGTTTTTAAAAATATTTCCTCTAATGTATCTACAGTTACTGATGTACTTGAGATGTAATATGAATTATCATGTTAAATTGATTAATCAACCTGTGAAGAGGAGGTAGAAGGAAGGAGAAGAAGAGAGAGGGAAGCACAAGGAAAGAGAAGATGGAAAGGGAGCCAATGGGAGGGAAGAGGGAGGAAAAAACAGAAGAAATCTTAGTTGCAAAGAAGGGAGAGAGAAGAAGGGGAAAAAGAAGAGGGAGAAGAGGGCGGAGGAAGCAACAATAGTCAGTATTGGCTGCAGAGCAAGAGAGGAGACTGAGTTTGGACCAGTTTGAGGTGTTTAGGTTGCCAGGGTCAGTCCAGGCGAGTGCTGTGATGCCTAGCGCCTGAACTGTGGCACCGCCGGAGAACCATCAAAACTCTGGAGCATCACCTTGCATCACTCAAGCACCTCCTGTCATTACTGCTAACATATTCACTAGTTCTTCTAAATATAAAAGAAAGGGTCCTATCTGATTGCCATCTTCACACTAAGTAACCAAAATAACAGCCAAATTTTGTAAGGTTGTCGAGCCTAAAACTACTAAGAGCATGAGAACCAGCACAACATCAAGTGAAGTATAAAAGAATGTTGGAAAATGTATTTTTGGCGATATCACCAATTACAATGCAACGAAGAAATTAACTTGGAGTAATTCAAATAAGAGCCAAGCAAGCTTCATGCATTCATGGACCACCAAACAGAAAAATAAACAAAATAGACGGGGAAATAAGATATCTCATACCTTTAGGGCACAATGCTCACAGAAATAATGTTTGCACTTGGTTACCACTGGATCCTCGAACGGTTGTCTACAAATAAAGCACGCAAAGGGCAAAGAATCATCGTCATCATCATCAGCCTCATGATCACCATCATCCCCGTCTCCTCCACCACCTCCAGCCGCGAGTCCCCTCTTCCTCGCCTTCTCGGCCTCCTCCCACTCCTTCTCCAGCTGCCACCCCGACTTGTAATCACCCCTATCGTGCATAAATTTGCAGGAATCTCCGTACCCGCAGTATCCCGTCTCCTTATAGTCCTTACAGATGTCCGGCTGGTAATCGAACCTCGCCGACAACCGGATGTGCGCAGAAGCCCGTAGCGGGCCGTGGGCGCCACCGGCCTTCTCGCCAGCCACCGTCTGCTCCCGCCGGAACCCAGCCTTGTAGTCGGTATACCCGTGGATCCCCTTGTAGACCTTGTCGTCACCGCCGCCAGCTTTGGACTTCCCCTTGAGGGTCTCCTCTGCCTGCTTCAGGACCCGCTCGCGGATGGCCCGGGCGTCCTTGGAGAATTCGGTCTCCGTCTCGAGGACCGCCGTGGCGCGACTGTCGTGCTGGACCTGGATCTCCTTCGAAGACTCGAACTGGAAGAGGGCGCCGGAGCTGCGCTCCCCCGCGTCCTCGTCGGGGTCTCCGGCAGCGCCGCTGTCCGCGGAGGGCTTGGAAGAGGGTTTGGAAGATGACGAGGAGAACATGAGCTTGTTGTCGGTAGCCGATTTCTTGGATTTAACGATGGCGGGGACGGTGGATGGAGCATCATCGGCGGCGCCGTCTTCGTCATCGGAACCGGTGTTTTTGCGCTTGCGAATGTTCTTGTTCTTGGTGGGCTTGCGGAAGAAGTTGCAGACCTCGCCAGACTCCGCCATTCCTGGTGGTGTCTTGGCCGCTAGATTCAGATGGAAGAGAAGACGAAGAAGGCTAGGGTGGTTTCGAGGGTTTTCGTGAACACAAGAGGAAGCGGAATTGGGGAGGGATCCCTTTCCGGATCCTTAACCGCTTTAAAATAAGAGCACCGACCCACTTATATGACCAGGGAAAAGAGGCCCAAGCGGGACTCACTCATGGAGCCATCGTTTCTCGAACGAAAAGGAAGGTACAGTAAGCGGGTACAAAGCAACGGGTAACAAAACGGTCGTGTCGGGAGAACGCGTCGGGTCGGGTTGTGCCATCATGCCCATCGGTTGTTCGATGTAACTCGTCTCCTGCCTCTCCTATTAATTTGTGCTGCGTGATCGTACGACATCTTTTGCGCCAATGTAGAGGTCTCACTCTTCTCTTTTCTAGTGACGGAAGCTATGGGGTTTCCACCTGTGATAGATGGGGAAACCCCATCACCTCTCGCTGGCCAGGAGCTGCGGCATACTCAGCTTCTTAGTTGAAGGCCGGCAGTCTTCAGGTTCTTTGCTTTCTGCTACTTTTGATCGGATCATGGATTAATTTGATGGATTTTATTGAGTTTAACATTGCGGAACTAGAATATTGGCAGGCACCCCCCTAGAAGGCAGTTTGTTGGGGCGATTTCTTAGGAAACCTCCTCCGATTGAATCAATTTGTACTTTTTGTGAACAAACTATAGAAATGTTCATCTCCCCCTCTCGTTTGGGATTTGGCTAGAGGATTCTTCCTATTTCATTTTAATTCTGAAGAAGGAAGTTGTTCGGGTGTTGACGGAAGGGGTCCTTCCTTGGTCGTTGAGGGCTGACTGACGCAGGAGCAATTCCAAAGTGCACCGATCTGGATCCATCCGTCTTCAAGGACTGCTAGTGGAGTACTAGCACAGCATAGGAAGGGGAATCTGCAGATTGCTTTTGTTATAGACAGACCCCTTCGCTTCGATGACAAATCCCTCTCGATGGGGAGGGTTAATGTATGTGAGGGATTGCGTTGAGTTGGATCGTTCACTCCCTTTAACACAGGGAGTCTTCCTTTCACTGCTTTCGAGACCACCCCGTTTATCAATAGCGTTGGCGCGATACACCTTGGTCGCTCTTGGCAGTTCTTTTCTCATGGTGCGGTGGGGGGGGGCATCCACCTAGCCTTCCTCTAGTACATCTAGGTGATATCCCAGCACTCACAATGTGTTTATGTGATCATTCAACACAAGCATCTTAATCTGTGGCTAATTTTAGTTGTGTATGCTAGTACAAATGGCTTTCTTCATAATAAGTTATATGGAATTCTTTGGCTTCCTTCTGTTGAGTTTTCCGATGTGCCTTGGGGTGATTTTAACTGTACGCTTAATGCTATTGTTAAACGGGGTGGTCTTCCTTTCACTGCTTTCGAGATTTCATATCTAATAATTATCTTCTGGATCTTGGTTTTATGCGACCCAAACACACACATGGTCCAACAATCTCAATGGGTTAGCTAGAGTGTGGGTCTGTATAGATTGGGTTTTTTTTTTTTTTTTTTGTCAATACAGCATGGCTTTATCTATTTGGTCGCTCACCATCTTGTGAGAGCCTCTTCAGATCATTGCCCACTTCTTGTTCGGGTTATTACCTCTTGTCGATATAAGAAAAAAGTTATTTTAGTTTCAAAATTTCTTGACTGAACACAAGCAATTCCATGATATTGTTAATTCTCGTTACTGTGCTTCTAATAATCTTCACTATTTTGATTTGGCTTTCAACTTAAGATCTCTTAGAGGTACCTTTTCTAAGCGGAACTTTGACACGATTGGATCGTCTTGAGTACAAGGTCTCCAATTTGGTTGACCAAATTAATGACCTTGAGATGATAAGAATCTACGACGATCCGGAGGGCACTCTTCTTTTTTGTTTAAATAATCTGTTTTAAGCCACTCTAAGACAAATTAACTTGAAAAATTAGGCTCTTGTTAAAACTAACTAAATAAATTATGGAAACTCAAACTTTAAGTATTATCATAATCTTATCACCATTAGAAGAAAAACTAATAATGGTAGTGTTAATAATAGTAGTTATTAATGGTAGTGTTAAACTTTAAGTATTATCATAATCTTATCAACATTGAAGTTAATAATTGTAGTGTTACGTCCTCCAAGGGCTTTACGAACACCTTTGTGGCTTTTTACCATACACTTTAGAACCAACCGATTAAAGTGTTAGGATCAATTAACACTAAGAGAGCGAGAGGGGTGAATTAGTCTAAGCAAGAAATATTTGATTTAAAAAACTTATTTAAAGTAAAGAAGAAAATATTAAGTATTTCTTGGACTTCGTTGAAAACGAGTAAGCAAATGATTAAAGGAAATTCGAAAGATAATGCACGTGTCTTTCTCCAAACTAATTAAGAATAATTATATGTAATAAACAAAACAATTTTAGTAGAGAGCTCATTGATTTATAGTAGTTTGATCACAACTTGATCTATGTCCACTCCCCGAGTCCTCTTCATCGAGGTCCACTAGTATTCATTACTGATTTTCTTTGGGTGAAGATCAAACCCTTACACTTTTCACTCTCTTTTTCACAGGCTTAGGAGATAAACCTTACAAGCTTTACACTTACAACTCACAAGTGAGACTTTTACAAATATTACAAATTTTTTTTCCACTCCCTTGCCCCATTTCTTTTTCTTGTACAATTTTAGCACATAATTTTTCACAGAATTTCTAGCCCAATTGTTGTGTGTAATGCAAGAAGATTTGAGGTATTTATAGACCCCAATTGGCTTCAGAAATTGAAGCTAAAAATTCAAACGTATTCGAATAATCCTAATACGGTCGGTACCACTACTTGCACCAGCGGTACTGTTACCGAAAGCTACCTGAAAATCATGGCGGCGATTATACAACCGCCAAACTTGGTGGTACAATTATCACCCACCAGCGGTACAACCGTTAGGAATCTCAGAAAAGTGTTTTCTCCACTTTTCCAATCCTGACTTGTACCTTCAGTTAACCATTTTCAAGTCAACCAATTGAGCTCAACCTGAGCTCAATCCAAACCCAAGTGTGGACCCGGTTTGCCTCACTTGAGTTAAGTTGGATTCCTTCTAAATCTATCTCAAGTATGACCCAAACCTTACCGATGCCAACTACGACTAATTAATTACAACCATTACGACCATCAAGTCCAACAAGACCCTCCTAACTCCCAATAAGCTTTTTGGAAACCCCCGACGAACTCCCGGCGCCTTCCTAGCAAGCTCTTGATCACCTTCGGCTAGCTCCCGACGAACTCTCGACAAGCCTCTGATACCTTCGACTAGTTTTCGGCGAGTTCCCACTACATCGTTCAAACCCCAACCCGATGCTCGGACTTGACTCTAGCCCAACATCTGATTGTAATTTTCTTTATCTGTCATAGTTAATCCTACATCAATCATCTCTAACACATATGTTAGATCAATAAACCATCAATTGATTTCATCATCAAAATCTGAGATTCAACAATCACCGCCTTTTTTTATGATGACGGGAGTTATCCATGCTATAATCCAAATAAGGAAACCTTAATTCAAGAGAACCAAACACTCTTGAATTCAAGAATCATAATATTCATTTATCAAATTCAAAATGATATATCATGAGTTTAAAAAAATCATCAATGATACATGATATAATATTAATTTCAAAAGTCATCAACCATCAAATCATCAATGATACCTGATATAACATTAATTTTAAAAATTCTACTTTAAATCATCAATTATTAAATCTTCAAGGATATTCCAAGTATACAAAATTTATGCATTAATAATACAATTAATTTGAAAATTTTCTTCTTAAGTCATCAAATATTTTTCTCTCTTTGTTTAACAATAAAATGAGAAATGCCCCATTTTATCATTTTTCATATATGTGTCATCAATATACTATTACTCCCCCTGTGTCATCAACAAAAAGAGGTGAAATAATGAGAAAATAATTTAGAGATACATAAATTCATCATGTGTCAAAAATTTTATATTTATACAAAATAAATATTGATTAAATTTTGCATTGCCCCCCCCCTTAGTGAAATAGGATAAGAGACATAATTTTTTTTCATAAAAAATTCCCTTTTGTGAATAAGAAATAAGAAGAACGATGGGAGGGGTGAAATCAAATATCCAAGCATTTAGTATCCCAAAGATATTAAGTGGGGGAGGGGTACATTAAAAAATATTCATATAAAGTCTATGAATCGAGATAAAGTCTCTTCTTGAATCTCCTTCTTATAAATGTCAACTTTAACGAGAATCATTTTGAAGGTGAGCTCAAAAATCCGAGAAATCCAAGAGCTACTTATGTATTCATCTTATGTAAATTTTAAACATAAATGACAAATTAAGAAATCCAAAAATAGCAAATCATGTATTTTGAAGATAATCTCATGTAAATTTTGATAAGAAGCTTAATTTGTAAAGGTCAATAAATTGAAAAAAAAAATATGATAGTAAATTAAGCTCAAATTATAAATAATACATTTCACATGCATTTAGAAAATTTTAAATTCTAAATTTTCTTCTAAACAAATTGTTCCTCATTAAATGTTATAAGATTTATTATATCCAAGCATTTAGTGTCCTAAATATATTAAGTGGGGGGAGGGGTACATTAAAAAATATTCATATAAGGTCTATGAATCGAGATAAAGTCTCATCTTGAATCCTTTTTTTATAAATGTTAACTTTAACGAGAATAAAATATGAGAAATCCAAGAGCTACTTATGCATTCATCTTATGCAAATTTTAAACATAAATGGTAAATCAAAAAATTTGAAAAATAACAAATCATACATTTTGAAGATTATCTCTTGTAAATTTTGATAAAAAGCTTAATTTATAAAGGTCAAGAAATCAAAAAAAAAATATGATAGTAAATTAAGCTCAAATGGAATAACTTTTTAGGGTTTTTGGAATAAGGATAACTAAATTGCAGCAGTAGTAAGGTAGAAAACTAGAACTTGTTGCAATTCACAAGGAGACCAAAGGATGATCTGCGGTAGTAGAGATGACGACAGAATTCAGCGATGATCTTAAGCAATTGTGGAAATTGCTTGGGTGGCTATGGAGGGGTGATGGACGGCTATAGAAGGGCAGCAAGCTCTAATATCAAGTGTTAGAACCCTTATGGGTTCTAAGCTTGAGGTGATCTCTATAGGGGATCGGCCTCCTTGAAACTCTATAGGGGTTCCTCCCTCTTTGGTTTTCTGTACAAAGGCTGAAAAGAAATTGATTTATTGATAATAAAAAGTTACTGAATATATGGCTATTTATAGGGCTTCTAAACCCTAACTCATAATAGGATTCCTACTCAAAACTCCTACTCCTAACAACTCCAACTCCAACTCTAAGAAACAACTCATAATCGGTCCCAACTAGGGGTGGCCGGTGGCTACTCCTAATCCTCCTCTACTTTGGCCCTAATCCTCCTATACTTTAACCCTAACCCTAGTCATCCCCTTTAACTATAGTAGGGGGCGGCTAGTTAGGGTTTACATAAGCCCAATACCTTACCCAAGACCCCAACATAGTCGACCCCTTCATCTATTAATAGGGGTGGCTAGATAGGATTTTACATGTGTGCTCCCTTAATAAATTTAAAATTAGGAGTTTATTAGTTGGAGTCCTAAAATATCATCGGCTACCGATGGTGATACACCAGTCGATAATAGTACCACCAATTCTGAGTGGTAGTACCATCATTGCCTAGAAACCCGGTCTCTGTTCGACGGTAGTGCCGACAGTGGTACTGCCCGTACCCCAAAATGTCAGGGTATTTGATTTTTTGGCTCTAATTTTGGACGTCAATTTGGGTCTATCAATACCCAAAGTACTCTTGCATGGTATAGCAAGAATGTGCTAAGAAAGTGAACGAAATCTTTGGAAAAATTCTGTAAAAATTGATTGAAAGCTTCCCTTATGTCTTTCAAGTATAAAGTGAGTTTAAGGGAAGAGGTGAAAGATTGTAAAGGTTCTTCTCCTGAACCCATGAAAAGGAAAAAAAGTGTGTAAGGGATAGTTGATCTTTGCCCTTCAAAGAAGATCATTAGTAGAGATCGGTGGGCCTCGACGAAGGAGGACTCGAGAGTGGACATAGGTCAAGATTGACTAAACCATTTTAAATTATGTGAGATTCTCTTACTTGTCTTCTTTCAATTTGCTCCTGATTTTAGTAGTTCATAACTAGTTCTAAAATAAGCTCAAGCTTCTTCATTCAGTTTTAAATTGCTCTCTAAGTCGCTCTTAATGAATTCTAGCCAAAAGCCCTTTCGATTTCGGTTTTTCAAACTGAGTTTTTTGACTCTTGCACTAATTCAACCCCCACCCCCCTTCTTACTACCAACTCAATCCTAACAGTCAGAACTCTTTCTGACACAATAAATTGTTATCATATAATAATTCACTTAACTCATCGACTATGGACATACTAAGCACTACACCATACTCCTCAATCGGTACAGAGAGATCTAATTTATTGGAGCTATCTATTCTCAGCTATCATATATCTATAGTCTCTCATCCATCTAATATCCTAGAGATCATATATCCAGCATCGTAATATCAAGCCTTATACGAAATCCATCCGAGTCTCACTCTAATTGGATTCTTCTAGAGAACTCTCTCAATCCGAACAACCCTGGCTAGGGATTTGCTTGAGCGAGAATACATGAGATATTCCACTCATGATATCGAGAGTGGATGATCCTCTATTGATACTCAATTACCTTCGTAATGTTGGTTACTAATCCCAATAACTAACTATACTAGATCTGAAACTTTCAAACATATAAGTCTGGCGTCAAAGATGTTGAATCTCAGATTTTGATGATGAAATCAATTAATGAAGTTTTGGACTAATATACTTTTAAGATAAATGACATAGAAAGACTTTGATCATGGTCATAAGCCATCACATGACAAATTATTGAAGTAGAAGAATCAGACGTTTTGCCGGAGAAGTATCATGTCAATGATTGGACATCGGGTCAGAGGATTGGTTGATGTGCTAAAGGATGGACTTCGTGCCATGAGTTCGAGAATCGAGTTGGAAGGATCGAGTATTGTGTCAAAAGATCGAATATTATGGAAAGTCAACATGCCAATAGATTGGGCAATATATCGAAAGAAAGAACGATATGTTGGAGGTTCGGACAAAGTGTCGGATGATCAGATGACATGTTAGAATATTAAAAAACATGTTGAGGACTTTATGATTGTGCTAGATATGTGATTGAGTGGTTAATTCTTGATCATGGTCATTTAGATAAAATTAAACTGATCTTAGGCCAGAACCATGTCAACTTGATTTGGAGTCCATTGGGCCTAAACCAAGGTTGAATTTGGCCTAAACCAGAGCTGAATTAGGCTTGATGAAAAGCCAATTCGCTAACCTGGAGTTGACCTAGGTGGTGGTACCGCTAGGTCCAAGCGATGGTACCACCTAAACTGTCGGATAGTATTGTTTATGCTTTTTTAGGCATTTGGTAGGACCCTAATAGGCTCGAGTCCTCATCTATTGAGTTATATTCTTTATTGAGTCATGTTGGAGTTCAAGTAGGAGTTGAAGTCTATTTGATTAGGATTCATAGTAGGAGTTGAAGTCTATTTGATTAGGAGTCATAGGAGTCGGCTAAGAGTCTCTATAAATAATGGTGTAACACTTTTGTTTGCATCAATGAAAAGTCCTTTATTTTCAGCCTATTGGCTGAAACCCTAGGAGGGCCAATCCCCTATAGAGATCAATAAGGCTTGATCCCCTATAGTAATCATTTATCCCTCTTTTTCTGTGATAGAAACCTAAGGGTTCCTATCATCTGGTATCAGAGCAACATTCCTTGGCACTTTTGCTTCTACCATTCATCATCTCCATCACTCCCTTTGCCATCGTCATCGTCACCATCGCACCTACCACCTTGCTGCAGTTTTTCACCATCTTTGTTGCATATATCATTAGCCCAGAAAAAAAAGGAAAAAAAGAAGAAGGAAGATTAAAGTGGTAGCCAGCCCCTCATGCTCAAGCAAGAAAGGGCCACGCTGCCGGTCAGACCTGCCGCTCTTCCCCACCGCCGTAGGCCGCTATTCCTCTACCATTACTGCCAGCCCCTACCGCCAGTGTTGTTGCCCAGCCACATCGCTGATAGAACCCCATGGGATTCTATCTCTCGAATAATCTCTATAGGGGGTCAACCTCCTTGGAACTCTAAAGGGGTTCCTCCCTCCTTGGAAATTAGCACAACAACTTGAAAAAAAGTTGTATTGCCTATTTAAAAAGAGGGGGCTACTGATCTGCTCTCTTCGAATTAGCCTTATCCTCAAGGCTGAGGCTCCATGAACTTCGAGAATTTGATATTCAACTCTTCATAGGGATCCCATGTGGCATCTTCAACGGGTAGATACGTCCATTATACCAGCACTTCAGTAGTAGGACGTTGATGACGCATCATAATCCGTCGATCAAGAATCACCTCCGGCTGGATCTGGATCTCTCTGAGGGTAGTAATGTCTGGTAGGTGACTCTGGGTTGTCTCATTCTCACCAAGCTTGGGCTTCAGGCATGATACGTGGAAGACTGGATGGATCTTCCAGCCAGTAGGTAGGTCTAGTCTGTATACCACCGCTCTAATGCTTTTTAATCTGGTAGGCCTATAAAAGCGAGGTGATAGCTTCATAGATGCTTTGGTTTGGATGGAAGTCTGTTTGTAGGGTTGGAGCCTAAGGAAGACCCAATCTACCATTGAAAACTCTCTTTTGCTTTTGTGCATGTCGTATTGTTTATTCATCCTGGCTTGCGCTGCTGAGAGATTATCCTTTAGTAATTTTATTATTTTATCCTTATCTATGAGTTCCTTGTCTACCTGGTCTACCTTGGATGAGCTAATTATATACTTAGTGGAAGAGTGATAAGTCATGTTATACCACCACTAAGACCAGGGGAGCCACGTTATCCATTCTTTTGGCTAGTCATTGGTGAAGCATATGAGGTAAGTCTCCAAGCACCTGTTTACCACTTCAGTTTGGCCGTCAAGCTGTGGGTGGTATGCTATGCTCATCTTTAATTTGGTGCCTTGTAATTGGAAGAGTTTTGTCCAAAATTTACTAGTGAAGATCATGCCATGATCACTCATAATAGATCTAGGCATCCCATACAGTTTTACAATATTATACATGAAGATCCGAGCAATGCTAATGGCAATGTAAGGGTTGCAGACGACACAAAAATGAGCACATTTGATGAGCTGATCAACCATAACGAGGATAAAATATTTTCCTTAGGATGGGGGCACCCCTTCGATGAAGTCCATCGAGATATCGGTTCAAACTGACTCTAGAATGGGTAGAGGCTGCAGCTTCTCAGGGCTTGCCATTGTTTCACCCTTATGTCATTGGCACGTGTCGCATCGCGCTATAATTCAGCAATGGAGTTCTTCATCATTTTCCAAAAGAAATTTTGTTTGATCCTCTTATAGGTTCGAAAGAATTCGGAGTGCCCAGTTGATGGTGAGGAATGCTTCTCCTATAAGATGGTATTTATGCAAGGGGAATTTGGCACTAGTACTATACGTCCTTTCTACCACAAGTCCTTCGAATCCCAACTGTAATGCGTCACAAAGCCTAGTTCTTCCTCCAATTTTTAGATGGTCTCTCAAATTTTTGGGTCATCTCACCATTCCTTTCTGATGTCTTCAAGGAAGTCGCTGGTCAGAATAGAGATGGTCGTAAGTCCAACTTGCTCGGGTAGTTGGGAGAGCGCATCTGCCACCACATTCTCTTTCCTTTCTTGTAAGTTATTTCATAATCATATACAAGGAGTTTTGTTACTCATTTTTGCTGCTCGAGGGTCACTATCTTCTGCTTCAAAAAATATTTAAGGCTCTTGTGGTCGGTCTTTATTTCAAAGCATTAGTCGAACGGGTAGGGTCTCTACTTTGTCACTGCGTGCATGATCACAAGCATCTCCTGGTCATAGATGGACATCTTCAGGTGTAAAGGAGATAAGGCTTTGCTGGTGTAGGTGAGAGGTCGACTTTCTTGCTTGAGGATGACACTGATCCTAGCTCCTGATGCATCAGCTTCATTTACGAACGTTTTATCAAAGTCAGGTACTGCTAGCACGGCTTTAGACAACATTGCAGCCTTAAGAGCGTCGAAGGCTACAGAGGCTTTATTCGACCATAGGAAGGCATCATTCTTCAGCAAGGATGTGAGGGGGCCATTAATCTTCCCATAATCTTTTACAAACTTATGGAAGTAGTCGGTTAGTCCAAGAAATCCATGTAGCGCTTTTATGTTCTTGGGCATCGGCCAGCCATGCATTGCTTCAATTTTTGAAGGGTCCACGGCTACGCCTTCCTTCGAAATTATATGCCCAAGATACTCCACCTTTTCTGAAAAAAATTATATTTCGACTGTTTGACAAAAAATGTATGCTCTCGAAGAACCGTTAGAATAAGTCGTAAGTGATAAAGGTGGTTTTTAAGAGAGGGGCTAAAAATGAGAATGTCGTCGAAGAAAACCAGCACGAACTTACAAAGATAACTCCGAAAAATATCATTTAGGAGGCTCTAAAAAGTGGAGGGATCATTGGAGAGCTTGAAGGGCATTACAAAAAATTTGTAATGGCCGTTGTGCATCTGAAAAGTGGTCTTTGGTATGTTTTCCTCGTGCACTCAAATTCGATGATATCCAGATCACAGATCTAACTTCGTGAAGATTCAGGCTCCCTTTAATTCATCTAGTAGCTCATCTACCACTAGAATAGGATATTTATCCTTGGCCGTGATGTCGTTGAGGGCTCAGTAGTCCATGCACATATGTCATGTTCCGTCCTTCTTTTGTACGAGGAGCATCAGCGAAGATTAGGGGCTACAACTTGGCTGAATGGTCCCTATCTCAAACATCTCCTACATAATCTTTATAATTTTAGTCTTATGAAGATGGGGATAGTGGTACGATCGACTATTCGCTAGTGGTTTACCTGGTAGGATCGGTATGCAATGGTCGTGCAGTCAGGTAGGTCGTACGGTTTGGCGAAGATGTCTGAAAATTTAGTAAGTAATTGGAGAAGGTCCGAATCTTCAATCTTCATCATTTCCTTTCTTTGTAACTGTTGAAGCTACATTTGGAAGCTGTTGTGCACTTTGTGTAGGACTTTCTCTATACGTTGCATCAAAACCGTCGTCACATCGCTCTCATGTTTCCTGCGCAAGATCACCTATTTCTCATTATTAAAAAAAATTTATAATTAATTTTAAAAAATTTTGGGAAACATCACCTAGCATGGTCAGCCATTCAATGTTGAGTACTGCCTTATAATCATCAAGAGGGAGGAGGAAGAAGACAACAACAATTTCCTAATTTTGCAGCATTAATCTCACCCGTAGGCATTTTTGGTCACATGTTAAAATTCTACCGTCGGCCACCTTAATGTCGAACTTGTTGTAATTCTCAATAAGAAGCACCATCCGGTTAGCATAATTGTTGTTCATGAAATCATTGGTACTCCCGGTATTGATGAGGATGGTGATAGGCTGTTGCTTGAGGAAGCCTCTAATATTCATCGTTTGTGAGTTCGCATAGCCCGCAAGAGCATGCACCATACAATCGGTCGGTTGTGGATCTTCCTCCATGTTCTCCTCCTCATGTTCATGGTCCTCTTCTTCATATTCAAAATCATCAATGGGTTCAATCAGGAGAAGTCATCCCTTCTTGCAGCGACGGTCGCGGCTCTATGGCTCGTCACAATGCTAATATAGGCCATTTGTTGACTTGTGGTGAAGCTCTTCTCTTGTTAATTTCTTCGACTGAAGGGGACGACTGGAAGTGAATGAGGGTGGAGATTTGTATGCTGCTAGTTATGGTGTGGTGTCATCATTCAAATATCTTGATTGAACCACTCCTCTTGAAGCCGTGCGAAAGAGATCGCTACCGTCAATGTGTAGGGTTGCCTTGCCTTAAATTCTCCTCTTATCTCAGGTTTCAATCCTTCGATAAAAGTCTCTAGTAATTGTTTCTTAGACCAATCATGTGCTTAGTTAGATAACCTTTCAAACTTAGTCTGGTATTCTTGAATTGTGGAGGTATGTCGGATCTTCACAAGTTGATCGTCAATGTTCTCATATTCGGATGGCCCAAAGTAGACTAGCAGTCCACTTTTAAATTATCTCCACGTCGGGATTCCTTAGGTGTGCTCAAACCAATTGTACCATTTATATAGCATCTCATTCAAGGTGGATGGAAGCAATGTCCACCATGGAAGTGTCCAGAGTCCTATGGTAGCAGAAATATCGTTCTTCACGCGAAATTGACCTCATCGGGTCACCATCTTCCTATCTAGGAAAGTCCATCCTCATGCACGAGTATGGCAAGTTTGTCATGTGTTCTCCTCTCTCCGGGAGTTCTCTTTATGATCTAAGCTCTTGCCGGGTTGGGATCTTCTCGGGCTCAGTGGTCGGCCCAAACCAAATTCTATAAGAAGAGCGTGTAGTTTGTCTTCTATACACGTCTCAAAGGCTTCGAATTTTGCATCAATCAATTCTTCTGACCCCATGGAGTATGTCTACATACTATAATGTTAAGGTCCTTTTGCTATCGGGTTAAGGGTATGGATCAATGGTGGAAATCGACAAGGCTTAGGTAAGAGGGGCTGTAGTGGGATGCAGTTTGGGTGTGGAAGGTGCGACTGTTTGGCGCTGCTGTTTGAAGGTGTTGTGGAGGCTATAAAAGGAGATTCAATGGTTGTGATTTGGAGTTTTAAAGGAGGGTTTAGAGTTGCTATTGGGCAGCAATCAGTTTGGTGTTGCTGCAGTAAAAAGAGTCAAGAGATGTTGTAGATTTTTTCGTCGAAAACAACAATTTTGTGACTAAAGATTCTAGTAGTATGCCGAGAGTTTGAGGGAGTTTTTTCTATCCAAAAGTGTATGATAATGGCAGCAAGTAGGCAAAAATATTAACAGCAATTGAGTCGATAAAGATATGTTGTGTATGAAGCAAATAACGTCAAAAAGTATGGTAGCAGAATTGTCATCGAAGAGACAACAATTTTACGATGAAAATTCCAGTAGCGTACCAATAATTTTGGGATGGTTTTGGCAACAACGAATGGGTGATGTTGACAGCAATAGTCAATAGCAACTTGGCAGTAATTTGGCAGAGATGTAGCAAGAAGCACCGATAATTCTTTTGGTAGCAGAATTCTCATTGAAAAAATCAGCAGTTTTGCAATGAAAAGTTTCAGTGGTATACCAACGTTTTAGAGATAGTTTTAGCAAAGAACTGATGATGATGAATCCAAGCCGATGTAAAATACATAGAAGATTTCGTCAGAAAAAGATGGCAGCAAGATCGATAACTGGCAGAAAGTATGCGGTTGAAATTTGTAGCATAACTTTTATCGTAAAGATAGCAGCTTTACAACGAAAAGTTTTTGCAGCGTGTGAATGGCTTATGGGGCGTTTGCAACAAAGAATAGATTTTTGGTTTTTTTGGACAAAAATTACAGCAGTAGTAAGGTTATTGTGAGAAGAGCAATATCATATCCTGTTGTAATTGGTGTAGCGACAATAGATGTTGGGTCTGCAGCAAAGGGTGATGACGGTGGAGTCGGTGATAATCATAGCAATTATGAAAATTGCTTGGGAGGTGGTGGGCGGCTGGATGGCAGTGGTAAAGATGGAAGAGCAGCAAAGCGCTAAGATCGTGGCTTTGATACCAAGTGATAGAACCCCGTAGAATTCTATCTCTAGAACGATCTCTATAGGGGATCAGCCTCGTGAAACTCTAAAGGGGTTCCTCCCTCCTTGGAAATCAGCACAATGGCTTAAAGAAAAGTTATATTGCCTATTAAAAGGGGGTGGGGGTGGTGGGTTACAAGTGCTTATATAGGGCTAAAAAACCCTAACCCTAATGAAGACTCCAACATGACTCAGTGAACTTAGGACCCAACCTAGTAAGGTCCTAACAGTTGCCAACACCCTCCCCCCTACCGCTTGTCATCGCTACCCATTTCCTCCTCTGTTGCTCCACTTGCTTGTCGCTGCTGCCATCTTCCTTCCCTTGCTCCCTCTCCAGCCTTCTACCCGGTGCCACCGTCTCCAGCCTTCTGCTACAACATATCATCAGCGCTTGTTTTTCCTTGTCGAGCGATCGCTTCTCAGTGACCACAGCAGCCACCTTCAACCATCATCGTCGCCTCCTTTGCAATCGCCATTGCTGCCTCCTTAACCACCACAACCCAGCCCACCTCTGGCTGCTGTCGCCTCCAATCGCACTTGATTTTATCTCTATGCTATAATTCCATAGATACTACTTCTACTACTATCGCTAGCCGCACCCTCCTCCATTGCTGTCATTCCCCTACCGCTGCCATCTCCTGCACCTCCAACAGAGACGATGTTGCACCACATCCTGCTTTCGCCGTTGCAGTTTCTCCTATCGATGCCCCTATCCCGCTGTCATCTTCCTTTTCCCCTTTAGTCGTAGCAAGCATCATTGCCTACATGACGTTGCCAATGTCTCCTTCCAACACCCGTTACCCTCTTCATCCTTTGCCAGCCATGTCGTCATTGGTTGCTGACGCTGTTAGGATCAAAGCGACACTAAGAGAGGGGGTGGGGGGTTGGGGTGGTGGGGGGGGGGGGGGGGGGGATGAATTAGTGCTTATGAAAAATTTACATCGATTTAAATATTTGCTCAATAAAAATCGTATCGAAAATGCGTTGAAGTGTAGAGATGTTTGTAAGAGTTTTAGCAAAGGTAGTAGACAGTTAAATAAGAAATCGATGAAGATAAAGAGCCAAGGAAGAGGAAGCAAACTGATTTGATAGTGGTTCGATCTCGTGACCTATGTCCACTCCCGATTCCTCCTCTGTTGAGGCTATCGGCTTCCACTATTGATCTTCCTTCAATGGGTGAAGATCAACTACCCTCTTACAACTATATTCTCCTTTTTTTACAGGTTTAGGAGATAACCATTATAAGTCTCTAAGTTCTCCCGACAACCTGTCGGCAAACTCCCTACGAACTTCCCGATAAACCTTTGGTGAGTTCTCGATGAGCTCCTGATAACATCGTCCGAACCTCGGTCGACCTCCAACGAATTATCAGCGAGCTCCCATTGCGTCGTTCGAACCTTAGCCCGATGCTCGAACTTGACTCCAGCCTAACATCTGATTGTAATGACTTTTACTATCGCAGTTAATCCTGCATCACTTTCTTTAACATACAAGTTGGATCATAAAATCCATCAATTGATTTCATTATCAAAATTTGAAATTCAACAATCTCTCCCTTTTTGATGATGATAACCAATTAATGACAGGAGTTAATCATAACTCCCCATATGTATATGCCATAGGATAAATAAAATAAATTTGAATTCAAAAGCACCATCACTTTTGAATTCAAGCATTTTGATAATTTTTATAATTTAACTATACATGATATCATACATGATAAATTTTTTAAAGATTCATTTTCTTGGTATCACATAAAAATTTCAATCATTATGTTCACAAGATAACCATGTCATCAATTATGATATAACATTCATTTCAACTATTTGAACGATCTCAAAACAAATATCTTTCTTATGTCATCAATTATGTTATTTCTCCCCTTTTGTCATTAAGAAAAAGGAGAAATGCTTAATTATATTTGAACAATTTTTTTTTTAAAAATTATCACAATATTTAGCACATAAAGAGAGGAAGTTAGTCCATTGCTCCCCCTTAGTAAAATAAGGAGAAGACTAAAGATAGAATCTAATTCATTTTTTCTTTATAAAATAAAAAGAAAGATAAAGATAGAATTCTATGCATCATAAATGTCACATCAAATCTCTTTTCTCCCTCTTTGTAAATATCAATTACAAATAGAATCATTTCGAAAGAGAGGTCAAAAAGCCGAGAAGTCCAAGAAGACTATAAGAGCTACTCATGTATTCAAAATCATCTCATATAAATTTCAAACAAAAGCTCAAGAAATCTAAAAAATAGCAAATCATACATTTGAATGGTTTAACATTCCTAACTCTCTTCTAATAAAGTCAAATTGTTCTTCATTTAATAGCTTGGTGAAGATATCAGCCAATTGATGGTTAGTATCAATAAATTCCAAAGGTATATCATGATTATTTACATGATCTCTTATAAAGTGATGCATAATGTCAATATGTTTAGTTTTTTAGTGTTGAATAAGATTTTTTGTTAAACATATTGTACTAGTGTTATCGCATTTGATTGAAATATTTTCCAAGTGAATTCCATAATCTTCTAAAGTGTTTTTCATCTAAATGACTTGTGCACAACATGCATTAGGTGCTATGTACTTAGCTTCGATTGTAGATAATGCAACCAAATTTTGTTTCTTGGAAGATCAAGAAACAAGAGCATGTCCTCAGAATTGGCAGGTTATGCTCTTTCTATCTATTCTATAACCTCCAAATCGACATCCACACAGGCAAACAAATCAAAGTTTTTAGACTTAGGATACCATAATCCTAAATTAGAAGTTCCTTTTAAATATCTAATTATTCATTTAACTGCCTTAAAATGAGAATATTTAGGATTGGATTGAAACCTTGCACACAATCCAACATTAAATATTAGGTCCGGTCTAGTAGCAATTAAATATAATAAACTATATATCATTCCTTTATATATTTTTTGATCAACATTTTCACCTTCATTAACCAAGTCTAATTTTGTAGAAGTACTCATGGGTGTGTTTATAGCCTTAGCATTGTCCATATTAAAATATTTTACCAAATCTAAGATATATTTATAAAGATACCATCATTTAATTATTTTATTTGTAATCCTAAAAAAAAAAGTTAATTTACCCATTAGGCTCATTTCAAATTCTTAGCTCATACTCTTGGCAAAAGATTCACATAAGGATTCATTTGTTGAACCAAAAATAATATCATCAACATAAATTTGAATAACTAGAAAATTATTTTTAAAATATATAAAAAATAATATGGTATCAACTTTGCCATTCAAAAAATCGTTTGAAATAAGAAAAGAGACAAGTTTTTCATATCAGGCCTTAAGTGCTTGTTTCAATCCATAAAGAGCCTTAGATAATTGGAAAACATGATTCAGAAAAAGATCATTTTCAAAACCGAGGGGTTGTTCAACATAAGCTTCTTCGGAAATGAAACCATTAAGGAAAGCACTTTTGACATCCATTTGAAATAATTTAAAATTCTTAAAAGAAACAAAGGCAAGGAGCATCCTTATGGCTTCAAGTCTAGCCACAGGAGCGAAGGTCTCTTCACAATTGATCCCTTCTTCTTAGTTAAAACTCTTGACCACTAATCTAGTATTATTTCTAACCATGATACCATCTTCATCTTACTTGTTTCTAATGACCCATTTAGTACCAATCACTAAATGATCATTAGGTCTAGGAACAAGCTCCCACATCTCATTTCTCTCAAATTGGTTTAACTCTTTATGCATTGAAATAACCCAAGAATAATCTTTTAGGGCTTCCTCAATATATTTTGGTTCAATTTGAGATAAAAATATGGCGTTAACACAAAGTTCTTAAATGATGAACGAGTTTGAACACCTTTTGATGTATCTCATATTATTAACTCCTTAGGATGAGCATCCACGTACTTCCATTCCTTGGAAGTAGATGCATCCAAATTTTTTTGGAGAGGAGGTTTATCATTCAAACTTAAAGTATCAAAATCAAAATTATCATCAAAATTAATTTTCTATAATTTGGGAATCTTATTAAAAATAATATGAATGAATGTCTCAATTACTAGTCTTTTTATTAAAGACACGATAAACTTTTGAAATTAAGGAATAAATAAGAAATATGCCTTCATCATATTTTGCATCAAACTTTCCTAAGACATCTTTTTCATTCAAAATAAAATATTTACAACCAAATACTTTGAAATTAAGGAATAAATGAGAGTAATGGTCTTACGAGAACCCTATTCATAACATAATATGTCGTGTTAACGGCTTCGGCCCAAAAGTATTTGGGTAGACTATGTTCATTTAACATAGTTCTAGCCATTTCTTGTAAGCTCCTATTTTTTCTTTCTACTACTCCATTTTGTTGTGGATTTTTAGGAATAGAGAAATTATGATTATACCCATTTGATTCACAAAAAATTTAAAAATCATGATTTTGAAACTCACTACCATGATCATTACATATATATGAAATCATAAAACCCTTTTTATTTTGAACAAGTTTTCAAAATTTTAAAAAATATTTAAAAGAATTACTTTTGTGTGCTAAGAAATAGGTCCAAGTATATCTACTATAATCGTCTACAATAACAAACATATATTTGCTACCTCCTAAGCTTGTAGTATCAATTGGTCCAAATAATTTCATATAGATCAATTGTAGTGGTCTAGAGGTGCTTATTTGATATTTTGATTTGAAACTACTTTTTATTTGTTTTCCTAGTTGGTATGCATCACAAACTTTATCTTTTACAAACTTGATGCTATGCGTTCCTCTTACTAGATTTTTAGTTGAGATTTGGTTTAATAATTTCATGCTAGCATGTCCTAGTCTCCTATGCCAAATTTATGCATCATCATTTAAGGCCGAAAAACACATTTCAATACAAAAATTATCAAAGTCAATAGTATACACATTATTACTTCTTAAGGCGACCATAGAACTATTTTTTTGGTATTTCAGTTATGCAAGCACTAGATTCAAATTTGATAATGTATCCTTTATCACATAATTATTTAATGCTTAATAGATTATGTTTCAAACCATCAGCTAATAACACATCTTCAATCAAGAAGTTTGATTTATTACCTATGGTTCTTTTCCCAATGATTTTTCCCTTGTTATTGTCTCTGAAGGTGACAAATCTTTCATTTATGCTAGTAAGCTTAGAGAAATGAGTTGGATCTTCGGTCATGTTCCTTGAACATCCACTATCAAGGTATCATTTTGTGCTTCTAGCCTTTGTTTAGAGACATACCTACAAGAAAGACGGTTTTGGTTTAGGTACCCATTTGTCTTTGGGTTCCTTATGAAAAATTCTACCTAATTTTACTAATGACATTGAGTTGTTTATGGTTCCTTTAGGAACCCAAATTAATTTTCGTGGACTGTCTTTTAAATGAATATTTATAAGCATAGTGTCCAATTCTTTCACAAAAATAACATTTATTTCTAGGTGAAACATATAATGTATGTCCTTTAATGAAGATGGTTGGTTTTTGTTGAGTGTTACTCTTAAAGCCAATTCATTCCTTTCTATGAATATGACTCTTATTAGCAAAGATCATGTTTAATGATTTGTTACATATTTTAAATTTTGCTAATGTTTCTTGTAATAAAATATTTTCTTTCTTAAGTATATCTAATTCTTCACACTTAGTGAAAGGAGCTACCCTATGTTCATCATACTCCTTTTTTAAATTTTCAAAATCACTAGCAAGTGAAGTATGATCTTTTCTTTAACAATTTATACTTTTTACTAACTAATTAAAAATCATCAAATAAGTCATTAAATATATTAAATAATTCATCATAAGATAAAAAAGACTCGTTTAGGTTACTTACCTCGTTGCCAAATGACATTAAAGCATAATTTGTAACTTCTTCCTTGTTGGTTGGCTCCTTATCTTCAGATGAACTTGAGTCGTCCCAAGTAGCTTTGAGCGTCTTCTTCTTCTTTGGTTGCTTCTTCTTCACTTAGGGACATTCATTTTTGAAGTGTCCCGACTTCTTACATTCATAACATATTATTGAGTCATTTTTTAGTTCACTTTTGTTCTTAACATCTTATTTTGTTTTAGTCATTTTTAAGAATTTCTTAAATTTTCTTGTAAGAAGTGCGAAGTCCTCATCATCATCATCGTCACTTGAGTTTTCTCCCAAGTGATCTTCCTTGGTTCTAAGTGCTACGTCCTTCCTATTCTTTGTAAGGTTGTTCTCGAGTTCATTATGTGCTATACATGTCATTTCATAAGACATCAAAGACCTGATTAGTTCTTCAAGCGAAAAATTATTTAGGTCCCTTGCTTCTTGTATTACCGTTATTTTGGGATCCCAACTTTTTGTAAGGGGTCTTAATATTTTGTTAACAAGTTCAAATTTAGAAAAGCTTTTACCAAACGCTTTTAGACCATTGAGGACATTCGTAATATGGGTGTACATGTCTCCTATGGTCTCACTTGGTTTCATGCAAAACAACTCATAGCTATGTACCAAAAGATTAATTTTTGACTCTTTGACTCGACTAGTGCCTTCGTGTGTGACTTTGAGTGTGTGCCAAATCTCGTGCGTAGTTTCACATATAGAAACCCGATTAAATTTATTTTTATCAAGAGTACAAAATAAAGCATTCATCATTTTAGCATTCAAAGAGAGTCTTTTTTTCTGAATCATTCCATTCATTTATCGGTTTGGAAGACATTTCAAAATCACTTTCAATAATATGCCATAATTCAAAATCCATAGAAAGTAGAAAAATTCTCATTCGAGTTTTTCAATACGTGTAATCTGTCCCATTGAATATGGGAAGACGAGTGATAAACAGTCCCTCTTGATTGCCAACAAAAGCCATCTCTCTTGGGTTTTAAGCCAAGTAGAGAGAAAAATGGCTATGATTCCAATTGTTAGGATCAACGCGGCACTAAGAGGGGGGGGGCGCGTGAATTAGTGCTTATGAAAAATATACGTCGATTTAAATATTTGCTCAATAAAAATCATATTGAATGTATTTAAGTGTAGAGATATTTATAAGAGTGTAAGCAAAGGTATAGACAGTTAAATAAGAAAGCAATGAAGATAAAGATCAAAGAAGAGGAAGCAAACCGATTTTATAGTGGTTCGATCTCGTGACCTACGTCTACTCCTGGTTCCTCCTTCGTTGAGGTCACCAACTTCCACTATTGATCTTCCTTCAATGGGTGAAGATCAACTACCCTCTTACAACTCTATTCTCCTTTTACAGGTTTAGGAAATAACCTTTATAAATCTCTAAGCTCTCCCTTCAACAAAAAAACTATAAAAGATGAAATGAGCATAAGCTCTCAAAGAATTACAATAGTGTTTTCACAGGATTTTTGCTCTTAATGCTTGCATACCTCAAGCAAGGATGGGGGGGTATTTATAGGCCCCAAATGGCTTCAACATTAGAGCCAAAATTCAAATTTTAAGAGTTCCTGAGGTGTTGGTCTCAAAGACTATGTTTTCGCGGTTATATCACCAGTCTAGGCGGTACGGCCGCCTGACACACCTTCGAAGACTGTGTCTTCGAAGACCATATTTTTTCAAATGCTGGGTTACTGAAATGACTTTTATAATAAGTCCAAATCAACCCAAATTAAAGCCTAATGACCTCTTAATTGAGTTAGAATAAATAACTCTCATTACAATGCTAACTTTGACACTTAAAACACAATCGTCATTGTCCGATCATTAACTGATCTCTCGACGAACTTCCAGTGAACTCCCGGCATCTTTCTAGTGAACCCTCGACGAGCTCCCGATTTCTTCCAACGAACTCCTGATGAACTCCCAGCATTTTTCCGGTGAACTACCGGAGAGCTTCGGACAACATGTCGGCAAACTCCCGACAAACCTCTGGTGAGTTCTCGGTGAGCTCCTGACAACATCATTCGAACCTCGAATGACCTCCGACGAATTCTTGACGAGCTCCCATTGCGTCGTCCGAACCTCGGCCCGGTGCTTGAACTTAACTCCGACCCAACATCTGATTGTAATGCTCTTTACTGTCGTAGTTAAGCCTACATCACTTTCTTTAACACACAAGTTAGTTCATAAAACTCATCAATTGATTTCATCATCAAAATCCAAGATTCAACAAACACTACTGCCTGCAGCCACGAAACCATCGACCACCGCAGTCCCTTTCCTGTTTCCTGTTGTCCTCTTTTCCTTTGCCAACTGCAGCCAACATCGTTAGTTGCCGACGCTACTGCTGCAGCCATGTAGGCGCCGACCGCCACTGTTTTTCACCTCTACCCTCATCCCTCTCATCTTCTTGTTGCTGCCATCTAAACCCTACATTGCAGCCGCCTCTTTCATCATATGTTGTTGCCACTACTACCATCCAAACCATAGATTGTAGCTACCCCTCTCATCTTCTTCTTGTTGCCATCTAAACCCTAGATTATAGCTGCCCCTTCATCCCTTGCTGCTGCCGCTACTGCTACCTAGCCCAAGTTACAGCCACCCCCTCTCACATCCTTGCTGCATCGCAAACTCATGCCCTTGACTCGACATAAAAAAAACTAAATATCATTGATCTACAATCCTACGCGTTGGCGACAGATGATGCAATAGACACAAAGCTTGAAGCCTTAAAGATCGACATGGAAGAAAGGTGGCAAGACTTTCTCAATGAATTCAACAGAAGTCTAGCGAAGAGCCCCAACAAATCTCAATGTGGT
Organism: Ensete ventricosum; assembly: GCA_029747655.1. Lineage (NCBI taxonomy): Eukaryota > Viridiplantae > Streptophyta > Magnoliopsida > Zingiberales > Musaceae > Ensete > Ensete ventricosum. The sequence goes on along the minus strand of JAQQAF010000004.1, from coordinate 32,626,691 downwards.
GAAAGTTCCAACATCAAGGAGAGCCGATCTGAAAAGTATGATCAAGGGCAAGACACTGGATACACACACATGAGGGTGGAGTTCCCCAGATGGGAAGATGGAGACCCAATCGATTGGATCTCACGTGCTGAAATTTTTTTTCATTTTCATAGGACCCCGAAGGAATCCAAGGTGGACATAGCCTCTATGCAAATCAAAGGGGATGCAATCCAGTGGTACAATTGGTATGAACACACTCATAGAGCACCCTCGTGGGAGCGATTCAAGAGCGAGCTTCTGATCCGCTTCGGACCATTGGAGTACGAGATCATGAATGAATAACTCACTAAAATCCGCCAGACTTCCACCTTACAATAATACCAGAGCAGATTCGAGCACCTTTCAAACCAAACCTAAGATTGGTCTGAGAAATAATTGTTAGGAACATTCATCGAATGACTAAACTCGGAGATTCGGTGCAAAGTTAAGGCCCACCAACCACATACCTTGATGGTTGCCATATTGTTTGCCCGCATACATAAAGAAAGACTCAACATGGATAACCACAGGGCCAAGAGCATAAACAAACCAACAGCAAATACACATGTTGCTAGCCGAAACCCTACACCGAAGAGGCTTACCAAAGAAAAACTCCGAGAAAGATCGGCCAAAGGACTATGTTGGCATTGCGATGAATATTGGAATAGAGATCACCGTTGCAAACAAGAGAAATTTTTTATGATTGAACCAATTGAGGAAGAACCATAAGCCAAAAGCAGGCATCCAAACTTCGAAGATGAAGATACGAAAGAAGAGGCAAAATCGGTCACCAGTACTATATATGCCTTAGCCGACTATGCCAACCCACAAAAGATTGGAAGATTTCTAAAGCATCAACCGGTAACAATTCTTATCAATATAGGTAGCACTAATAATTTTATGGATAACAAGGTCTCGGTTAGCCTACGAAATCGATGAGTGCGGCAAATTCAAGATAAAGGTAGCAGTCGGTGAAATATTAACTTGCAACAATAAATGCTCAAGGATTAAACTAATTATACAAGGCCAGGAAGTAATTATGGACTTCTTCGTGTCGCCCTTCGAAGACTACAAAGTGGTCTCGACATTGAATGGTTGACAACCGTAGGTGATGTTTCCTAGAACTTCTCTTAGTTTATCATGAAGTTTTTTATTAATGGAAGACAAGTGATCCGAAGAGGTAAACGTGGATGCAAGATCACCACCATCACTAGCCAACGGATAGAGAGAGTGCTCCAAAAGGCACACAGGTTTTTTAGTATAATTACAGGGCATAAAAGAAGAAGAATAGAAGATGCTAGATCAAAATCCTGTTGCTCTTTCCTTAGTCTTTGAATTTGCAGATGTATTTGCAGAACCACAAGGGCTCCCACCCATTCGACTCCATGATCATCAAATTCTCATCTTGCTTGGGAGAGCTCCAACCAACGTTCGGCCCTACCGGTATCCTCACTTCCAGAAGGCAGAAATAGAAAGGATCATCTGTGAGATACTTGAGACCAAAACCATCATGCCCAATGTTAGCCTGTATTCATCACCAATTCTTTTAGTACGAAAGAAGGACGATTCATGGCGGATGTGTGTATATTACCGAGCACTCAATAGCATCACCGTCAAAGATAAATATCCAATTCCAGTGGTGGATGAGTTGATAGATGAATTGGAGGGAGCCTAGGTCTTCACTAAACTAGACTTATGGTCAGGCTATCACCAAATATGGGTACATGAAGATGACATCCAAAAAATAGCCTTCAGAATACACAACGGGCACTATGAACCCCTGGTAATGCCCTTCAGCCTAACCAATGCACCCTCCACTTTTTAGAGTAATTTTGAGTCTATCTTTGTAAGTTTATTTTGGTCTTCTTTGATGATATTCTAATATATAGTTCTTCCTTCGAAAGCCATTTATCGCACTTACGGATTGTTCTAATAATACTACATTAGCACTACCTTTTTGTCAAAAAATCAAAGTGTAGATTTATGCAGAACGAAGTTGAATATCTTGGACATATAATCTCTCTGGAAGGTTGATAGGATCCTAACAGGGTCAGGTCCTATTAAACTAATTCATGTAAATAAACCCGAAGTCATATGAATAAAACCCTAGCTATAGGCACCACCCATCCTATTATGGAAGTCAACTAAAGCATCAAGAGGAGGCAGCTAGGGTTTAGGGAGTAGGAGTTGGAGTCTCTCTAGGATTAGGGTTTTGAGTCATATATACGCATGTAGTCGCACCCTTCTTTTCATTAAACAATATACAACTTTTCTTTAGACTTTGTGGTTGACTACCAAGGAGGGAGGAACGCCTATAGAGTTCTAAGAAGGTCGATCCCCTATAGAGATCAATCCAGCGATAGAATCTTACGAGGTTCTATCATTTGGTATCAGAGCGATGTTCCTGGCGTTCCGCTGCTCTTCCACCTTCGTCACTGCCTTTAGTCGCCCCACCATCATCCATAGTAGTTCCTATAACTACTGATCTCGCTATCGACTCCACTATCATCATCCTCTGTAGCAGATCCAACATCCACTACCATCACAATAATTGCAGTTAGGATCTAGTATTGCTCTATGTCGCAAACCTTACTACTATTATAATTACTTATCAAAAACATAAAAAAATTGCTACATCTACCTTTGTTGTAATTTTATTACATCATCTTTATTTTTGTCATAAAATTACTGCAATGATCTTCTGTCATTGACGTAATTTTTTGCATCTGTCGCATATTATCTTACTACCATATTTTATTTAATATTTGCATCGGCTTTGCTATCCTTATCATTGATTCCTTACTCTTGAAATTATCCATATATTTGGCATATTGCTGAAATTACTTGTTGTAAAACTACTATTTTTGTCGATGAGAATTCTACTGCTAAAAATTATCGGTATTTCTTGCTACATCTCTTTCAATTTACTACCAAATTGCTATATATATTTTCATCGAATTTGCCGTCACCATCACCTAGTTCTTGCTGTCAAAATCATCCACAAACTATTAGCATATTGCTGGAACTTTCGTCGTGAAACTACTATCTCTTCGATGAAAATTCTGTTGCCATACTTTTCAACGTTATTGCTACATATCTAATCCATCTTTGCAGACTTAATTGCTATCAATATTTCTATTTACTTATTGCCATCCTGATACACTTCTTGCTAGAAAAACTTTCTCAAAACCCTTGGCACACTATTGGAATTTCTTCATCGTAAAACTGCTATCCTTGACGAAGAATTCTGTAGCATCATTCTTCGACACTTTTTGCTACACCCATACCTAAATGATGTAACCCTAAAGGAATTCTATGTAGATTGATCTTTGAGGGAGACCAACCATTGGAACGCTATAGGGGTTTCACCCTCCTAGTAGTCGGCCAAATAAATGAAATTGTAGATTGATTTTTGTTATTTAAAAGAGGTGGAGACTATATGCTTATAGAGGGAGACCAACCCTTGGAACCCTAGCCTTAGGAGGTTGCTTCCTAAGGAAATTATCATGTTTGCCCTCCACCATAGTTGACTTGCCTTGTTAAGGGGGCAACAGCTTAGGGGGCTGCACCAAATAGGCGCCCTTGCTAGAAACCCTACCCGACCTGCCCAGTAAAGGGGACAACGACTAGGAAGCCCTAAGGCCTCAAATATAAACCCTAGCCACTCTTCTTTATAGGATAGAGGTGGCTAGGTGGGGTTTATTATAATCTCACAGGGTTTTTATCAACTGCTACTTGGTTGAGTAGGACCCAACCCTACTAGGGTCCTATCAATCCCGCCCTCTCAAATCAGCCTTGTCCTCAAGGCCGAGGGTCCATGAACTTAGAGAACCGGGTCTTCAGCTCCTCATATGATTCTCATGTGGTATCTTCAAGTGGTAAATTATTCCAATGCAGTAGTACTTCAATAGAGGGACGTTGGTGATGCATCACGATTCTACGATCGAGGATGGTTTGTGATTGGGCTTGAATATCTCCATCATGACTCGTGTTCTCCCAACTTAGGCTTTAGGCATGACATATGGAAGACAGGATTAATTTTGGCATCCTCAGGCAATTTAAATCTATACGCCATGGCTCCAATATTCTTTGTGATCTAGTAGGGCCCATAAAAGAATAGGGATAACTTAATGGTGGCTCGTGTTGATGGATAATTGCTTGTATGGCTGTAGGCGAAGATAAACCCAATGTCCTATGAAAAACTCTCTTTCACTTTGTCATGTGTCAGCTTGCTGCTTCATTTTGGCTTAAGCGGCAGAGAGATTATCCTTTAGCAGCTGTAGGAGTTTGTCCCTGTCAATTAAATCTTGGTCGGCCTGATCCACTATGGTCGAGTCAATTACATACCTTGGAATCACAAGGGCCGATCGACCATACAGTGCATCATATGGGGCACATTTTGACAGATGAATGATACGTAGTATTATACCATCATTCGACCCAGGGGAGCCATTTCGTCCACTCCTTTGGTCGATCACTAGCAAAATACCGAAGGTACATCTCTAAACACTTATTCACCACCTCTGTTTGGTCGTTGTTTATAGATGGTATGTTGTGCTCATCTTGAGTTCGGTGCCCTGCAACTGAAATAACTCGGTCCAAAATTTACTGGTGAAGACCCTGTCATGATCACTTACAATGGACCTTGGCATCCTATGCAGTTTAACAATATTTTCTATGAAAATCTGAGCAATACTAGCAGTAGTGTAGGGATTTCGCACAACACAAAAATGAGCATATTTCGTAAGTCGATCAACCACCATGAGGATTATGCTTTTACCTTTGGAAGGTGGCAGCCCTTCAATGAAATCCATGGAGATGTCAGTCCACACCGAGTCCGATATGGGTAGTGGTTGTAGCTTCCTTGGACTTGCCACTGTTTCACCCTTTTGCTATTGACATGAATCACATTGTGCCATATATTCAGAAATAATTTTTTTCGTCCCTCTCTAATAAAAATTTTGCTTCACTCTTTTGTAGGTTCTCAGAAATCTAGGGTGCCCTGCTAAAGATGTGGAGTATATTTCATGCAGGATGATTTTGATGCAAGGGGAGTTGGGTATAAGCACAATGCGACCTTTGTAGCGTAAATCCCTTGAATCCCAAGTGTAGTGGGCTATTGTGCTTGGATCCTCCTCTAATTTTTTTATAATGTTGCTGGTCTCTAGATCCTTTTCCCATTCCTCCCCAATGTTCTCGAGGAAGCCGGTGGTAGGAAGGGAGATGGTTCAAAATTCAGCTTGCTCAGGTAGTCGTGAGAGTGCATCTGCAACAACGTTTTCTTTCCCCTTTTTATAAATAATTTCATAATCAAATCCAAGAAGTTTGGTTACCCATTTTTGCTGCTCAGGGGATGATTTCTTCTACTCTAAAAAGTACTTGAGGCTTCTATGTTTTAATTTGAAATCACCGGCCGATCAGGTAGGGTCTCCACTTTGTTACTGCGTGCACAATGGCGAGCATCTCCATATCATATATTGACATTTTTTGATGGGAGGGAGACAACGCCTTGATGGTGTATGCAAGTGGTCGACCATCTTGCATGAGAATGACTCAAATTTTGACTCTAGATGCGTCGGCCTCAATGATGAAGGGTCGGTTAAAATCTGGTAGCGCTAGTACCGACGTCATCCTCATGGCTACCTTAAGTTTGTCGAAGGCAGCAGAGGCTTTGTTCGACCATTAGAAGGTGTCTTTTTTCAGTAGAGAAGTGAGGGCTGCACTTATCTTTCCATAGTCCTTCATAAATTTTCGGTAGTAGCTCATTAGTCCAAGGAAACTGCATAACGATTTCACATTTGTAGGTTTCGACTAGCCCTGCATTGTCTCAATTTTTGTTGGGTCTACTGCTACTCTTTCTTCTGATATTATGTTCCCAAGGTACTCTACTTTTGCTGGAGAAAGCTACACTTTAATTATTTAACAAAAAAAGTATTCTCTTGAAGGATCGTCAAAACAAACCGCAAGTGCTAAAAGTGAGTCTCAAGAGAAGGGCTGTAAACGAGAATATCATAAAAAAATACTAGCAAAAATTTACAAAGAAAGCTCCGAAAAATATTGTTCATGAGGCTTTGAAAGGTTGAAGTAGCATTAGTGAGTCCAAAAGGCATTACCAAGAATTTATAATGGCCATTATGTGTACGAAATACAGTTTTTGGAATGTCGTCTTCACATATCCGAATTTGGTGGTAACTAGATCGGAGGTCTAACTTCATGAAGACTCAAGCTCCTTTTAACTCATCAAGAAGTTCATCCACCACTGGTATTAGGTACTTATCTTTGGCGGTGATGTCATTTAAAGCTTGATAGTCAATGCACATCCGTGAAGTTCCATCCTTCTTGCATACAAATAGCACCGGTGAGGAATAGGGGGTGTAACTTGGCCGAATCACCCTTGTTTCAAGCATCTCCTTTATAATATTTTTAATTTCATCCTTTTGGAGGTGAGGATAGTGGTACGGTTGAGTGTTCGTTGGTGGTTTGCCCGAAAGAATTGGAATCCGATGGTTATGTTGCTAAGTAGGAGGAAGACCGTGTTGTTCAACAAAAATATCGACAAATTCAGCAAGCAATTGGGTGAGATTTTGATCTTCAATTTCTATTTTCTTCCCCTCTAGTTGCTGCTAGAGATGCTTAAAAATCCACCATTTACCTTGTGTAAAACTTTCTCCATTTGTTGGGTCGAAATGGTGGTTACGTTGCTTCCGCGCTTCTCGCATGTGACCTATTTGCCTTTGCAGTAGAATTTCATAATCAATTTGGAAAAGTTTCAAGAGACATCTCCTAGCATCGTCAGCCATTCTATGTCAAACACGACCTCATAATCATTAATTGGTAGTAGGAAGAAGTCGACGATAATTTCTTGGTCTTGCAATAATAGTTTCACCTACAGGCATCTTTGGTCGCATTTTAGGATTCGGTCGTCGACGACCTTTACGTCGAACTTTCTGTAACCTTCGATGTGGAGCACCATCCGAGTAGCAACCTTATTATTTAGGAAGTTATTAGTGCTGCCCATGTCGATGAGAATAGTGATCGGTTGTTGTTTGAGAAGGCCTCTAACTTTCATCATTTACGGATTTGAGTAGTTGGCTAGTGCGTGTACCATAAAATCAGTCGGTTGTGGCTTTTCTTCATGTTCAAGGCTTTCTTCTGGATGTTCAATGACCTCTTGTTCTATTGGTTCAATAACAAGAAGCCTCCCTTTTTTACAGTGATGTTCACAGCTCCACGGTTTGTCGTAATGCCAACATAACCCCTTCACCGATCGCTCCTGAAGCTCTTCTCTCGTCCATTTTTTTGGTGCATGGGCTCGGTTGACAGTAGGGAGGGCTGAGGGCTGAGGGCTTTGGTATTGCTGGCCGAGGAGCAACTCTAGCCCTCCATGCTTCATGGTTCAATCGCTCCTTTTGAAGTCGTGTGAAAGAGATGGCTGCCATAAGCTTGTACGGTTGTCACGCTTTAACTTCTCCCCGGATCTCTGGCTTCAAGCCCTGAATAAAAGTTTTTAAGAGCTATTTTTTAGACCAATAATGAGTTTGATTAGATAACCTTTCATACTTGGTTTGATACTCCTGAATTATGGAGGTTTGTTAGATCTTTGCTAGTTGTCCATCAATGTTCTCGTAATCGATTATTCCAAAGCAGATTAGCAGTCCTTCTTTGAATTGTCACCATGAGAGGACTCCATGAGTGTGTTCAAACCAATCAAACCACTGTATTGCATCCCCTTCAAGATGTATACCCATAATTTCCACCATAGATGCATCCGTAGTTTTGTGGTACTAAAAATATCGCTCCGCACGTGAGATCCAACCAATCGGGTCTCCTTCTTCCCATCTAGGGAAGTCCACCCTCATGTGTGGATAGTAGGGATCGTCATAGAGCCTCCCCTCTCCTGGAAGTCTTCTCTTCGGTCAGAGCACTTTCCTTGATGTGATTTCTTCGGGCTCGGTGGTCGGCCCAAACTGAGTTCGACAAAGAGAGTCCGAATCTTATCCTACATTTATGTCTCGAAGGCTTCGAATTTAGCATTAATTGTCCCCTCAGATGCCATAGTATATGACTCCAAATCTGTAATATTAAGATCTCTCTTTTATTGTCGTGTTAAGGGCATGTGTCGGTTGAGGGAAGTGGTGGACAAAAAGGTTTGGTGGATCGGTGAATGTAGGTTACGATTTAGGCTTGTTTTATGGCTGTTGTGGGTACGTTTTGGTGGAGTTTTAGGGTTGTGATGATAGTGGATGAAGATTAGGAAAAATGTTTTAGATCTGTGGTAGATGGCAGCAAAGGTTTGATAGAAATCGATAAAAGTTGCTGTAGATATATGCTGTCTCATAAGAGTAGAATTGTCATCGAAGAAACAATAGTTTCTCAACAAAATTTCTAAAAAAAATGAGATATTTAAGGAGGGAATTTGATAGCAAAATCTCGGTTTAGATAGCAACAATGATGACAAATTAGGTCAAGGAAATTTTGATCGCATAATAGCAAGGAAATCGGTGCAAGTTGCGATAGCAGAATTCTCGTCAAAAAATGTCAGTGGTTTGCAACGAAAATCTGTAGTAACACAAGAACGTTTCAGAGATGAATTCCATAATAGATCAATTACAGATAAAAGCCAAGATGATTTATAAAGCATATAAGAAATTTCATTAAAAAAGGATAGCAAATAGATCGGTTTAAAGGCAACAATATGCAGCTGAAATTTTCTACAGCAATCATTCGTTTGCAAAGATGACAACTTTTACAATGAAAGGAATTCACAAAAAGGGATAGATAAAAAGACTTCTTTTCAGCATTTTGAATGGAAAATTATAGCAGTAAAAGGTATTGGTGATAGGAGAATACCATATCTCTGATTCAATTGAAGGTGGAAGCAGCATATTGATTTGATCTGCGACAGAAGATGACGGTGGAGACGACGGCGTCAAGAGTAATTATGGGAATTACTTGGATGGTTGTGGGTGGCAGGGATGGTAGCAAAAGCAGCAAGATCACTGCTCTGATATAAGAAGATAGAACCCCAGAGGAATTCTATGTTGATTGATCTTTGAGGGGATCAACCCTTGAAACGCTATAGGGGTTCCACCCTCCTAGTAGTCGGCCAAATGGATGAAATTGTAGATTGATCTTCGTTATTCAAAAGAGGTGGAGCCTACATGCTTATATATGGCTCCAAACCTAGCCCTAGGGGGCTACTTCCTAAGTAAATTATCCCTTTTGCTCTCCACCCTAGCTGACTTGCCCTGTTAAGGGGGCGGCGGCCTAGGGGGGCACATATTTCTACACCAAATAGGTGCCCCTACTAGAAACACTAGCCGACCTACTTAGTAAAGGGGGCGATGACTAGGATGCCCAAAGGCCCCAAATATAAACCCTAGCCACTCTTCTTTATTGGATAGAGGTGGCTAGGTTGAGTTTATTACAATCTTATAGGGTTTTTATTAGCTGCTACTTGGTTGAGTAGGACCCAACCTTGATGGGGTCCTATCACTGAATCGGTTGCTGCCATCAATAGCAACCCTAAACCCTCCTTCCAAGCCTTAAGTCATTGCCATCGAACCCGTTTTACAGTCTCCACAACACCTTCAAACAGCAGCCCCAAATAGTAGCACAAACTGTAACCAAACAGCATCCTACCGTAGCCCTTCACCCATAATCCTTGTATATTTCTACTACCGATCCATGCCCTTAACCTGACAGTAAAAGAAGGACCTCAATATTATAGATATCTAGTCATACGCCATGGCATTGGAAGAACTGATTGATGCAAAGTTAGAGGCCTTGGAGACATGTATACAGGACAAATTTCACGCTCTCCTTATAGAATTTAGTTTGGGCCGACCACCGAGCCCGAGAATATCCTAGCATGGCGAGAGTTCAGATTGTAAAGAGAACCCCTCCGGAGAGAGAACACATGATAGACTCTGTACCCATGCATGAGGATGGACTTCCCTAGATGGGAAGATGGAGACCCGACCAAGTGGATTTCGTGTGCGGAATGATATTTTCACTACCATAGGACCCCGGATACATACATGGTGGACATTGCCACCATACACCTTGAAGGAGATATGATCCAATGGTACGATTGGTTTGAGCACACCCACGGAGTCCTTACATGGAGGTAATTTAAAAGCGGGCTACTAATCCGCTTCAGACTGTTCGAATACGAGAACATCGATGACCAACTTGCAAAAATCCGTCAGACCTCCACAATTCAAGAATACCAGACTAGGTTTGAAAGACTTTCTAACCAAACAAGAGATTGGTCCGAAGACAGTTGCTAGGAACTTTCATCGAGGGACTAACACCGAAGATCCGAGGAGAAGTCAAGGCACGACAACCCTACACGTTGATGGCAACTATTTCCTTCACGCGACTATAAGAAGAGCGGCTGAACCACAATGCTCGGAGGACTAAGGTCATCACCCCCCAACCAATAGCACCTAGACCTTCAGTCCCTCCTACTACCAGCCGACCCCCCCAACTGAAGAAGTTGACAAGAAAAGAACTTCACGATAGATCTGCGAAAGGATTATGTTGGCACTACGACGAGCTTTGGAGCTGCGACCATTGTTGCAAAAAGGGAAGACTTCTGATGATTGAGCCTATTAAAGAATCTGAACCTAAAGATACAAACCTTGAGTCCGAGAAGGAGGACATAGAGGAGGACCCACAATCGTCTGTTAGCATGGTTCAAGCTTTAGTTGGCTACACGAACCCAAAAGCGATAAAAATTGGAGGGCTCCTTAAGCACCAGCCAATCACTGTCCTCATCGACAAAGGAAGCACTAACAACTTTATGAACAAGGTTGCTACCTGATTGGCACTCAAAATTGAAGATTGCAATAGGTTCGACGTCAAAGTTGCTAACGGTCGAATCTTAAGGTGCAACCGAAAGTGCTCATAGGTGAGATTGGTTCTACAGGGCCAAGAGATCGTGGCTGATTTTTTCCTCCTCCCACTCATTGATTATGAAGTCGTGCTCGATATTGAATGAGTATCCACATTATGTGATGTTTCCTGGAACTTCTCGAAGCTAATCATGAAATTTTTTAATAAAGAGAAACAATTGATCCTACAAGGAACACGCGAGAGTGAAGCAACGACAGTTTCAACGCAACGCATGAAGAAGGTACTACAGAAAGTGCACAACAGCTTCTTAATCCAACTACAGGAGCTACAAACGAAGGAGTTGGCTGAGATCGAAGATCCGAACCTTCTTTCATTACTTGCTAAATTTTCAGACATCTTCGTCGAAGCAAGTAGTCTACCTCCTAATCGGCTACATGACCACTATACACCAGTCCTGCAAGGGAAACCACCTGCTAATGTCCGGTCGTATCCCTACCCTCATCTTTAGAAGGCTAAAATTAAGAGGATAGTGCAGGAGATGCTGGAGACAATGACCATTCGGCCAAGTTGCAACCCTTACTCTTCACTGGTGCTCCTCGTACACAAAAAAAGCGGAGCATGGTGGATGTGTGTGGACCACTGAGTGTTGAATCTCAGATTTTGATGATGAAATCAATTGATGCGTTATTGATTTAACAAGTGTGTAAGAGATGATTGATACATGATTAACTACGACAGAGAGATAATTAAAATCCATTGTGGGCCATAGTCAAGTCCGGGGCATTGGGTCGGGTTTGGATGCAGTGGGAACTCCACTGAGAGACTCGCCGAAAGCTTACCAAAGGTAACAAAAGCTTGCCGGGAGTTAGGAGGCTCTTGTTGGACTTGATGGCCACGTTGGTTGTAATTAATTAAGTCATATTTAGTATCAGTTAAGGTTTGAGTCCTATTTGAGTTAGATTTGGAAGGAATCCAAGAGATGGTTTTGCGAGGAAGAGTGATGAAACAAACTCCTGTAAACAAAAACACTTCCTTTCATGAATCAAACTTGCTCCCGCCCATATTCCTAATAAAAGGGGGGTAACACTCTTGAACCTTTGCCCTTGTCCTTTGTTGCATAGTACGAAATCCCTTATAGGCAATGAATTATGAAATCCCTTATGGGCAATTAATTAATAGTAATAGTATAATGGATGCGGAAGAATCAGATCCTCTATTCTTTCTGAAACATCCTATAATTCCTTGATGAACTGACTACAAGGAAGACCTGACTCAAACATCGACCTGTACCTGTAAAGCTGTAACTACCATGTCCTATGCCTCTGTTCTCCTTGCTTCCCTGACTCCTAGCTATCAAATTCATAGTTATAGAATCTAATAAATGCCAATGATTTAGCTTCACCCAAAATAAGGACAGTTATAGAATCATTAATATCCCTTCACCCGAAATAAAGTTTAGAATCATTTATATCCCCCCGCTGCTATAGGGACAGTATTAACTCAAGTGAGACAAATTGAGTCTACATTGGAGAGTGGATTGAGCTCACGTCGAGCTCAATTGGTTGACCCAAGAAGTGGTCAACTGAAGGTATAAGTCAGAATTGAAAAAATGAAGGGAATCACTTTTTCGGGTTTTTCGACGATTGTACTATTGGTGAGCGGCGGTCGCAAGCTTGCCAAAGGGAGTCTCTTAGTGGGAAAAATGAATTGGAAAAATGTAGGGAGTCTCTTCGTGGGAACTTCACTGAGAGACTCAGCGAAAGCTTGCCGAAGGTATCAGAAGCTTGCCGGGAGTTCGTCGGGAGCTTGCCGAAGGGATCGAAGGCTTGCCGGGAGTTTGCTGGAAGCTTGCCAAGGGTATCAGAAGCTTGCCGGGAGCTTGCCGAAGGAGAACATGAGCTTGCCAGGATGGCGTTGCTGGTTACAGGTGCCCTGCAAGCAAATCACGTGAGTGATGACACGTGTGACACGCTGTGTGATCTTTTTTGCTTATGATTAATATTGGCATATTCTCACATTATCTGTTACATATATATTATGATGTCCTTGGTTCTGTGCAATGCGAGTCGGATCGTGATGAGATCACGATAATGAGATGAATTCACCTTTAAACACAGATCCTAAATAATCCCGGTCATAGGTTACTCAAGAGGGACATTGAGATGACTGGACAGATTGGTGTACTATATACCCGTCCATATGATGGAGGCGGCTGGTCTCATAGCCACTTATGTGGAGACACTAAGGATATAGTACATGTGCTCATTGGAGAATGAGTTTACTGATTGATCCGCTTATGGAATGCTGTATGGTTAATGATACCTAATGTCAAACAGTGATTTCATAGTCCCAGTTGTGTATCTGTTCCTTAACTTGAGACACCAAGGATGCCATGTATGAGTACTCCTTTCGTTGACGCCAGACTTATAGGTTTGGAAAGTTCCAGATCTAGTATAGCTGGTTATCGGGATTGGTAGCCAACCTTACGAAAGTAATTGAGTGTCAATAGAAGATCATCCGCTCTCGGTATTACGAGAGGAATATCCCATATGTGCTTCCTTAGACAAATCTCTAGCCATGGTCATTCGAATTGAGAGAGGAGTTCTCTGGTAGAATCTGAATAGAGCAAGACAAAATGATTCCGTATGTGACCTGACAGTACCATGTCCAATATACGGTCTCTGGGATATTATTTGGATGAGGGATTATAGAGACATTGTAACTGTGGACAGACAAGTTCGATGGATTTGATCCCCCATATACTATCTGGGGACTATGGCGTAGTGGCCTAGTACATCCATAGTCGATGAGTCGAGTGAATTATTATGGAGATAATAATTCACTATATCAGAAGGAGTTCTGAAGGGAGTGACTCACAGCCAACTCGGTATCAGGCCTAGAGGGTCACATACATATGGTGGATGCTTCAGCGAATAGAGGATTGGATGAAGATCCAATTAACCCTTATTCTCATTAGATGAGACCCTATGTTGATGGGCTCCTTGATTAAGGCTCAATTATAGGCCTAAGGAGATTATTGGATAGAGATCCAATAATACAAGGTTAGTGGGTTATTGGATGGAGATCCAATACCCACTAAGGCAGGAGCCCTAGGTTTTTTGGTGGCTCTCTATAAATAGGAGGGGAGACTTATGGTTGATAGGCTGCAGCTTTAGCGACCACCTCCTATCCTCCTCCTTCCCTCTAAGCAAGAGTTGTAAGATCAGATTGGAGGAGTTTCGCTGTAGAGATCCATCGTGTGGATACCGCTAGAGAGGAGGATGCTTGACCTCCTTCATCTTCTTCATCCGGATCTAGAATACAGGGATATACAATCTCCCTAGGTAAAATCAATCTCTCACACATCATGGTTTTTTCGGTTTTTGTGATTTTTCTTGTGACGCTAATCTTTTGCACGACGATTTGATATGTGTGGGAAACTAGTTTTTATTTTGGTTTCTACAGCGCATGTAATACACCCGCTGAGGTTTCCCAACAGTGGTATCAGAGCTAAGGTTTTCGTGTAAAAAATTGGTTTTAAACTGCGTGTGATGAGATTGAATCGCGTAGAACTGTTCTACGCGCTTGTTGCAGCGATTGGCAGCGAAAGTAGGCGTTGTCTGCGGGGGAGGGGCAGCCACATGCATGCTGTCTGCATGCAGAGGTGACTGGCCACGGCCAGGCCCCCTACAGGGGCGGCCAGCTGTGGTCAGGCCCCCTGCAAGGGGCGGTCGCCTGCAGGGGCAATAGCCCGCAAGGGCCAACCGGTAGCGACCAACCCACAAGGGGTTGCCGCCCATGGCCAACCCTGCCACCAGCAGGGGTGGCAGCGCCGGTCGTAAGAGTGGCTGCCCCTTTGCAAAGCGGCTGTTGGCTGCAAAGGGCAGCCACCGCCTGCGTAGGGGCAACAACGACGGCGGCGCAGTGAGGGTGAAGGAGGGCTAGGGCATCTTTTTTTAGAAAAAGATGGTTATGCCCCTCAGAATTTGAGAAATTCTAGCTCTGTCGTCTTTATAGGTAATTCCTTAAATGCCCTTAACATTTCTGGAAATTTTGAGGACTGCCCTCTCATTCAGAACACCGAAAACACCCTCAACAATTCTAAAAATTCTGAGGACTGTCCTCATGTATAGAATTCTGAAAATACCCTTGACAATTTGGAAAATTTTGAGGACTATCCTCTTAAATAGTTTAATTAATTATTATATATATCTAGTAATCCTACATATGATGTGATGTATGATGTGGATGGATGATCATGAACCATGTGTTGTGATGTGTGTAATTATGTTTATTATTATTATTGGGGCCTACGAGCCTGCGTTTTTCTTGTTTATTATTGGGCCTGCGTGCTTGTGATTATTTGTACTTACATGGAGAGGCCCAACAGGAGCATGGAGGTAATAGCGGGACCCACGATGCCATGGTGGGAGATCACGACGCATGGTGATGCAACGATCCGATGGAACCGATGATGACGAGATCAACAATCACAGTGCATGGAGATGCGCCAATGTACACAGATCCTATTGTGAGTGATTAGGCCCATTGGCTCAGGCTTAATCATATTAGGTGATGGCTCATGATAATCTGGTGTGGCTTGCATATGTGATGTGTTATACACCTACTATATATATGTATATATATATTTACATGCGATGTAGATATATATTAAATATGTATGTGTGTGACATGACATATTAGGAGACCGAGACAAAATAAAAACTCCTACGATAATATTAAGTCGGTAAGCGTGAGGCAATAAGATTGACCCACGTGACCTTCCATCGTTATATGAAGAAATTGAATCGCGACATAGGTTAAGTTGGTTGAGTTCCTCGAGGCTCACCTATCTACGTGACCGAGTTCTTGCCTACGACATAGAGATGTCATCGAGGACCTGAGGACATTGTATGCTTGGTCAAGTCCTTCGAGGGTATATCATCAAATCAGACTCATCTTGTAACGATGGTGATGACTTAACTTAATATCATGGTTGGTTGAGTCCCTCGAGACCATGATGATTCGGAGGCCGAACATGATAGGAATCACAAGGAGTTGCCTACCTTTTGGGCTTAGCGTAATTGGTCGAGTCCCTCGAGGTTGCACTAAGATGCCAATTGGATCTCGATCCCCACTAGGAGTCTGCCAGAGACTTCCATCTCACGTGTCAAGGGTGTCACGTGATTCGCTAAGAAAATAGTTGGAGTACATCAAGATAGAAGTCCATATCTTAATTAGTATTTTCTGTAAAATTTACATGTTATTTATTTTTGCTATATCTTGTTTTATCAGAAACATGTTGCTCACAAACCCCCTACGCGATATACTTGATGCCAACCGCCTCACTGGTCCAAACTATACAGATTGGCTCCATAATTTGAGAATTGTTCTCATGGTGGAGAAAATCACATATGTCCTTGATACAATTCTGCCCACGCCAGAAGAAGGGGCAAGCGAGGATGAGATCGCTCGCTATGTGAAGTATATATATGATTTTCCATGTTGGCAAAATGTTATATATTGGCCTCCATGACTCCTGAGTTACAAAGGCAATATGAGACCATAAATGCAGATTCTATCCTTCTGCATCTCCGCCAGCTGTTTGAGAAACAAGGAAGAACTTAAAGATATGAGATATCTAAGAAACTCTTCCAAGCTAGGATGACAGAAGGGACATCGGTTGAGAACCATGTCCTAAAGATGATAGAGTGGATCAAGAAACTCACAGGTCTAGGAATAGTCCTAGAGGATAACTTGTGCATTGATCTTATACTTCAGTCCCTACTAGATTCCTTTTCTCACTTCATCATGAATTTGAACATGAGCAAGTTTGAGGTGACTCTTCCTGAGCTCCTCGATATGTTGAGGGAAGTTGAGAGTGCTATTAAGAAGGAGAAGTCAGTTCTCTATGTTGGTGAGACCAAAAAGAAAAGGAAGGCCAGCAAGACCCTTAAGAAGGGCAAGGGTAAAGAAAGACCAGGTAAGGCAAAGGTTGCCAAGAAATACCCAGGAAATGACAAAGGACAATGCTTCCACTATGACCAAGACGAACGTTGGAAGAGGAACTGCAAGGACTACCTCGCAGAGAAGGCGAGATAGAAGCTTGGAGAAGCTTCAGGTATATTCATGAACAGTCTCCACTTGTCAGATTTTCATGGTAACACATGGGTATTGGATACCGGGAGTATATCATATCTGTAATTCGTTACAGGTTCTGACAAGACCTAAGAGATTGGCTAGAGGCGAGATGGACCTCAAGATGGGCAATGGAGCAAGAGTTGCTGCAGTCGCTGTTGGAGAGGTCACCCTACATCTGCCTGGTGGAGTTATTATTGCATTAGATGCATGCTATTTTGTTCCCTCTATTATCAAAAATATTATTTTGATCTCTTGTTTGATAATTAGTGGATATAAATTAGTTTATGAGAATAATAATTGTTCAATAATTATGGATGATGAGTTCATCACTAGAGGGACCCTTATAATGGCTTATATGTGTTAGACACTTCTCCACACATCATGAATATAAATATATCTAAGAGGAAAAGAAATGAGATGAATAATACATATCTATGGCATTATAAGCTAGGTTATATACATGAGGGAAGGATTAAAAAATTACTGAAAGATTAATACTTAGATCCATTTGACTATGAGATATATGTAACTTGCGAACCTTGCCTTCGTGAGAAGATGACCAACTCTCCTTTTAGTGAAACTGGAGAGAGAGCCACCGAGTTATTAGAACTCATACATAGTGATGTATGTGGTCCCATGTCGACTCAGGCTATAGGTGGTTACTCATACTTCATTACATTCATTGATAATTTCTCTAAGGATAGACACATGTACTTAATGAAGTACAAATCTGAGGCCTTCGAGAAATTCAAGGAATATAAGAATGAGATAGAGAACCAAATTGGAAAGAGTATTAAGACTCTTCGATCAGATCGAGGAGGAGAGTACTTGAGTACGAAGTTCACCCATTTCCTCAGGGATAATGGGATTCTATCCCAGTAGACACCTCCTTATACACCTCAGCTCAATGGTGTATCAGAAAGGAGGAATCACATGCTATTAGACATGGTGCGGTCCATGATGAGTTTTGCTGACCTACCCGTTTCATTCTGGGGATACGCCCTAGAGACTGCAGCTTACCTTCTGAACAGAGTTTCATCAAAGTCGATAGTGTCTACACCATATGAGATATAGAAAGGAAAGAAGCCCAACCTTAAGATTGTTAAGATTTGAGGCTGTCCTGCCCACCTTAGAAGACACAACCCTGATAAGTTGGAATCAAGGATAGAATGGTGCATATTCATGGGATACCTAAAGGAAACTTGTGGATATTATTTCTATCATCCCGAGGACCGAAAGGTCTTTGTTGCCAAGAGAGCTGTATTCCCTGAGAAGGAATATATTCTTGGTGAAAACAGTGAGAGTGAGATAGAATTGAGCAAGGTTGGAGAACCTAGCTCAAGCACCATTCCAGAGCCCGAGTCTGTTCAGGTACCTAACACACAAGTTTCAACTTTACGTAGGTCTAATAGAGTATCTCACCCTCCTGAAAGATATGTGGGACATATCAGTGGAGATGACTCTCAGGATGTTGTTCCTCAGACCTACGAGGAGGCTATTATGTGTATAGACTTCGGGAAGTGGCAAGAAGTCATGAATTCTGATATGGCTTCCATGTACTGTAACAAGGTTTGGAACCTTGTGGATGCACCTGAGGGTATTGTACCCATCGGCTGCAAATGGATCTTCAAGAAGAAGATCGGAGTGGATGGAAAGGTAGAGACCTATAAAGCAAGGCTGGTAGCTAAAGGATATCGTTAAATATAAGGAGTTGACTATGATGAAACCTTTTCAACTGTAGCTATGCTTAAGTCCATTAAAATTATTTTGGCCATTGCAGCACACTATGACTATGAGATCTGGCAGATGGATGTCAAAATGATATTTCTCAATGGCAACCTCGAGGAAGAGGTGTATATGATACAACCAGAGGGATTCGTATCCAAAGAGAGTCCATATAAAGTGTGCAGGTTGCTTAGATCAATTTATGGATTGAAGTAAGCTTCCCGAAGTTGGAACATAAGATTTGATGAGGTGATCAGATCTTATGATTTCGTTAAGAACGAAGATGAGCCTTGTGTGTATAGGAAGGTAAGTGGGAGCGCTATCACCTTCATGGTACTATATGTGGATGACATCCTAATCATTGGGAATGTTGTAGGAATGCTCTCCACAGTAAAAGCTTTGCTATCCAGAACTTCTCCATGAAAGACTTAGGGAAGTATCCTAAATTTTGGGATCCGGATCTATAGAGATAGATCCAAAAGGATGCTTAGCTTGTCCCAGTCTAGGTACATGGATTCCATTGTCAAAAGGTTTGGCATGGAGAATTTCAAGAGAGGTCTTATACCGATGAGACATGGAATATCACTTTCTAGGATTATGTCCCCAAAGGCTCTTGAAGAAAGGGCAGACGTGGATAAGATACCTTATGCCTTAGTAATTGAGTCTATCATGTATGTGATGCTATATACCAGGCCTGATATAGCACATGCTCTGAGTGTCATGAGCAGGTATCAGGCAAATCCAGATTTAGAACACTAGAAGGCAGTAAAGTGTATCCTTAAGTACTTGAGAAGGACTAAGGATCTTTTACTGGTATAGGGCTACACGGACTCAAGTTTTCAATCCAACATTAATGATAGCAAGTCAAATTCAGGATATGTTTTCACCCTGAATGGAGGAGCAGTAAGCTGGAAGAGTTCCAAGCAAGATACTATTGCTGACTCGACCACAAAGGCGGAATACATTGCTTCAGCAGAAGCAGCAAAGGAAGGGGTATGGATGAAGAAGTTCATCATGATATGGGAGTTATACCAAGTAGCGTGGAGCTGATTCCCATATATTACGGCAATGATAGGGTGATAACTTTAGGAAAGGAACCCAGGTCTCATCAGAATTGTTCTGAGGAGTTTCCATCTAATTAGAGAGATCATGACCCGAAAAGATATAGTAATGGAAAGAGTTCCATCCGAAGATTATATTGTAGATCTACTAACGAAGCCGCTGGCTCAAATTATATTTGAGCGTCACAAGGGTCTGATGGGGATCAGACACATAGGTGATTGGCTTTTGGTCAAGTGGGAGATTGCTGGTTACAGGTGCCCTGCAAGCCAATCACGTGAGTGATGGCACGTGTGACACACTGTGTGATCTTTTGCTTATAATTAATATTGGCATATTCTCACATTATCTGTTACATATATATTATGATGTCCTTGGTTCTGTGCAATGAGAGTCAGATCGTGATGAGATCACGATAATGAGATCGATTCACCTTTAAACACAGATCCTAAATAATCTCGTTCATAGGTTACTCAAGAGGGACATTGAGATGACCAGACAGATCGGTGTACTATATACTCGTCCATATGATGGAGGCGGCTGGTCTCATAGCCACTTGTGTGGAGACACTAAGGATATAGTACATGTGCTCATTGGAGAATGAGTTCACTGATTGATCCGCTTATAGAATGCTATATGGCTAATGATACCTAATGTCAGACAGCGATTTCATTGTCTCAGTTGTGTATCAGGTCATTAACTTGAGACACCAAAAATGCCTTGTATGAGCACTCCTTTCTTTGACACCAGACTTACAGGTTTGGAAAGTTTCAAATCTGGTACAATTGGTTATCGGGATTGGTAGCCAACCTTACGAAGGCAATTGAGTGTCAATAGAGGATCATCCACTCTCGGTATCACGAGAGGAATATCCCATATGTGCTTTCTTAGACAAATCCCTAGCCAGGGTCATTCAGATTGAGAGAGATTGATCCGCTTATGGAATGCTATATGGCTAATGATACCTAATGTCAGACAGCGATTTCATAGTCTCAGTTGTGTATCGGGTCATTAACTTGAGACACCAAAAATGCCTTGTATGAGCACTCCTTTCTTTGACACCAGACTTACAGGTTTGGAAAGTTTCAAATCTGGTACAATTGGTTATCGGGATTGGTAGCCAACCTTACGAAGGCAATTGAGTGTCAATAGAGGATCATCCACTCTCGGTATCACGAGAGGAATATCCCATATGTGCTTTCTTAGATAAATCCCTAGCCAGGGTCATTCAGATTGAGAGAGAAGGAGTTCTCCGGTAGAATCCGAATAGAGCAAGAGAAACTAATTCTGTATGTGACCTGACAGTACCATATCCAATATATGGTCTCTGGGATATTATTTGGATGAGGGATTATAGATATATAGTAATTATGGACAGACATGTCCGATGGATTTGATCTCCCCTGTACCTTCTAGGGACTATGGCGTAGTGGCCTAGTACGTCCATAGTCAATAAGTCGAGTGAATTATTATGGGGATAATAATTCACTATATCAGAAGGAGTTCTGATGTGAGTGACTCACGGCCAGTTCGGTATTGGGCTTAGAGGATCACACACATATGGTGGATGCTTTAGTGAATAGAGGATTAGATGAAGATCCAATTAGCCCCTATTCTCATTAAATGAGACCCTATGTTGATGAGCTCCTTGATTAAGGCCCAATTATAGGCCTAAGGAGATTATTAGATAGAGATCCAATAATGTAAGGTTAGTGGGTTATTGGATGGAGATCTAATACCCATTAATGTATGAGCCCTAGGGTTTTTGGTGGCTCTCTGTAAATAGGAGGGGAGACTCATGGTTGATAGGATGCAGCTTTTGCCACCACCTCTTATTCTCCTCCTTCCCTCTGAGCAAGAGTTGCAAGATCAGATCAGAGATCCATCATGTGGATACCGTTAGAGAGGACGCTTGATCTCCTTCATCTTCTCCATCCGGATTTGGAATACAAGAATATACAATCTCCCTAGGTAAAATCAATCTCTCACACATCGTGGTTTTTTCGATTTTTGTGATTTTTCTCGTGACCCCAATCTTTTCCATGATGATTTGATCTGCGTGGGAAATTAGTTTTTGTTTTGATTTCCACTGCGCATATGATGCACCCGCTGAGGTTTTCCAACAGGCATCAGGGAGTTCACCAGAAGAAAACCAAGAGACTCGTCGGAAGATTACCGGGGGAAGTCGAAAAGCTTCTTAGGAGTTAAGAGGGTCTTGTTGGACTTGATGGCCACGTTGGTTGTAAGTTATATTTAACATTAGTTAGGGTTTGAGTCATACTTGAGTTAGATTTGGAAGGAATCTAAATTAACTCAAGTGAGACAAACTAAGTCCACATTGGAGAGTGGATTGAGCTCACGTCGAGCTCAATTAGTTGACCTGAGAAGTGGTCAACTGAAGGTACAAGTAAGAATTAGAAAAATGAAGGGAATCACTTTTTTGGGTTTTTCGGCGATTGTACCGATGGTGAGCGGTGGTTGAAAGCTTGCCAAAGGGAGTCTCTTAGTGGGAAAATGAATTGGAAAACTATAGGGAGTTTCTCAGTGGGAACTCCACTAAGAGACTCGTCGAAAGCTTGCCGAAGGTATCAGAAGCTTGCCGGGAGTTCGTCGGAAGCTCGCCGAAGGGATCAAAGACTTGCCGGGAGTTTGTTGGAAGCTTGCCAAGGGTATCAGAAGCTTGTCGGGAGCTTATCGAAGGAGAACATGAGCTTGCCAGGATGGCGTCAGGGAGTTCACTGGAAGAAAACCAAGAGACTCGTTGGAAGATCACCGGGGGTAGCCGAAAAGCTTATCAGAAGTTAGGAGGGTCTTGTTGGACTTGATGGCCACATTGGTTGTAAGTCGTATTTAGCACCAATTAAGGTTTGAGTCCTACTTGAGTTAGATCCAAATTAACTCAAGTGAGGCAAACTGAGTCCATATTGGAGAGTGGATTGAGCTCATGTTAAGCTCAATTGGTTGACTAAAAAGTGGTCAACTGAAGGTATAAGTCAGAATTAGAAAAATGAAGGGAATCACTTTTACGGGTTTTTCGATGATTGTACTGCTAGTGAACGACGGTCGTATCGCCTAGGTTGGTGGTTGTACCACCGTCGCCCAGTTTTCTGGGCAGCTTTCGACGATTGTACTATTGGCAATGACGGTAGTACCGCCTATACATAGAATTTATGAAAGAGTTTGAATTTTGGCTTCATTTTTATAGCCAATTGGGATCTATAAATACCTCAATATTTCTTGCATTTAGCACAAGGTATTGGGCTAGAAATTTTGTGAGAAAATTGTGCTAAAATTATAAAAAAAAAGGGACAAGGGAGTGAAAGAAAGAATTGTAATTCTTATAAAGTCTCCCTTGTGAGTTTGTAAAGTTCCTCTCCTCAACCTGAGAAAAGGAGTGAAAAGTGTAAGGGTTTGATCTTCACCCAAAAAAGATTGATAGTGGACGCCGGTGGACCTCGGAGAAGAGGACTTAAGAGTGGACATAGGGCAGGTTGAGGCCAAACCACTATGATTTGTGAGTGTTCTTTACTTGCTTTATATTGCTCTTAATTAGTTTATTGAAAGATATGAACATTATTCTCACTTCTCTTGAATTAGGTTCTTAGTCATTTCCAACGAAATATAAAAAGACACTTTCTTTTTTTTTTACTTTTTGTAAGCAAGGTTTTTGAAATGAGCACTTTCACTCTTGCAGTAATTCACCCCCCCCCCCCCATCTTAGTGTCAATTGATCATAACAATTGGTATTAGAGCCATGTGCTACTCATTGAACTAAAAACTCAAGTATGTAAATAGCTTCGTTTGGCATGAACGATGGACATTCTATTGCACTTCCGCCCATATTCAATGAGATAGATTACACTTATTAGAAAACTAGAATGTTCTTGATTTTCTAGTAGATGTGGACACTTTGCTTATAGGTGTCCATTTAGAAAAGATAGTTCATATAAATTAATTTGGGTTCCTAAAGGAACCATAAACAACCTCAAGCCATTAGAAATAATATGAAGAATATTTCATGATGGACCCAAACTCAAATGGGTACCTAAATCAAAACCTCCCATATTATAAAGTTACCTTCTAACAAGGCTAGGAGCTTTAAATGATATCTTGAAGTAGATGCTCAAGCCACATGACTTGAGATCTAACACTCCTTTCAAGCTCACTAGCCTAAGCAACAATAATAAGAAAAATTATTAGAATTAAGTTTATTGATAAGAAATCTCATGGTGGTTCATTAATCTTAATTGTGTTTTAATTATGAATGACGATGTAATAGCTAGAGCATGCTAAAACTAGAACTAAAGAACCTAAGTTATTGCTAATAAAAAATTATTTATATTGAAATTTATGAAAATAAGATTTTGATACTGATTGAATGATAGGTTCAAAATCATTAGCTTGGATGTTGGTTTAAATGTAAAGGCTATTGTTAAATGGTCTAAATATTATATTATTATTGACTAAGTTTGTGGAATGATTAATTTAAATGTTACGTGATTGAAATGCTATGATATTTGTATATGTTATATGATTAAATGATTATTGTTGAATGATATGATTTGAGCATAGAATAATATAGAAAATAGAGAAACTAATCATGCTTCATTTTTTAGTATTTTTAAAAAATTAAAAATATTTTAGAAAAATGAGCATGATGACTCATTTCACTAAGTCTAACGAATTAGACTCACTTAAGAAAAAAAAAATTATTGGAATTAAAATAAATTGAAGCTCTTATTTGAAAATATTTTATTGTAATAATTTTAATGATTTCTTTTAGAAATAATACTTGGTTTTTTAGTCTTGAAATGTTTGAAAATATTTTATTTAGTTGAAAATATTTATTATGATCTTCATGTTTTCTTTTATAAATGAAACTCAGTTTTTGATGACAATACATAAAGTCATTCTTGAAACAAATCATATGAAACAACTAAAAAGAAGGATATTTCTTCTTGAAAATATCTTTATACTATCAAGGCTTCAATAATAGATAAAGTGATATTATTATTATTGAATCTCTTAAATTACAAAATTGATTTGATGATTTAAACTTAAAAAGATTATTGTCAAAATCGTTATCTTGAAAATTATAATTTGAGATCTTTATATAAACCAAGATCATTTACTAAGATTCATTCCCTTTATTAATTTTTTTTATTATAAATGAATCATAATTTGTCTCTTCGGAACAATAACTTGAAAATCTTCTTATGAACCATATTCTTGATAACTTGAAGTTTACTATATACAAATTAAGATCTTCTATCTTTTCTTCTTTGTAATTTATTCATGATCTTGATATCTATAATTTAATATTTTTATGAATGAACACTCTTCTTATTTGATCTACTAAAGATTTCTAAAGCTTTGAATCTTATCTAGGAAGAATTTTGTCAAATTGAATCATAACCTTTGGTATTCAAGATTTGATATCCTTTATGTCATGATTTATCCTTAACTTGTATTCATGAATGATTCACCTTTTCACCAAATTAATATGTCTCAAAATTGTGATAAGTTATAAATTATGTGAGATTTGTTTTATCATTAACATTCACTTAATTTCTTGACTTGACTTATCCTTTATAGGAATCACGCTTGATCTATATGATTTTTTCTTTAAATAAAAAAGTGATTTATGATCTTGACAGTTATAAGTTGAAACTTTTTTTATCAAGATCGTTCTTCCATTTTATTAAGAAGAATTATCTAAATGAATTATATATCTTAAGATTTATCTTAAATGAATTAAGATTATTTAATCCCCTAAGACCCATGTTTGTTATTCACAAAAAAAAGAGGAGAGAGATTTCTTAAAAGAAATCATGTCTTTGAAAATTATAATTTGATTTTTCATCCTTAATGATATGATCCTTTTATGCTTATGGTCATAACTAAGATATGAATGTAAAAAGAAAAATTATACTATCATATTCTTTCTTGACAAAGACCAAAGGGGGAAATAAAATAATTAATATGATTATAAGAAAATTAGATATGATGAATCTTATACCATCGAATGAGGAACAATTTGCTTAGAAAAAATTTAAAATATTTAATTTTCTAAATACTTACAAAATGCATGATTTATAATTTATGATTTTTACAAATTATGCTTCTTATCAAAATTTAAGTGAGACGATCTTCAAAATGAATGATTTGCTATTTGCTATTTTTGCTTAGAATTTACATGAGATGAATTTAAATATATGAGTAGCTCTTAATTCTTCTTGGATTTTTTAGCTTACTTTCGAAATGATTCTCGTTAAATAAACATAAGAAGGGGATTCAAAATTTTATGATGAGATAGTTTTAAATATTATTCTTGTTTCATGAATCTTGATAAATGTTTACAAAAACATATGACATAAACTTTTATGATGCTTGATATGAGCTTTTGATATTAATTTTTTTATAAATGTATCATTTTTTCTTATCTTTGACACCCCCTCCCCTTCATTTCTTTTTCTTTCTTATTCATAAAGGGGGAAGAAAAAATTTCATGAGAAAAATATGTTTTACTAAGGGGGAGAAATTAAGTATTAAATATTTAATTAATATATATTTTGTACAAATATAAATTTTTTGACACATGATGAGTTTATGTATCATGAAATTATTTGCTCATTATTTCAGCTCTTTTTATTGATGACAAAGAAGGAGAAATAATATATTGATGACACATATGAAAATTGATACATGACAAAGGGGAAGAAAATTTTTCATGAAGAAAATTATGGCTCATATCCTATTTTACTAAGGGGGAGCAATGACACATGTGTCTTGAAATCATTTGCTCTAATATTTAACCTTTTTATTGATGACAAAGAGGGAGAAATGATATATTAATGACACATAGAAAAATAAAAAATAGATATTTCTCCTATTTTTGTTGATAAATAAACGGGGAGAAATAATTGATGACTTAAGGAATATAATTTCAACTTAATGTATGATTGATGTCTAATTTTGAAATTCATGTTATATACTTTAAAAATTTGATGATTCATTGTTGGTTGAAATTAATGTTATATCATTGATGATTTGATTTTGAAATTCATGTACATCATTTCAAAATTTGATAAATAGATGTTATGATACTTGAATTCAAGAGTGGTTGGTTCTCTTGAATTTAAGTTTTCCTTATTTGAAGTATGACATGGATTTAGGCGAAGTAAGGTTTAAATGCCGTCATCAATTGACTGTCATCATCAAAAAGCGGGAGATTGTTAAATCTTAGTTTTCGATAATGAAATCAATTGATGAGTTATTGATTTAACAAGTGTGTTAGAGATGATAAATGCATGATTAATTATGACTGAGAGAGAATTACAATCAGATGTGGACCAAGTTAAGTCCGGAGCATCAGGCCGGGTTCGGACGATGTAGTGGGAATTCGTCAATAATCTTGCCGAAAGCTTGTCCGGAGTTCACTGGGAGCTCGCCGAAAGGATCAGAGGCTTGCTGGGAGTTCGTCGGAAGCTTGCCGAGAGTATCAGAAGCTTGTCGGGAGTTTGCCAGGAGCTTGTCGAGGGAGAACGGGAGCTTGCTAAGATGACGTCAGAGAGTTCACCGGAAGAAGACCAAGAGACTCACCATAAGATCATCGGGGGTAGCCAAAAAGCTTGCTGGGAGTTAGGAGGATCTTGTTGGACTTGATGGCCATATTGGTTGTAATTAATTAAGTCGTAGTTAGCATCAATTAAGGTTTGAGTCCTACTTGAGTTAAATTTAGAAGGAATCTAAATTAACTCAAGTGAGATAAATCGGGTCTACATTAGAGAGTGAATTGAGCTCAGGTGTTGACCTAAGAAATGGTCAACTGAATGTACAAGTTGAAATTGGAAAAATGAAGGGAATCACTTTTTCGGGTTTTTCGGTGGTTATACCACTGGTGAGCGGTGGTTGTACTACCCAGACGGTGGTTATACCGCCCAGGTCGACGATTGTACTACCATCACCCAATTTTTTAAGCAGCTTTTGATAGTTATACTATCGACGACGATGGTAGTACCATCCATACATAGAATTTACATAAGGGTTTAAATTTTATCTCTATTTCTGAAGCCAATTGGGGTCTATAAATACCCCAAGATTTCTTGCATTTAGCTCAAGGTTTTGGGCTATAAATTCTGTGAGAAAATTATGCTAAAATTGTAAGAAAAAGAAAAAGGACAAGGGAGTGAGAGAAAGAATTGTAATTCTTGTAAAGTCTCCCTTGTGAGTTTGTAAGGTGCCTCACCTTAACTTGAGAAAAGGAGAGTGAAAGGTGTAAGGGTTTGATCTTCATTTAAAGAAGATTGATAGTGAACATCGGTGGACCTTAGAGAAGACAACTCAGGAGTGGACGTAGGCCAGATTGAGGTTGAATCACTATAATTTGTGAGTATTCTTACTTGCTTTCTATTGCTCTTAATTAGTTTATTAAAAGATACGAACATCATTCTCACGACTTCTCTTGAATCGGGTTCTTAGTCATTTCCAACAAAATATAAAAAGGCACTTCTGATTTTCTTTCTTTACTTTTTGTAAGCAAGATTTTTAAAATGAGCACTTTTATTCTTGCACTAATTCACTCAACCCCCCTATTAGTGCCAATTGATCATAACACTGAGCCCTCAACAACATGATAGTCAAGGACAAATATCCTATTTCGATGGCAGACTACTTGATGAGTTGAGAGGAGCACCATTTTTCATTAAGTTAGATCTGCGGTCCGAATACCAACATATTCGAGTGCACGAAGAGGACATTCCAAGGATCGCTTTTCGGACACATAGCAGCCACTATGAATTTCTAGTAATGCTTTTCGGCCTCACCAATGCTCCCTCCACCTTTCAAAGTCAAATGAATGATATCTTTTGAGATTACCTTCATAAGTTTGTGCTGGTCTTCTTCGATGATATTCTTATTTATAGCCCTTCGCTTGAAAGTCACATTTCTCACTTATGACTTATTTTATCGATTCTCCGAGATCATACCCTTTTTATCAAAATGTCGAAATGCAGCTTCTTACAGAACAAGGTGGAGTATCTCAGACACATAATATCAAAGGTGTGGCAGTTGATCACTCAAAGATCGAGGCAATGCAAAGCTGGCCAATACACTAAAATATAAAGGCGCTGTGTGGATTTCTCGGGTTAACGCTATTACCATAAATTTATAAAAGATTATGGAAAGGTCAGTGCCCCCCTCACATCCTTGCTAAAGAAAGACGCCTTCCAGTGGTCGGACAAAGCATCTGCAACGTTCGACTCTCTCAAGTCTGTAATGGCATCTACGCCCATGCTAGCGCTACTCGATTTCAACAAAATGTTTATAATTGAAGCAGAAGCATTGGGAGCTAGGATCGCATCGTCATCATGCAAGAAGGCCAACCCCTCGTTTACACCAGCAAGGCCCTATCTCCTCCACACCTGAAGTTATCCATCTACAATAAGGAGATGCTAGCGATAGTGCATGCGATGATAAAATGGAGACCCTACCTGATCGATCGACACTTCCAGATAAAAACTGACCACAAAAGCCTCAAATACTTCTTGAAGCAGAAAATTTCATCGCCCGAACAATAAAAATGGGTAACATAACTCCTTGGACATGATTATGAAATAACTTATAAAAAGGGAAAGGAGAATGTGGTTGCGCTCTCCAGACTACCAAAGCAGCCTGAACTTTCGACCATCTCTTTTTGATCAATAACCTCCTTGAAGGCATTAGGAAAGAATAGTAAGATGACCCAGAGATTCGAGAGATTATTAAGAAGTTAGAAGAGAAATCGGGCTCCATAGCATATTACAGTTGGGATTCAAAAGAACTATGGTACAAAGGATATATAGTACTAGTACCTAATTCTCCCTGTTTAAATACCATTGTACAAGAGATCCATTCCTCACCGGTGGTTGGGCACTTTTGATTCCTTCGAACCTACAAGAGGATTCAACAAAATTTATATTGGAAGGGGATGAAGAACTCTATTGCTAACTTTATAGCGCGATGCAACACATGTCAACGACATAAAGGCAAAATGGTGGAGAGCCCTAGAAAATTACAATCGCTACTTATTTCAGACTCACTATGGACCGATGTATCCATGGACTTCATTGAAGGATTGCCTCCATCCTAAGGGAAAGGTATTATTCTGGTTGTGATTGATCTCCTCACTAAATATGCTAACTTTTGCGCCGTCCGTAACCCCAACACCACTACTAGCATTGCTTGGATCTTCATGGACAAGATCCATTGTAAGTGATTATGACAAGATCTTCATCAGTAAGTTCTGGACATAAGTCTTCCAATTACAAGGCACAAAGTTGAAGATGAGCTCGACATACCACTCACAGACCGATGGTCAGATTGAAGTGGTGAACAGATGTTTAGAAACCTACCTCAGATGCTTCACTAGTGATCGATCAAGAGAATGGACAAAGTGGTTCTCCGGGCCGAGTGGTGGCGTAACACAACTTATCACTCTTCGATGAAATGTATCCCTTTTGAAGTTGTGTATGGCCAACAACCCCTTGTAATTCCAAAATATATAATCAACGCATCTAAAGTAGATTAGGGAGATCAAGAGCTACTGGACAGGGACAAAATCCTATAATTACTGAAAGACAACCTTTCGACTACCCAAGCAAGGATAAAACAACAGGTTGATATGCACAAGAGCGGAAGAGAGTTTTTTGTTGGAGATTTGGTCTTCCTTCAGCTCCAGCCCTACAAACAGACATCCATCAACACATGGGTATCCATGAAGTTGTCTTCTTACTTTTATGGGTCTTATTAGATCACTAAGCGCATTGGAGCTATGGTGTACAGACTGGACCTACCTGCTAGTGCCAAGATCCATCCAGTCTTCCACGTATCATGTCTGAAACTCAAGCTTGGAGAGAACAAGTTAGCCTAAAGTCACTTACCGAACACTACTACCGATAGAGAGATCCAGATCCAACTGGAGGCGATACTAGACCGAAGGATCTTGACACGTCGCCAACGTCCCTCTACTGAAATACTGGTGCAATAGATAAATCTACCTACCGAAGATGTCACGTGGGAGTCCTATGAAGATTTAAAGATTAGGTTTACAAAGTTTATGTGACCTCAGCCTTTAGGAAAAGGCTGATCTGAAGAGGGCGGGTCTGATATGATACTAACAGGGTCGGGTCCTATTCAACCAATTCATGTAAATAAAACCCTAAGACATATGAATAAAACCCTAGCTATAGGCGCCACCCATCCTATTATGGAAGTCAACTAAAGCATCAAGAGGAGGCAGCTATGGTTTAGGGAGTAGGAGTTGGAGTCTCTCTAGGAATTAGGGTTTTGAGTCCTATATAAACATGTAGCCACACCCTTATTTTCATTAAGCAATATACAACTTTTCTTCAGCTTTTATGGCCAATTACCAAGGAGAGAGGAACCCCTATAGAGTTCCAACCCTCTACAGAGATCAATCCAGTGATAGAATCCTACGAGGTTCTATCAAAGGTGTTGCAATTGATCCCTCAAAAATTCAGGTGATGAAAGATTGGCCATTACCCATGGCAATCAAGATCTTGCGGGGATTCTTAGGTCTAACTGGCTACTATAAAAAATTTGTAAAGGATTATGGCAAAATTAGTGCTCCGCTCATGGCACTCCTAAAGAAAGATGCATTTAAGTGGTCGGATAATGCAACAAAAGTTTTCAACTCTTTAAAGGCTGCAATGATCACTACACTGGTGCTAGGCCTGCCCAACTTCAACAAGTTGTTTGTGATTGAATCCAATGCTTCAGGAGCAGGTATTGGTGTTGTTTTGATGCTGGAAGGCCGACTGCTATCTTACACCAACAAGGTCCTCTCCCCTTCCAATTTGAAATTTTTAGTCTATGATAAAGATATGCTGGCTATAGTAATATGCAGTCAAGAAGTGGAGACCTTATCTAATTGGCGCGACGATTTCAAATACATACGGACAACAAGAGATTCGAGGACTTTGTGGAGCAAAAAAATTCCTCCCTGGAGTAGTAAAAATAGGTAACTAAATTACTGAGATTTTATTATAAAATTATTTATAAAAAATAAAATGATAACTTGGCTGCAGATGCACTTTCCCGCCTCCCTAAACATGCCGAATTAGTAGTTGTCTCCATCCCTATTTGTGACTTTCTGGGAGACATTAGGAAGGAGTTAAAAAATAAGTCAAAAACCTAAGAGATTATTAGAAAATTGGAAAAGAACCCTGGTTCAATTCTACATTATAGCTGGGACTCACAGGACCTACAGTACAAAGGTTGAATCATGGTGGTGCCTCATTCCCCTTGCCAGACCGCTATCTTGAAGGAGCTATATTCATCACTACGATTGGACATTCGAGACTCCTCTGTACCTACAAATGCATCTGCTAACTCTTTTACTGGAGGGGTATGAAAAAGATCATAAGAGAGTTTATTGCATGATGTGACACCTACCAATGCCATAAAGGAGAAATTGTAGCAGACCTCCTTAAAAACCCGAGCTTCTATGAAGTTGTCTCATCACTTTTTCGGGCCTCACGGATCAAGCAAGTGAAAGAGAGTCAATTGCAAAGAAAGTGTCGTGTCAGGCAAGTGAAATGAATTCTTTGTTGTGATAAACAAGCAAATAAGAGAAATCTAAGGGTATTGCATAGACCCAGCAGCGGTAATCTGAAATAGGGATAAGATTATGAAAGTGGAAGCATCAGAATTAGGAGAAGGATACGGATAATAAACCGAAGCCGCAGACAATCCTTTTGAAGCGAGACACTACACAGTTCTTAAGGTAGAGTTCCAGCAACAGAATCAACAGTATCAAGTCAATCAACAACAAGTCAAGTTTAGTGCTCAAGTGTAGTTGTAGCTATCTTGAAGGAGCTATATTCATCACTACGATTGGACATTCGAGACTCCTCTGTACCTACAAATGCATCTGCTAACTCTTTTACTGGAGGGGTATGAAAAAGATCATAAGAGAGTTTATTGCCCGATGTGACACCTACCAATGCCATAAAGGAGAAATTGTAGCAGACCTCCTTAAAAACCCGAGCCTCTATGAAGTTGTCTCATCACTTTTTCGGGCCTCAGAAAATATTGGAGTGCATTAGAGTCGTTGCCTATCGTTTGGATCTACTAGCCAGCTCAAAGATACACCTAGTTTTTCATGTTTTTTGCCTCAAGTTAAAGCTAGGAGAAGAGAGATAACATAGTATCACCTACCCGACATCTCTACTGATGGAGAGTGGCTGGAGGCTATATTGAACCATAGGATCGTGATGCGTCGCAAACATTTTATGACTGAAGTGTTAGTGTAGTGGGTTAATTTACCTCCTAAAGATGATACATGGGAGTCCTATGAAGTAGTGCAGGCGAAATACTTAGAGTTTGTTGATGCTCAACCTTGAGGACAAGGTTGATTTGAAGAGGACGGGTCTGATAGGACCCTAATAGGATGGGGTCCTTATCAATTGAGTTATATTCTTTATTGAGTCATGTTAGAGTCCAAGTAGGAGTTGGAGTCTATTTGATTAGGAGTTGGAGTCTATTTGCAGGAGTCCTAGTAGGAGTCGACTAAGAGTCTCTATAAAATAATGGTGTAATACTTTCGTTTGCATCAATGGAAAGTGTTTTATTTTCAGCCTATTGGCCGAAATACTAGGAGGGCTGATCCCCTATAGAGTTCAAGGAGGCTCGATCCCTTATAGTGATCATTTATCCCTCTTCTTCTACGGTAGAAACCTAAGGGTTCCTATCAGCATTCCGACGGTGGTACTGCCACCTACTATGGTACCGCTCAATGATGGTGGTACCACCTAGATTGGCAATAGTATCATTAGAACTTAGATTCTTGGGCTCTATTCGATGGTAGTACTGCCCTATACCTGTAGTAGTACTGCTAGTACCTCGAAAACCTAAAGAGTTCAAATTTTAGCTCCAATTTTGAAGTCATTGGGGATCTATAAATATTCCACCATTCTTGCATGATGAAGCACGAATAAGGGGTGAAAAAGTAAAGGAATCCTTGAGGATAAAGTGTTATAAACTCTAGAGTCTCTTTCTTCTTGAGTTTAGCAGTTATTCTAAGGAGGTGTGAGGTCTTGTGTAAAAGAGTTTTTAAAGGTTCTCTCTTGAGCCTGGTAAAGAAAGAAAGGGTTGTAAGGGTAGTTGATCTTCACCCGTTTAAAAGAAGATCGGTAGTAAAAGTCAGTGGCCTTGAGAGAAGTGGAATTGGGAGTGAATGTAACTCACTATTATTACTCATACTTTCAAGTTAAACAGATTTTTTATTCATATTCTCATTCAAACGATTTCAAATCAGACTTTTTTTTTATAAGCATTAATTCACACCCACCCCCACTCTTAGTACCCTTATGATCATAATAGTTAGTATCAGAGCCAAGTTCTCTCAATTGGATTAATATCCAAGTGAGTTTTATGACTATTTTTAGCAATCACGAGGGTCACTCTATCACTCATCCTTATATGTTTAATGGGACGAAATACACTTACTGAAAAATATGAATGAGAATTTTCTTGATTTCTATGAATTTTGATTTGTTGAACATCGTTGAAAATGATTTTTAAAAATCTTTTAATCTAATGAATGATTGTAATCATTTTGAAAAGAATGTATTTTCTTTGAACGCTAAAGCTACGAACGCATTATTTTGTGCTTTAGATAAAAATGAGTTTAATTGTGTTTCTACGTGTGACACTGCACATGACATTTGACACATACTGAAAGTTACTCATAAAGGCACAAGTAGAGTAAAATAGTCAAAAATAAATCTTTTGGTATATAGTAATGAACTATTTAAAATAAAGCCAAGCGAAACCATTAGTAACATATACAACCGTTTTACTGTCAATAGTTGAAAGATCTTAGTAAATGCTATACTAATCTTAAATCAGTAAATAAAAGTTAAGATCCCTTTAGAAATCTTGAGATTCAAAAGTAATTGTTATTCAAGAGGCAAAGGACTTGGAATAATTTTCCTCTTAAAAAACTCATAAGGTCTTTAATGACCTATGAAATGACTTGTAAAGCACATGATGAACATAAGAAAAATATTCTAAAGAATATGAAGGATATTTCACTGAGAACTAAAAAAGATTCCTCGAGCAAAAGCTCAAGTGATGATGAAGATAACATAGAACTCCTTATAAAAAGACTTAAAAAGTTCATGAAAAGGAACAAAACTCATAAGAATAAAAATGAACCTAAAAATAATACTATAATATGTTATGAATATAAAAAACTAAGACATTTCAAAAATGAATGTCCACAACTAAGAAGAAGTTACCGACATAAAAGAAGAAGAAAACATTTAAGGCAAAGTGGGGATGAATCAAGTGCATTTGAAAATGAAGAACAAATCAATGAAGATGACATGATGAACTATGCATTGGTGGCCTTAAACGATGAGGTATGTGACTCACCTGAAATATCTTTTTCTTATGATGATTTACTTAATGTATTTCATGATTTATTTGATGAAAAAGGTTAGTAAGAAATATAAATTACAAAAAAGGGATCATGTATCTCTCTCTTTAATGAATTTGATAAATTTAAAAATAAGCATGACGATTGTAAGTTAACATCTTGCACTAAATGTGAAGAGTTAGATTCACTTAAAAAAAAAGAAAATATGTTATTATAACAAACATAATTTTTTTTGAAATTGGTAATAAATCAAAACTTATGATTAAATATGCTACTTTAATAGATGATTTGAAATATAACTAATTAAGTATTAGTTAATTGTATGATAAGGGATAAAACTTTAAATTTGAATCTACTGACATACTACATAAGAATAAATCTATGATTGCCTTAAGGAGCAATAATGTTTATGCTATTGATCTTGATAATTTTCATGACGAAACTTATTTTTCGATTTTAAACGATGATGCATGACTTTGGCATAAGAGATTAAGACATACAAGTACGAAATTAATCTCACAAATTGGAACTAAAGAAGTTTAGTTATTTTTTTTATCCATATTGTTTTCAATAAATTTTTTGAAGAAAAATAATTTTTATGATAATTATGAATTTAATTAATTTTTTTGAAAAGAATCATGATCTTTCACTTGACTTCTTGATATTCTTGACTTAACATCTATCTTGTATGAATCTTGACCTTTTACTAATTATTCTCCTATGACTCATTTTTACTATTTATTAAGAAGAATATTTATTCAAACAAATTATGATATTGACTTCTCGGCATTTAACTTGAGATTTATTTGAATCAAGATCTTATACTATTTGTTCTCCTATAATTCATGGTGCTATTTATTAAAGAGGAGATTTATCCAATGAATCATGATCTTAACTTCTCAATGTTTATAATTTGAGATTTATTTTATATGAATCATGATATATATTACTATTTATTCTCCTATAGTTTTTTTTCCTTTTACTAGAGAGGAGATTCATCTCATTAATCATTATCTTAATTTTAAATAAATGAATGATATGAGATTCATGCGATATGATTTCTTTGTATCAATATCTTTCATTGACACATTGATATAAATGAAGAAGTAGTATTATAATAAAATGATTTCATTCTTTACCTTTTGATAATAACAAAGGAGTGAAAAGTAGTGGCTTACGTATTCTTTTTTTTCTCTTTTTGTTGATGACAAAGGAAGAGAAGTAATGATAATTTTTTGATAATATAGCACTCATATGCATGTTGTATAATGATGATGTCAATTTATGATATTTGTTTGAGATTTATGGATATAATGTGAAATTATGCATATGATTTTTGCAATTCACTATTGAAAGTTGCTTTGATTTACGAGTAAAGTTATTTTGACTTGACTTCAAAGAATTAAAAGGTTATCATATTTTTTTGAAAATTCAAAGTTCATTATGACATATAGACAAGGGGAGTTTACTTAAAACTCTGACATCAGTTGATTGTCATCATCAAAAAGAGGGAGATTGTTGAATCTCAAATTTGATAATGAAATCAATTAATAAAGTTATAAGCATATTAGTATTAACGAAGTTATGGATTAATAAACTTTTAAGACAAGTGGCATAGGAAAGACTCTGATCATAGATACGAACCATCACATGGCAAATTGTAGAAGTAGGAGAATCAGACGTAGGGTCGGAGGAGTATCATGTTAGAGACTGGATATCGGGTCAGAGGATTGGTCGATGTGCCGAAGGATGGACTTCATGTCATGAGTTCGGGCATTAGGCCAGAAAGATTGAGTATTGTGCCAAAATATCGGATGTTATTAGAAGTCAAATATGTCGATAGATTGAACGATACGTCGAAGGAAAGGATGATAAGTGGGAGGTTCAACAGATGATCAGATGACATGTCGAAATACTGGACAACATGCTAATTGCTTTGTGATTGTGCTAGATGCTGGGAAACCTTAGTGGGAGAATCACATATGCAGCAAAAAATAAAAAAAACTAGTTTCCCACAGATTAAAATCATTGTGCAAAGACTGATGCATGAAAAGCCGCAAAATCAAAAAATTGCATCACGTGAAAGATTGTTTACCTAGGAAGATCATATATCTCTATTTTTCTAAATTCGGATGGAGGGGATGAAGGAGGTCAAGTGTCATGCTCTCTAGAAATATGTACACGATGGATCGCTGCAGTGATACTCTTCTAATCATAGCCCCAAATCTCATAACTCTTGTGCAGCTTCTCGTAATGAATTTGGAAGAATATCCTCTATCTTCTTTGTTGTCCTCTCACACTAGAGAGGAACTGATCAGTTGAGAAGGAGAGGGAGAGGAGGAGTGCAGCCTATCATATAAGAGCTGCCCCTGCCTCCTATTTATAGAGAGCCACCAAAACCCCTAGGGAATCCTGCCTTAGTGGGTATTGGATCTTCATCCACTTACCCATTAATCTTAGATTATTTGATCTCTATCCAATAATCTCCTTTAGCCTCTAATTGGGCCTTATGCAGGGAACCCATTAATGTCGGGTCTCATCTAATGAGAATAGGGACTAATTAGATCTCTATCCAATCCTCTATCTGTTGAAGCATCCACTATATTTGTCTGACTCTCTAGGCCCAATACCGAGCTGGCTGTGAGTCCTCTTGTCAGAACTTTTTCTAACTCAATGAATTATTATCTCATAATAAATCACTTGACTGATCGATTATGGATGTACTAGACCACTGCGCTATAGTCCCAAACGGTACATGGGATCTTATCCATTAGACCTATCTGTCTTTAGTTAACATGTATCTATAGTCCCTCATCCATCTAATATCTCATAGACTATATATAAGGCATGGTATTATCAGGCCATATACGGAATCCGTCTAAATCTCAGTATAATCGGATTCTCCGGAGAACTCCTCTCTCAATCCAACCAATCTGATTAGGAATTTACCTGAGCGAGAGCATACTGGATATTTCTCTTATGATACCGAGAGTGGATGATCCTCTATTGACACTCAATAGCATTCGTAAGGTTGGCTACCAATCCCGATAATCGACTATATTAAATCTGAAACTTTCCAGATCTGTAAGTTTGGCATCAAAGAAAGAATATTCGAACAAGACATCCTTGGTATCTCAAGTCTAAGGACCAGATACACAATTAGGACTATAGAATCATTGTATGATGTCAAGTATCATTAACTATACAATATTCTATAAGCATATCAATCAGTAAACTTATTATCCAATGAGCACTTAAACTGTATCCTTAGTGTCTCCATGTAAGTGGCTATGAGACCAGCTGTCTCCATCATATGGACAAATATACAGTACACTGACCTGTTGTCTTGATATCCCTCTTGAGCAACTTATAACCGGGATTATTTAAGATCTATGTTTCAAAGTGAATCGGTCTCATTATCGTGATTTCATCATCACATTATATATATTCAATAGATAATGTAATATGATAATATACCAATAATAATAATGATATAAAGAGATTAGGCACGTGTCATCACTCACGTGATTGGCTTGCAGGGCACGTGTAACCTGCAATCTCCCACTTGACCTAAAGTCAATCACCTATGTGTCTGATCCCCATCATACTCTTGTGACTCTTAAAGATAATATAAGCCAACGACTTTGTCAGTGGAGCCACAATATTATCTTTAGATGAAACTTTTTCTATTGTTATATCTTTCCGGGCTATGATATCTCTAATCAGTTGGAACCTCCTTAGAACATGCTTGGACTTTTGATAAGACCTAGGTTCCTTTCCTTGAGCGATCACCTCGTTATTGTTACAGTA
The DNA here is from genome assembly GCA_029747655.1 of Ensete ventricosum. Lineage (NCBI taxonomy): Eukaryota > Viridiplantae > Streptophyta > Magnoliopsida > Zingiberales > Musaceae > Ensete > Ensete ventricosum. The sequence goes on along the minus strand of JAQQAF010000004.1, from coordinate 32,587,636 downwards.
TATAAGAATTGGCTCCACACTACTCGGTACGACTTCTAAATCCCTGATAAACTTCTTAATCCACACCCCTTCTTTTGTTGCCTCTACTACAGTAATGTATTATGTCTTAGTGGTCGAGTCAACATTAGTATCTTGCTTAAAACTCTTCTAGCTTATTTCTTCTTCATTCAGGGTGAAAACATACCTTGAGTTTGACTTGCTATCATCAATATCGGACTAGAAACTCGAGTTCGTGTAGCCCTCAACCTGGAGGTTACTTTTTCCATATATTAGTAAAAGATCCTTAATCCTTCTCAAGTATTTAAGGATATAATAGCTCTATATAGTTTATAATCAGATATTAGTATGATAAATATAAGACAACTCAATAGTAGCTCTATACTAACATGTGGGAAGATACATTATCCAATCAAGATATTATAATTATTTTATTCTAAATCAACGATATTGACGGAAGCTAATTCATCCTATCAAGATATTTACTATTAAAGAGATTTTTTATTCTCTTTCTCTTAAAAGGAAAGAAGATTGAAATGCCAACAAACATCTATGTATACTCTAGTTGATCTATTTTAGGAATATCCAGTGTCAAAATCACTAAATGGATAAGTCTCTAATTCCTAAAATAGACTATATAATGTACTTTATTTGTTAAGGATGAAATAGGAAATGATATAATGAACCACATAACTTATAATAAAATATATGATCAATTAACATTTATCAAATTTGAGAAAGAGTCAGATGCTTTTATTTCTCGAATCGAGAGATCTATTAACCGGAATTCTAATGTAGAAATACGGATGTTCCAATAAGAGCAATAATTTTAAAAAATATTTGAGTAATCTAGAGTCTCATTTGGTTTTTTTACTTGGGTCTCACCATATCTAGTACTACATCGATTTTGATATCATTTATTACGATCTAATTTGATACAATAATTAACTAACGTATTAAACCTAAAACCACTAACCCAAAATGCCAAAGTCTATTTTGATGATTGTTAATTGAAGTGTCTAATATGTAACTAAGCCGAGGATTATACCTTATTTTTTATCTTGAAATTGAGGAATTTTCTTAACATATTCAACATGAAGTTCAATGATATATGATATGTGTGCATGGTACATAATTGACTTGTGAGAACAAAATAAAGATATGCTTTAAACAAAAATGTATATGCAAAGTCTATAAACTAGCAAAATTATTGAAGTATTCAAACGTATCGTTAAGAAAAAAAAAAAATACAAGAATGTATCAACTGATAGAATTGCTTATAAAGTTGATAGTGGTTTAATTAACTTGGAGATTTACATTTTAATATTACACGCCTGGACTGCGTTTATATAAAGGTTGGACACTAAGAAGACAGACAAAAGAACAGTTAACCTAAATCAGCCAAAACTCCAGTTACATCTAAATTAATATTTTAGCAGTCTCATGCAATTTGTTTTGCAATTAGATCAATTATATCCTTGTTTTGATTCAATTTAATACTTGATCTTATGCTTAACTTATCAATCTCTTCAAATTCATTCCCGATCAAGAGTTAGTGATTGTTTGATATTTGGTGGCAGGTTTCTGCAAGCAGGTGATGGTCCAATGTGATTCCTCAAAACAAGTGAAGATGCTCAATAAGATGAAAACCCACCTTGGCGACTAACTAATATTTCAGAGACATCTCTGAAATATTATAGAGCATTGAGTTACTTATGTGATTGTCAACAGGTGTTTCTATTATAGAGCATTGAGTTACTTATGTGTCTCCATTTTTTAAATAGGATGCTTTTGGTTAAGTGATCGAGTATAACTCAAGTGCAAACGTTGGAATCATCTTCAAATCCACCCAAACTTCTCTAAAGCATTTGTAACATATTTTTAACATGTTTAGTATATATATATTTTTCTTTCTGATTTTAGGATCATTATTTATTGAAATAGGAGACTTCTACATTGAAACTATGGTTGAGGATAACTCGAGTGTAACTTAAGTATAAATATTAAAGTTATCCCCAAACCTATTCCAAACATTTCTAACACTACATAAATAATTTGTAACAGGTTTAATATCACTTTTTCTATATTTTTTGTTTTAGTATTATTAATTGGTGAAATAGAAGATTTTTTTACATTGAAATTGTAATTGAGTATAACTCGAGTGTAATCGAGGTATAACTCTAAGTATAACTCAAGTGTAAATGTTGAAATATCCCCAAAACTATCATAACATATTTTTGACATATTTAATATTTTTTATTTTTTCCATTAAATTTTTTAAAATAGGTACTGTAGTTTTTTTATATGATACTACCACCTACTCTAGGGCAGTACCACCACCCTAGGTCAATAAAGCCCTAGGTATATAGGCAATAGCATCACTTATCTAAAGGTAGCACCGCCACTAATTAGTGTTATATTAGGGGTTTGAAATAAAACTATGATCAAGTGTAACTCCAATGAAACTCTACTCTACATTAGAGTTGCAACAAACAAGCTTATCAAAACAAACCATGATATGATTCTAAGTTTATTGGTACCAATATTTTATTTTTTTATCTGATTTTAGTGCAATTTATTCGGTTATACCATGATCCTAACAAAACATATATTATCAAAAAGGTTCTACAAGGATTGTAACATCAATCGCAAAATAGTAACTCTATATTCAAAATTATCACAAGTTTACAATGTAGGTATGCTTGTAAAAAATTATATAGGTATGCTTTATACAAAAAAAACTTCTATAGCCAATGTAGAGAATAAAAAACTGATCAAATCTAGGCTATACAAAAAGATTTGATATAACAATATTGCTTTATATTTAAGAACATCGACTTATACAATTAATGAAAATTTTTATGATTATTGATTATGACCTAATTGTTGACTCTTGGAACACCTTCTAGGGATCTTGCCCTTATGTCTCGATTATATCCTGCTTCTTCATTCTGCCTAATTGTTTTATGCTCTTGGGAGGCAAGATAATCTTATAGTTTGATTTTTCTAATCCAAAATTAATTACTTCTTATTGGGAAGATGGTGTCATTGTAAGTCTTCTACAGATATTTTGCTAGAAAGTAATTCTCACATAGTCATATGGATTAAAATTAGTAATTCAATAGCAGCTATTACATGAGAGCTCTCATCGAATACCAAATTTATCAAAATGTTTACATGAATAGATCCTTTGTAGGTCTATTATAACTAGCTTGAATCTCAGTTTTGATGATAAAATCAATTAATGAATTTATGAACTAATATACTTTTAAGATAAGTGATACAGGAAAGACTTTGATCACGGACACGAATTATCACATGACAAATTATCGAAGCAGGAGAATCAGACGTTGGGCCGAAGGAGTATTATGTCAGAGATTGAACGTCGGTCCGGAGGATTGGTCGACGTGTTGAAGGATGGACTTCGTGCCATAAGTTTGGGCATCAGACTAAAAGGATCGGGTATTGTGTTAAAAGATTAAATGTTGTGGAAATCAATATGTCAATAGATCGTGCGATATGCTAAAGGAAAGAATGATGCCGAAGGTTCAGATGAAGTACTGAATGATCAGATGACATGTCCAAATGTTGGACACGTGCTGATTACTTCGTGATTCTATTGGATATATGATTGAGTAGTTAGGTCTTGATTATGGTCGTTTAGAGTCAAATTAAGCTTATACTGGGCCGAAACCATGCCAACTTGATTTGAGGTCCATTGGACCTGAACCAAGGCTGAGTTAGACCTAATAAAAGGCCAAATCAGTAACCTAAGTTTGACATGGGCAGTGGTGCCACCTAAACTCCCAAAAAGTACTATTTGTGATTTTCCAAGGTTTAAAGCGGTGGTACTGCTAAGCGACGATGGTACCACTAGAGTCTCAATTCTTAGGCTCTATTCGATAGTAGTACCTACCACCTAGTGCCAATGGTGGTACCGCCAGTACCTCGGAAAATCAAGGATTTAAAATTTTAACTCAAATTTTGAAGCCATTGGGGATCTATAAATACCGCACTCATTCTTGCTTGATGGAGCATGAATTAGGGTGAGAAAAAGGATAAAAAAGAGAAAGAATCATTGAGGATAAATTGTTATAAACTCGTGAGTCTCTTCCTATTTGAGTTTAGCAGTTATTCTAAAGAGGTGTGGTCTTGCGTGAAAGAGTTTGTAAAGTTTCTCTCTTGAGCCTGGTAAAAAGAAAAAGGGTTATAAAGGGTAGTTAATTTTTTGCCTGTTGGAAAGAAAATCGATAGTGAAAACCGGTGATCTCAAGAGAAGAGGAATTGAGAATGGACATAGGTGGAGACGACCAAACCACTATAAATTAGTTTACATATCCTATTTTGCTTTTCCTTATTATTGCTAACAGTTAGTATCAAAACTAAGATATCTCAGTTGGTTAACAACCCCAAGTGAGTTTTAATAGTTTTTTTTTGTAATCACGAGGGTCACTCTATCACTCATCATCCTATGTTCAATAGGATGGACTACACTTACTAAAAAATATGAATAAAAATTTTCTTAATTTCTATGGATTTTGATTTATAGGATGTCATTGTAAGTGGTTCTAAAAAATCATCTAATCCTATGAATGAATGGAATGATTTTGAAAAGAAAATGTTTTCTTTGAACACTAAAGCTATGAATGTTTTATTTTGTGCTTTGGATAAAAATGAGTTTAATCATATTTCTACTTGTGACACTGCACATAACATTTGGCACACACTATAAGTTACTTATGAAGGCACAAATGTAGTAAAAGAATAAAAAATTAATCTCTTGGTACATAGTTATGAACTGTTTAAAATGAAGCTAAGTGAAACCATTGGTAACATGTACACTCATTTTATAGATGTTGTCAATGGTTTAAAAGCTCTTGGTAAATGCTAACTAACCTTGAATTAGTAAACAAAATTTTAAGATCTCTTCCAAAATGTTGGGATCCAAAAGTAACAGCTATTCAAGAAGCAAATGACTTGAACAATTTTTTTCGTAAAGAATTTATTGTTAAAATAAATATGAATTGCTTTCATTGATTTGTTCATATGTACATCAGTTCTATTTATAGGCTGAGGAAGTTGTTTAGGTAGTGGATTTCCCTCAAATGAGCAGTGAGATTTCCTCGTGTAGTTGAGGGCGATCTTATCTATTATTATGCCCTCGGAAGATTGAGATCCTGCCAAGGATGTCGATCTTGGACCGATGCAATAAAAAGAGTTTGCTGACAAGATGCTTCATAAGGGAGTCTGCTAGTTGATCAACCGTATGAACATGGGAGACACGTAGTTAACGCCAAACAACTTGATGTCACACGAAGTGGAAGTCAATGGCAATGTGCTTCATACGGGAGTGGAATACTGGATTAGCACAGAGGTAAGTGGCTCCAATATTATTACAATATATTATGGGAGTAAGAGTGGAAGTGAGGTTAAGTTCTTTGAGCAGATTCATAATCCAATTGAGTTCAGTAGCAGTAGTGGCGATGGCATAGTATTCAGCTTTGGTTATAAACCATGCAACTATCTTCTACTTTATAGAATTCCAACTAATTGGATTAGCTCCAAGGAAAATAAGATATTCTGATGTGGATGTTCTATCATCAGAGTTCCCGGCCCAATTGGCATCCATGAATGCATGCAGATGAATCTGGGAGTGTTTGTGGAGAAAGACACCATAATTGATGGTCCCCTTAAGATATCATAGGATTTGTTTGATTGCAGACCAATGTGTAGTAGATGGTCGATGCATGAATTGTGATAGTTTATTGACTACAAATGAGATGTCTAGATGAGTGAGCTAAATACTGTAAGGAATCAACTACTTGATAGTATTAAGTAGGGTCAATAATAGAACTTCCATCACATAATTTAAGGGATGCATTAGTAGAGAAGGGAGTGGTAACTTCTTTTGCATCCTACATATTCGTCATTGATAATAGATCTTGAATATATTTTCTTTGTGAGAGAAAGAGTCCTGAAGACATATATGTTGCCTCTACTCCTAGAAAGTAACTCAAGGCTCCCAGATCTTTAAGAGAGAATCGATCTTTCAATTACATGATGAATGTCTGAACCTCCAAGGAATTATTATCTATGACAATAATATCATTCGCATATACCAAGAGATATAATGTGCCTCCAAGTTGTTATCGTAGAAATAGTGAGATATTAGATTTAGAGTTAACGAAGCCAATATAAGTAAAAAATAAGCCAAGTTCAGTATACCAAGATCTTGGAGCTTAACAAAGTCCATAAATAGCTTTTTGTAACTTATAAACCTGCCTTGGATAATGAGGATGGATGAAGCTAGGAGGTTGCTGCATAAAAAAATCTTCAATAAGAGTCCCCTATAAAAAGGCATTATTAACATCCAATTGTCTTAATCATTAGACTTTTGAGATAGCCAAACTCATGATAAGTTGGATTATGGTAGATTTTACAACGAGACTAAATTTCTCCATGAAGTCAACACCAGGTCGTTGATGAAACCCTTTGGCCATTGAACGATCTTTATATCTAGCAATTGATCCGTCGGGGTTCCGTTTAATTTGAAAGACCCATTTACACCATATGATATTTTATGTAGGATGTCAGGAAATAAGGGTACATGTAGAGTTACGGAGGAGAGCATCATATTCGTCACACATAGCTTTACGCTAGTGTGGAAATTTTTGGGCTTGAGTAAATGAAATTGGTTCAACAGCCTCAAGTGAAGATTATATGCTAGCATATAGATCGAGAACATGACGTGGTTTAAAAATATCACTTTTGGGATATTAGAAGAGTTACGAACATGGTTCGAGTCAGACTAAGGAGCTTCAGTGGTACTAGGTCTACGTAAAGGTGCTTGTACCTCTAAGGGTAACATTGTAATAACAAGAGAAACTTGTGGTAAGGTAGAGGAGGGAGTGAGGACCTGCGGAATTGGAGTAACAAAAGAGTGTCTATCTATAGGGGAATGATTATATGGTGTGGATGGAGGCTCGGCTAATGGATTTGAAGGTGTAATCCATTGATGCATATTTGGTGGAGTTGGATATATGGTAGGAGACTTGGTGTTATGAAAAGGAAAGATAAGACTCAACAAAGGTAACATGATGTGAAATAAAGACTTTACGAGAATGGGGGTCATAGCATTGGAAGGCATTATGGTCAAGAGAGTCTTCGATGAAAATACAAGGCTGAGATCTAGGTGTTAACTTATGTGAGGCATAAAGACATAACCATGGATAACACAAACAACCAAATATTTTGAGCTTCTGAAGATTTGGACATTTATGAAATAATTTTTCAGATACTTATTGATATTATAAGACGGGAGTAAGCATATGATTAATGAGGTAGATTATAATATGAAAGTGTTAGGAAACCAAGCAGGAGCATCACAAGCGCAACAGAAGATCAAAAACAAAATAAGTTTCCCAGGCATATCAAATCATCATGCAAAAGATTGGGTCGTAAGAAAGTCGTAAAATAAAAAAACTACATCGTGTGAGAGATTATTTACCTAGGGAGATCGTATATCCCTATTTTCTAAATATGGATGGAGAGGATGAAGGAGATCAAGCATCTTCCTCTCTAGTGGTATCCACACGATGGATCGCTGCAACAATACTCCTCCAATCATATTCCCCGGTCTCACAACTCTTGTGCAGAGGGAGGGAGGAGAATGGGCAAGGGCGGCCAAAGATGCAGCCTATCAATTGTGAGCCTCCCCTCCTATTTATAGAGAGACACCAAAAACCCTAAGGGTTTAGTGGGTATTAGATCTCTATCCAATTACCCTCTAATATTGTATTATTGGATCTCTATCCAATAATCTCCTTTGGCCTCTAATTGGGTCTAATGCAAGGAGCCAATCAATGTAGGGTCTCATCTAATAAGAATAAGGGCTAATTGGATCTATATTCAGTCCTCTATTTATTAAAGCATCCACCATATGTGTATGACCCTCTAGGCCCGATACCGAGCTGGCCATGAGTCACTCCCATCAGAACTCCTTCTGATATAATGAATTATTATCTCCATAATAATTCACATGACTTATCGACTATGGATGTACTAGGCCACTATGCCATAGTTCCCAATGGTATACGAGGATCAAATTCATTAGACCTGTCTATCCATAGTTATAGTGTATCTATAGTCCCTCATCCAACTAATATCTCAGAGACCGTATATTGGACATGGTACTGTATGGCCATATAGAATCCATCTAAGTCTCGCTCTATCGGATTATCCCGGAGAACTCCTCCTTCAATCCGAATGACCCTAGCTAGGGATTTATCTGAGCAAGCACATATGAGATATTTCTCTCATGATACCGAGAGTGGATGATCCTTTATTGACACTCAATTTCTTTCATAAGATTGGCTACCAATTTCGATAATCGATTAACCCAGATTTGAAACTTTCTAAACTTGTAAGTCTGACATCAAAGAAAGGAATACTCAAACACAGCATCTTTAGTGTCTCAAGTCTAAGGACCAGTTGCATAACTAGGACTATGGAATCACTGTCTAACATTATGTATCATTAACCATATAACATTCCACAAGCGGATCAATCAGTGAACTTATTCTCCAATGAGCACTTGTATTATATATTTAGTGTCTCCACACAAGTGGCTATGAGACCAGCCGTCTCCATTATATGGACGAGTATTTAGTACACCGGTCTATCTAGTTATCTCGATGTCCCTCTCGAGTAACATATGACTAGGATTATTTATGATCTATGTTTAAAGGTGAATCGATCTCATTATCATGATCTCATCATGATCTGATTCTTATTGTATAGAACCAAGGACATCACAATATATATATATATATATATTCAATATATAATATAATATAAGAATATGCCAATAATAATTATAAGCAAAAAGATCGCACAACATATCACACGTGCCATCACTCATATAATTAGCTTGCAAAGCACTTGTAACCAGCAATCTCCCACTTGACATAAAACCAATCACCTATGTGTTTGATCCTCATCAGACCCCTATGACACTCAAATACAATCTGAGCCAACGGCTTCATTAGTGGATCTACAATTTTATTTTCGGATAGAACTCTTTCCATTGCTATATCTTTTCGGGTTATGATCTCTTTAATTAAGTGAAACATCCTTAGAACAATTCTGATGAGACTTGGGTTACCTTGTTATAGCTATCGCCCTATCACTGACGTAGTATATGGGAATCGACTCCACGCTGCTTGGTACAACTCCCAAATCCCTGATGAACTTTTTCATCACACCCCTTCTTTTGCTGCTTTTGTTGTAGTAATATATTCTGCCTCTATCATCAAGTCAATAGTAGTATCATGCTTGGAACTCTTCCAACTTACTGCTCCTCCATTCAAGGTGAAACTATACCCTGAGTTTGACTTGCTATCATTAATGTTGGACTGAAAACTCGAGTCTATGTAGCCCTCAACTTTGAGGCTACCTCCTCCGTATACCAATAAAAGATCCTTAGTCCTTCTCAAGTACTTAAGGATACACTTTACTACCTTCTAGTATTTCAAACCTGGATCCTCCTAATACCTTCTTTTGATACTTAGAGAATAAATACGCTATATCAGGCTTGGTACATAGCATAATATATATGATAGACCCTATCGCTAGGGCATAAGGTATACCTCTCGTGGAATTCTCTATGCCAAACCTTAATGGAGTCTATGTACTTGGACTAAGATAAGCCAAGCATCCTCTTGGATCCATCTCTGTAGATCTAGATCCTCAAAACATATGATGCTTCCCTTAAGTCTTTCATGGAGAAGTTTCTGGATAGCCAAGCTTTTACTGTGGAGAGTATTCCTACATCATTCCTACTGATTAGGATGTTATCGACATATAACACCAAGAAGATCTGAGCACATAAGACTCATCTTCGCTCTTAATAAAATTATAAGATCTGATCGCCTCATCAAATCTTAGGTTTCAACTTCGGGAAGCTTGCTTCAATCCATAAATGGACCCGAGCAACCTACACACTTATCTAGACTCTCTCTGGATACGAATCTCTCTGGCTGTATCATATATACCTCTCCTCGAGGTTGACATTGAGGAATATTATTTTCACATCCATTTGTCAGATCTCATAGTCATATTGTGATACAATGGCAAAAAGAATTTTGATGGATTTAAGCATGGCTACAAGTGAAAAGGTTTTGTTATAGTCAACTCCTTGCCATTGTATCATTAGCTACCAGTCTTACCTTATAGGTCTCCACATTTTCATCCACTCTGATCTTCTTCTTGAAGATCCATTTGCAACTGAGGGTACAATACCCTCAGGTGTATCCACAAGGTTCGAAACCTTATTAGAGTACATGGAATTAATCTCAGAATTCATGGCTTCTTGTCATTTCTCAGAGTCTATACCTACAATAGTCTCCTCGTAGGTATAAGGATCAACATCCTAAGAGTCCTCTTCATTGCTATATTTCACATATCTTTTAGGAGAGTGAGATGTTCTGCTAGACCTACACAAAGTTTGAACTTATGTGCTAGGTACATAAACAGACTCGGACTCTGGAATGTTGCTTGAGCTAGGTTCTCCAACCTCGCTCAACTTTATCTCACTTCCACTGTTTTCACAAAGAATGTGTTCCTTCTCATGAAACACAACCCTCTTGGCAACAAAGATATTCTGATTCTCGGATGATAGAAATTATACCCACAAGTTTCTTTAGGGTATCTCACGAATGTGCATCGTTCCATCCTTGATTCCAACTTGTTGGGGTTGTATCTTCTAACATGGGCAAGATAGCCCCAAATCTTAACCATCTTAAGATTGGATTTCTTTCCTTTCCATATCTCATATGATGTAGATACTACCGACTTTGATGGAACTCTGTTCAGAAGGTAAGTTGCGATCTTTATGGTATATCCTGAGAATGAGATGGGTAGGTTAATGAAACTTATCATGGACCGCACCATGTCCAACAGCGGGTGATTCCTCCTTTCTGATACACCATTAAACTGAGGTGTATAGGGAGGTGTCCACTGGGATAGAATCCCATTATCCATGAGGAAATAGGTGAACTTCGTACTCAAGTATTCTCGTCCTTGATCTGATCGAAGAGTCTTAATACTCTTTCCAATATGGTCCTCTACCACATTCTTATATTCCCTGAATTTCTTAAAGGCCTCGAACTTATACTCTATTAAGTACATGTGTCCATACCTAGAGAAATCATTAGTGAATGTAATGAAGTATGAATAACCACATATAGCCATGAAGGCAAGGTTCGCAAGTTGCATACAACTCATAGTCAAATGGATCTAAGTATCTATCTTTCAACAACTTTTGAATCCTTCCCTCATGTATATGACTTAGCCTACAATGGCATAGGTATGCATTATTCACCTCATCTCTTTTCCTCTTAGACGTATTTATATTTATGATGTGTAGAGAAGTGTCTAACACATATAAGTTATTTATCAGGGTCCTTTAGTGATGATCTCATCATCCATAATTATTGAATAACTATTATTCTTAAAAACTAATTTATATCTACTAATTGTCAAACAAGAGATAGAAATAATATTTTTGATAATAGAGGGAACAAAATAGCATGTATCCAATGTAATAATAGCTCCACTAGGCAGATATAGGGTGACCTCCCTAACAGCAACTGTAGCAACTCTTGCTCCATTACCAATCTTGAGGTCTATCTCGCCTCTAGCCAATCTCCTAGGTCTTGCCAGAACCTACAATGAATTACAGATATGATAAGCACTCCCAGTATCTAATACCCATGTGTTACCATGAAAATCTAACAAGTGGAGACTGATCATGAATATACCTGAAGCTTCTCCAAGCTTCTGTTTCGCCTTATCTATAAGGTAGTCCTTATTGTTCCTCTTCCAATGCCCATCTTAACCATAGTGGAAGTACTATCTTTTATCTTTTGTCTGATCTTTCTTAGCAACATTTGTCTTACCCGATCTTTCTTTGTCCTTGCCCTTCTTAAGTGTCTTACTGGCCATCCTTTTCTTCTTGGTCTCACCAATATAGAGAATTGACTTCTCTTTTTTGATGGCACTCTCAGCTTCCTTTAACATACTAAGGAGCTCAGGTAGAGTCACCTCAAACATATTCATATTAAAGTTAATAATGAACTGTGAAAATAAATCTGGTAGGAACTGAAGTATAAGATCAACACACAGGTTATCCTCTATGACTATCTATATACTTCACAAGCGAGCTATCTCATCCTTGCTTATCCTTTCCTCCGATGTGGGCACAATCGTATTAAGGACATATACGATTTTCTCTGTCATGAGAATAATTCTCAAATTACGGAGCCAATCTGTGTAGTTTGGACCAGTGAGACTATTGTCATCAAGTATGTCATTTAGGAGGTTTACAAGCGACAAATAAAATGTAGCATAAATTAATAACACATGCAGATTTTATAGAAAAACTAATTAAGATATAGACTTCTATCTTAATGTACTCCCACTATTTTCCTAGTGGATCACGTGACAACCTCAACACGTGAGATGAAAGTCTTCAGTAGACTCATAGTGGGGATCAGGATCCAATTGGCATCTTAATGCAACCTCGAGGGACTCGACCAATTACACTAAGCCCAATAGGTAGGCAACTCTTGCCAATCACAACTCTTTGTGATTCCCGTCATGTTCAGCCTGCGAACCATCATGGTCTCAAGGGACTCAACCAACCATGATATTCAGTTAAGTCATCACCATCATTACAATATTTAATATGTCATGTCACACATATAGGAGGGGTTTTTATTTTATTTTGGGCTCCTAATATGTCATGTCACACATATACATATTTAATATATATATATATATATATATATATATATATATATATATAGTAGGTGTATAACACATCCATATGTAAGTCACACTGGATGATCATGAGCCATCACCTAATAATCATAGGTGTATAACACATATCTCGCCACGGCATCATGGGTCCCGCTATCATCTCCACACTCTCACTTTGCCTCTCCGTGTAATTACAAAATAATCATAGGCACGCAAGCCCAACAATAAATGAGAAAAACTGATAGCTCGTAGGCCCCAATAATAATAATAATCATATTTAAATATATCACAACACATAACTCATGATCATCCATCCATATCATACATCACATGTAGGATTACTAAATATATAATAATTAATTAAACTATTTAATTAATTATTTCTTTAGAAATTAGAACATGCCAAGAATTTCTAGAATTATCAAGGGTATTTTTCAAATTCTGGGCAGAAGGACAAACATCGAAATTTCTAGAATAGTTAAGGGCTAGGCATAGGACAGACCTTAGAATTTATCAAATTCCGAGGGGTAGAATCATCTTTTTGTCACAAAAAAGAAAACCCTAACCATTTGCCCCTTCCATCGATCGTCATCGCCGCCCCTACGCAGGCAACAACACTGCACGTCGCCGACGGTCGCCCTACCCACGGGCAATTGCCTTGCAGCAGGCATCGCTGCCCTCGAGTGGCACCTCTAGGTGGGAGGCTGGGCACCGTGCCCACAAGCGGCGCCTCTGTTGGCGAGCCCCTCGGCGAGCGGTGCCTCTGCCCGTAGGTGCCGACCGCTTCCATGGGTGCTGCCCTTGCTGGCGACTATTCCTACGAGCGACCGTCCATATGTTGAATCTCGGATTTTGATGATGAAATCAATTGATGGGTTATTGCTCTAACATATGTTGTTAGAGTTTATTGATGCATAATTAACTACGACAAAGAGAATATGACAATAAGAGGTTTCGCCAAAGTCAAGTCCATGCATCGGGCCGGGGTTCAGACGATGCGCTTGGGAACTCGCCAGGAGTGCGTTGGGAGCTCGTCGAGGGTATCAGGAGTTTGCTAGGATGGTGCAAGGGAGTTCGCCGGAAGAAGACCAAGACTCACCAAAAGATTATCGGGGGTAGCCGAAAGACTTGTTGGGAGTTGGGAAGGTCTTGAAGTGGATGTATTGGCCATTATGATTATACTTAATTAAGTTGTAGTTAGCATCGTGCAGGTTTAACCAAAGAATTGGTCAACATCAGGTTCAAGCTAGAATTCAAAAGTGGAGAGAACCACTTTTTCGGAGATTCCAACAGGTAAACCAATGGTTTAACCGGCACAGGCCAAGATTACGCACGGTTGTCAGCGGCTGAATATCCTAGGCTGCGTGGCTGAACTGCCTATACCTAAGAATCTGGGCACTTTCGACGGTTGACCCGCCCAAGTTGATGGGTGAATCGCCCGTACCCATATTTTTCGGGTGAGTTTGATTTTTGGCTCCAAATTCTAAAGCTATTTGGGGTCTATAAATACCCCAAGTTTTCTTGTATTCTATACAACAATTTAGGAGATAAAATTTTGTAAAAAACTTGTGTGGATTGTAAGAAAAATGAAAGGGGTAAGAGAGTGATCAAAGAGTTGTAATCTTGTCTCCCTTGTAAGCAAAACTATGGGTTTGGTCTTTACCCAAAGAAGATCGGTAGTGGACGCCAGTGTGCCTAAAGGCGGTATGCCTCAAGGACTGTTGGTGCCAAACCACTATAAAACTTGTGAGTTCTTCATTTGCTTTCCTTACTGGCTAATTTTGTATTGACGCTTCTGATTTCGTTTACTCTTTAAAAGTAAGGTTTCCACGTTAAACACTTTATTTACAACGTTGCTTATCTTTCAGATTTCTTTGCTCTTTCTTAAGTAATTTGTAAGTAAGTAACTTAGCAATCTTCTTTGAACATTCACTTGTTACAAAAAGCTTTGGATCTTCCTATCTTGCTTAAAGCCAAAAAGTTTTTGTTTAAAACGAAATATACACTTGCACTAACTCACCCCCCCCCCCCCCCCCCCCCCCCCCCCCCCCCTTCTCTTAGTGCCAATTGATTCTAACAATTGGTATCAGAGCCATGTTCTTCTTATTTGGTTTAACACCGAAGAGAAATGGCTCTTTTTGGTATTAACGAGGGTCAGCAGCACAAGTTCTCCTATGTTTAATGGGACGGACTACACATCTTGAAAAATATGAATGTGTATCTTTTTTTATTTCGATAGATCTTGATTTGTGGTGTATTGTTGAAAAAAAATTTCAGAAGTCATCCAATCCAACAAATGATTGGAATGATTTTGAAAAATAAATGTTCTCGTTAAATGCAAAGGCTATGAATACCTTATATTGTGCACTTGATAAAAATGAATTTGGTCGGGTTTCTTATTTTGATTCGGCCTTTGATATATGGCATACATTAAAAATGACATATAAAAGCACAACTAATCTAAATGAATCATTAAATAAAAATACTTCTAAAAATAATTTGAAGAATACCTTCCAAAGAACATAAAGGAATTTGAATTAAGAACATATTGACTCATCGAGTGAAATCTCGAGTGATGAGAACTTTGAACCCTTGATAAATGATCCGGATAAATTAATGAACATGAACTTTAAAAATGATCTAAAGATCGAAAAAACCTCTTGCTATGAACACAAGAAGCCGAGGAGCTTAAAAAATAAAATGCACAACCAAGAAGTGGAGAACCTCGCTCTTATGGCCATCGACGATGAGGTTAGTGATTCATTAAGCATTTCTTTTTTGAAATTATTAAACATGTTCCATAATTTGTTTGATGAGTTTAGAAAACTTAGCAAATCTTTTAAGTTACTTAAAAATAAACATGATTTGTTAGTTGATAAAGTTGATGAAATGCATAAGTTATTAGCATCACATAATCCTAGTTCTAAATGTGAAATGCTACAACATTAAAGAAGAAAATATCATGCTTAAGTCAACATTAGAAAATTTTAAAATTAGGAACAAATCCCTAAATATGATCCTTGCTAATAAGGGTCATATTAGTAGAAGAAATGACATAGGCTTTGTTGGTAATGTTCAACAAAAGCCAACCATCTTTGTAAAAGAACCTACCTTAAATGTGCCACCAAAAATCGAATGTAATTCTTGTGAAAAATTAGGACATAAAGCCTACAAATGTCCATTCAAAAGTTATATTCCGCATAAATTAATTTGGGTTCCTAAAGGAACCATAAACAACTTTAAGCTATTAGAGAAAATAGGAAGAACATATCATGAAGGAACCAAACTCAAATAGGTACCTAAATCAAAACCTCCCATAATATAAAGTTACCTCCTAACAAGGCTAGGAGTACTAAGTAATATTTTGAAAGTAGATGCCCATGACACATGACTTGAGATCTAATACCCTTTCAAAGCTCACTAGCCTAAGTAGTAACAAGAAAATTATTAAAATTAAAATTAATGACAATGAATCTTTTGATAGTTCATCATTTACATAAATGAGATTTTGATGATAATTGAATAATAGGTTTAAAATTATTAGCTTGGATGTTGGTCGAAATGTAAAGACTATTGTTAAATGGTTCAAATTTTGACCAAGTCTATTGAATGATTAATTTGAATATTACATTGATTGAAATGATGATTGAATGATTATGTTGAATGTTAGAATTTGAGCATAGAAATATATATGCTTCATTTTTAGGTATTATTGAAAATGAGTTTGTCAACTCCACTCTATGTAAAGAGTTAGACTCATTTAAAAGTTGAAAGTGAGATAGGCTGAAATTTTACTTTAAAGATGTTTTATTATTTTGATGTATAGCTATGACCTTGACAACTTCTTCTAGAATGAAATTTGGCTTTCGATCTTAACCAAAAATTCATTGATTTAAAAATCATTCTTAAAAGAAATCACAATGAACAACCAAAAGGAGGATAATTACTCTTGAAAATATCTTTATCCTATAAATCCTTCAGCAAGATAAAATGATACATTTATTTTGAATCTCTTTAACTATAAAAATGAATTAAAGAACTTTAGCTATTTTTATTTGAAAAACAATTTATTTTTCCTTCATTGAAATTTTTTGAAAAGCTATTTTTAATGATGATTTTGGATATATTTTTAAATAATTTTATTTTTTAAAAGAAAGGGATTGGTGAATCCATCCAACCTTATTTACATTTTAATGATTTCAAAACCTAAATCTTGATTTTGACATCTTAAGAAATTGAAACTTGAAATCCTTATATAAATGAATGATAAGTTTATCTTTTTGGAACTGTAACATGAATCTAAATAATGATCTTGATGATTTGAAATCACATATATAAGTTGAGATCCTATATTTCTATATCTCATTTTGCAAAATCATACTTGTAACTTGACAATTTTTATGAATTAAGATTTTGCTTACAAAATTGATCTCCTAAAATTTTAGTATCTAAGAGGATGTTTATTAAATTAAATTATATCTTTTGGTATTCATGAGTGTCTTTTGATATTAATATTTTTCTTGACATGATTTATTTTAAAACTCGTGAATGATATAACTTAGAATGAAAATTAATATTTCTTAAATTTGTGATAAGTTGAAAGAGATTTGATCCTTGATCGAATCATATTTAATCTCGATGATTTTTTCTTTTTAATAAAAGGGTGATTTATGATCTTAATGATTATAATGAAGATTTTTATATTTTATTAAAACGAATTTATCTAAATTAAGTGTCTTAAGATTTATCTTAGATGAATCAAGATTGCTTAATCTCCTAAGACTCATGTTCACTATTTACAAAAAAAAGGGGGGGAAGAAACTTATTAAATGAAATCATGTCTTTTGATATTCAAAAATTTAATTTTATCTTTAGTGACATAATCTCCTTGTATTTTTTGGCATAATTTGAATATGAAAGTTAAGAAGAAATTATGCCATCATATTTCCTTCATGATAATGACCAAAAAGGGAAAATTGGATATTATAACATTGAATAAGGAACAATTGCTTAGCAGAAAATTAGAACTTTCTAAATGCATGCAAAATACTTGATTTACAATTTGAGCTTGATCTACAATCATGTCTTATTTTGAAATTCTTGATGCTTTTTATCAAAATTTACATGAGATAATCTTCAAAATGCACGATTTGATTGATTTGATACCTTGCTTGAAATTTACATAAGATAAATTAAATTACATGGGTAGCTCTTGATTTTTTTTATTGGATTTTGGAATTCACATCTATAAAAAATTATATCTATAAAATTGATTATTTTTGTGATATGATGTTTTTCACTTCTCTACCTTGATTCTTACCTTCTTGTTTACAAAAAGGGGAAAGAATTTACATAAACATGATGTTTTGCTATTTTTCAGATCTATATGCTATGTTTTCTTGAAATCTACATGAGAAAGATTTGTTGAGCTCATAGTCAAAATTTTCTTTTAAAATCTTATATCTACAAGATTGAGGTTGAGATTTAAGAATGCTAAATCATGAAAATATATTAAATGCTATTCTAGATTTCATGAGATTAAGCTTTTTGTGATAATGTTTTTGAAAATTTTCTCTATGTTCTTTATCTTATTATTCACAAAAGGGGAGAAAATTTACATAATATTTTGCTATTTTAAAGATTTATTTGCTATGCTTAAAATTACATGAGATGATTTTAAATGCATGAGTAGCTCCTAAATTTTTTAATCTCCTTGAATATCTTGGAGTTTTAAGCTTATTTTTTAAATTTACCTCTACAAAATTGAGAGCTATATTTACTGATGTTTTACAAATCTTTCCTAGTTTTCTTTCCTTCTTTTTAAAGAGAAAGAAAATTATTTATGACTCATATTGTATCTTAAAAAGAAGAAGCAAAAATTCATATGTATTAAAATCCTTAGCCCTATATTTCACCTTTTTATTGATGACAAAGGGGGAGAAATATATCTTGATAATACATGATATTGAGAAATATACATTGATGACACATGATGATATACATTGATGATACATGATATTGATGATATACATTAATGACATATGATATTAATAATATACGTTGATGACGCATGATATTGATGATATACTTGGATATCTTGGATATGGATACATAATCTTTTTGAAACTCATGATTCGATGACTTGATGCAAATTTGTGTTGAAATTTGCTTGGAATGTTGATTGCTTAAAAATACTTGAAATTTAAGAGTGTGATTCTCTTAAATTTAAGTGGCATGGATTTAGGGGGAGTTAGGATCAACTTCTGTCATCAATTGATTATCATCATAAAAAAGGAGGAGATTTTGATTAGGAAATTAATTGATGGGTTATTGATCTAACATGTGTTGTTAGAGTCGATTGATGCAATATTAACTACGACAAAGAGAATATGACAATCAAAGGTTTAGCCAAAGTTAATCCATGCATCGGCCTCGGGTTCGGACGATGTGGTTGGGAACTTGCCAAGAGTGCGTTGGGAGCTCGCCGAGGGTATTAGGAGTTTGCCATGATTGCACAAGGGAGTTCGACGGAAGAAGACCAAGACTCGTCGAAAGATTATCGAGGGTAGCCGAAAGGCTTACCGAGAGTTGGGAATATCTTGAAGTGGATGTGTTGGTCATTATGATTGTAATTAATTAAGTCATAGTTAGCATCATACAGGTTTAATCACAACATGAGAAGGAATTATGTGCTTGTTCAGACAAATCCCTAGCTAGGGTCATTCAAATTAAGAGAGAAAGAGTTCTCCAGGAGAAACCGATTAGAGCGAGACTATGACGGATTCTATATATGGCCTGACAGTAGTACCATGTCCAATATACGATCTTTGGGATATTAGTTGGATGAGGGATTATAGATACACGGTAACTATGGATAGACAGGTCTAATAGATTTGATCCCTCTTGTACCGTCTGAGGACTATGACGTAGTGGCTTAGTATGTCCATAGTCGATGAGTTTAGTGAATTATTATGGGTATCATAATTCACTAAATCAGAAGGAGTTCTGATGGGAGTGACTCACGGCCAGCTTGGTATCAGGTCTAGAGGGTCACACACATATGGTATATGCTTCAGCGAATAGAGAATTGGATGAAGATCCAATTAACCCTTATTCTCATTAGATGAGACTCTATGTTGATGTGCTCCTTGATTAAGGCCTAATTAGAAGCCTAATGAGATTATTGGATAGAGATCCAATAATGCAAGGTTAGTGGGTAATTAGATGGAGATCCAACACCCACTAAGGCAAGAGCCCTAGGATTTTTGGTGGCTCTCTATAAATAGGAGGGGAGACTCATGGTTGATAGGCTGCAGCTTTAGTCACCACCTCCTATTCTCCTCCCTCCCTCTGTGCAAGAGTTGCGAGATCAGATTAGAGGAGTTTCGCTGTAGAGATCAATCGTGTGGATACTGCTAGAGAGGAGGATGATTGATCTCCTTCATCTTCTCCATCCAGATCTGGAATACAGGAATATATGATCTCCCTAGGTAAAATCAATCTCTCACACAACGCGGTTTTATTGGTTTTTACGTTTTTCTCTTGACCCCAATCTTTTGCATGATGATTTGATTTACGTGGGAAACCAGTTTTTATTTTGATTTCCACTATGCAACGTGATTCTCCCGCTGAGGTATCCCAACAATGGTATCAAAGCCAAGGTATTCGTGTGAAAGATTGGTTTTAAACTACGTGTGATAAGATTGAATCACGTAAAATCATTCTACGCGTTATTGCTAAATTTTCACAGTGAAGGTAGCAAGGAGGAGGGGCAGCCAGGGCCCATGTCGGGCCGGCCACCTACGGCCAGGCAGCGACCAAGGCCCCCTCGAAGGGGGCGATCGGCAACGGCCAGGGCCAGCCCGCATGGGAGGCCGGCGCCGCTCGCGGGGGGCAGCAACCCGCAGCGGCAACAGCTGCCCGTGGGCACACCCGCTTGCAGCGCGGCGCCAGCAAAGGGGGCCGGCTGTAGGGTGTCCGCAGGGGGCTGCCGTCACAGCCAGCCCTGCCGCTAGAAGGGGTGGCAACGCCGGCCGTAGGGGTGGCCACCCCTTGGCAAGGTGGCTGCCGGCGGGTAAGGGCAACCGTCGCCTGCGCAGGGGCAGCAGCAACGACGCAGAGGGGGAAAGAGGGGTTAGGGCATCCTTTGGAGAAAAGGATGATCTTGCCCCTATGAATTCCAAAAAATTTGAGAATTGTCCTCATGTACATAATTCCCATAATACCCTCAATAATTCTGGAAATTTTGAGGACTGTCCTCTCATCCAGAATTATGAAAATGCCCTTGATAATTCTAAAAATTTTGAGTCCTGATTTCTAAAAAATAATTAATTAAATAGTTTAATTAATTATTATATATATATCTAACAACCCTACATATGATGTGATGTACATGTGATGTATGATATGGATGGATGATCATGAGCCATGTGTTGTGATGTGTGTAATTATAATAATAATAATTATTATTATTATTATTATTATTGGGGCCTGCGAGCCTCCGTTTTTCTCATTTATTGTTGGGCCTACGTGCTTGTGATTATTTGTAATTATATGGAGAGGCGCAGCGGGAGCGTGGAGGTTACAACGGGACCCACGATGCCGTGGCGAGAGATCATGACGCATGGTGATGTGATGATCCGACGGAATCAATAATGACAAGATCAACAATCACAGGGCTTCGACAATGCACACATAGATCTTATTGTGAGTGATTATGCCCATTGGCTCGAGCTTAATCATATTATGTGACAGCTCATGATCATCCGGTGTGGCTTACATATGTGATGTGTTTGTTATACACCTACTAGATATATGTATATATATATTACATGTGTGTGACACGACATATTAGGAGACCGATACAAAAACCCCTCCTAAGATAATATTAAGTCGGTAAGCGTGAGGCAATAAGATTGACCCACGTGGTCTTCCATCGTATAGGAAGAAATTGAATCACAACATAGGTTGAGTTGGTCGAGTCCCTCGAGGCTCACCTATCTACGTGATCGAGATCTTGCCTACGACATAGAGATGTCACCAGTAACCTGAGGACATGGTATGCTTGGTCGAGTCCCTCGAGGGCATATCATCGAATCAGACTCATCTTGTAACGATAGTGATGACTTAACTGAATGTCATGGTTGGTCGAGTCCCTCGAGACTATAATGAATCAGAGGCCGAATATGACGGGAATCACAAGGAGTTGTGATTGGCAAGAGTTGCCTACCTTTTGGGCTTAGTGTAATTGGTCGAGTCCCTCGAGGTTGCACTAAGACGCCAATTGGATCCCGATCCCCACTAAGAGTCTACTGAAGACTTCCATCTCCCGTGTCGAGGGTGTCGCGTGATTCACTAACAAAATAGTGGGAGTACATTAAGATAGAAGTCCATATCTTAATTAGTATTTTTTATAAAGTCGGCATGTTATTTATTTACGCTATATCTTGTTTATCGCTTGCAAAACCCCTATGTGGCATACTTGATGCCAACCGCCTTATTGGTCTAAAGGATCCATAATTTGATAATTGTTCTCATGAAAGAGAAAATTGTATATGTCCTTAATACGATTGTGCCTACGCCGGAGGAAAGGACAAGCGAGGATGAGATCACTCACTTTGTGAAGTATAGAGATAGTCAGTCCTAAAGGATAACTTGTATGTTGATCTTATACTTCAGTCCCTACCAAATTCTTTTTCACGGTTCATTAGTAACTTTAATATGAACAAGTTTGAGGTGACTCTACCTAAGCTCCTAAATATGTTGAGGGAAGCTAAGAGTACCATCAAGAAAGAGAAGTCAATTCTCTATATTAGTTAGACCAATTGGAAAAGGAAGGCCAGCAAGACCCTTAAGAAGGGCAAGGGCAAAGAAAGATCGGGCAAGACAAAGGTTGCCTAGAAAGACCTGGCAAAGGATAAAGGACAGTGCTTCTACTACAGCCAAGATGGGAATTGAAAGAGGAACTGTAAGGACTACCTTGCAGAAAAGGCAAAACAGAAGTTTAAAGAAGCTTCAGGTATATTCATAATCAGTCTTCACTTGTCAGATTTTCATGATAACATATGGAACCTTGTAGATGCACTTGAGAGAATTGTACCCATCGGCTGTAAATGGATCTTCAAGAAGAAGATTGGAGTGGATGGAAAGGTAGAGACCTATAAAGCAAGGTTGGTAGCTAAAGGATATCGTCAAAGATAAGAATTTGACTATGACAAAATATTTTCACCTGTAGCCATGCTTAAGTCCATTAGAATTATTTTGGCCATTGCAGCACACTATGACTATGAGATCTGGCAGATGGATGTTAAAACGGCATTCCTCAATGGCAACCTCGACGAGGAGGTATATATGGTACAGCCAAAGGGATTCATATCCAAAGAGAGTCCAGATAAAGTGTGTAGGTTGCTTAGATCCATTTATAGATTGAAGCAAGCTTCCCAAAGTTGGAACATAAGATTTAATGAGGTGATCAGATCTTATGACTTTGTAAGAACAAAGATGAGCCTTGTATATACAGGAAGGTAAGTGGAAGCGTTATCACCTTCTTGGTGCTATATGTGGATGACATCCTAATAATTGGGAATAATGTAGGAATGCTCTCCACAGTAAAGGCTTGGCTATCTAGAAACTTCTCCTTGAAAGACTTAGGGGAAGCATATTATATTTTGGGGATCTAGATCTATAAAGATAGATCTAAAAGGATGATTAGTTTATCCCAGTCTAGGTACATAGACTCCATTGTCAAAAGGTTTGGTATGGAGAATTCCAAGAGAGGTCTCATACCGATGAGACATGGAATATCACTTTCTAGGAGTATGTCCCCAAAGACTCATGAAGAAAGGACAGACATGGATAAGATACCTTATGCCTCAGCGATAGGGTCTATCATATATGCGATGCTATGTATCAGGCCTGATATAGCACATGCTCTGAGTGTCACGATCAAGTATCAGACAGATCCAGGTTTAGAACACTAGAAGGCAGTAAAGTGTATCCTTAAGTACTTGAGAAGGACTAAGGATCTTTTACTAGTATATGGAGGAGGTAGCCTTCAGGTTGAGGGCTACACGGACTCGAGTTTTCAGTCTAACATTGATGATAGCAAGTCAAATTTAGGGTATATTTTCACCCTGAATGGAGGAGCAGTAAGCTGGAAGAGTTCCAAACAAGATACTACTACTGACTCGACCATAGAGGCGTTATACATTGCTGCAGCAGAAGCAGCAAAGGAAGGGGTGTGGATGAAGAAGTTCATCAAGGATTTGGGAGTTATGCCAAGCAGCGTAGAGTTGACTCCCATATATATTATGACAACGATATGGTAATAACTCTAACAAGGGAACCTAGGTCTCATCAAAATTGTTATGAGGAGGTTCCATCTGATTAGAGCAATCATGACCCAAAAAGATATAGCAATGGGAAGAGTTCCATCTGAAGATAACATTATAGATCCACTGACGAAGTCGCTAGCTCAAATTGTATTTGAGCGTCACAGGGGTTTGATTGGGATCAGACACATAGGTGATTGGCTTTTGGTCAAGTGGGAGATTCTGGTTACAGGTGCCCTGCAAGCCAAACACATGAGTGATGGCATATGTGATACGTTGTGTGATCTTTTTTCTTATGATTAATATTGACATATTCTCATATTAAATTAGTTGTCGCATATATACTGTGATATCCTTGGTTCTGTGCAATGGGAATCGGATCGTGATGAGATCACGATAATGAGATCGATTCACCTTTAAACACAGATCCTAAATAATCCCGATCATAGGTTACTCGAGAGGGACATCAAGATAATCGGATAGACCGTTATACTATATACCCGTCCATATGATGGAGGTGGCTGGTCTCATATTCACTTGTGTGAAGACACTAAGGATATAGTACAAGTGCTTATTGGAGAATGAGTTTACTAATTGATCCGCTTATGGAATGCTGTATGGTTAATGATACATAATGTCAGACAGTGACTTCATAGTCCCAATTGTGTATCTGGTCCTTAGACTTGAGACACTAAGGATGCCTTGTATGAGTACTCCTTTCTTTGACGCCAGACTTACATGTTTGGAAAGTTTCAGATCTGGTATAGCTGGTTATCGGGATTGGTAGCCAACCTTACGAAGACAATTGAGTGTCAATAGAGGATCATCCACTCATGGTATCACAAGAGGAATATCTCATATATGATTGCTCAGACAAATCCCTGGTCGGGGTCATTCAGATTAAGAGAGAAAGAGTTCTCCGGGAGAATCCGATTAGAGCGAGACTATGACGGATTCTGTATGTGGCCTGATAGTACCATGTCCAATATACGATCTCTGGTATATTAGTTGGATGAGGGATTATAGATACACGGTAACTGTGGACAGCCAGGTTCGATGGATTTGATATACCGTCTAGGGACTATGGCATAGTGGCCTAGTACGTCTATAGTCGATGAGTCAAGTGAATTATTATAGTAATTCACTATATCAAAAGGAGTTTTGATGGGAGTGACTCACGGCCAGCTCAGTATCGGGCCTAGAGGGTCACACACATATGGTGGATGCTTCAGCAAATAGAGGATTGGATGGAGATCCAATTAGCCCCTATTCTCATTAGATGAGACTTTATGTTGATGGACTCCTTGATTAAGGTCCAATTAGAGGCCTAAGGAGATGATTGGATAGAGATCCAATAATGCAAGGTTAGTGGGTAGTTTGATGGAGATTCAATACCTACTAAGGCAGGAGCCCTAGGGTTTTTGGTGGCTCTCTATAATAGGAGGGGAGACTCATGGTTGATAGGCTGCAACTTTAGCCACCACCTCCTATTCTCCTCCCTCCCTCTGTGCAAGAGTTACGAGATCAGATTGGAGGAGTTTCGTTGTAGAGATCCATTGTGTGGATACCGCTAGAGAAGAGGACGCTTGACCTCCTTCATCTTCTTCATCTGGATCTGGAATACAGGGATATACGATCTCCCTAAGTAAAATAAATCTCTTACACATCGCGGTTTTATTAGTTTTTATATTTTTCTCTTGACCCCAATCCTTTGCATGACGATTTGATCTGCGTGGGAAACCAATTTTTATTTTGATTTCCGCTACGCATGTGATGCTCTGACTGAGGTTTCCCAACACAGACATGGACTTAGGATCAACCTTAGGCATTTGACCAAAGTTTTGGACGATGCGGTGAAAGCTCGCTAGGCATTCACTTGGACTTCGCCGAAGGTATTGGGAAGATCGTTAGGAACACATTGGGAGATTGCCAGAGGAAGACCGTGAGACTCATCGTTGGAGATTCTGAAGGTTGTTGGATTCGAGAGTAAGGTCATAAGCTTGGTGGTCATGTCTTGATTGTAATATTTAAGCCGTAGGTTAAGATTGAGTCCTAAATGAGTGTGATCTGGAAGAAATTTAAAATAACTCAAAGAAGCAATCAGGTCCACTATGAGGATTTATTTGAGCTTAGGTTGAGCTCAATCAGTTGACCAAAGAATTAGTCAACATCAAGTTCAAACCAAAATTCAAAAAGTGGAGGGAACCACTTTTCCGAATATTCCGGTGGATAAACCGTCGGTGAGCGGTGGTTCAACCGGCGCTACCCAGGATTTCGAGCGGTTGTCAATAACTGAACCACCCAGGCTGGGCGGCTGAACTGCCTGTACCTAGGAATCTAGGAACTTTCGGCTGTTGACCTGCCCAGGTCAACGGGTGAACCGCCCGTACTTGGATTTTTCGGGTAAGTTTGAATTTTGGCTCCAAATTCTGAAGCTATTTGGGGTCTATAAATACCCCAAATTTTCTTGCATTCTATACAATAATTTGGGGGATAAAATTCTATGAAAAACTTATGTGTATTGTAAAAAAAAGGAAAGGGGTAAGGGAGTAATCAAAGAGTTGTAATCTTGTCTCCCTTGTTAGCAAAGTGTAAGGGTTTGGTCTTCACCTAAAGAAGATCGGTAGTGGACGTCGGTGTGCCTCAAGGAGGAGGACTCAGGAGTGGACATAGGCCCGTTTGTGCTGAACCACTATTAAACATGTGAGTTCTTCATTTGCTTTCCTTGCTTACTAATTTTGTATTGATGCTTCTGATTTCGTTTACTCTTTGTAAGTAAGGTTTCTATGTAAAACACTTCATTTACGACATTCCTTATCTTTCAGATTTCCTTCCTCTTTCTTAAATAATTTGTAAGCAAGTAACTTAGCAATCTTCTTTGAATCATTCACTTGTTACGAAAAGCTTTAGATCTTCCTATCTTGCTTAAAGCCAAAAAAAATTTGTTTAAAATAAAAATATACACTTGCCCCCTCTTAGTGCCAATTGATCCTAACACTATACAAGTAGCAATCCTGGCCGCGGGTGGCTGCCCCTTGCAGCCTTGCTACGAGCGGCTACCCCTTGCAGCCTTGTCGTGCTTGCAGGCGGCCTCCCCCTGCAGGGGCCTGGGCCGTGGTCGACTGCCCACAGGTGGCTGCCCCTCTCCTTGTTGTCATCGCTGCGAATCACAGCAAGAACACATAGAACAGTTTTACGCAATTCAATCTTATCACACGTAATTTAAAACCAATCTTTCGCACAAACAACCTGGCTTTGATACCACTGTTGGGAAACCAAGTGGGAGTATCACATGCACAGTGGAAGATAAAAAAATAAAATAGGTTTCCCACGCAGATCAAATCATCCTCCAAAAAATTAGGTCATGAGAAAGCCAAAAAATCAAAAAACCGCATCGTGTAGAGATTGTTTACCTAGGGAGATTGTATATCCCTATTTTTTCAGATCTGAATGGAGAGGATGAATGAGTTCAAGTGTCCTCCTCTCTAGTGTTATCCACATGAAATCGCTACGGTGATACTCCTCCAATCGCAATCCCAAGTCTCGCAACTCTTGCATAGGGGGAGAGAGGGAGGAGAATAGGAGGGGGCGGCCAAAGATACAGCCTATCAACTATGAGCATCCCCTCCTATTTATAGAGAGCCACCAAAAATCCTATGTGTTCTACCTTAGTGGGTATTGGTCACCAACTAGTTACCCACTAACATTGCATTATTGGATCTCTATCCAATAATCTCCTTTGGCCTCTAATTGGGCCTCATGCAAGAAGCTCATCAATGTAATGTCTCATTTAATGAGAATAGGGGCTAATTAGAACTCTATCCAATCCTATATTCTTTGAAGCATCCACCATATGTGTGTGACCCTTTAGACCTGATACCGAGCTGGTCGTGAGTCGCTTCCATCAGAATTTCTTCTAATATACTGAACTATTATCTCCATAATAAGTCACTTGATTCATCGATTATGGACTTACTAGGCTACTGCACCATAGTCCCTAAACGGTACAGGGGGCTCAAATCCATCAGAATTATCTGTCCATAGTTACCATATATCTATAGTCCCTTATCCAACTAATATCCTAGAGACCATATATTGGATATGGTACTGTCAGGCCACATACGGAATCTGTCTGAGTCTCACTCTAATCGGATTCTCCTGGAGAACTCCTCCCTCAATCCGAATAACTTTGGCCAAGGATTTGTCTGAGCAAGCAAATATGAGATATTTCTCTTGCAATACCAAGAGTGGATGATCATTTATTGATACTCAATTACTTTCATAAGGTTGACTATCAATACCGATAACCGATTATACCAAATCTAGAA
Organism: Ensete ventricosum; assembly: GCA_029747655.1. Taxonomy (NCBI): domain Eukaryota; kingdom Viridiplantae; phylum Streptophyta; class Magnoliopsida; order Zingiberales; family Musaceae; genus Ensete; species Ensete ventricosum. Next base: position 32,559,162 of record JAQQAF010000004.1, on the reverse strand, counting down.
CTTTTCAAATCTGTAAGTCTAGCATCAAAGAAAGGAGTACTCAAATAAGACATCTTTAGGGTCTTAAGTCTACGGACCAGATACATAATTGAGACTATGAAATCGCTGTCTAACATTATATATCATTAATTATACAACATTCCATAAGTGGATCAATCAATGAACTTATTCTCTAATGAGCACCTATACTATATCCTTAGTGTCTCCACACAAGTGGCTGTGAGACCAGCTGCCTCCATCATATGGATAGGTATATAGTATACCAATCTGTCTGGTTATCTCGATGTCCCTCTCGAGTAACCTATGATCGAGATTATTTATGATCTATGTTTAAAGGTGAATCAATCTCATTATTATGATCTCATCACGATCTAATTCTCATTGCATAGAACCAAGGACATCACAATATATATATATGCAATAGATAATATAATGTTAGAATATGTCAACAATAATCACAAGCAAAAAAGTCACGCAGCGTGTCACACATGTTATCACTGACATGATTGGCTTGCAGGGCATCTACAACTAGCAGAAAGGCTACTGATGAAAAGGTTGGTGGCATGGAGGCTTGGTGTAGAAGTGTCAAACCAGTCTCAACTATGTGTCGATGTTTGCATTCCGCAGAGCCAATTAGTTGAGGAGTATGTTGAGGTGACTATAGGTGTTGAATACCACAAGCTGACAAGCATGAGGTGAGAGCTTGAAATTCCCACCACCATCAGAATAGACTATTTTAATTGTAGTCTCAAAAAAATTCTCTACAACTTTCAAAAATTGGTAAAGACCGTTGAAATCTCATATTTATGACGAAGAGGATATAACCATGTGTACTTAGTGAAATATTCTACAAAAATGACATAAAATCAGAAATTATCAAAAGAATTTATTAGAGCAGGACCCCAAACATCTGTATAAATAATTTCAAAGGTTGAGAATAGAAGATGGAAGAGTTTCCAAAAGGCAGGCAATAACTTTTAGAACTAAGACAAACATCACAGTGAGTTATGCTGCCACGGGAATTAAAAATAGGAAGAGAATAATTTCTGTAGAATAGTGGGCGAGGGATGACCAAGACGACAATGTCATATGTCAACTGGAGCTGCAATGGAAGAGTTAATAGTAGGCTTAATTATTTATGGAGCAGACGACCACTCGTAAATATTATCTTTATTCTGGCTGCGAACCAAGGATGCTCCCGTGCTCAAATCCTTAACAAGAAAGAAGTCAAGAAAGAATTTAATTGAAGCATTATCTTGGTTATATAATTGAGAGAGGTTTTGTTTAATATGTGGTGCACACAGAACATCATCGAGTGTAAAAGCAGTAGTGTGTGAATTAAGCATCGTGGAACTAGTATAAGTAAAGGGGAGTCCTTTACCATCACTAATGATAATGTCTTCATTCTCGCCATAGTTGTTGTGGATGAATAGATTCTGTAAGTCAAAGGTGATATGATGAGAAGCCCTAGATTCCACGCTCCACTTAGGTTGACTAGTAGGCAGAGTAGTCATGAGATTCACTTGAGACCAATTGGATGGAGTTGAAAGTTGGGGTCAAGATCGATAGACTTTTACGGAGTGTCCGACTTTATCATATAGCTGACAAATGACTCATTGTTGGTTTATGTGGGCAGGACACCATGGCTAAAAGATGCCCCTGGGATAGTTGTTGATGTTGGGGTTGAGTTGTGGAGGAGGCGAGGGTGGATTGTTGTTCATAGAGGCAGGAGGTAGCATGTCCAAACCTTTATTTGCTTTCTTGTTATACTGATCGTCTTTTTGTTTGAATTTCTGATTGACCTGAGATGTGAAGGTTCATCCTGGCACCTTCTCTTTATGCTTCAAATATGTCTTATAGTCAGTCAACATGTCATGAAGTTCTTCGAACGACATCGGTGAGTTGCATTCTCAAATTGTTGCTCCCAATTCCTTGAACTCACCTCTCAGACCATTGAGAGTATGGATGAGGACTTCCTCATCATTGAGAGAATAACCTATCAAAGCCAAGTCATCAATGATAACTTTGATATGTTGTAGATAATCAGCGATAGTACTTCCCTCTTGCTTTATGTTTATTAGATTAGAGTGGAGGCCGAGCACGTGAATAAACCAATAATTTACTAATGTAATTTGCAACTTGCACCATACCTCTGTAGCAGTAGCATAGGAGGAATGAGTGGGGTGATGAATCCAGTGACGGAGGCTTGAATTGCCTGAAGAATGAGACGATCTTGACGTAACCATAGTTTATGCTCTGGATTTGGTATTAGACTTGCTACCCCCAAGATGTTGATCATTGTTGTGGACAACTTAAAGATCCGTCAGCATAAGCTAATAAATCATATCCAAAGAGGAGATTAGAAAATAGAGCATGCCAGAACGCATAGTTGCCTCCTTTTGATAATTTGAAAGGGATGAGAGTTGCATCATTGATGGAGATGAGCCCTGTATTCTGAGAAGTGCTATGGCTCCCTGTGGGAACAATGACGGGAACATGAGAGGTAGATGATGAAGACATTAGGAGGAAAAATATCAATCATTGTGTCAGCTTCAAGAAGGTGATGATGACAAGCTGGTTCTTGTTGTCCGGGGTAGAGGAGTTAAACAGGGGGAAGAAGAACAACCTATTTTCTAGCATTGTCCAGGTCAAAAAAGGCATGACCCTAGTGATCACCGACCCTTTGCCTTCACTGTCTCAAGGGCACAACAGCTGAGCAAAGGAGGTCTATCAGTTATTGGGCTGTGAAGAAGTAAGGAGGGCAATGGAAGCGGTTGGATCTGGAAGATGAGGGCTACGACTCGGGGAAGAAATGCCTTCCTCGCTGGTTCTTGACGAGGAAGAGGAGCCCTCGACAAAGGTTGCTAGACTAAACAAGGAGGGAAGCAGCCATTGCAAGTCACCGGCAAAACAACGGAGGGGGGTAGGGGGATCAACTGCCGAAGGAAGAGGATGAGCAGCCGCAGGAGGAGCAGGAGAGAGGGTCACAATGGAAGAGGCATCTTCTCTTTACCAAGAAGATGATAGGCGTGATGAGGCCGAAGAGGAGGAAGATAGTAGGATATGTGGGGAAGCGGCCGAAGTTACGGTAGAGTAGGTGGAGGAGGAAACAGGCGCTACATGTCAAAGATGGCTTCCTCCAAGCATCCGCTTCCTTTAAAGCGAGATTGAGAAGAAGAGATCGGGCATTTTTCCTTTGAGAGAGATACTCTGGTACCATGTTAAAGTGAATATGAATTGATTTCATTGATTTGTTCATGCGTACATCAGTTCTATTTATAGGCTAAGAAAGTTATTGAGGAAGAAGATTTCCCTCAACTGAGTAGCGAGATTTTCTCGTGCAGTTGAGGGAGATCTTATCTGGTATTACTTATAGGGTCTTTAATGACCTATGAAATTACTTATAAAGCACATGACAAACAAAAGGAAAACCTTCCAAAGAATAGGAAGGATATTGCACTAAGAATCAAAAGAAGATTCCTCGAACGAAAGCTCAAGTGATGATGATGATGACATAAAACTCGTTACAAAAAAAATCTTAAAAAGTTCATGAAAAGAAACAAAACTCATAAGAATGAAACTAAAAAGGATACTATAATATGTTATGAATGCAAGAAGTCAGGGTACTTCAAAAATAAGTATCCACAACGTAAGAAGTTATCGACCCAAAAGAAGAAGAAAACATTCAAGGCAATATGGGATGAATCAAGTGCATCTGAAGACGAAGAGCAAATCAATGAAGACGACATGTCAAATTATGCATTGATGGCTTTCAATGATGAGATATGTGACTCACTCGAAACATCTTTTTCTTATGATGAATTACTTAATGCATTTCATGATTTGTTTGATGAAAAAATTAGTAAGAAAATATAAATTACAAAAAAAAGAAGGGGGGGGAGGGGGGAGGGGGAGGGGGATCATGTATCTCTCTGTAATGAATTTGATAAGTTGAAAAATAAGAATGATAATTATATGTTAACATCTTGTACTAAATGTGAAGAGTTAGATTCATTTAAAGAAAAAGAAAATATGTTTTTACAATAAACGTTAGAAAAATTTAAATTGGTAATAAATCGAATCTTATGATTAAAGATGCTCCTTTAGTAGATGATTTGAAATATAACTCATTAAGCATTAGTCAATTGTATGACAAGGGATATTATATTAAATTTGAGTCTCATGACATACCACATAAGAATATATCTATGATTGCCTTAAGGAGCAATAACGGTTATCTATTGATCTTGATGATTATTGTAACGAAACTTTTATTTCAAGTTTTTAACGATGATGCATGGCTTTAGCATATAAGATTAAGACATACAAGTATTAATTAATCTCATAAATTGGAACTAAAGAAGTTTAGTTATTTCTATCCATATTGTTTTCAATTAATTTTCCAAAGCAAGAAAAAAGATTTTGATGATGATTTTAAATCTGATTAGATTTTTTGAAAAGAATTATGATCTTCCACTTGACTTCTTGATATTCATGACTTAAGATCTATCTCATATGAATCATGACCATTTACTAATTTTTCTCCTTTGACTCCTTTTCGTTATCTATTAAGAAGGAGATTTATTCAAACAAATTGGGATCTTGACTTGTCAACATTTAACTTGAGATTTATTTTATATAAATCAAAGATCTTTTATTATTTGTTCTCCTATAATTCTTTTTGCTATTTATTAAGAAAGAGATTTATTCAAACAATACGTGATCTTGACTTTTCAATGTTTATAACTTGAGATTTATTTATATGAATCAAGATATGTTGTCTCCTATAATTCTTTTTGCTATTTACTAAAGAGAAGATTTATCAAATGAATTATGATTTTGACTTCTCGATGTTTATATCTTGAGATTTATTTTATATGAATCAAGATCTATTACAATTTACTCTCCTATAGTTTTTCTTTCCTTTTACTAAAGTGGAGATTCATCTCATTAATCATTATCTTGATTTCAAATACATGAATGATATGGGATTTATGTTATATGACTTCTTTGTATTAATATCCTTCATTGGCACATTGATATAAACAAAGAAGTAGCAACATGATAAAATGATATCATTCTTTTCCTTTTGATAATAACAAAGGAGGAGAGAAAAGTAATGACTTACTCATTTCTTTTTCCTCCTTTTGTTAATGACAAAGGGGGAGAAGTAATGATAATTTTGTGATGTTATAGCACTCATATGCATGTTGAATTATGATGACATCAACTTATGATATTTGTTTGAGATATATGGATATGATGTAAAATTATGCATATGATTCTTGCAATAATCACTATTGAAAGTTGATACAATTTATGATTAAAGTTATTTTTACTTTAATTCAAAGAATTGAAAGGTTATCATGTTTCTTTAAAAATTCAAATCCATTATGGTATATAGACAGAGGAAGTTTAATTAAAACTCTATCATCAATTAGTTACCATCATCAAAAGGGGGGAGATTGTTGAATCTTGAATTTTGATGATGAAATCAATTGATGAATTCATGGACTAATATATTTTCAAGATAAGTGACATAAGAAAGACTTCGATTATAGACACGAACCATCATATGGTAAATTATCAAAATAGGAGAATCAGACGTTGGATCGCATGAGTATCATATCAGAGATTGGACTCGGTAGAGGATTAGTCGACATGTCAAATGATAGACTTTGTACCATGAGTTCAAGCATCAATTAGAAGGATTGAGTATTGCGCCAAAAGATTGGATATTATGGAAAGTCAACATGCCGATAGATTGAATGATATATCAAAGGAAAGGACGATGAGTCGAAGGTTTGGACGAAGTGTCGGATGATTAGATGACATGTTTAAATGTTGGACAACATGCTGATTGCTTCATGATTGTGCTGGATATATGATTGAGTGGTTAGATCTTGATCATGATTGAATAGAGTTGAATTATGCTGGTATTAGGCCAAAACCATGCCAACTTCATTTGGGGCTCATTGAGCCCAAACCAGGGCTGAGTTGGACCTGATAAAAGGCCAAATTAGCAACCTAAGTTTGACCTGGACGGTGGTATTGTCCAGACTATTGGAAAGCACTATTTGTGCTTTTCTAGGGTTTCAGGCGGTGGTACTGCTAGGTGGCAGTGGTACCACCAGAGCCTAGATTTTCAAGCTTTGCTCGGTGGTAGTACCATCCGGTGCCGATGATGGTACTGTCAGTACCCCAAAAAATTAGGGATTTAAAATTTTGGCTCCAATTTTGAAGTCATTAAGGGTCTATAGATATCCCGCCATTCTTGCTTAATGGAGCATTAATAAGGGTGAGAAAAAGGGTGAAAAGAGAAAGAATCATTGAGGATAAAGTATTGTAAGCTCTTTAGTCTCTTCCTCATTGAGTTTAGCAGTTATTCTAAGAAGGTGTGAGGTCTTATGTGAAAGAGTTTTTAAAGATTCTCTCCCCGAGCCTGGTAAAAGGAGAAAGGGTTGTAAGGGTAGTTGATCTTCACCCATTTGAAAGAAGATCGGTAGTAAAAGCCGATGGCCTCGAGAGAAGAGAAATCAGGAGTGGACATAGGTCGGGATGATTGAACCACTATAAATCGGTTTGCATTTTCTATCTTACTTTTTCCTTGTTATTGCTAACTGATTTATTTTACTCACTACTTCTATTCATACTTTTAAGTTAAGCACATTTATGATTCATATTCTCGTTCGGATTTTTCGAATTGGATCTTTTTTCGATAAGCACTAATTCATCCCCCCTCTTATTGCCATTATGATCATAACAGATATATGTTCGAACTTGAAAAATATTTCTCGAGTAACGGTGATAACATAAAATCTTATCTTTTCTTTTGATTTTGATAATGAATTCATACTTTTATAACTATTTGTTAACAAATTTGTATATATATTTTCATTAGTTTTCACATGCATTCATAAAACTTTGGTAGGGTAGTAGCCCAAAAAAGTCTAGCTGCTCCCCTATCACGCATGTTACTAAATTGTTCAAAAGATGAACTATGTAGTAACCATAATATGTCTCTGAAAATATTTCTATCACTATTATAAAAATTCCTAGATTTCTATCATTGAGGATAAGAATCATAGTATGCTTAAAAGCATTTTGTTTTAACTCAAAAACAAATCATTCCCACAACTCTTGCCCCTCAGCCTCTGCATCAATACTCACTATCATCAATACACCAGGATATTTTTCAGATAAATGTGTTGCATCTATGTCAATAACTAGATGAATGTACTAAATAAAACTATGCAAATATGTACAGAATACAAAAAAAAAAACCCAATGAAAATGTTCTTACTTCGTACTCATTAAAGAAACAAACGTTTCATGCTTCCTTTGTACTCAACTTCAACTCTCTTAGGAAAGACATTAACTTACTGTAAGATCCAGCTTCATGAACTTCATTCAATACTATTTCACATGCCATATATGTTTTTTGATATAAAATTATCACTCTAGATCTTTTTTATATGTTTGCAATAATCATTTTTGGAGTATAAAGTTCGTTTGCAAGACCTTGTTGATTTCTTTAGCTATAAACTTGCTAGTGCAAGATGGATGATCTCCAATTTCTTTATGCGTATTGATGAACTTGGTAATCTGACATGTATCACCACCACGAGCAATTATCATCTATCCATAGTGCTCAATCTTGCATCGTGCTTAAAAGCTTGTAACTTCTATATACTTGAATTTTCATTTTAAAATTCCTTCTTATGACATATTCTTGCAAAACTCTTCTAAACTTTGAAATATCTTTAAAAACCTACAAAACATGAATATCACAATATTTTTGTATACTTTATATTATAACATGAACAATGGCAAATTATTACCTATTCAATTTATAGGTCATTGACAACAAGTTCATCTTCATCTTCATCTGGATACGGAGCTAAAGTATTAAGATTGAAGTTATCTTCTTTGATAACTCTATCTTATAAGAGGTTTTCATACATATTTAAATTGAATTTGATAAATTCATTAACAATATCATGGGCATCAATCATCTTTGACTTCTTCTATTATTCTCTGCTCAAGCCACTTTTCTTCAAATGGCTCATAACTATCATCATTGTCATCCATCACAAATGTCTCATTCGGAGCAAAGTTTTAAATTTGAGGTTGTGTAGAAGATCCTTCAGTTTGCTTCTTTAACTCATGATCTCTACCCAAAACAAAGTTTGCTAGTTGAAGTTTTGTAGAGGTAGATCATTCAACTTGGTCGGATAACTACTTCCTAAAATTACTTTTGATCTCGATATTAACAAAAGTGCTTTATTAAAACTATCCATCTCATCTAGAAAACTAAATATTTCACTCGGAATAGGATCATCCTTGTTATGAGTAGCCTATAATTAACACATTGTAAATTAATAGTACCAAACTACAAAGATGTAATTATTTAATATTATACATTTTTTATTATTTCATGATACACTAAATGATAGAAATGCAACCAACACTTTAGCGACACTACCAAGGTCCCATGCTTCAGTTACTCTAAAGAATGATGTTGAGACTTTAACAATACTATAAATAATTCACTAATACTATGGTAAGTCGTATAGTTATTGAATCTCAAACTTTGATGATAAAATCAATTGATGAGTTTATGGACTAATATGCTTTTGAGAGAAGTGATGCAAGAAATACTTTGATCACTGACTTAAACCATTAAAGGATAAATTATCGAAGTAGGAGAATCGATCGTTGTGTCAGGAAAAGTATCATGTTGAAAATTGGACTTCAAGCTGGAGGATTGGTCGATGGGCCGAAGATTGGATTTCATACTATAAGTTTGGGCATTATACTGAAAGAATTGGATATTTAACCAAAAGATTAGATGTCATGAGAAAGTCGACATGTTGATAGATCGGGCGAGGCAATATGTCGAAGGCAAGGACGATATGCCGGAGGTTCGATCGAACTATCGAAAGATCGGATGACATATCATAATGGTGTAAAACATGCTAAAAGCTTCATAATTATGTCGGATATGTGGTTATATTGTTAAAGCTTTGATCAAGATTTTTTGGATCAAATTGAGTTGGTATTGGGTCGAAACTGTACCAACTATCAGGGAAACCATTGGACTTAAACTAGATCTGAATTGAGCCTATTAGAAGGTCAAATCAGTAACCTAAAGTAGACCTAGGTAGTGGTACCGGCAGGCCCAGACAGTAGTAGTATTGCTTGAGTTAGTCGAAAAGTACTATTTATATTTTTTCGATGGTTTCAGTGGTAGTACCGACCATGCCAACGGTAGTACCACCCAGGCAATGGTAGTACTACCTAAACCAATGATAATACCACTAGAGCCTTGATTTGTAGACCCCTTATGATGGTAGTACTGCACGGTGCTGATAGTAGTATCGCTAATATCTCGAAATTTAGGGATTTGATTTTTTTGCTCTATTCTTAACGTCTTTTGAGGTCTATAAATATCTCACTCATGTATGCTTGATGGAGCACTAATTCCTTAGCACATAAGTGTTGTAAAATCTTTATTTGAGCATTATTTTAGTCTCTTCCTCCTTGAGTTTAGAGGTGATTCTAAGTTGTAGGAGGTGAAAAATCTTATAAAAGAGCGAGTGTGAAGATTTTCTCCTAAGCTTATTTAAAGGAGAAAAGGTATAACAAGTGTAGTGGATCTTCATCCATTAGACAGAAGATTGGTAATGAAAGTCGATGGCCTCGAGGGAAGAGGAATCAGGAGTGGACATAGGTCGAGAAGACCGAACCACTCTAAATCAATTTATGATCCTTCTCTTACTTTTGATTTATTATTACTTACTCACTTTATTGGTCAATCATATTTTCAATATAGATTTATCGATCAAACTTTAAAATTAGCTCAAATTTGCTATAGCAAAAATTCAACCCCCGGGTGCCATTACGATCCTAACAATTAGAATCAGAACATGGATCTCTTAGCTGGATTAACACCCAAGAGTAATCTAATGGCTTTTTTAAGTAATCAAGAGGGTCACTCCACTCGTTCTTATATATTCAATGGGACGGACTATATCTATTGGAAAGCTAGAATGAGAATTTTTTCTACATTCTATATATTTCGATTTATGGAATGTCATTAAGTTTGATTTTTAAAAATCTTCTAAACTAATGATGGATGAATGAAATGATTTTAAAAATATTTTTTTTCTTTAAATGCTAAAGCTATGAATACTTTATTTTATGTTTTAAATAAAAATGAGTTCAATCAAGTTTCTACCTATGATACTGTATATGATATTTAGCACAAGCTCGAAGTTACTCACGAATTTGTTGAATCTCATATTTTGATGATGAAATCAATTGATGAAGTTATTATCTAATCGTTTTTCAAGGTTAAGTGATGCAGGACTATCTTCAATCATGAAAAGGCAAAACGATTGAAACAATAAAATCATACATTAGGCCAAAGTCAAAGATCGAGTATCGGGCCATAAAAGTTAGACATTGCGTCAAGATTGGATGTTGTGGGAGTCAACATGTCGATGGATCGAGCAAACGCCGAAGGAGAGCATGATGCACTAAGGGTTTGGATGAACCAATGACATGTCGGACAACACAAGATTTACGCTTTGTTATAATCTTTGTCATTATCGTCGTAGTATAAATCTTAATTGAGTTAGTTTTAGGTGTAACTATGTTAACTCAATTAAGGACCCAAAGGGCCTTAATTAAGCCTTAATTAAGATTGATTTGAGCCTATTATAAGGCTCATTTCGTTGACTTGGGAAGAGGTACCGCCAAGTAAAGAGATGGTATAGCCCAAGGTAAAAAAAGTAGTGAAACATACTTTTCTGGGTTCCCGGATGGTGGTACCACCGGCTACCAGTGGTAGTACCACCTATTCCAAGTGGTGGTACCACTAGAGCCCAAAATCCCGGGCTTTGTTCGGTGGTGGTACCATCGGTGTCGACAGTAGTACCACCCGTACCTCAAAAATTCAAAGATTTGAATTTTTTGGTTCCAACTTTTGAATTTATTTGGGGCCTATAAATACCCCACTCATTCTTGATTAGAAGAGCAAGAACTGAGAACAAAAACTTGTGAAAACACTAGTGTAATTCTTAAATAGTTCCTCTCCTCTTATCTAAGTGTAATTTCTATTTAAGGGAGGGATGTGAGAACTATAAAGGTTATCTCCTAAACCTGTGAAAAAAAAAATAGAGCTATAAGAGGGTAATTGATCTTCACTCATTGAAAGAAGATCAATAATGGAAGCCGATGACCTCGACGTAGGAGGAATCGAGAGTGGACGTAGGTCACAATGATCGAACCACTATAAAATTAGTGTGTATTCTCTTCTTTATTATTTAATTACTTTACAAATTACTTTACTTGCTCATTATAGCCCTATAAACATTTTCAAGTTTAAAAGCTTTTCCAATATAAGCTTTATTGAATGAATCTTTAAATCGACAGAAGTCTTTCAAAAGCATTAATCCCCCCCTAGTGCTGATTCGATCCTAACATAATGAACTAATGGAATAAAGGAATATAAAATCAATCTTCTTGTTTATAGTTATGAATTATTTAAAATGAAGCTAAACAAATCTATTGGTGACATGTGCACCCGTTTTACGGGTGTTATTAATGGATTAAAAGCTCTTGGTAAAAACTATACTGATCTTGAATTAGTAAACAAGATTTTAAGGTCTCTTCCTAAAAGTTGGAAATCCAAAGATAATGGCAATCGAAGAAGCTAGAGACTTGAACAATCTTCCTCTTGAAGAACTCATACGATCTTTAGTGACCTATGAAATGATATGCAAAACACATGATGATGAAGAAGTAACAAATTATGCCTTAATGGCTTTTGACAATGAGGTAATCAATTCTCCCAAAACTTCCTTATCGTATTAAGAATTACTTGAATCATTTCATGATTTATATGATGAACTCAAAAAAATTGGTAAGAAATATAATTCATTAAAAAGGGATCATGCATTACTTACTAATGAATTTGATATATTAAAAATTATACTTGATAAATGTACATCAATAACTTGTACTCCTTGTTCTAAAGATATAAAATCATTTAATCTTGAACTTAAAAAGTAATTATTTTAAAAATCACATTTATTAAAAAATATAAGAAAAGACCTAATTGCATGAGAAATTAGAACATTGCTTAAAAGAATCAATTGATAGTAATCAAATAATAAAATCTCTTAAAAAGGAAAACATATTACTACGATAAACATTAGAAAATTTTAAAATTAGAAACAAGTCACTTAATATAATTCTTGTTAAACAAGATTATGGATTTAGAAAGGAATGTATTGATTTCACAAGTAATAACACACATCAAAAGTCAACTAAATTTGTAAAAGGACTTACACTACATATTCCTTCTTAAGTTAAATATAATTTTTGTGGTCCCTATGCTTACACATGCTCTCTTAAAAAATATAATTCTAATAAATTAGTTTAGGTTCTAAAAGAACTATGAGTGATTTAATGTCAAAAGTCAAGAAAGGTATATCTAACTATGAAGGACCTAAAGTTAAATAGATACATAAAACAAACTCTTGTTTCTTATAGGTATATCTCCTAACAAGAGCTAGGAGTAAAAAATAGTATCTTGCTAGTGAATGCTCAAGGCATATGATCTGAGATTCAACATACTTCTAAAAACTCACTAGCCAAGGCAGAGGATATATTATCTTTGGAGATAACAATAAAGGAAAAATCATTAACGTTAGAAATATTGATAACAAATTGATTCTCTTCATTGAAGGTGTGTTTTTAATAGATAGTTTGAAACATAACTTAATAAATATTAATTAACTTATGATAATAGATATAATATTACATTTGAATCTCATGTTTGTATCATAGAAATATCAAATAAAAATAAATCTATGATAGCTTTAAAAAGTGATAATTTTTATACTATTAATCTTGATGACTTCCATTATGAAACTTGATTTTTGATTTTAAATGATGATACATGGCTTTGGTATAAAGGACTGGGGCATGTTAGTATGATATTAATCTTACAAATTAGAACTAAATAACTTATAAAAAATATCTAAATTAAATTTGTTAATTATAAAATGTGTGATGTGTGTCAACTAGGAAAATATATAAAGAGTAGCTTCAAACCTAAAAACCAAGTGAGTACCTCTAGATGATTACAACCAATTCACATAGATTTATTTATACCTATTGATATCACAAGCTTAGGAGATAGCAAATATGCTTTTGTAATTATTGATGATTATAATAGATATACTCAGACATACTTTTTGGCACATAAAAATAATTATTTTAAATGGTTATTATATTTTATAAATAAGTTTAAAATAAAAAAAGATTTATGATTTCTTCTATTCATCATAGTATGAAATTAAGAATCATGATTTTCAAGAATTTTATGATTTGAATGGTATGATCATAATTTCTCAACTTCAAAAAATCTATAATAAAATAGAGTTAATTGTGAGAAAGAATATGAGCCTACAAGAGATGACAAATATCATATGAATAGGTTTCTTATAAGACTTTATCTATCTAAAACGTCTTATGAATTATGAAACAATAAAAGATCTAATCTCGTATGTTAAAGTTTTTAGTTGAAAATATTTTATTTTAAATGATAAGGATGTCTTAAGAAAATTTGATACAAAATATAATGGAGGTTTTCTTCTTAGATATTCCTCTATTTCTAAAACTTATCAAGTTTTCAATAAGAGATCTTTAGTTATTAAAGAATATATTCATGTTATTTTTTATGAATCTCTCACAACTAATAAAAATAATTTTGATGATAATTTTGAATTTAATAATTTAAATTTAAATGAGGATTCTTTTCCTTAAAGTAACTTAGATACATCTACTTCCAAAAAATTTTACCCAAAGATTGAAAGTATATAAATGCACATCCTAAGGAGCTAATTATTGGACATACATCAAAAGACATTTGAGTTCTCTTAAAGATGACTCATTAGTCTTGGCAATACAAGAAGAACTAAATCAATTTATAAGAAATAAAGCTTAGATGTTTTTTTCTAGACATATTAATCAACTTATAATTGGTACTAAATGGGTCTTTAGGAATAAACAAGATGAACAATGTATCATGGTTTAAAGAAAAGGCAAGATTAATGACTAAAGGTTTTAACTACAAATAAAGTATAGACTATGAAAAAAAAAAATCTCTCCTGTGACAAGACTTGAAGCCATAACGATACTCATTGCATATACATATTTTAAAAAATTTAAATTATTTAAAATAGATATCAAAAGTATTTTCTAATGGTTTTATTTTTGAATAAGTTTATGATAAGCAACCACCTAAAAATGATCTTTTTCCAAAGTATGTTTATAAATTATCAAAAGCTCTTATGGGTTAAAATAAACCCCTAGGGATTAGTATGAGAGCTTAGCTCCTTTCTTATTCAAAATATTTTTTTGTTAAGCAAGGTTGATACCATATTATTTATTAAATATTTTAATAATAATTTTCTTATTATTCAAATTTATGTTAATAATATTACTTTCGATTCTACTAATGAATCTTTATGTAAATTATTTGCTAAGAGTATGAGCTAAGAATTTGAATTTACTTTAATGAGTGAATTGATATTTCTCGTATGATTATAAATTAACAACTAAAAGATAAGATTTTTATTAGTCAAACCAAGTATACTCTTAATCTATTATAATGATTTTACATGGACAATGCTAAAGCCATCAACGCACCAATAAACATTTATACTAAATTAGATATGGATAATGAAGGAGAATGATCTCATCAAAAAATGTATAGAGGTATGATAGGCAGTTTACTATACCCCACTGCAACTAGCCTTGACATAATGCTTAGTCTTAGGCTTTATGCAAGATTTCATTCTAATCCCAAATATTTTCACTTTAAAGAAGTAAAAAAAATTAGGTACTTAAAAGAAACATCACCTCTAGGATTATAGTATCCTAAATCTAATAACTTTTATTTGATTGCTTATAGTGATGCTGACTTTATAAGATGTACAAATAGATAGAAAAAGTACCATTGGAACTTGTCAATTCCTGTTAGGTTCAATTGGCACTAAGAGGGGAGGGTGAATTAGTTTAAGTGCTGAAAACTTCGATTTAAGAAAAACTTCTGCTCAAAGTAAAAATGATACCAGAAGCATTTCCTTAGAGTAGAGTAAGTGAGCAACTTAATCTTATAGAACGATGGTAAGTTTCTTGCTTAAAGAAGACTCAAGTAAGAATATACAAATCCAAAAGGAAAGATAAGAGACACTCATAATTTATAATGGTTCGGTCATAACTTGGCCTACACCCACTTCCCGAGTCCTTTTCCTCGAGGTCCACCGGTGTCCACTATCGATCTTCTTTATGTGAAGACTAGACCCTTACGCTTCCCACTCTCCTTTTCACGAGCTCAGGCGAGAAACCTTACAAGCTTTACACTTACAACTCACAAGGGAGACATTTACAAAGATTACAAGACTTTTGCTCACTCCTTTGTCCCTTTTCTTTTTCTTGCACGCTTTTAGCACACTATTTTTCACAAAATTCTTCCTTAAATTCTTGTGCTCGATGTAACAAGACTTGGGGTATTTATAGACTCTAATTGGCTTCATAAATTGGAGCCAAAAATTCAAATGCATTTGGAAAACTCAAGTATGGGCGGTACCATCATCGGCACCGACGGTACTACCGAAAGTTGCTCGGGAAACAGGGCGATAGTAGTACAATCACCGACCTGGGTGGTACGTCCATCGCCCATTGATGGTACAATCGTTAGGAATCCTATAAAAGCTATTTCTCTGTACTTTTGCATACCCGACTCGTACCTCCTATTGACCCCTTCCCGGGTCAATAAAATGAGCTCAACTTGAGCTCAAGTCCAACCCAAAGTGGACCCGGTTGTCTCATATTGAGTTAACTGAATTCCTTTCAAATCTAACTCAATTTGAACTCTAAATCAAATTGATGCTAACTACGACATACTAAGGCATACAAATACAATCAATTTGACCAATGTATCAAGTGACCTTCCTAACTCCGAGCGATCTTCCCGGTAACCTCCAACGAACTCCCGATGAGTCTTGCTTATCTTCTGACGAACCCTTGACACATTCCTGGCAAGCTCTCAATCACCTTCGGCGAGCTCCTAGCGAACTCCCGACAAGCCCCCGATACCTTTGGTGAGCTCCCGACGAACTCCCAACAAGCCCTCGATACCTTCAGCGAGCCTCCAGCGAACTCTCGGCGAGTTCCCACCGCATCGTCCAAACCCTGGCACAATACTCGAACTTGACTCCGGCCCAATAACTGATTGTATTGCTTTGTCATAGTTAATCCTGCATCATTCATCTCTAACACACATGTTAGATCAACAAACCTATCAATTGATTTTATCATCAAAATTTGGGATTTAATAATTTCTCTATTTTTGATGATGACAACTAATTGATGACAGGAGATAACCTTAAGTCCATGTCATAATTTAAGTAGAGTAAGCTTAAATTCAAGCAATCCAATCACTCCTAAATTTAAATATCATAACATAACTTTTCAAACACTTCTCATCAAACAATGCAACATAACATTCATTTATCAACTTCTGAAATGATGTAACATCAATTTCAAATATTTTGCCTTAAGTTATCAAATCATCTATACAAAATTTTATTTTATGCATCAGTCATACATTAAATTAAAAATCTCCCCCTTAAGTCATCAATCATTTCTCCCCTTTTGTTTATCAACAAAAAAGGAGAAATACCCATTTTATTATTTTCAATTCTACATTTGTCATCAATATACCATTTATCTCCCTTTATCATCAACAAAAAAGGTGAAATGTTGAGCAAATAATTTCAAGATAAATGTTCATCATATTTCAAGTTTCTCCAAATTTGTTATTAACAAAATGAAAAGTATTGATTACATATCTAAACATTCAATACATGATAAATTTATTTTGTTGCTCCCTCTTGGTAAAATTGGATAAGGGTCATAATTTTCTCATTAAAGATTTTCTCCCCTTTTTGAATAAGAAAGAAAAAGAAATGAGGGAGGGGAGTGTAATGACAAACATTACATCACTAAGAAAAGCTCTTAATCTCTTATAGACGTAAATTTTGAAAAGATTATTTTGAAGATTGAGCTCAATATCCAAGAAATCTAAGGGCTACTCATGCATTCATCTTAGATAAATTTCAAGCAATTTAAAAATTTTAAAAAAATAATAAATCATGTATTTGAAGATCATCTCATATAAATTTTGATAAGAAGATCAATTTGTAAAGGTCAAGAAATCCAAAAGTAAGTATGATAGTAAAACAAGCTCAAATTGTAAATCATGCATTTCGCATGCATTTAGAAAATTTAAAATTCTAAATTTTCTTCTAAGCAAATTGATCTTTTTATAATATTCGTCATATCCAAATTTTTTTTAATCATATTGATAATTTTATCTCCCCTTTTGTTTATTGTCAAAAAGAATATGATAGTACAATTTTTCTTTTTACATCCATATCCTAATTATGACCATAAGTACAAAGGGATCAACTTGTAAGTACCAAAAGACATTATTTCTTTTAAGAATTATCTCCCCCTTTTTTTTGTAAATAATGAAAATAAGTCTTAGGGGATTAAATAATCTTAATTCATCTAAGATAAATCTTAAGAGACCCAATTCATTTAGATAAATATTTTTAATAAAATAGTAAAATGATCTTGATAAAAATCTAAATTATAATTATTAAGATCATAAATCTCCTTTTTTAAAAAAGTAAAATCATAGAGATTAAACTTGATTCCCATAAAAGATAAGTAAAGTCAAGAAATCAAGGGAATGTTCATGATAAAATAAATTTCATATAATTTTCAACTTATCATAAATTTAAGAAATATTAATTTCGGTGATAAGTTATTCTAAGAAGGAAGTCATAAATAATCAAATCATGAATACTAAATGACATGACTCATCAAGTTATTAATATCGAGAAATTAAAATCATGATTTTGCAAAATAAGAGATGGAAATACATTATCTCAATTTATGTATAAGTGATTTCAAATCATCAAGATTATTATTTATAAAAAGATTCATATTATAGTTCCAAAAAGATAAACTTATGATTCATTTATAAAGGGAAAAATTCTTAGTAAATGATCTTTGTTTATATAAAGATCTCAAATTATGATTTGGATAATAACCTTTTTTAATTTAAATCATCAAATTATTTTTATAGTTTAAGAGATTCAACAATAATAGTATAATTTTATCCCTTGTTGAATAGTTGATAGAATAAAAATATTTTCAATAAGAATTATCCTTCTTTTTAGTTGTTTCATGTGATTTATTTCAAGAATACTTTTCAAATCAATAAATTATCGCTTAAGATCAAAAAACAAATTTCAATCTAGAAGAAAGCATCAAGGTCATTGTTATAATATATCAATATAATAAAACGTCTTCAAAAAAAAAAATCAACCTATCTCAATTCCAACATTTAAATGAGTCTAACTCTTTACACATAGTGCAAGGAGTTGACAAACTCATTTCTAATTTTTTATTTATTCTATGTTCAAATTCAAAAGTAATCTATCATTCAATTATACAACCTTCTTTAGATCACTATATAACCCATCCAACATTTCAATCATCCATGCCAATAATTTTTAATTTATCATCAAAGTCTCTTTTTCCATAAATTTCAACTAAGATAATTTTGCATTAAAAATAACTAAACATTTTTTGTTCTAATTTTAGCATGCTCTAGCTACGCAAAAGCCATGCACCATTAAAGACAATCAAGACTAACTTTATAACCATAAACTATTAAGAGAATTTTTGTTAAGGATAAGGATAATTTTAAAAAATTCCTTTTCATTTTAATTTTTTAATTACATTAGAAAATAAAGCACAATTTTATATATTTAATTTTTTGGTTCAAATTCAGTATTTAATCATTCCATTCAATTTTCTCTCAAGGCAATATAGACTCATTTACCTATTACAAGTCAATATAAGTATACAAGCATAATCATCATCAAAATCTCTCTTTCATAAATTTGAGTCAATATAAGCATACAAGCATAATCATCATCAAAATCTCTCTTTCATAAATTTGAATGTACATAATTTTCCATTAAAAATAGCTAAAGTCTCCCCTTTTTTAATATATTATTCTAATTCATTTTTATACTAGCATGCTAAAGTTAAAGCAATTATAACAATGAGTCATCCAAGACTCATTATCAATAATTTTTCTTGTTATTACTTAGGTTAGTGAGCTTGAAAGAGTGATAGATCTTAAGTCATGTGCCTTGAGTATCCACTTTCAAAATATTACTTAGTGCTCCTAGCCTTTTTAGGATGCAACTTTATAATATGGGAGGTTTTGGTTTAGGTACTCATTTGAGTTTGGGTCCCTCGTGAAATATTCTTCCTATTTTCTCGAATGGCTTGAGGTTGTTTATTGTTCCTTTATGAACCCAAATTAATTTATGTTGACTATATTTTCTAAATGAACACTTACAAGCTATATATCTTAATCTACCACAAAAGTTGGCTTTTGTTAAGTATTGTCAACAAAGCCTATACCTTCTTTCCTATGAACATGACCCTTATTTGCAAGGATCATGTTTATGGATTTATGAACCCAAATTAATTTATGTTGACTATATTTTCTAAATGAACACTTACAAGCTATATATCTTAATCTACCACAAAAGTTGGCTTTTGTTAAGTATTGTCAACAAAGCCTATACCTTCTTTCCTATGAACATGACCCTTATTTGCAAGGATCATGTTTATGGATTTATTTTCTATTTTAAATTTTTCTAAAGTTTGTTTTAACATGATATTTTTCTTTTTAACTACTTCTAATGTTTCATATTTAGAGCAAGAACTGTATGATGGTGATGCATTATTTATTTCTTCAAGTTTACTAACTAATGATGCAAGCTCTTTCTTAAGTAGTTTATATGATTTGCTAATCATTCTAAATTTATCATAAAGCTCATGAAAAATATTTGATAATTCATCAAAAGTAAATGAGACATTGGAGGAATCACTTATCTTATTATTGATGGTCATAAGCACGAGATTCTCCACTTCTTCTTGATTGTACTCTTCATCTTTGGAGCGCCTCGGCTTCTTGCGTTCACAGCAAGAGATTTTATCCAATTTAATTTCATTTTTATAGTTTTTGTTCATTAATTTATCTGATTCATTTGTTCAAAGTTTTCTTCACTCAATGTTTCACTTAATGAGTCATATATCACTCTCAGTTCAAACTCTTTCCTATTCTTTGGAAGGTCTTCTTATGTTCTCAGTTCACTATCCTTCTTGTTCTTTAGAAGGTGTTCTTCAAATTTATTTTTAGAAATCTTTTCATTTAATGGTTAATTTATATTAATTATATTTTATATGTCATTTCTAATATATGCCAAATCTCAAAAGTTGAACCACATATAGAAACATAATCAAACTCATTTTTATTTAAAGCATTCATAGGTTTGGCATTTAAAGAAAATATTTATTTTCTTTAATCATTTATTAGATTTGATGGCTTCTAAAATCTTTTTTCAATAATACACTATAAATCAAAATCTGTCGAAATCAAAAAGATATGCATTCAAATTTTCCAAGAGGTGTATTTATGCTGATATTGACTTATGTTTTATCATATGGTATATTTACTTACCTCTTTCCCTACATAGAGGGCCACTATTCCTTTGACTCAAGTATGATTCCTCTACTAATAAGGATTGGACGACTACTGAAAACATGAATTGAGCTAATCCGGATAAAAGTAACCCTAGGTATTAAAGGCGGTAAAGTAATATTGATAGGGGCAAGTCGGAATCAAAGGAAGGATAGGTAGGGAAGTAAGAGTTAAGGTCAGCAAAGTAAGGATTGAAATCGGTAGTACGAGAAGTAAGCTATCAAGTTCTAATTCCAGTAAGGAGTGCTAGTTTTGATCTATAGGAGAAAGGCTTAGCTATGTGGGTGTCAGCTCTGTAGTTAGTATTTGCTTGGCGAGTTCGATCCTTTGTCCTGGGGACGAGGCCCTTATAGCACTAGTTTACTTCTGTATGTCGGTGAGTTAGGCTCTAACTAACAAGTAAAGAATGTCAGGCCAGGCTTTTACTAGCTCTATTGATATTGTAGTGTAGGCTGGCATCTTACCTGCTTGGTTTGATTGTTTGACCAACCTAATGGTTTAGATGAATGCAACGAGTATAGGGGCAGTTTTCCCTATAACTCACCGACATACAGAAGTAAACTAGTGCTCACTCCCATGCACTTATAACTCACAAGAGAGACCTTTACAAAGATTACAACACTTTTGCTCACTCCCATACCCCCTTTTTTTTTCTTGCACACTTTTAGCAAACTATTTTTTCTTAAATTCTTGCTCAATTTCTTGTGCTCAATGCAAGAAGACTTTGGGTATTTATAGACCCTAATTGGCTTTAGAAATTGGAGCCAAAAATTTAAATATATCCAAAAAACCTAGGTACGAGCGGTACCACAGTCAGTGCCAATGGTACTGACGTCGAAAGCTGCACGAAAAATAGGGCAGCGATGATACAACCGTCGACCAAGGTAGTACATACAACCATCGCCCACCGGTGGTACAATCGTTAGGAATCCTGTAAAAGCCATTTCTCTATACTTTTATGTACTTGACTCGTACCTCCTATTGACCCCTTCCTAGGTCAACGAAATGAGCTCAACCTGAGCTTAAATCCAACCCAAAGAAATTTTACCCAAAGATTGAAAGTATATAGATGCACATCCTAAGGAGCTAATTATTAGACATACATCAAAAGGAATTCGAACTCATTCTTCATTAAAAGATATCTATGCAAATGCTACTTTTTTATCTCAAATTAAGTCTAAATGCATTAATGATGCTCTTAAAGATGACTTATGAGTCTCGGCAATGCAAGAAGAAATAAATCAATTTATAAGAAATAAAGCTTGGATGCTTTTTCCTAGACGTACTAATCATCTTATAATTGACACTAAATGGGTCTTTAGGAATAAGCAAGATGAACAAGGTATTGTGGTTTGAAAAAAAAGCAAGATTAATGACCAAAGGTTTTAACCACAAATAAAGTATAGACTATGAAAAGACATTCGCTCCAGTGACAAGACTTGAAGCCATGATGATACTCCTTACCTATGCATATTTTAAAAATTTTAAATTATTTCAAATGGATACCAAAAGTATTTTTTTTAATGGTTTTATTTTTGAATAAGTTTATGTTGAGCAACCACCTACATTTGAAAATGATCTTTTTTCAAACTATGTTTCTAAATTATCAAAAGCTCTCTATGGGTTAAAATAAACCCTTAGGGATTGGTATGAGAGGCTTAGCTCTTTTCTTATTCAAAATAATTTTTCGATAAGCAAGGTTGATACCATATTATTTATTAAATATTTTAATAATAATTTTCTTATTATTCAAATTTATATTGATGATATTACTTTTGGTTCTACTAATGAATCTTTATGTGAATCATTCGCTAAGACTATGAGCCAAGAATTTGAATTTAGTTTAATGAGTGAATTGATATTTCTCCTATGATTATAAATTAAACAACTAAAAGATAAGATTTTTATTAGTCAAACCAAGTATACTCTTGATCTATTAAAATGATTTTACATGGACAATGCTAAAGTCATCACGCACTAATAAGCAGTTTTACTAAATTAGATACGGATAATGAAGGAGAATGCTCTCATCAAAAAAAGTGTAAAGGTATGATAAGCAATTTACTATACCTCCTAGACTTGACATAATGCTTAGTGTTAGGCTTTATTCAATATTTCAATCCAATCCTAAACATTCCCACTTTAAAGTAGTAAAAAAAATTAGGTACTTAAAAGAAACACCACCTCTAGTATTATGGTATCATAAATCTAATAACTTTGATTTGATTACTTATAGTGATGCTGACTTTACAGGATGTACAAATAGATAGAAAAAGTACCTATGGGACTTGCTAATTCCTATTAGGATCAATTGGTACTAAGAGGGGGGTGAATTAGTGCAAGTGCTGAAAACTTCGGTTTAAGAAAAACTTTCGCTTAAAGTAAAAAATGATATCGGAAGCATTTCGTTCAAGTAGAGTAAGAGAGCAACTTAATCTTATAGAACGATGCGAAATTTCTTGTTTAAAGAAGGCTCAAGTAAGAACATGTAAATCCAAAAGGAAAGATAAAAGACACTCACAGTTTATAGTGGTTCGGTCACAACTTGGCCTACGTCCACTTCCCGAGTCCTCTTCCTCGAGGTCCACCGATGTCCACCACCGATCTTCTTCAGGTGAAGACCAAACCCTTACGCTTCCTACTCTCATTTTCACGAGCTCAGAAGAGAAACCATACAAGCTTTATACTTACAACTCAGAAGGAGACATTTACAAATATTACAACACTTTTGCTCACTCCCTTACCCGCTTTCTTTTTCTTGCACACTTTTAGTACACTATTTTTCTTAGAATTCTTCCCCAAATTCTTACGCTCAATGCAAGAAGACCTGGGGTATTTATAAACCTCAATTGGCTTCAAAAATTGGAGTAAAAAATTTAAACATATCTAAAAAAACTTGGGTACGGACTGTACCACTACCGATGCTGACGGTACTAACGCCAAAAGCTACACAAAAAATAGGGCGACGGTGGTATAACCACCGCCCACTGGCGGTACAACCGTCAGGAATCTCGCAAAAGCCATTTATCCATACTTTTATATACCTGACCCATACCTCCTGTTGACCCCTTCCCGGGTCAACGAAATGAGCTCAACCTACGCTCAAATCCAATCCAAAGTGGCCCTGGGTTACCTCATATTGAATAATTTGGATTTCTTCCAAATCTAACTCAATTTGGACTCTAAACCAAACTAATGCTAACTACGATATTGATAGGACTCCATAAGGGTTGAGTCCTAATCTCCCTAAGAAGTAATCAATAAAACCCTGCTATATTGTAATAAAGTCACTCCTATCTTATAAATGAGTATGGCTAGGGTTTAGGCTAGCCCTTAGGGCTTAGTGGCTGCCACCTCCCTTACTGGATTGGTCGGCCAGGGTTTTCCCCTGCTTAGGTCAACTATAGAGCCAACCTAGCCGCCCCTTGTCCCTATTAAGGCAGGTCAATTATAGAAGGGGCAAAGGGGTAATTTTACTTAGGTAAGCACCCCCTTAGGCTAGGGTTTTGATCCCTATTTAAAGATGTAAACCATCCCCCCCCCCCCCCCCCCCCCCCCCTCCCCTCTTAAATCAAGCAATTATCAATTTTATTTCAGCCTTGTGCCAAGTCTAGGAGGGAGGAACCCCTATAGCATTCCAAGGGTTGATCCCCCTCAAGGATCAAAATCTATAAAGCTCCTTCTGGGATTCTATCATCAGTATCAGGGCAGCGATCTTGCTACCCCTATAGCCATCATCCACTGCCTCCACCTTCCCAAGCAATTCCAACAATAGCTTTTGACGTCGCCCACCAAGCCGCAGATCCATCAATCTGCTGCCTTCCACTGCATCAACATCAAAGATCTGGTAAAAACTCCAAAGCCCATGCCTCTTGCTACTACTATTCCTCTATCTTATATGTGGAAGAAGTTTTTCCAAAAAATTTTTGCTGCAAAATTTTACCGTCGCAAACATTATCATCGTTGCGGAGGCGAAATGCTGCAAAAATTTTCAACTGATTGTTGCTTCTTGGAACTAAACTTTTAATCTTCCTTTTTGGCTGAAACTTTTATACAATATTGTAGATTGTCTTAGCTTTCATCTAAGACTAGTCTAATAACAAAACTCCTTCTGGATCCGGACTTATAGTGCTGAGATTCTTGGTCACGCAATGCTGAAATTTTATGACGGAGAATCTGCCTTCCATCTAGTGGCCTCTTGAAACCAAACTTTTGTTCATCCTTTTTGGCCGAAACTTTTATACAATTCCAAATATCAACTTGGCTTTCATTTGGCATTGATTTCTTGAAATAATTCCTTCTGAAACCGATTTTCTTGTGCAATCTTTCACTAGCACGTAGTTCTGGAATTTTTATGATGAAGGATCTACCTTTCATCTTTTGCCCTATTTTCCTACTGTTACGCTGCCAAAATTTCACCAAACTTTTTATTAGTATTCCCAACATCTAAACCAAGGGTTTCTGCATAATTTCCTAGAACTTTCCTCTAGAAATTACATCGAGAAGTCATCGTTTCTCCGACATAAAATCTGTTCAGTAGGACTGCACATCGCCGCACTTTTTTTTGTTGAATTCTATCGGATTTGAGTGCTATTTTTTGTGAGATTTCAGACTCTTTTTTCCTCATCACCAAACCCTACCATCCTTACTAAAAACTCTGCAAAACCCTATCCTAAACTGAAACCAAATAGCCACCCAAATCAGCCCAAACCGCAGCCTACTTCCTTATCGATCCACTTACCTTTTCAGCCAACTTTCCTTACTGATACACCTACCTTTGCTGCCATCTATCCCAGATCTAAAATCTATTTCCCTAACCTTCATCTACTGCTATCATAGTCCTAAAACCACACCAATTCACAGCCTAAACTCTACAAAACCGCAGCCCCAAATAGTACCTAGAACAGCCACAAACTGCACCCAAAAACCGAAGCCTTCGGTCCACCAATCTTTCAACCACCCAATCTCCCTTATCCCTTTAACCACAGCATGTATCTTTTGCTGCCCAATGCTGCCAATAGCAACCTCTTGCTACCATCCTCCTTGATCGTAGCCAGCAGTGATCCTTGCGGTAAAAAGCTACCAATAGCGATTTTTCGCTGTAATTTGTTTACATCGCAGTCCACAACAATCGTTCGCTGCCAACTATCTTGATCGCGGCTAGCAACAAATTGAACACAACAGTAGCTATCTCTCACTCCATACCGCTGCTGCCCTCCTCCACAACAGCCATGTATATCGCTATCCCATCTTCCTCCTATTGTAGCCGCACCCTTGTTGCAACTGACGCCACTTGCAGCCACGAAGTCGCAACGCAGTCGCAACTGACGTTGCTACTACCCTCTTCTTCCTCCACCATCGCTGCTACCCTTGGCTACCATCCTCCACTTGGAGACTTCACCCCTGCAGTCCCAACATTGCTGCCATTCACTGCCTTCAACCTGAAAATTACAGCTACACTTTTCAGTCAGTTTATTTGACATGTTGGAGGCTTGCGAGACACGTATGGATGCTAGATTATGCGCTCTCTTTGAGGAGCTTAGATTAGGAAGATAACAACATGGAGCAAATTCTGATTGCAAAAAGAACCCAGAGATAAGAAGCGAGGATAAGACATGGCAGCCCTACACCTCGACAACGTCAATCTCCTTTGTACAACTTCAAGAAGGGTACCTCAATCAAGATGCTTAGAGCATGAGAGCCACATCCCAACCAAAAGCATATAAACCTTTAGCACCAATCAATTACAAGAACCTTGACGAAAAACTAACGAAGATCCGTCAAACCTCTGCCATCCAAGAGTACCAAATCAGGTTTGAAAGGTTAACTAATTAAACTCGTGATTGGTCTGAAAAATA
Organism: Ensete ventricosum; assembly: GCA_029747655.1. Classification (NCBI taxonomy): domain Eukaryota; kingdom Viridiplantae; phylum Streptophyta; class Magnoliopsida; order Zingiberales; family Musaceae; genus Ensete; species Ensete ventricosum. The sequence goes on along the minus strand of JAQQAF010000004.1, from coordinate 32,532,588 downwards.
GATATTTAGGGCTTTCATTGAGGGCTTGAAGCTAGAGATTCAAGAAGAAGTTAAAGCGCGACAACCGTACACACTTAAGGTAGCCATCTCCTCCGCATGACTACACGAAGACAGGCTGAACCAAGATGCTTGGAGGACCAAAGTCGTCGCACGACTAGCAGCCCAAAGACACTCGGCCCCATCTACCACCAGTCGATCACCTTAGCCAAAAAAGTTAACAAGAGAAGGGCTTCGTGATAGATCGACAAAGGGCCTATGTTGGCATTGTAATAAACTGTGGAGCCGAGACCACCATTGTAAAAAAGAGAGACCTCTATTGATTGAGCCCACTGAAAAACACAAACTTAAAGATACGGCTCTCGAGTCTGAGGAGAAGGATATGAAGGAAACACCACAATCGGTCGCCTGTACCTTTCATGCTCCACCACAGATATTAGCATTGATGGCTTCATCAAGCATCAGCCCATCACCATCCTTGCCGACACCAGGAGCTCCAACAACCTTATGAATGACAAAAGAAAACATGTGATCTTATGTGAGAAAGGAGAGAATGAAGAACAGATGATCTCGACACAGTGCTTGGAGAAGCTCGATGAAATCTCAAGCATGTCCGCTAAACCGAGCCGACTCCTTCCAACCAGACTGCACGACCCTCGTATGTTGGTCTTACAAGGGGAACCACCAGCACATATTCGGCTATATTACTATCCACATTTTCAGAGGACCGAAGCTAAAAAGATCATCCAGGAGACGCGGGAGATATGGATCATTCGACCACAACCTTCCCTTGCAATGACATTTTATCTCTAAAAATTTTGCCTCTTTGTCTACAGGGATAAGCTCTTCCTGAAGTGCCATATTCAGCTAAACCAGTTATGGGTTCTGATGCAGTGCTCCCTCATCTCGAGCTACTTCCGTGACTTCATTGAGGAGCGAACCATGATGCTAAAAGTCTTCGTTGATGATGACCTCGGATCCATGGCCCACGATCGCAAGAAGGAACAGGAGAAAGGCATCCACATGACCCCCGCAGCCATGATGCCATCTATATCGATGCTAGCATTACCTGAACGTGGCAATGTATTCGTACTTGGAGTAGACACATCCAGAGTTGGGATCGGCGTCACCCTTATGCAAGATGGTCGACTCCTAATTCACACTGAGGCTTCCCCCACACTTCACACGAGATTTTTAAAGGGGATACTCATTACTACCAAATTTAAAATTTGGCTGGATACAGGTCCATGGCACGAAAGAGGAGTAAGCCCAAAAGAATTACAATACATGCTCACGCCAGTACATGCAAAGAAGAAATGGCCTCCCGATAAACTTCATAATTGACGAAAAATTGAAGATCAAGTTTTCTTACACCTCCAACCCAATCAGTAGAAAACTCGAGCCTTAAGGAAGTGGTCTCCCTATTTCTTTAGGCCTTGCAAAATTGGGGACCACATTGGAGCCCTAACCTAGAGATCAGATCCGTGCACCAGATCAAGATTATAGTCGATCCACCAGGTATCCCACCTCAAATGGAAATTTAAAAAAGATGACTTAACCCAAATCCTTCCAACTAACACCCCAGCTGATGAGGAGGCCAAAGTTCAGTTGATAATAGCATGGGAATCATATGAGGAGCTGAAGACCCGATTCCCCAAGTTCATGGAACCTCAGCCTTGAGGACAAGGCTGATTTTAAGAGAGCGGGTTTGATAGGACTCCAGCAGGGTTGAGTCTTAATCTCCCTAAGAAGTAGTCAATAAAACCCTGCTAGATTGTAATAAAGCCACTCCTGTCTTATAAATGAGTATGGCTAGGGTTTAGGTTAGCCCTTAGGGCTTAGTGGCCGCCACCTCCCTTATTGGGTTGGTCGGCCGGGGTTTCCCCCTGCTTAGGTCAGCTATAGAGCCAACCTAGCCGCCCCCTGTTCCTATTAAGGTAGGTCGGCTATAGGATGGGCGAAGTGATGTGAGTGACTCACTGCCAGCTCGGTATCGGGCCTAGAGGGTCACACACATATGGTGGATGCTTCAGCTAATAGAGGATTGGATGGAGATCCAATTAGCCCATATTCTCATTAGATGAGACTCTATGCTGATGGGCTTCTTGATTAAGGCCCAATTAGAGGCCTAAGGATATTATTAGATAGAGATCTAATAATGCAAGGTTAGTGGGTAATTGGATGGAGATCCAATACCCACTAAGGCAGGAGACCTAGGGTCTTTGTTGGCTCTCTATAAATAGGAGGGAAGACTCATGGTTGATAGGCTACAGCTTTAGCCACCACCTCCTATTCTCCTCCCTCCCTCTGTGCAAGAGTTGCGAGATCAGATTGGAGGAGTTTCACTGCAGAGATCCATCGTGTGGATACCGCTAGAGAGAAGGACGCTTGACCTCCTACATCTTCTCCATCCGGATCTCGAATATAGGGATATACGATCTCCCTAGGTAAAATCAATTACTCACATATCATGGTTTTTTTATTTTGTATTTTTTCTCGCGACCCCAATCTTTGCACGATGATTTGATTTGCGTGGGAAACTGGTTTTATGTTTTGATTTCCACTGCACATATGATGCACCCGCTGAGGTTTCCCAACATTGGTATCAGAGCCAAAATTTTCATGCGAAAGATTGGTTTTAAACTGCGTATGATGAGATTGAATCACGTAGAATCGTTCTACACGTTCTTGCTACGTTTTCGCAGTGAAGGCAATGAGTAGGAGGCGCGACCAACCACGGCCAACCCCCATATAGGGCCGGCCACCCATGGCCAGGTCGCGGCCAAGGCCCCCTACAAGGGGGCGGCCGGCTGTAGTCAGGGCCAGCCTGCAAGGGAGGCCAACGGCGCCCGCACGGGGCGGCAGCCACCCGCGGGGGTAGCAGCCCGCAGGGGCAGCACCTGTGAGTAGAAGCGCCACCCGTAGGCATGACCGACTATGGCCAGCCCGCAGGGGCGACAGCCGCCAGCGGGCATAACTGCTTGTAGCGTGACGCCCGCAAAGGGGGGGCCGGCTGCAGGGCACCCGTAATGGGCTGCCGCCCGTGGCCAACCCTATCGCCAGCAAGGGCGGCAGCGCCAGTCACAGGGGTGGCCGCCCCTTGGAAGGGCAGCTGCCAGTAGGCAATGGCAACCGTCGCCTGCGCAAGGGCAGCGACGACGACGATGGTGCAAAGGGGGCAAGAGGGGTTAGGACATCTTTTTTAAAAAGATGATCCTGCCCCTCTGAATTTTAGAAATACCGAGGACTATCCACTCATCCAGAATTATGAAAATGCCCTCGACAATTTTAGAAATTTTGAGCATGTCCTGATTTCTAGAAAAATAATTAATTAAATAGTTTAATTAATTATTATATATATCTAGTAATCCTATATATGATGTGATGTACATGTGATGTATGATGTGGATGGATGATCATGAGCCATGTGTTGTGATGTGTGTAATTATGATTATTATTGGGGCCTGCGAGCCTATATTTCTCTCATTTATTATTGGGCCTGCATGCTTGTGATTATTTGTAATTACATGAAGAGGCGTAGCGGGAGCGTAGAGGTGACAACGGGACCCACAATGTCGTGGTGGGAGATCACGATGCATGGTGATGTGACGATCCGACGGAACCGATGATGACGATATCAACAATCACAGTGCATGAAGATGTGCCAATACACACATAAATCCTATTGTGAGTGATTAGGCCCATTGGCTCGGGCTTAATCATATTAGGTGATGGCTCATGATCATCCGATATGACCTGCATATGTGATGTGTTATACAACTACTAGATATATGTATATACATATATATTTGCATACGATATAGATATATATTAAATGTGTATGTGTGTGACATGACATATTAGGAGATCGATACAAAAATCCCTCCTAAGATAATATTAAGTCGGTAAGCATGAGGCAATAAGATTGACACACGTGGCCTTCCATCGTTATAGGAAGAAATTGAATCACGACATAGGTTGAGTTGGTCGAGTCCCTCGAGGCTCACCTATCTATGTAATCGAGATCTTGCCTATGACATAGAGATGTCACCAGTGACCTGAGGACATTGTATGCTTAGTCGAGTCCCTCGAGAGCATATCATCAAATCAAACTCATCTTGTAACGATGGTGATGACTTAACTGAATGTCATGGTTGGTCGAGTCCCTCGAGACTATGATGATTCAGAGGTCGAACATGACGGGAATCATAAGGAGTTGTAATTGGCAAGAGTTGCCTACCTTTTGGGCTTAGTGTAATTGGTCGAGTCCCTCGAGATTGCACTAAGACGCCAATTGGATCCCGATCCCCACTAGAAGTCTATCAGAGACTTCCGTCTCACATGTCGAGGGTGTCGTGTGATTCGCTAGGAAAATAGTGGGAGTACATTATGATAGAAGTCCATATCTTAATTAGTATTTTCTGTGAAGTCTGCATGTTAATTATTTATGCTATATCTTGTTTGTCGCTTGCAAAACCCCTATGTGGCATACTTGATGCCAACTGCCACATTGGTCTAAAGGCTCCACAATTTGAGAATTATTCTTAGGAAAGAGAAAATCGTATGTCCTTAATATGATTGTGCTCACGCCAAAGGAAAGGACAAGCGAGGATGAGATCACTCACTTTGTGAAGTATAAAGATAGTCCTAAAGGATAACATGTATGTTGATCTTATACTTCAGTCCCTACCAGATTTCTTTTCATGGTTCATTATTAACTTTAATATGAACAAGTTTGAGGTGACTCTACCTGAGCTCCTTAATATGTTAAGGGATGCTAAGAGTACCATCAAGAAAGAGAAGTCAGTTCTCTATATTGGTGAGACCAATTGGAAAAGGAAGGCCAGTAAGACCCGACAAAGGACAGTGCTTCCACTACGACCAAGACGGGCATTGGAAGAGAAACTGTAAAGACTACCTTACAGAGAAGGCGAAACAGAAGCTTGGAGAAGCTTCAGGTATATTCATGATCAGTCTCCACTTGTTAGATTTTCATGATAACGCATGGGTATTGGATACTAGTGGTGTTTATCATATATGCAATTTGTTGTAGGTTCTGGCAAGACCTAGGAGATTGGCTAGAGGCGAGATAGACCTCAAGATGGGCAATAGAGCAAGAGTTGTTGTAGTTGCTGTTGGAGAGGTCACCCTACATCTGCTTGGTGGAGCTATTATTGCATTAGATGCATGTTATTTTGTTCCATTATTTGATAATTAGTGAATATAAATTGGTTTTGAGAATAATAGTTATTTAATAATTATGGAAGATGAGATCATCACTAAAGGGACCCTTATAAATGGCTTATATGTGTTAGACACTTCTCCACATATCATGAATATAAATATGTCTAAGAGGAAAAGAGATGGAGTGAATAAAGCATACCCATGGCATTGTAGACTAGGTTATATATATGAGGGAATGATTTAAAAATTGCTGAAAGATGGATACTTAGATCCATTTGACTATGAATCATATGCAACTTACGAACCTTGCCCACATGGGAAGATGACCAACTCTCCTTTTAGTGAAACTGGAGAGAGAGCCACCGAGTTATTGGAACTCATACATAATGATGTATGTGATCCCATGTCGACTCAGGCTATAGGAGATTACTCATACTTCATTACATTCACTGATGATTTCTCTAGGTATGGACACATGTACTTAATGAAGTACAAATCTGAGGCCTTTGAGAAATTCAGAGAATATAAGAATGAGGTAGAGAACCAAATTTGAAAGAGTATTAAGACTCTTCGATCAGATCGAGGAGGAGAGTACTTGAGTACGGAGTTCACCCATTTCCTCAGGGATAATGAGATTCTATCCTAATGGACACCTCCTTATACACCTTAGCTCAATGGTGTATCAGAAAGAATGAATCGCACGTTGTTAGACATAGTGCGGTCCATGATGAGTTTCGCTGACCTACCCGTCTCATTCTGGGGGTATGCCCTAGAGACTGCAGCTTACCTTTTAAATAGAGTTCCGTCAAAGTCAGTAGTGTCACACCATATGAGATATGGAAAGGAAAGAAGCCCGATCTTAAGATTATTAAGATTTGAAGCTGTCATACCCATGTTAGAAGACACAACCCCGATAAGTTGGAATCAAGGATAGAATGGTGCACATTCGTGGGATACCCAAAGGAAACTTGTGGATATTATTTCTATCATCCCGAGAATCGAAAGGTCTTTGTTGCTAAGAGAGTTGTGTTCCTTGAGAAGGAACACATTCTTGGTGGAAACAGTGGGAGTGAGATAGAATTGAGCGAGGTTGGAGAACCTAGCTCAAGCATCATTCCAAAGCCCGAGTCTGTTCAGGTACCTAACATACAAATTCTAATTTTACGTAGGTCTAGTAGAGTATCTCACCCTCCTGAAAGATATGTGGGACATATCAGTGGAGATGACTCTCAGGATGTTGATCCTCAGACTTACGAGGAGGCTATTATGAGTATAGACTCTGAAAAGTGGCAAGAAGCCATGAATTCTGAGATGGATTCCATGTACTCTAATAAGGTTTGAAACCTTATGGATGCACCTGAGGGTATTGTACCCATCGGCTGCAAATGGACCTTCAAGAAGAAGATCAGAGTGGATAGAAAGGTAAAGACCTATAAAGCAAGGCTGGTAGCTAAAGGATATCCTTAAAGACAAGGAGTTGACTATGATGAAATTTTTTCACCTGTAGTCATGCTTAAGTCCATTAGAATTATTTTGATCATTGCAGCACACTATGACTATGAGATCTGGCAGATGGATGTCAAAATGGTATTCCTCAATGGCAACCTCGAGAAGGAGGTGTATATGATACAGCCAGAGGGATTCGTATCTAAAGAGAGTCCAGATAAAGTGTGCATGTTGCTTAGATCCATTTATGGATTGAAGCAAGCTTCCCGAAGTTGAAACATAAGATTTGATGAGGTGATCAAATCTTAAGACTTCGTTAAGAACGAAGATGAGCCTTGTGTGTACAGGAAGGTAAGTGGAAGCGCTATCACCTTCTTGGTACTATATGTGGATGACATCCTAATCATTAGGAATGATGTTGGAATGCTCTCCACAGTAAAGGCTTAGCTATCCAGAAACTTCTCCATGAAAAACTTATGGGAAGCATATTATATTTTGGGGATCCGAATCTATAGAGATAGATCCAAAAGGATGGTTGGCTTGTCCCAGTCTAGGTACATAGACTCCATTGTCAATGGTTTAGCATGGAGAATTCCAAGAGAGGTCTCATACCGATGAGACATGAAATATCACTTTCTAGGAGTATGTACCTAAAGACTCATGAAGAAAGGGCAGACATAGATAAGATACCTTATGCCTCAGCGATATGGTCTATCATGTATGTGATGCTATGTACCAGGCCTGATATAGCACATGCTCTGAGTGTCACGAGCAGGTATCAGGTAGATCTAGGTTTAGAACACTAGAAGGCAGTAAAGTGTATCCTTAAGTACTTGAGAATGACTAAAGATCTTTTACTGGTATATGGAGGAGATAACCTCCAGGTTGAGGGCTACATGGACTCGAGTTTTTAGTCTGACATTGATGATAGCAAGTCAAATTTAGGATATGTTTTCACCATGAATGAAGGAGCAGTAAGCTGGAAGAGTTCCAAGTAAGATACTACTGCTGACTCAACCACAGAGGCGGAATACATTACAGTAGTAGAAGCAACAAAGGAAGGGGTATGGATGAAGAAGTTCATCAAAGATTTAGGAGTCGTACCAAACAGCGTGGAACTAATTCCTATATACTGTGACAACAACGGGGCGATCGCTCAAGCGAAGGAACCCAAGTCTCATCAAAAGTTTAAGCATGTTATGAGGAGGTTCTATTTGATAACAGAGATCATAGCCTGTAAAGATATAACAATGGAAAGAGTTCCATTCAAAGATAACATTGCAAATCCATTGACAAAACCATTGGGTCAGATTGTATTTGAGCGTCACAGGGGTCTGATGGGGATCAGACACATAGGTGATTGGTTTTAGGTCAAGTGAGAGATTGTTAGTAACATGTGCCCTGCAAGCCAATCACGTGAGTGATGGCATGTATGACACTCTACGTAATCATTTTGCTTATGATTAATATTGACATATTCTCATATTATATTATTTGTTGCATATATTGTGAAGTCCTTGGTTCTGTGCAATGGGAATTGGATCGTGATGAGATCACGATAATGAGATCGATTCACCTTTAAACACATATCATAAATAATCTCGATCATAGGTTACTCGACAGGGACATTAAGATAACCGGACAGATCGGTGTACTATATACCCATCCATATGATGGAGGCGATTGGTCTCATAGCCAGTTGTGTGGAGACACTAAGGATATAGTACAGGTGCTCATTGGAGAATGCGTTCACTGATTGATCCACTTATGGAATGTTGTATGGTTAATGATACATAATGTCAGACATCGATTCCATAGTCTCAGTTCTGTATCTAATCCTTAGACTTGAGATACTAAGAATGTCTTGTATGAGTACTCATTTCTTTGACGCCAGACTTACAGGTTTAGAAAGTTCCAGATCTGGTACAACTGGTTATCGAGATTGGTAGCCAACCTTACGAAGGCAATTGAGTGTCAATAGAGGATCATCCACTCTCGGTATCATGAGAGGAATATCTCATATGTGCTTGCTCACACAAATCCATGGCCAGGGTCATTCGGATGAGAGAGAAAGAGTTCTCCGAGAGAATCCGATTAGAGCGAGACTATGACGGATTCTGTATGTGGCCTGACAGACATGTCTGATAGATTTGATCACCCCTGTACCGTCTGGGGACTATGGCGTAGTGGCCTAGTACATCCATAGTCGATGAGTCGAGTGAATTATTATGGGGATAATAATTCACTATATTAAAAGGAGTTCTGATGGGAGTGACTCACAGCCAGCTCGGTATCGGGTCTAGAGGGTCACACACGTATGGTAGATACTTCAGCGAATAGAGGATTGGATGGAGATCCAATTAGCCCATGTTCTCATTAGATGAGACTCTATGCTGATTGACTCATTGATTAAGGCCCAATTAGAGGCCTAGGAGATTATTGGATAGAGATCCAATAATGTAAGGTTACTGGATAATTGGATGGAGATCCAATACCCACTAAGGCAGGAGCCCTAGGGTTTTTAGTGGCTCTCTATAAATAGGAGAGGAGACTCATGATTGATAGGCTGCAGCTTTAGCCACCACCTCCTATTCTCCTCCCTCCCTCTGTGCAAGAGTTGCAAGATCAGATTGGAGGAGTTTCGCTACAGAGATCCATCGTGTGGATACCGCTAGAGAGGAGGACGCATGACCTTCTTCATCTTCTCCATTCAGATCTGGAATACAGGGATATACGATCCCCCTAGGTAAAATCAATCTCTCACACATCATAGTTTTTTGGTTTTGCCTTTTTTTCTCGCGACCCCAATCTTTGCATGAGGATTTGATCTATGTGGGAAACTGGTTTTATGTTTTGATTTCCCTGCGCATGTGATGCATCCACTGAGGTTTCCCAACACAAAGGGGTAATTTTATGTAGGTAAGCACCCCCTTATGCTAGCGTTTTGATCCCTATTTAAAAATGTAGCCCCCCCCCCCCCCCCCCCCCCCCCCCTCCCCTCTTGAATCAAACAATTATTAATTTTATTTCAGCCTTGTGCCGAGTCTAGGAGGGAGGAACTTTATAGCGTTCCAAGGGTTGATCCCCCTCAAGGATCAAAATCTATAGAGCTCCTTCTGGGGTTCTATCAGATATACTAAGACATATAAATATAATCAATTTGACCAATGTGTCAAGTGACCTTCCCTACTCCCGACAATCTTCCCGGTAACCTCCAGCGAACACCCGGCGAGTCTCGGTCATCTTCTAGCGAACCCCCGGCGCATTCCAGGCAAGATCCCTATCACCGTCGTGTTGAATCCCAAATTTTGAGGATGAAATCAATTGATGGGTTATTGATCTAACAAGTACGTTGGAGATAATTGATACATGATTAATTACGATAGAGAGAATTACAATCAGAAGTGGACCTGAGTCGTGTCTGGGGCATCGGACCGGGGTTAGGATGTTGTAGTAGGGAACTCACCGGGAGCTCGTCGAAGGAATCGAAGGCTTGATGGAAGTTCGTCGGAAGCTGGCCGAGGGTATCGGAAGCTTGTCGGGAGTTCGCGGGGAGCTTGCCGAAGGAGACCAGGAGCTTGCTAGGATAGCATCATGGAGTTCGCTAGAAGAAGATCGATAGACTCATCGGAAGATCGTCGAGAGTAGCCGAAAAGCTTAACGGGAGTTAGAAAGGTCTAATGGGACTTGTTGGCCATGTTGATTGTAATTAAGTCATACTTAGCATCAATTATGGTTTGAGTCCTACTTGAGTTAGATTTAGAATGAATCCAAACTAACTCAAGTGAGGCAAATCGGGTCCACATTAGAGAGTGGATTGAGCTCAGGTCAAGCTCAATTGGTTGACCTGAGAAGTGGTCAACTAAAGGTACAAGTCGAGATTGGAAAAGTGGATAGAATTTTCTAGGTTTTTCGGCGTTGTGTCGCTAGTGAGTGGCGATCGTACTGCCCAAGCAACGGTTATACCACCTAGGTCGACGGTTGTACCACTATCATCCTATTTTTCAAGCTGCTTTCAGTAGTGGTGCCGCTGACGCCAATAGTGGTATCTCCCGTACCTGGTTTTTCTGGATACGTTTGATTATTTTGCTCCAATTCTGAAGCCGATTGGGGTCTATAAATACCTCAAGTTTTCTTGCATTTAGCACAACACTTTGGATTCAAAATTCTATGAGAAAATTATGTGCTAAATTGTAAGAAAAAGAAAAGGGACAAGGGAGTGAGAGAAGATGTGTAATTCTTGTAAATCTCCCTTGTTAGCTTGTAAGGTTCATCTCCTACGCTTGTGAAAAGGAGAGAGGAAGCTATAAGGGTTTGGTCTTCACCCAAAGAAGATTGATAGTGGATACTGGTGGACCTCGGGGAAGAGGACTCGGGAGTGTATGTAGGCCAGGTTAAGGCCGAATCACTATAATTATGAGTATTTCTAATTGATTTACTTTCTACTTATGATTACTCTTATTTACTTTCTAATTAGACACGAGCAGCTATCTCTTGACCTATCTTAAATTGGGTTTTAATTGGTTCTAATGAAACATAAAGGAGCTTCCATTTTTCTATCTTCACTATATGTAAGCAATGTTTTTAAATTAAGCATTTTCTCTTTTACAATAATTCACCCCCCACCACCCTCCTCTCTCTTAGTGTCAATTGATCCTAATAATTGGTTTGAGAGTCACGTGTTACTCATTGGAATAAAAACCCAAGTGAGTAAATGACTTCTTTTGACATGAATAAGGGACACTCTATTGCATGTCCGCCCATGTTCAATGGGACGGATTACACTTATTGAAAAACTAGAATATGTATTTTCTTGATTTTCATGGATTTTGATTTATGGCATATAGTAGAAAATAGTTTTAAAAAATCTTCTAAGCCCATGAATGAATTGAACAAAATTGAAAAGAAGGTTTTTTCATTGAATGTGAATGTTATGAATGTCTTCTTTAGTGTTCTCGACAAAAATAAATTTAATCAAGTTTCTGTTTGTGAAACTACTTATGATATTTGGAATACACTAGAAATCACACACGAATGCACTAGTAGAGTTAGAAAAATCTAAGATCAATATTTTAGTTCATAGTTATGAGTTGTTTAGAATGAAACTAAGTGAGTCCATTGGAGGCATATACACATGTTTCACAGTTGTCATCAATGGTCTAAAAGCACTTAGAAAATATTTTTCTTATTTTGAACTTGTTAGTAAAATTTTAAGATATCTTCCTAAAAGTTGGGATCCCAAAGTAACTATTATACAAGAGGCAAAAGATCTTAATAACCTGCCTCTTGAAGAACTTATCGGACCATTTATGATATATGAACTGAATTGTAAAGCTCATGAAGAGCTTGATGAACCTCTTCCAAAGAACAGGAAGGATTTAGCACTGAGAACTATAGATGACTCCTCGAGTGAAACCTCGCGTGATGAGGACCATGATATTGCACTGTTATCTAGAAAATTTAAAAAGTTTATGAAAAAATAAAAATTATAAAAATAAAAATGAATAAAAAAGGATAATATTATATGCTTTGAATGTAAAAAATTGAGATATTTCAAATTTGAATGTCCTCAATTAAAGAAGAAGGTGTCACGCAAGAAGAAAGCTCTTTCAGCAACATGGGATAACACAGACTCATCAAATGAAGAGGAGCATAGCAAGAAAGAAGTAGCCAACTATGCTCTCATAGCCATTCAAGACGAGGTTAATGAATGTTCAAGTATTTATTTTACTGAATTATTAAATATGTTTTATGAATTATTTGATGAATTAAAAAAATAGTAAATCTTATAAGTCACTTAAAAAAGAACATGATTCTTTAGGTAGTATATTTGATCAAATGTATGATACTTTACCATTACACAATCTTTGCTCTAAATGTGAAATGCTAGAAAATCTTAAAAAGGAAAATGTCATGCTAAAACAAACATTAGAAAATTTTGACATAGGAAATAAATCTCTAAAACATGATCCTTGCTAATAAGGGTCATGTTAATAGAAAAAGAGGTATAGGCTTTATTGGCAACACTCTACAAAAGCCAACCATTTTTGTTAAAGTATCCACTCTTAACTTACCATCTAAAATTGAATATAAATTTTGTGAAAAATTAGGGCATAAGGCCTACAAATGTTTATATAAAAAATATAGTCCATACAAATTAGTTTGGGTTCTTAAAAAAAACCACAAATAACTAAAAACCAATAGACAAGATAGATAAAGTTCTTCATATAAGCCCCAATGTAAAATGGGTACCTAAATCCTTCTTGTAGGTTTGTCACCAAACTAATGCTAGGAGCACCAAATGGTATCTTGATAGTAGATGCTCAAGCCATTTGACTTGAGATCTAACTCACTTATCAAGCTCTCTAGCCAAAATGTCAAAAATAAGGAAAAATATTTAAATCAATAAGTTTGAAACTTAATGATCTTTATTTCTACTATAACAAATTTTTTTATTAAAAATAGTTTATGATTATATAATTAATCTTGATAATGTATAGCTAGATCATACTAGTATGAAAATGAACTAGAACTAAAGAACCTTAACTATTGAAAAATATGTTTATATTGAAATTTATAAAAATGAGATTTTGATGATGATTGAATGTTAGGTTCAAAATTATTGACTTGAATATTTAAATACAAAGGCTATTGCTGAATGACTTAATTATTATGGTATTTTTTACTAAGTTAGTTTATAAACATCATTGTTGAATGATTGATTTAAATGGTTGAATAGTTGTATGTTGAGATTGAATGTGTATTGTTAAATGATATATTATTCTTAAATTTGAACATAGATTAAAATATAAAAAATAAAGAAAATTATACTTCATTTTTAAGTATTTTTAAAAAATTAAAATTACTTTTGAAATGAGAATGAAGATTGCATAATAACTCCTTGCACTATGTGTAAAGAGACTCATTTAAAAGTCGAAATTGAGATAAGTTGAATTTTTTTAAAACGTATTATTATTTTGATAACTTTGATGATTTCTTCTAGAATGACATTTAATTTTTGGTCTTAAACGATAATTCATTGATTTGAAAATCATTCTTGAAACAAATTAGATGAAACAACTAAAAAGAGGATAATTCTTCTTGAAAATATTTTTATCCTATCAACCCTTCAACTAAAGATAAAATGATGTCATTATTGTTGAATCTCCTAAACTACAAAAATAATTTGATGATTCAAATATTATATTATTTGTGAAATGATTAATTTAAATGTTACGGTGATAGTTGTATGTTAAAATGGATTATGATTGGATGATGGTTCTTGAATTGAAACTTGAATCTTTATATAATCAAGTTCATTCAAAGAGAATTATATAAATGAATCATAATTTGTCTCTTCGGGCTATAATTTGAAAATCTTCTAATGAACCATATTCTTAACAACTTGAAGTTTCAAATATACAAATCAAGATCTTCCATTTTTTTCTTCCTTGCAATCTACTAATGATCTTGATATTTATAATTTGATATTAATAAAGACTCTTCATTGATCTCCTAAGATTCCTAAAGCTTTGAATCTCATCTAAGTAGAGATTTGTCAAAACAAACCATGTCCTTTGGAATTCATGATTTGATAATAATATCTTTCATGATTACTTATAACTTCCTTCTTGGTAAAACTTATCACCAAAATTATTTTTTCTTAAATTTATAATAAGTTAAAAATTAAATGAAATTTATTTTATCATGAACATTCCCTTGATTTCTAGACTTGTCATATCCTCAATGAAATCAAATTTTTGAACATCTATGATTTATTTGTTTTAGTAAAAATGAGATCTATGATTTTGATAATTATAATTTAAGATCAAGATTATTTAGATCTCATAAGATTTCCAATCAAGATTGTTAGAAGAGTTATTCAATCATGTCTTTTAGCACCTAAAGATTTGATTTTTCATGACATGATCTCTTTGTACTTATGGTCATAAAGAAAACATAGCATCATAATCCTTTTGACAATAAAAAAGGTGGGAAACAAAATTATTATTTTGGTTAGAAGAAAACTAGATATAAAAAAATCTTCTAATATTGGATGAGGAGCGATTTGCTTGAAAGAAAATTAAGAACTTTAAATACATGAGATTTACATTATTTGGTTTCTATTTTACTTGGAATTTTCAATGCATAAGATTTCTTGATTACGTACATTGAAATTCACAAACAAAAAGTGGAGCAAATTTATTAAATCATGTCTTTTGGATTTAATTTTTTAAAGACATAATCTTCTTATACTTTTGGGTGTAATTAGAACATTGATGTAAAAAAGAAAAATTATACTATCCTATTTCTTTTCTTGATAATGACAAAAAGGGGAAATAAAATTATCAATATGATTAAAAGAAAATTGATATAATGAATCTTATAACATTCAATGAGAAACAATTTGCTAAGAAGAAAATTTAGAATTTTAAAACACATGTGAAATGCTTAATTAACTAAGCTTGATTTACCATCATCTTTTCCTTTAGATTTCTTGGCCTTTATAAATTATGCTTCTTATCAAAATTTACATGAGACGATCATCAAAATGCATGATTTGCTTGATTTACTACTCTTGTTTGAAATGTATAAAATTGGATGAATAATTTCTAACTTTAGATTTCAAAATTTATGAGATTGAGATCTATTTTTGTGATGTTATTTTTCAAATCCCTTTCTTTATTTCTACTTTCTTATTTATAAAAAGGGAAGAAAACTTTCATGCGAATATTAGGCTCTTATCCTATTTTATTAAGGGGAAACAAAAGTACTCGAGCATTTAATCATATTTATTTTAGCATAGATGACTTCATATATTATGAAAATTACATACTTGTTATTTCACCTTTTTTTTATGATGACAAAGAAGGAGAAGTAACATATTGATGACACAAAATGATACATACATGTATGACAAAAAAGAATAAATTTTTTGAATAATGCATGAAAATCTTAGAATGTTTTTAAATATTTGTTGGTTGAAATTCATATGATGATGATTTTTGAAAGAAGAAAATGTTTAAATTCATTATGTGAATAATAAATAAATTTTGAAATTATTGGAATACAATAGAAATTTTAATTATTTGCTAGTTAAAATTAATGTTATATCATGATGATCTTTGAAAGAAGAAAATTTTATATTTTCGTGGAATATTCTTGAAATTTAGTGATTCATGATTGATCAAAAATTAATATTATGATGATCTCGATATTTATGGAATTCATGGTATATCATTTTAAAAATGAATGTTATGATACTTGAATTCAAGAGTATGTGATTCTCTTGAATTTAAATTTTTCTTATTTGAATCATAGCATGGATGTAGGGGAGTAAGGTATAACACCCGTCATCAATTGATTGTCATCATCAAAAAAGGAGAGATTGTTGAATCTCATATTTTGATGATAAAATTAATTGATGGATTATTGATCTAACAAGTGTGTTAGAGATGATTGATGTAGGATTAACTACGATAGAGAGAGAATTATAATTCGATGGGCTAGAGTCAAGTCCGGGGCAACGGGCCGAGGTTAGGACGATGCAGTAGGGAACTTACCGGGAGTACGTCGGGAGCTCGCTGAAGGAATCGGAGGCTTGCCAGGAGTTTGCCGGAAGCTGGCCGAGGATATCAGAAGCTTGCCGAGAGTTCACCAGGAGCTTGCTGAAGGAGATCAGGAGCTTGCCAAGATAGCGTCAGGGAGTTTGCTGGAAGAAGACTGATAGACTCGCTAGAAAATAGCTGAAAAGCTTCTCGAGAATTGAAAAGGTCTAATAGGACTTGTTGGTCATGTTGATTGTAATTAAGTCGTAGTTAGCATCAATTGTGGTTTGAGTCCTATTTGAGTTAGATTTAGAAAATATCTAAATTAACTCAAGTGAGACAGACCGGGTCCACTATGGACATTAGATTGAGCTCAGGTCGAGCTCAATTGGTTGACTTGAGAAGTGGTCAACTTAAGGTATAAGTTAGGATTAGAAAAATGGAGGAAATCACTTTTTCAGGTTTTCCAACGGTTGTACCGTTGGTGAGCGGTGGTCATACCACCTAGGCAACGGTTGTACCACCCATGTCGGCGGTTATACCGCCACCCACCTTATTTTTTGGGCTGCTTTCGATGGTGGCTCCGCTGATATCGACGGTGGTACCGCCCATACTCAATTTTTTTGGATATGTTTGAATTTTTGACTTAAATTCTGAAGTCAATTGGAGTCTATAAATACCTCAAGTTTTCTTGCATTTAGCACAATACTTTAGGCTAAAAATTCTATGAGAAAATTGTGTGCTAAATTATAAGAAAAAAAAAGGAACAAGGGAGTGAGGGAAGAAGTGTAATTCTTGTAAATCTCCCTTGTAAGTTTGTAAGGTTCATATCCTAAGCCTGCTAAAAGGTAAGAGAAAGCTGTAAGGGTTGATCTTCACCCAAAGAAGATTGATAGTGGATGCTTGTGGACCTCGGGGAAGAAGACTCAGGAGTGGACGTAGGCCAAGTTGAGGCCAAACCATTTAATTGGTTCTAACGAAACACAAAGGAGCTTTATGTTTTTCTATCTTCATTATTTGTAAGCAAAGGTTTTTGAATTAAGCACTTTCTCATTTGCACTTATTCACCCCCACGCCCCCCCCCCCCCCCCCCCCCCCCCCCCCACCACACACACATCCCCCCCTCCCTTAGTGCTAATTGATCCTAACACTTCGGCGAGCTCTTGGCAAACTCCCGGCAAGCCCCCGATACCTTCAGCGAGCTCTCGACGAACTCCCAACAAGCCCCCGATACCTTTGGTGAATTCCCGACGAGTTCCCACTACATCTTCTGAACCCCAGCCAAATACTCAAACTTGACTCTGGCCCAATACATGATTGTATTATCTTGTCGTAGTTAATCATGCATCATTCATCTTTAACACACATGTTAGATCAATGAACTCATCAATTGATTTCATCATTAAAATCTGAGATTTAACAATTCCTAGGTCATGCACTTATTTCTTGGTCATCCAAGAAGTGAAACTCTATCATACTATCTATAGCTAAAGCTGAATATATTGTGGTAGCTGCATATTATGCGCAGATAATTTGGATGAAGAATACTTTAGAAGATTATACACTTTATATGAAAAGTATCCTTATAAAATATGATAATAATAGTGTAATATGTTTAACAAATAATCATATTCAATACTCTAGGACTGACATTAACATAAGATATCATTTTATTAAGAATCATGTTAGCAATCATGATATATCTTTAGACTTCATTGACACGGAACATTAGTTACCAAATATTCATGTTGAATCTTTTAAATGCATGATTCAAAATCATTTACTATTTGTTCTTGTATGACTTTTTCCTTTACTAAAGAGGAGTTTATCCAAATGAATCATGATCATTCACTTAACTTTTGATGTTTACAACTTGAGATCTATTTTATATGAATCAAGGCATTTTACTATTTGTTCTCATATAATTCTTTCTTTTTGTTTTTACTAAAGAGGAGATTTATCCAAATGAATCATAATTTTTCACTTGACTTCTTGATATTTACAACTTGAGATTTATTTTGTATAAATTAAGACCTTTTACTATTTGTTCCTATGATTCTTTCTTTTTACTATTTACTAAAGAAGATATTTATCCAAATGAATCATGATAGTTCACTTGATTTCTTAATGTTTACGACTTGAGATTTATTTTGTATGACTCTTTTGTATCTATCACTTATATACTCTATTTTTTTAAGGACATAGGAGAAGAAGTAACTTAAATTTGCGTTGATGATAAGATAGGAGTAGTGATTCATACTTAGCTTATGTGTTTATAATGTTTATAATGTTTAAGGACATAGGAGAAGTAGTGATTCAGACTTCTGATATTTTTATAATGTTTTATTAGTAGTAACTCATGCCTAATATTTTATTAATTATTATTATTATTACTATTATTTTTTAAATTTGAAACTTGATTGAATATTTGTGCTTATAATAGTAATAGCAAGATCAAATTTATCTCAACTTGATTTCAATAGCACCTTTGAAAAAGTTTTGTTTTAAATTTAAGTTCATCACATTTTTAAGATGGCATATAGATAGGAATAGTCTTGTTAAGACCCCATTATCAATTGACCTCTCAGTGTCCATAACTTAAATTTATCTTTGATATTAAAATCCTTTATGTTATGATATGAAAGTAATTTTTATTTTTACACAATTGGGAGATTGATACAAAGGGAGAGAAATATTACTATAATATTATGATATCACTTTATTCTTTTTGCTAATGACAAAGGGGGAGAAGTAATAACTCATATTTTTTTTATTAACAAAGGGGGAAAAGCATATGTTTTTATTAACCAGGGGGGAGAAATGGTAACTCATGCATGAACAGGAATAATCATAATGTCTTATAATTTTTTTGTTATGCAAATGGTTAATTTATAGTTATATTTTGATCAATATTATATATTATTAATTTAAATTTAAAGCTTGAAATTATTATAATTTTGAAAGTTGATTCAACATTGATTTTTGGGCTTAAATGATTGAAATATCAATAAGATCAATTTTGTTAACTTGAATTTTTTATATACGTTTACAATGACATATAATCATTTAAATTCAAGTTTATCATAACCTTTTAAAATGACATATAGATAGAGGGAGCTTGATTAAATCTCCGTCAACAATATGTTGTCATCATAAAAAAGGTAGAGATTATTGAATCCGGGATGATAATGGTGAAATCAATTAATAAGTTTATGAACTAATATGCTTTTAAGATAAGTGATGCAGGAAATAATTCGATCATAAACTCAAACCATGAAATGACAAATTATCAAAGTAGGAGAATCAGACATAGTGTTGGAAAAAGTATCACGTCATAAATTGAATATCGAGTCAGAGGATTAGTTGATATATCAAAGATTGGACTTTATGCTATAAGTTCAGGCATCATGGCAAAAGGATCAAGTATTACGTCAAAAGATTAGATGTCGTGGGAAAGTCGATATGGTGATAAATCGGGCGATATGTTGAAGGATATATCGATTAAACTATAATTTAGTGCTATAATTTATTATTACTTACTCATTTATTTTACTTGCAACCTGATAAGACCCCAAAAGGAACCCTATAGATTTTGATCCTTGAGGGGGATCAACCCTTGGAACGCTGTAGGGGTTCCTCCCTCCTAGATTCGGCACAAGGCTGAAATAAAATTGATAATTGCTTGATTCCAGAGAGGGGGCGGCTACATCATTATATAGGGATCAAAACCCTAGCCTAAGGGGGTGCTTGCCTAAGTAAAATTATCCCTTTACCCCTCCTATAGCCAACCTACATTAATAGGAACATGGGGTAACTAGGTTGGCTCTATAGCTGACCTAAGCAGGGGGAAACTCTGACCAATCAACCTAGTAAGGGGGCAACGGCCACTAAGCCCCAAGAGCTAATCTAAACCCTAGTCATACTCCTTTATAAGATAGGAGTGGCTTTATTACAATCTAGCAGGGTTTTATTGACTACTTCTAGGGAGATTAGGACTCAACCCTGCTGGAGTCTTATCAAACTCGCCCTCTTAGAATCAGTCTTGTCCTCAAGGCTGAAGTTTCATGAACTCAGGGAACCGGGTCTTCAGCTCCTCGTCAGCTTGGGTGTCAGTTGGAAGAACTTGAGCTGAGTCGTCGGCTTTAAATTTCCATTTGAGGTGGGATACTTAGAGGATCAACTATAATTTTAATCTGGTGTACGGATCTGATCTCCAGGTTATGGCCCCAATGTGATCCCCAATTTTACAAGGCCCAAAGAAATAAGAAGACCACTTTCTTAAGGCTTGAATTTCGTGCTGGTGGAGTTGGAGATGAAGGGGGACTTGATCTTTCTCAGAAAATTTTCTTCTGCTCTGGCGTTTATCAAGGGGAAGTTTCTTCCTTGCATGGGCTACCACGTGGTTGCTCTGTAATAGTAGTTGTGCCTTCTTTTGGAGTGAGGGTTGTCCTTTATTAAAATCTCTAGTGGTGTGAGCCCGATCTGAGTCTAAGGTGGGTATGAGTGATAATTTTTCAGGACCCATTTTTACTTCTTCGTGTTGTTGACCATCTTGCATGAGGATGGTGCTGACGCCCACTCTGGATGTGTCTGCTCCAATAATAAACACATGGTCACGATTTGGTGTGGACCACATCGTAGTCGTGAGGGCTATAGTTCCACTCGGCCAAGGTGGTGCATCTTTCTTTATAATGAGAGGGATGATGTTCATGCTTCGTTGAGTCCTACGAATGATCCTTCCCCTTTTTTGATTTTGCCACTGGAGGGGCTCAATTTTCTCACGGTCTTGGGCCATAAATCGGAGATCATCATCAAGGAAGTCTTTAAGCATCATGGTCCAATCCTGGGGAAAGTCATGGAAGTCACCTGAGATCTAGAAGTGCTGCATCAGCAACCATGGTGAGTTCAACAGGATGTAACACTTTAGAAGTAGCTTATCTCTAGGGAAAAAGATATAGGGACGTGTCATAGCGGGAAATAAGCATGGTCGAACAATCTATGTCTCTGTCATCTCTTGGACGATCCTTTTATCTTTGACCTGCTGAGGTTGTATGAAGCAATCTGGTCGAGCAACAACTGGTAGAAGTTTGACCTGTTCAGCATAGGGGGGTCAGCCAGCTTCAGAGGAGGTAGTCGGCTCGGTTGGGTGGAGACGCCCAAAAATTCAGTAAGCTGTGGGAGTGGTTTTTTATCTTCAATCTCATGAAACTCTTGAATTTGAATTGGGAAACCATTGGATTCTTCTTTTGGTACCCCCTCCAAGTGTGGTGTTGTGGTTGTAGCTGCTGGGCTCCCTCGTAGAATCACCTGCTTTCATTTTCTAAAATATTTCATGGTTAGCTTCAAAAAATTTTAGAAAATATCTCCAATCGTGGACAACTAATCAATGCCAAGCACTATATCAAAACCATCAAGAGGGAGGAGGAAAAAATCAGCAACTATGTCTTGCTCTTGTAGGATCAGTTTTACCCGCAGGCACTTCTGGTTGCACTTCAAAATTTGGCCGTTAGCTACCTTGACTTCAAACTCGTTGTAATCTTCTTTTTAGAGTATTAAGTGGGCAGCAACCTTACTACTCATGAAGTTGTGTGTGCTCCCGGCGTCGATGAGGATGATGACAGACTGTTGCTCGAGAAACCCTTCGGTCCCTACCTTGTAGGTTGGTGTAGCCAGCTAAGGTAGGGACCGTGCGGGTGGTCGATTGTGGTGTATCCTTCTCCTTGGGCTTGAGATTTGTATCTTCAAGTTTGGATTCTTTAGTGGGTGCAATCATCAGCGGGTTGGAATAGCCAACCAATGCATGCACTGCGTAGTTGGCCGGTTAGGATTCTTCCTCCATGGCTTCTTCTTTAGGTTCAAGGGCTTCTTTAGATATTTCATTGTCCTCATCCTCCACTGGTTCAATTACGAGGAGCTGGCCCTTTTTGCAGTGATGTTCGCGGCTCCACAGTTTGTCGCAATGCCAACACAACTCCTTGGTCGATCATTCGCAAAGCTCGTCTCTTGTCAACTTTTTTGGTGCAAGGGCTTGGATGGCAGTAGGCCTCGGTATGGCTGGTCGGGGAGCGACCCTTGTCCTTTGTACCTCGTGGTTCAATTGTTCTTCCTAGATACGCGCGAAGGAAATCACCGCCATAAGAGTGTACGGTTGTCGCGCCTTTACTTCTCCTCAGATCTCTGGCTTTAGGTTCTCGATAAAAGTACCTAAAAGTTATTTCTCAGACCAATTCTTAGTTTGGTTAGATAAACACCCAAATCTTGTTTGGTATTTTTGTATTATAGAGGTTTGATGAATCTTTGCCAATTGTCCGTCGATGTTGTTGAAATCGGTTGGTCCGAAGCGGTCTAGTAATCCTTCCTTGAATCGCTGCCAGGAGAGTCCTCCATGGGTGTGCTTAAACCAATTAAACCACTGAATAGCATCTCCCTCGAGGTGGATGGTAGCAATCTCCACCCGTGTGGCGTCGGCAGTTCGGTAGAACCAAAAATAGCGCTCCGCGCGCAAGATCCACCCGATCGGGTCTCCTTCTTCCCATCTAAGGAAGTCAACCTTCATGTGTGGATTATTGAGATTAGAGGTGATGTGGCCATGTTTTTTAGGATCGTCTCGTCGATCAGAAGTTTCTCGGTGTTGTGATTTCCTCGGGTTCGACAGTCGACCAATGCTGAATTCGACGAAAAGGGATGCATTTCTCTTCCATGCGGTTTCCAAAGGCTTCAAGCTTTGGATCGGTTGTCTCCTCTGATGCCATAGTATACGCCTCTAGATCTGTAATATTAAGATCTTTTTTCTGTTGTCGGGTTAGTGGCATGGGAATTTTGGAGAAGGGGGTGGCCAGTTGGAAGGTGAATCGGTTTGGATGGAAGTAGGCTGCGAATTAGTGTGGTTTTAGGGATCACAGCCATAGATGAAGGTTAGGAAAATAGATTTTAGATCTATGATAGATGACAGCAAAGGTAGGTGTCTCGGTAAGGAAAGTTAGTTAAAGAGGTAAGTGGATCGATAAGGAAGTAGGCTGATTTGGGTGGCTGATTTACGGTTTGGTTTCAGTTTAGGGTAGGGTTTTGAAGAGTTTTTGGTAAGGATGGTAGGGTTTGGTGATGAGGAAAAGAGAGTCTGAAATCCCAAAAAAAATAGCACTCAAATCTGATAGAATTCGACGAAAAAATGTGTGGCGATGTGCAGTCCTGCCGAACAGATTTTACATCGGAGAAACGATAATTTCTCAACGTAATTTCCAGAGGAAAGTTTAAGAAAATTATGTAAAAACCCTTGATTCAGATGTTGTTAATACCAGTAAAAAGTTTGATGAAATTTTGGCAGCATAATAGTAGGAAAATAGGGCAAAAGACGAAAGGCAGATTCCTTCGTCGTAAAATTCTAAAACTGCGTGATGGTCAAAGATTGCACAAAAAGACCCGTTCCAGACTGATTTGATCTGCTACTGGGGTGGAAGGTGGAGGCACGTGTCGTAGCAATCGTGGGAATTGCTTGGGAAGGTGGAGGTGTTGATGATGGTTACAGGGGCAGCGAGATCGTTGCTCTGATACTAGATGATATGACCCCAAAAGGAGCCCTATAGATTGATCCTTGAGGGGGATCAACCCTTGGAAAGCTGTAGGGGTTCCTCCCTCCTAGATTTGGCATAAGGCTGAAATAAAATTGATAATTGCTTGATTCAAGAGAGAGGGGCAGCTACATCATTATATAGGGATCAAAACCCTAGCCTAAGGGGGTGCTTGCCTAAGTAAAATTACCTCTTTGCCCCTCTTATAGCCAACCT
Organism: Ensete ventricosum; assembly: GCA_029747655.1. NCBI lineage: Eukaryota > Viridiplantae > Streptophyta > Magnoliopsida > Zingiberales > Musaceae > Ensete > Ensete ventricosum. The sequence continues at coordinate 32,508,629 of JAQQAF010000004.1, read as the reverse complement.
GTCTTAATAGGAACAGGGGGTAACTAGGTTGGCTCTATAGCTGACCTAAGCAGGGGAAAACTCTGGCCAATCAACCTAGTAATGGGGCGACGGCCACTAAGCCCTAAGGGCTAATCTAAATCCTAGCCATACTCCTTTATAATATAGGAGTGGCTTTATTACAATCTAGCAGGGTTTTATTGACTACTTCTAGGGAGATTAGGACTCAACCCTACTGGAGTCCTATCACAACCCTTGCTCGCATTCTTGGCTAATTGTATTTTTAATATAGATATATCGATTAAACTTTAAAATCGATTCAAATTTATTATAGCACTAATTCAAACCCACCTGCAGCCCTCTCCCCCCTTAATACCATTACAATCCTAGCAACAAGGTTATAAAAGGTTAAACAACAATACAACGATGAATTGTTGATCATCAAGACTACACGAAGCTCAATGCTCAACTCACGACCATCGCAACAACGAACAATAGGAAGGTCGACATCCTTTTGCACAAAGGCAATGCCAACCTCCTACCCAGTTGGTGACAACGATGACAACCTATGTTCCTCTCGTCTCCAATGATGCCTTCTTGGTAGGAAGCTAATTGTGATAGCACCACAAGTGAGACCTTCCTCTTCTCTCTAACGATATCCATCTACTGCCAATTTAGATGACTAGGGCTCACGGTATCCCTACCTCATGTTAGCGACATTATCGATCACAATCAACGAGAAGGTTTGCAACAGGACCTTCCTTGATGTTACTGTTGCATTGGTAGAATGAAGGTAGAAGAGTGATTTGGAAAAAAAAAAAGATAATCTAGGCCCTAATAATAAATAATTAAATATCTAGATTTGTATTGAAAAGATTTGGTTCAATAAATCTGCTTTGGCCCAGTCCGTCACATTGCTTCAAGCCAAAAAAAAACACTAAAGTTAACCAAAGTCAACAGATATCGAGTAATTTTTTTTAATTTATTAAGTGTATTTTGATCCTACTATAAAAAAAATGGTTGCCCTGGTACAAAGCAAACATGGGGCGTCTCCAATAAAACTTTATTTTTTAGAGCTTTTTTGAATAAATTTCCCAAGAAACTTTTCCTTTTGACGTTTTTATAGGTAGTTTTGCAGACCAAACACTTGAAATATTAACATATTTTTCTTTGTTAAGAAAAAAAATAAGATCAATAATTAATTCTCATGGATTCTGCACCTTTGAATTGCCTAGTTTAGAGAGATTTGGGAGTGAGTTAGATTTAAATCATCACTTTTTTTTCCAGCAAAAAGTGTTCCTTTAACCCTTTTTATTTTGATTCCATTGATGTAGAGGGAGTTTTGTTGAACAGACACTTCAAATATCTCTTTTTTTTTAGAAAAAGTAAATATCAATAATTAATTATCATAGATTTTGCTCCTTTGAATTGTTTGAGAGATTTGGGTGTGAGTTAAATTGCAATCATCCCTTTTTTTGTGGAAAGATACTTTTCTTTCACCTTTTGATAATTTTGTTTCAATTGATGTTGAAGGAGTTTTGTAGATCATGCAATTCAAATACTAACATATTTTGTCCTTTTTAAGACAAAAATAAAGATCAACAATTAATTCTCGATAATTTTGCTCCTTTGAATTGGAGATTTAGGTGTGAGCTACATTGGAATCTATCTATCTTCAGTTGGATGTCTGCCAGTTAGTACAATACTGCAGCAAAGCATAATACAAAATAACAGAGACTCTGCAGTAAAGCACAATCACTTTGTGGCAAGAAACTTTTCCTTCAACTTTTTTGTAATTTTGTTTCAATTGAGGAAGATGAAGTTTTATAGATCAGACAATTAAAATATTTTTTTCTTCCTTGAAAGAAAAATAAGGATTAATAATTAATTCTCAATGATTTGATTCCTTTTGATTAGATATTTTTGGGTTTGAATGCCCCTGCAATCATCTTCGGTTGGATGTGTACCATTTATAAAAAAAAAAAAATGAGAATGAGAATGAGAGAGAAAAGAGATGAAATGTACAGGCTGACCCACCCATCACCATCGGTGGTGACCCACGAGATGCTACTGGCCACATTATTCCAATCTTGTAGACTGCAATAAACAAAAAAGCCACTTCACGGGATGTACTTGACACCGCACTGACGTCCATCTTCTCTGACGACACTCAACGCTGGTGGCACAGCATGCATGGATGTTGGAGGAGCGGCACACATCACATGGTCGCCCAGTTGGCTTCCTTTTATCGTTTCCTCTCTCTCTCTCTCTCTCTCTCTCTCTCATCTGTAGCTGTTCTCTCTATCACGAAAAATTCACGTACATCTGCCCCCATGCAGGAACATTCACGCACATGTACATGTTCTACCACCGCTGCTGCTCCTTTCGGCTTGGAGATATGTATTATACGGTATAAGATCAATATCAGTAGATAAGGATTTCTATTTCAGATCATAAAAAATGATATCGTAGAGGTTGCTAATTGATCTTTCCTATCGGGTTAATCTTTTAGCCAGGGGGGAGTATAATATAAAATTTATGATAATTTCTTCGATTCTCATGAAGTGTTATTATTTGCTACAGCTAATAGAAAATATTATTTTAGATGATCTATACGTGGAAAGTATATCCTTAACTAGTCTATGAAACCCATAAGTAAAAAATTATAACACCTTCGTTAATCTTATATTAACTAGTAGTCAGTGATCCAAAACTCAATAGAGTAACTATTATCTCATCACCTTATATAGAATCACATCTTATGTGCATCATGGTAAGGTCTTATTCCACACTATATTTGTCCTTGATGAAGATATCGAGCAGTTAAAGTCGAATACCTTTATTTATTCTTATAAGTACTCAAATATCTTGTTTTACTTATAAGTATTTAAAGAATGTATTACTATTAATTTTGACAAATTACATCGTCAGAATATATTATTAACCTATGGGGGAAGGGAAATTAGAGCACTAACAGCAGCAGATCTTTGTTGGCTTCGCATCTTGTCAACTGCAGAAGACACCGACGACTGAAACGTGCAGCGGTCGATTCTTTTTCTGAGAGAAAGCAAGCTGTTTGGATCATTGCAAGCTGTGAATGGCTGTCATCACATCAGCTCTCTGCAGCAGAATTTGAACAATGTCTACGATGTTGGCCTCAGCATCTGTACTGCTCATCCAATTTTCCTGTAAGATCCATATCAATTTGCATAGTGTTATGGCAGCATATTTGGGTACTGCTTTGTATTTTATTATTCTAATCCAATAATATATCCATCTGGGAGAGAATAAACAAGAGGAGAGAAAAGAGTGAGCCAAGGGAGGGAGGATACATTTAATTAACTATTATTAGTCTACTTGAACAGTTTCTATAGGAGACCTGAAAAAGTTTCTGCCAATTGGTTAATGTATCATGAGACAAGTGAAGTCTTATGTTCAAGTCCATGAGTAAACGTTATATACATCATTTAATATAATAATATTTCATTTAATTTTTTTAAAACAAAAAGAGTGAGAAGAAAAAGAATGCTATCATCACTCCACTAAACTCATTTAGGAAAATAACTATTCTAGCATATACTATAGACATATTGGAGTTTTTGCACACTAATTAGATCTCAAATGCTACATTAGAGACTCCCCGATAATAAATACCTTTCTAAAATCATTATAAAATGTATTATTAATACAATATTTGTTGTGAATATTTAGCTCCAAATTCTTTTGTCCCTTCATCTCATCCACCTTCTGTGTCAATATGTAGTTTCTTACGGATGTCATTTAATAGAGAAAAGGTTGAATTGTATTACTTCAAATTCCAACTGATTCAGAGTTTCACATGTAGATAGATAGATCAATGTTTTATCATCTTCAGCTATTCTTGTAGTTGACTTGATCCAGATAGGAGTGATTTCAGGCATTTAGTCACCTTTCCGCTGGTATTGAGATTGAATAAAACTATAATCTACATCTTAAATTGAATCCAATTAGGATTTATATTAGAATTATCCCTGATTCAACGCCACTTTTGTATAGGGAAAAGAAAGCCTTTGATTCGAAAGTTATTAGTTTCTTTCTTCTTATCATGGTAGTGTTATAGCCTGTTTGCTAGTAGCTTGATTCTCTTATTTAGTAGTTCGATTACCTATCTTCACTTCAACTATCGTTAATGTGATGTCGAAGAGATTCCCGGTTCAGGTCTTTTACATATGGATTGATTTAGGTCTAGGGTTACGCCCAGATCAAATAACATATTGTATATTTGTTGGTCCAAAAGTCGATCATTAGTTGGAATTACAACACCATCTGGACTAATATTGTTTCTAAATCATCTTAAAACATAAATCTTTAGGAGAGATGGTCGACGTTCCTAAGATCACTATCATGTACATTCACGATAAGATCTTTCTGATGCTCACATCGATGCATATGTGACACCAAGTTGATTATAGAGAGAGAAGAGAGAAGAGCCAGGATCATTATTATTGAAAGGTACATATCAAAAGCCTGGGATTCCTCACCCATATGCATCACTATTCTTTGATTCGGGATGATTGTAGCATCACTTAAATCTATTTTTGTAGGATATAAATACTAGAAATCAATCATCGGAATTTGATTGAATATCCATTAAATCATTGTACTACATCAATTTGTCTTGTCTGGAATAAATTAATAGCTACCATTCAGAAGTGAAAAGTAAGACTGAAACAAGTGCGATAAAATCACGAGCTCGTTTAGCTTGTTGGGTTAGGCAAAGGGATGTATCATAACTATTCATCTCCCCTCAAATATTTGGTCTCCAAGTTGGTGGTTAAATATACTTTATATAATTTTCATGCTTCAGATTACATGTATGAACATTTTTTTTGGTTCAATTTAGAGGCCTAAACAGTCTCATATTAAACTAAAATGTTCTTTATGTAATTGATAAGAAACTAATTTGTGAATAGGTATGGTTAATCACCATCATCTTAGATGTTTAATAAGTCTGCCAAAGAGATTCATTATCAATTATCTCTCTGTCTATTACTCTTTCTCTTAAGGAAGAAGATACCTTCTAAGACAAAATAATTAAAACAGGGAAGGTAGATAGGGAGGCTAACTAATAGAGAAGATATGTTAGAGAACAATCTTGAGATATGCTGAATAGGGCTGCCTGATTCTTTATGCAAAAGAGTCGTGTGAGGGAGGATCTAATCTCATAAAAACTCTAGTAGAACCCTCAAGTTGAGTTGAAATTAATTAAATCATAATATGAATTTATAGTGCTAATTAGACCCTAAACTCGACTTTAAACATCCTATAATTATCTAAAAGATACTTTCTTATTGCTTGAATGCTTTTTTCTATCTTGAGGATTGTTTGGCTTCCAAATCCATATCTACCCCTGCATGATCTTATCTACCGTCTAATTCAATCAATTTTCCCTTGAAATATGATTCGATGGAGATGAGGCTACACCAAGGTGATTATATTGCTAGCCCTTATATTCTGATGATTATGACGATAGTTGCAAAATGCAAGCTGAAAGAGATAAGCTTGGTGAGACAAAGAATAGATAGGTAAAATTGTACTCTACAAGAGACCAAGATAGTTAAGTTGTCTTCTTTCGTTAGAGATAATCTAAATTTGATCCATGCTTGAACAAACTGAAAATAGTGCCATGTTTGAAGTAGGGTTGATATCAGTGTTGGCAATAGCAGTTAGTCTCAAACATCATTCAGGAGATCACAAATAAACTAAAAAAAAAATCAAACCAACTGATATAATTCAATTATATTCCAGGAAACTCTAGTGAAATTCCAGCTGACGAGAAATATAAGCATCAACGACCTCATCCAAAAATACTGTGCTTTATTTCATTTTTTTTTTTTTTTCTAAAATAATTTTCAGCAGATTTCATGGGCTATTATACATGTTGGCTGAAAGCGAGCGGGAAACATAATTTTTCTATCTTTTATTTATTATCTATCATAGGGATTAATGGTAATAACTATTTTTCGTGCTTGTCGAAAAGATTTTAGATTCATACAAAGGTCACGACATATATGGCTGCAATGCTTAATCACTTCTTTGCTATAAGTCGTCCTCTCACGATCTTCAAGATCCCTAGGCCATGGTAGTTAAAATCTAGAGAATGCAGAATAGCATCGTAGATCTTTATCAACTACATACATCACATAGATTTGGATTGATCATTGAGGCAGACCTTCAATCATTCGGGATGGATCAACTCAAATATAGATAGATAGATAATATGTGGGGACTTGAAAAAGGCTGTATGTATCATTTTTAGATACGTATTCCCTTCAATCCTAGCACTTTAGTGTTGATACTAGGAGAGACAAAATCTTTTTTTTTTAGTGATATTACCATGCAGTTTGACTTCTTTGGTCCATAACAAAATCCCTTTAAAACAAGTCTTGAAATTTTAATTCTAAAATGTCGATAGTAGATTTTTTTTCTTCTTTTTCTCTCTTCTTTCTCAATCAATTTTTAATGATGTATTATTAATTTCTTTACACTAGATAAGTGATGAAAGCGAAACCCAAGACCTTACAATGAACTGTCAAATCTTTATCAACTAAATTAGTCAGTACAGTATATTCGGATGAAATTTTGAACCCTCCCATCTTGTGTAAAATCATCATCATCATCATATATTATAGACGTTTTTAGGTGTAAAGTAAAATATGTCGAATTATATTCCCAACCCTCGACCTTGTTTCATAAGAGGGTATCTATCTATCCTACACGATCATCAGACTAATATTTTACAAGTGATAAATTTTAAATTATAGATAGTAAGTAATGTTATTGGGACGCATCACTAATTAGCTACCGAATGGGGGGGGGGGGGGGGGGGGGGTGGGCTCCCTTAATATGCTAAATTATTAGGTGAAAGCAACTCCTCCAAGCTACTTGTCCCAGCAGCATTGGCTTGACCTGGGTCGTAAAAAGAAAACGAATGCTGTCATGGGCTCAGAGATAGCACATCCATGTGACCTGTCTTTAGAGCTTACACCCTTCATCTTCTCTCCTTATAACAGGACGACAACCACACCCTATCTAGCAGCAGTTGTCGTAGCCATGGACTCCTCCAAGCTCTCAGCTCTCCTTCTCATCTTCATGCTCACCATTTCCTCCTCCCCTCTCTCTCTTGCCTGTGGCTACTGTCCTCCTTCTACTCCCAAGACCCCGAAAGGACCCATCACCGTCCCCCCCGTCATCGGCAAGCCACCCATCATCACCGTCCCTCCCATCATCGTCAACCCACCCATCATCACCGTCCCTCCCATCATCGTCAACCCACCCATCATCACCGTCCCTCCCATCATCGTCAACCCACCCATCATCACCGTGCCTCCCATCATCGGTAAACCACCCATCACAGTGCCACCAGTCATCGGTGGCGGGAAGCCACCTGGGACCGGAACCTCCGGCTGCCCACCGCCACCAGCACCAGCGAAGAAATGCCCCGTCGACGCCGTCAAGTTCGGCGCCTGCCTGGAAATCCTCGGCTCGCCAGTGCATATCGGCGACCCGGCCGTCACCTGCTGCCCGATCGTGGAAGGCCTCGAGGGGTTGGAAGCGGCACTGTGTGTGTGCACCACCATCAAAGGCATGCTTATGGGCATGGACTTCCTGTTCCCCCTGGCTATCCAATTGCTTGTGACCGGATGTGGCAAGTCGATCCCTCCCGGCTACACTTGTCCCTCTTAAACATGGTAAACGTTCTAAAGCTCATGGAATCATAGAAAGCGTACGTCTGTTTGTAGCATGTAAGATACGGATCCCTGACAGGTTATTGCTGTTTCTTGTAGGTGTATATGTTTATGTTCGATCAGTGAGGAGACATGAAGGGATGTCAAGGACAATGACGTTGTTGTTGGTTTTGGGTTTGCTGTGCGATTGTGGTGGCTTTGCTTGAACTGGTTGTAAGAATGGGTTCTTCTTTCTTTAATTTCTGTAGGCGATCTACCTGTGTGTGAAGTGCATGGAATAAAAAGTGGTCATTTCATCGTACTAGTAGTAACTGAGAACTGCAGCATAGTGGTTTGTTTTTAGTAATGGTTTGTGGCCATAAAACTCCATTCCATGCAAGCTGTGCAGTGTGACTACAGATTGGAATGAATGGGTGAATAGATCCACGTAAAGGGTGACGTGGAAGTAAAACCTGCGAGTGGTAGTTCTTGATGGAGATAATGAGATACGTTGGGCTCACGTGATTGATTGGATTGGAAAGGAAAGAGGAAAGGAAGAAGATATATACATATATATATATATATATATATATATATATATATATATATATATATATATATATATATATATATTTCATTCAATTATTCTAACTCATCTCAATTACAACGATTTTTCTCTTTTGTTTCTCTACAATCCCACTAATTGACTACTCTAATCGGTCAGTTTATATTCTAACTATCATGACATTTCAGATATATCAAAGTTAATCAAACTAGCACTAAACACAACATATTAACTTAAACATTTCTCCCCTTAATGCGTTATTTTATGACACCTACAACTTCTTTCAATTTTATATCCTTTGGAAGTATCGTAGTAAGTATATCTGCTACTTGATCAATTTTGAGTTATATTACTTGAATTTAAGTTTTTCTAATTAATTCTTTATTGAAGTAATGTTTGATAGCAATATGTCAGAGTGCGACTATGGTAGACAAGAGAGAGTTTTTAGCTATCGCTATAACCAAAAAAAAAAAAAAACTTTAAGGAGTAGTTATGAATACTGAAACATACTCAAGAGATTTCTTTTTTCTTTTTTTTCCTTCTCAATAAGTCTGTTATGCCCTTATCTACAAGCTCGCTAGTTAAACAATGAAGTACTTTGATATGTTTTATTCGAACGTAAAAATTGTTAGAAATGTAATTTAATTTTGATTAGGAGTTAGAGTAGTTTATGTAGAAATTTAACCTTCGGTAGAGTCAGAATTCAAGATAAACTCTTATTTGTTAATCTTATCTAAAGAAACCTAGAGGCTTGTTCCTTTGAAGTTTAAGACATCTTTTAGAGAGATTTTAAGAATTTTATCTTATAGATAAGATAGAATTATAGGTGTTTTGGTGGAATAGAATTTTATTAAGTTAAAAAAAATAAGAAAAGAATTTTAGATAAGTTTATTAGATAGAGTTTTTAATTAGTTTAACTGAGAATAGATTATATAAAATGATATCATATCTTTTTTAGTTGAAGTTGTTATTCTATACCTATAAATAGCTCTAGAACCGTCAATTTTGGTTTGGAATCGAATCAGTAAGGACCAATTTTAGAATCTAAATTGAAATCAACGGTTCCATTCCAATTCAACCAGTTTAAGTTCCAGTTGGAAACAACAATATTTTTTTATTTTTATTATAAATAACTCATAATATTAAATTTTTAATTTTTAATTTTGAAAAAAAAATGAATGTGCAACCATAATGAGTGTAAATGTGTAGTGACATAATAATAATAAAAAAATTGATATAATATTTTTTTTTTCCCCTTAAAGATTTTACAACCCTCGGTGACTTAATCCGTAGGTATAGAAGTTTTAAAGGTATAACGTCTACTATTATAGTTTAAACTATAATGGTGTCATATAAGTGAATGATCAATTTCTTAATTTCCCTAAATTTATCACCAATATCAACATCTATTCCTAAACTTTCATAATAACTAGATAAATAATCACCTAAGCCATCTAATCTGATACGAGGATCAAAAAATACATACAACTAAATAAATCAATGGAATTTCAAGAAAATAATTTATCCATTTTGATCTGATTACCATTATTGTCACATTTAAATCATTATCATATTTATATCTTATGATGCACCAGCAATATTAATACAAACAACTAAAAAAAAAAAAATGTTGTAGGGTAATAAACACTAAATAAAATATATGTTACATTATTAAACAAAATTAAAATTTTAAAAATTCTTTCACGTTTATTCCAATCAATGTTGTGGATACAAACAAACTAACTTACCCAACATTAATTTCAATAGAAGTGCATTATATTATTTTTTAAAACTAATTCATATAAAGAATTTTATCGGGTAGGAGGAACATCTCTAGGAAATATTTTGGATATTTTGCCATTTAATTTATAAAATCTAGCCCGTTCTTTCATTCATTACATGTGGATGACCCTATATGAATGAAATAGCTACCTAAATAAGAGAAAGACAAGTTTCAAGAGATCTAAGTGTTGGAAATAGGAAGTAGTAATGAAAATGCCCAATTGATTCATTGATCATCGTTAATTTATACAGGTGAAGATAGGAGCAGACGATTCTGCTAGAGCCAAATTTGACAATCTGATTAGATCGAACTATCATGCCCCCACAAGATCAAGCTCCTGTGAAGGACACAGATCTTTACCCGATGTCAAGGAGACCGCTGTGTTGTCAACCGCGGTGAAGGTCTGACAACGGTTGACTTCGGCGGAGGAGATGCTGCTACGGCTGGGGCGATCGGTAGATCTGAAGGGCAGCGAGAGAAGCGTTGCGATCGTAGATTTACTGTCGTTTGACAGCGAGAAAGAACTTATTGCTGATGGGGTAGGGAAGGTGCCGCTGCTTGTTGGTGCTAATGCAACAATGGTGGTGCACAAGGAAGATGGCCTCGTGCAGAAGAACACCTCGGTAGAGGAATTGAGAAAGCCGACGCACTAGAAGTCTCCAGCTTCGATGTCGATGAGAGACTGTCGTTTGACAGCAAGAAGCGATAGATCTAAGGAGAGGGCAGCAGTTGTGGCCGACGAGGGCTACAGTTGCAACTGCAATTGTTGGAGTAAGGGGGGTCGGCAACGAGCATAGTAACTGCCGAAGGAGAAGATGAGGAAGCCGTTGTAGTGAAGGTGTGCTTCCCTTTCTTCCCTGACTTCAAGACCACAGTGTTGTGGTCCCTTCTTTGGAGGTGTAGAGACGATGCAGAGAGGGATCTGCACCGAAGAGAAGCGACCGAGTTATTGTTGTGACGGCAGCAACAGCGAGCGAACGGTGAGCCGATGGTAGGCAACAGTGAGGCTGATAGTGTCGCTGATGCTAGCGATGGCAACGGCAAGTGCCAACGAGGTTGAGCGAGAGGGCTGCCAGACCAACGACATAGACATCAATTATAGAGCGGGACCCGAATCTTCAGATCCTCGAATGAAAACGACGCTGGCGATGCTCTATTTTTTTTTTTTTTTTTTTTTGTCGGGAAACAGAGATCGCGGCTTTGCAGAAGAGGAGTCGACCGACAATTGCGGCTTCGCAAAAGGGCAGTCGACGGGGTGGGGATTTGTTGTCGTTTGATAACAAGAAGGAACTTGTTGTGCCCTCTCTACAAAGCACCGAGAGACGATGGGCAGTGGCCCTTACAGATACTCTTGGCAAAGAGAACAAAAGCTGCAGGAGGGACGATGCCAACGAGCGGGTGTAGAAGTTGTCATCTACTGCAGATGAGGTAGGAGAGATCTTCGGAGCAAAAGATGTCCGGGAGGGTGGCGACAGATGACCCCTAAGTATATGCAGTTTTGCAGCGGGGTTGTCGACGGACAAATGAAAATAAAAGCTGTCATTTGACAGTGAAGAAAAAAAAGTAATCTCTATTATAGAGAGAGTGGCTCTGATACCATGTTGGAAATAAGAAGTAATAATGAAAATGCCCAATTGATTCATTGATCCATCGTTAATTTATACAGAAGATAGGAGGATTTCCCTCAACTAACCTACGTGATTTCCTTATTCAGTTAAGGAAATCATATCTAAATCCTAACTTACTCTTATCTTCTATCACTAAGGTCCTTTTTGTATATATAAATTTAAAACATGACAAGCATATCTAACTTGAAAAAAGACCATCAAAAGCAAATTGATAAACTTCTTATAATTCTATAATAGAAACAGTATTTATCATTGCATTATTTCAAGCAATAGAAAAAACTTTAAAAATCAAATAATATTCTTCTAAAATTATTTTTTATCGTTCTATAAATATTGTCAACCGTATATTGCTCATCAAAAACTCTAAAAGTAATATTTTTTTTTTGCATGATCAAATCACTATATTTGCTAATAATAACTCCAAATATCAACAGAAATAAAAATAAGAGAATCCAAAGCTAAAAAATATTTTATAAATACCTTTTTATTTTATATAAAGATTAATGTAAAATGCAAATAAGAATAGTAATAGAAACTCGTTGTGCGATGGAATTTAATGTCTCATGATAATAATCGACAAATATAACTTTTTCACCAAAACTTAAAGATAAATACTCAATGGAAACTAATCTAGCTAATGGCTCACGGTTTTTTTTTTTAATAGAAAAATAAAAAAATGGGAGGAGTAGGATACCCAAAAAATCATGTTGGATTCCTCTTCACACCAACTTGTGCTAGATGTTTCTTCTCAATATGTTTTCAGAATATTCTATATCTTCCCGCTTTAAATTTAAAATTTTGACTACAGTAATTACATATGATAATTACATATGACATGGAAGGAGCTATTAGTGTTTCTAACTTTTTTTTTTTTTTTCAAAGTGTAGTTTGAATACGTCCAACTTGAGTTTGATTGTCTTATCAATTGTTTATAGCTTGATATCAACATTGGTTTGTTGGCTTTCTTGAGTTATCACAATCAAATTTTCAAAAGCCACCTTGATGGTTAAGTGGTGGCTTTCACTTGCCATCAGATCAAGAAGAGGGTTTAAGAGTGTTCAAACTTTATTAAATTCATGATCAAATGTATGAGGAAGAATGAAAGATTATTTATAATAGGATTGTTAGATTTTTTTTCTTCCAAAAGTATGCCCAAAACTAACTATTATTTAGTTGTTGAAAGGGACAAATCTATTTTTAAAAAATATATTTTTTTTAATTAAAATAATCAAAATACCCTTGAATGTATTCATTTATATGACTTTTAGAGGAGCAAACGACCATTGGGCCCGATCATTTGAGCCCAACGATTAGTCAACAGTTTCTTTGACCAGGGTTTGTTTTTTTTTTTTTATAAAAAGAAAATTATTAAATGGATGATTCGAATCGGAAGTAGAACCACCAATTCTAGCTCTTGAACCGCTGATTTCATTTTTTTTTTTTCTTTTTTTTCTAATTTCAAACCTAAGAATCAGAACCAAACTGCTCAATGTCGGCTTTGATTTAGTTTGGAAACAGTGAATGGTTGGATCGATTCAGTTCCAGGCCTAGCTTTGATTCGAATTGAATCACGATCAAAGCCATTTATTAATAATAGAAGACATGATACTTAGGTATAGAGATCATCCTAAATGATCAAAACTACAGGACTCTAGTGTAAAATTAGAGTTTAAGATCTTGCAAATATTTTCAAAAATAAAATATAAAATTCTTTGTATTTTCATCTCGGTATCTTCTTCTCTTTTTCAGTTATTATTATCATTCGAGAAAGAGTTAAACTTATATGTGGTTTTTTTTTATTTTCGCAATTCCGAAAGCATGAGAGAGAGAGAGAGAGAGAGAGTTAAACTTACTCTTTATTTGGTTTCGTCCTTCTGTCTTCTTGTCTCAGCTTCTACTCTCTCTCCTCTTTGATTTTTTGTGAGTTAAATCTAACAAAAACTGGATTTGTGATTAAAGAAAGCTATGGAAGATCATTTTTTGCTTCTGTTGCCAAACCTTTCAACGAAACTCTTTAAATTTGTTACGGAAAACATACTGTGCATCCTCAGATGATAATGCCACGGCTATTTACATCTTAGAGGACAAAGAAATGATCCATTAGATAATGCCACGGCATGAAAGAGTGTTTAGGTCATGAAATAAAATATAGATGCTCCAATCATAAGTTCATGAAAGTATTCTGTCCAAGATTTCTATTAGAACATTACTGTTTAATGAGATGAGATTAGTGAAATTATGCATCCACAGAAGGAGATGAGAACACTACAACAGAGTTAGTTTATCATAAACCTGCAGTTTATATACCCTGTACATCTTTGCGCTTTAAACCGCAACAACATCTATACTTGATAACATTCAACATAGTTAGTTCTTCTTCCAAGAACTCCAGTGATCAGTCAAAAGCAAGAGAGTACAAAGGAATGCATTAAGCACTCATAAAATCCAAACCCTGAAACAAGTTTATAACAGCGGACAAAAAAAAAAAAAAAAAGACGGAAAGAAGAAAGAGAAGGATTTAAAAGTAGAAACAAAAGCACATCGGACGCCTGAGTCATTCCCCTAAACGATTTGCTTCCTTCTTTAGGTTAAACTACAAGCCACAAGACTCGTGGGTTTGAATATAAAGCTTAGACCAACAGTTGCAGGTGAAAGGGAATAGTGTGTCGATTCAATCCATCTCTATTGAATCAAAAGTTCGTTTCCTTGGTTCTGTATCTCCCATCCCTCAATCTGAAGACCTGTCGAAACAATGGTATGCATGCACTACTCTCTCTCTCTCTCTCATTTAATTAATTGTGTGCATGGAGAGCTTCTTCATGTGGTGTGGTTGGGTGCATGCAGTCTTTGACACCGTTTCTTGTGGAGTCTCTGGTGAGGCTATTGAGGTTGTTTGTTAGCTGGCCAGCGGCGTCGGTGACGACGATACTCTACTACGGCGAGGCGCTGCCGAGGAATCCGAGGTTGCAGCGACTCGTCCGCGATGAATTGCTCGACGACGATAACTTCCTGTTCCATTTTTTGATCGCCATGTTTAGATGCTTCTGGTACTGCTCGTCGATCTCTTCTTTCCTTTTTCTCTTCATAGTCGTTACCATCTCTTGCAAGCATTATCTCTTTGTAGTTCTTCTCCTGAATGGAATTCCATGTTGAAGTAAAAGCATGAAGAAGTAAGCTCTCTCTCTCTCTCTCTCTCTCTCTCTCGGATTGCTTAGGAAGATTAAATACTGATTATTAAAAGGACAGAATTTAAAGCAATGATGGATTACAAGCATTAGAACTTTGTAGTTTCTCCCTGATGGAATTCTAATTGAAGAAAAAGCAGCAAGAAGTAATCCTCTCTCTCTCTCTCTCTCGTTGCTTTAGAAGATGATGGGATTCCAAGGACAGAATTTAATGGAATGACATAGGAACAATTGAACAGTTAAACATCATGAGCTTAATGACTATATGTCACACTTTCTTACTTTTCTGGCTTTGTTTTTCTTTTCTTCTTTTTTTTCTTTTTCGCAAGAACAGAGAAATTGGATATAGGTAGGGCAATTTCACTATCGTTCTTGTTATCATTGCTGTAGGCAAGGCAAGATTCAATCCAGTGCTCTAAGATGCCACCAAATGCACAATCTTTTGTGAATTAAAATTTCAGCCATCATTCACCTTACAATAACTAACAAAGATTAACCATAATATCATACATGTAGGTTCTTAGAGTTTGGATGAATATATCTGTTAAATTTATAAGGGTATAAACTGAAAAATCATTGAGATACATAATAAGCTACCTACTGCAACTCTTTCTGCAGAATGAATAGAGACAGTTTGGAAGCATCAACTTAGATCAACATCAAAGGCTAGGCTGCAAGGCTCCTGAGCATTGCAGGAGCCCAGTATCTAACAATATCTTAATTAGCCTTAATCCGACCATGGCAAGATAGTTAAGACTTGTTTGACTAACAATAAAATCACCCGCAAGCTCAGAGTTCATCAGCCATTCAGACCAGCAAAGACAAACAAAATACAACAAAGACGCACTTCAATTGCATTCTTTTGCTCACTCACTGAGAAAGACCATGCAGCACCAAATTTTCATAGAATATATTGATTGCCTAATCTACACATTTTGATTTCTATTCTTGGTACTTAATGACTTTGATGTAACATGAAATAACTATTTGCTGCTTAATTAGGACAACTTCTAATTCCGCTTTCTATTAACCTTTGATGACCTTTTGCATTTAGCTGAAGTTGACTGCGGCAAAGGAACAGGCAACAACGTACCCCCTTGGATATTGTCTGTGTCGACAGCATTAAGTGTCTTTTGGGCCTCAATGAAAACCATAAAATCTCTTATCTGCAGAATTATTTGAATTATCAAAAACAAGAAATTTTTATGTACATAAATATGCTGGCCAATCTCATCTGTAAGAAGAAGGGAAAGGAAGAAATACCTCATCTTCCAGATCACGGATCTTGTCATCCTTTATCTTTAGTGTTGTTCTCTCCCTAAGAGAGAAGCATTAAATTACAGCAAATTAATTTTTGAAAAAAAACATAAAGTTTATTAAGAAAACTAAAACTGAAACTCTGTGATGTCCTTTCCACACACAAAATGAAAAAGGTAACTAAGAATAAGCTCTGAGATGGTTGAAATGTTTGATATGAACAGAATGTTGCATCAATGCTCTATAAATACTGCACTATATAATGTAATATTCATTTTTGCAAACATATTTCCAGTTTCCCAGCTTCTCAAGATGATGCTAATCATCACAAATAAGATCAATGGAGTTGAAGTAAGCATTTCATAGGACATACAATTGACATGCCTCCCATGAGATGGATACTTCACTATTGTAAAGCTAAGGCTACTTGATACTAATGTGATATAAATGATGCAGTCAAAGAGAATCTATATATAAAAAAATACTTAGCTAACACATATGCCTCTCTCTTTAGAAAAGTCCATCCTGCTTTTGGGGTCAAGTTAATATATTACAACAATAACAAGTAATAATACCCAACCATCTGGGGTATCTTTTTTCCTCCAATAAGTTCTGTAAAAGGTAATACCATAGCCAAATCAATATGCTAATCAAATTAATAATTTTAAGAAACAATACTTAAATATCAATTTCGTTGATTTCAAAAGCATATGAAAAAGTCTAGGGAGAAAAAAGGATTCGTATATGGTTTTTATTGACTTAGAGAAAGTCTATGATAGGATTCCTAAAGATTTATTATAGTGAGTTTTAGAAAAAAAGATATATCCACAAATTACATTGATGTTATTAAATATATATATGATAATGTATGAACTTACTAGTCACTTAATTTTAAACTTGAGTTACGAAGTCAATCCTTAGAAACTAAAAGTTTTAGATGAAGTAAAGCTAAAACTTAATATATGAGATATAATTTTAATAATTCTAGAAATAGACAAGAGAATATAATTAAGTTGGAAGGATAAAAACATCCTTTAAGTAAAAGCTTTAAGTATCTTCAATTATTCAAAAAGATGGAGGGATCAATAAATATATACAGTTAAAATGACGATAAGCATCAGGAGTCTTGTATGATCATCAAATACCTTTAAGATTAAAATAAAAATTTTATAAAACCGTTGTAAGACCAATAATACTTTATAGATCTGAGTATTGAACAAATAAAAAACAACATATGTAAAAAGTTTGTATTACCGAGATACGAATGTTGAAATAGATATATGGAGTTACTAGGAAAGATAGGAAAAAAAATGTTGATATTCATGAATAATTAAGTAGCACTTCGATAGTGAATAAGATGAGAGAAAATCGTTTAAGATAATATGGACATATGCTTAAGAGACCTCCGAATGCAATAATCAAAAGAGGAGAAATGATTAATGTTAATGGTATGATAGGAGGTATTAGAAGACCTAAAAGACCTTAATAGAAACTATAACTAAATATTTAAATACTTTGAACTTAACTAAATATATGACTTGCTACATATCTCAATGATGGCAAAAGATTCATGTAGCCGACCCCAAATAGTTGGGACTCACGACTTTATTATTATTGTTGTTGTTGATTTCAAAGCATCATATTAGCCATACCAGTTATACCATCCAAGCATATTGGTTTAACAGTTGACATATTAATCAATTTTTTTAATGTCTTTATTCATCAGCATCAAGGTTTTCCATATCGAGTGATACTGCCCATACCGAGTGGTATGTACCGATCCGCCAACTGACCGATACGCAGACCGCCTGCTATCGCCAGGTAGCGATTGTTTCTGCCTGTTACCACGCGAAATTACGGTCGATTTCAACCATCAGCGACCGCTGTCGAGCGATAATGGTCGATTTCGACCATCACCGACCGATTTTAAGCGGTATCAGCGAAGGAGGGAGAAAGAAGAAGAGGAGAACCTGGAGATTTCTTCGCGCGATCCGTCGCCCGCGGGCGATTTCTTCTCCCGGCGCGGGGAGAAGAAATGTCTCCCTGCATGGGGAGAAGGAACGAGGCAACATCGCCCCCTTTCTTTTTTTCTGAACTTATTTTATATTAATTATATTATACCGAGCGGTATGCCTAGTGTGTACCGCTCGGGTACCGGGTATCATACCATACCGAGCTGAGCTCTGTATGCCGATACGAACCGGTATGGCAATCGTTGATCAGCATACCAAGGCATATCAATCATCAAGTATTCGGTCAATAAGATTCTTGTATGCAACTGGTGTTTAAAACCTCAATCCACATAAACTGAAAGAAGCATACCTTTCTTCAACTTCCTTGATTTTTTCATGCCAAATATTCTGGTTCTTCATAAGATTGTCATTGATCTGAAGGTAGAAGAATCAGAATATTAGAAGGCACAACAAAGTATAATAAATAGAGAAGGGATATATTAGTGCTCACAAACTTTATGGTTCTTCGTACGATTCTAGTAAATTTAAAGTCAGAAGAATCAGCAGCACATAAAAAGCAACACCAATAGTATAATGAAAAGAAAAGCAGTGGATTGGTCTTGTAAACAACAAAGGAATATGCTTGGGGAACAACATTATGATAGAAGTAGCTTACATCAGCAAGTGCTTTCTTCTCCCTCGTAACATTTCCAATTTTAAGTTGGATATCTTGCAGCTTCAAACTTACAGCCTTTTCCACAGCGTCAGAAATGTACTTCTCCCTATTTTCTTT
This sequence comes from Ensete ventricosum, assembly GCA_029747655.1. Lineage (NCBI taxonomy): Eukaryota > Viridiplantae > Streptophyta > Magnoliopsida > Zingiberales > Musaceae > Ensete > Ensete ventricosum. Next base: position 32,489,781 of record JAQQAF010000004.1, on the reverse strand, counting down.
TTCCTTTTGAAGTAGAGTTTCATAATACTATGAATGAAGCAATAAATACAAATCAGCAGCACTTTAGGTTGGTGCTTGGAATGTAAAGTCAACTGTATAATTTAACCAATGTGATTAAAGAGAAAAGATGTTTATTGTTTATCATGAAAGAGTTTACTTGGAAAGATGGAGTACCTGTCTCTGGCTTTCAAGTTGACCTGCAAGTAGATGGTTGTATTCATCCACAATCTGTAGCATATTTACACAAGACAAGTCACATTGATGACTTACTATAAATGGAAAAGTGCTATTACTGCATGTCAAAACTTATAAAACAATCAAGACGAAATGTAGAAGTGAATTTTACAAACCCTCACCGCATCAACTTTACTGTTCAATATAGCTCCACTAATTCCAAGGTCATCACTGCATTCGCAGTTGACGCAGTTTTCACCGACAAATCTGCTATTTGACTTTAACTTGGCCAGTTTATCATCACTTCTAGATTGATTTAGTCGATGGACATAACTATCACCAACATAGTCCCAAACCCGTCGTGTTTCCAAATCAAGAGAATAGCAATGTTGAGTATCTTTCCAATGCCTGATAGCATGACCTTCTTTGTATCTTTAATAACAAACACAAATATCGGTTAAACAAAAAGCCTCATTAAACTACGTACTATTTGACATCTGAAGGCAGAGATACACTGTCCCTTGAAAACAGGGCAATTAGACATACCTTCCACATCCAACGAAACCACAGATCACACAGATCCAGAGATTTTGTGGTGTCCCACAAATTGAGCATGTCGGTTTTTCAGAATGTTTCTGACAAAATTGGCACACCTGAAATTTTCAGATAAATTTACTGTCTGTTGTCAGCCAAAAAACCACAACTTTCTAAGAAAATCATTGTGTCAAGATTAAGAAATTAATAACAAGCCACAATCATTTTTTTGGCAACTTGTCTGTTCCAAGCTTTTACTTTAGAGAAATTCAGCAACAAAAACAGCAAAATGGTGACCATGGAGCACAAACTTTCCGATTCATAGTCCGCTTCTCAAAAGAGAACCCTTTTTTCAGTGTAATAAGTAAACACTTAAGTTGCCATCAAGAAAGCTGTTCCCAAACACAAATAACAAATAATACAATAACATTTTAAGACAATAGGTTATTATTAACAAGAACCCCATATGTAAATCAGTCATGTGAAAAGCTCTAGATGCTAAAAGGCACCAAGGTTCCAAAATGTCCCAGACACTGTGTCTCACTCGAGCTAAGCTAGGAGCCCATCAATATAAAAATTATAAAAATTTAGATAGCATAAAGACAATCACTAGAATAAAAATTAAATAATACATGAATCCAACATGCTCGCCCCATGTAAAAATTGCCTGTTCAGCGACATTCTACCTCTCCCTGCCATGTTCTGTTCAGGCCGTCAAATCTTGCATGCTGACCAGAACATATAGACTGGTTGTCTAAATATGCCCTACATATTTGCCATTATTAATGCTCTTTATTGGTTCAACAGTGATGTACTTTTCTTACCAATAAGATGAAATTTTCAGATATTATGTACTATGTGATCATAAAAAACACCCTAATTTAAGTACAAAGATAGAGGACAGGTGTTCCAACAATTTAAATCAATATAAAAAGAGGAAGGAAGGAGTAAGAAATAGGCAGAGGCATATTGGTGATGTAGAGCCAGAGCTGAAGACCTGACAATAGAGAACCAAGGAAACAGAGAGGGCAATGGCAGAGGAGATGGAGAGAGTGGTGGAGGAGAGAACTATCGGGCACGAAAGACAAAGAGGGCAACGGAGGAAACAAAGAGGACAGTGAAGGACAGTGATAGGCAGAAGAGGCAAAGAGTGAAGCATCGGTGGGGTCGTTTGACTTGGATACACAATCTACTTGATTGAGTCACTCGGTGAAGCTATGGCCAGGCTATGATGGTCAGAGGAAGAAAAGTGACAGCCATGAGATCAAGACAAGGGTGTTTGAGTTGATTCGCCCTGAGGGATGGCAACAAGATCATAGATTATTTTACCTTAAGGTGATCAAGTTGCATCAAGACTCAGTTCAGGCTTGGGTCTGGCTCATCATGATCGGTTGGCTCACTACGCCTACATTGGCACTATGTGGAACCCAAGCAAAGGCGTCTTTCTTGACATGTTTTGTGGCACTCAAGCTTGTCTCTCCTAGCCCAAACTCCTACGCGAGCACTTGAGCGCCTATCAATATCAATGATATAAACAATGTTGAGCATGGTCTATTTGATGTTGTGTATAATGAAATAGACTAGAAGCATCTCTTGAAAACATAAAATTATCACAAAAATCCTGCAAAAGCCACATTAATAACAATGGCACTTTGTACAAATATCTGTAGCACATGTTTTCATGATATGGCACAAAACCCTCTCAGGGGTGGGTTAGCACAACACATGATGGGGCACATGGTGCAACACATGCTACACCATGCTGTTCCCTTGTATGTCACATATGCATGCTCATGTATTTAAGCACACTCCTATCACGTCTTGACTCCCTTATGAAGGTTCAAGATGTTGATCTGACACTGATTTCAGTGACCTAATGGACTGATATGTCACCGTCATATCAAGCAACAAACTAACTTGTACATCCAGTATCATTGAAAAATAACAAAAAAAAAGAACAATATATGTACCAATACTTTGTACATATAAATACCAATTGGTACATATTGGTTCAACTGGAATTCATAACCTTGTCCACTATGATGAGTTGCTACCATATATAGTATGTCAACGAAAGGACATAAATGTTCTAGTCATTTTCAAGATCGGTCAGATAAGAGCGACTGCAGCAAAAATAAGCTGCTCAGTGTCTAACAACACTGTCCACAAAAGACAAAATTAGCAAATATTTTGCTAGGATATCATGACTTGTGGGCATTTCTTATATGAAGAACTGCAATACAATCAGAAAATAGAAGAAAAAAGACAACCTAATTGCATTTTGCTGAAAATAAAGGTTGAAAGTCATAGTAATCCATAACTGAGATTTTCAACCGAAAATATAACAATTATATATTATTTGGTAGCCAGGAAGAACTTACAGAGCAAGAAGAATTAACCCACTTGGAAATGCACGAGCATTGAAATGAGTGGTCACAAGTTGTTGCAATAATCCCACTGATGTCTTGGTCCAATCTCTCTAGATCATCAAATAAGCAAAAGAGTAGAAATATAAACATATAAGTTGGAATGACACAGCAACCAAGAGCTAGACACAGTAGGATGTATGACATTAATAAAAAATCAATACAGCTAATGTGGCTGTCCATCTCTACAATAGTTGAGGGGATATTATTACACATTATAAGGCAAGAATCAGATAAACATTAAAAATTCAGTATCAAAGAGGGCTTACATAATAATTACCGTCTGTCAAATAGCAGTCTAGAAATTAATTGTGATCTTACATCGTATTGTAGCTATCTGCCTCTTTGGTTTGATAAGGGCATCTGAATTGATACTGGAGTGCCAATGTAAACATATATAGTGCAAGATGACAATTTGAAACCAATCAAGGAATAACTCATTCTGGAATTGATCTATTCATTATCCCCGAACAACAATAACAACAACAACAGCAAAACTGTAAAATCTCAACTATTTGGATCACATATGTTTATTTAAGTTAAAGGGTATTTAAATTAATCATTTCATCTCTTCTAACTATCACATTTGTAGGTCTCTTGAGCACATGCCTATACTTTGTTAAATGATTTTCTCTTCTTTTATCCTCTATCAAGACGGCACCTAATTGTTCATGAATGAAAATATTTTTTCTATCTTTCCTAAAACTTCATACACCCACCTTCACATTCTCATCTCAACAACACAAACATTTTACATAACTTTTTATGTTATTTTCTTAACCATCCAACATCCACATCCATAAAACATTATTGGTCTAACAACTGTCTTACAAAATTTTTCTTTGAATCGCAAACATACCCGATAAACACAGAAAACTCCTAATGCCTCTTGTCATTTTAGTCATGTTGTTTTTACTCTATGAATAATATCTTCATCAATCTCTCCATCTTGTTGAATAATTGATTTAAGATACCTAAGTCTTTACTTAATGAAACTTTTTGCTTATTCAACTGAACGATATCATATACCTATTCCTAGTATTACTAAAATTGCATCTCATATATTCAGTTTTTGTCCTGCACTCCTACTTAATCTAAATCCTTTAGTTTTTAAGGATTTCCTCCACAATTAATGCATTATGCTCAAACTGACTTCAAAAATGAAGCAAAGAAGATCTTTTGCTAATTGCACTAATGATATCACTACTGATGTCAAAAATAATACAAAGTACTTTTGTTCAAGAGAATTAGCACTACCACATTGCTAAAAAGCTCTGTTCTATTAAATCCATTATTGTGAAAATAGGCCTAATATACTTAATAAGGTTTCACCAAAGAATTGCAGAACAATAAACTAGAAGCTACCCATGTGCAAGATCAACTGTATTAATAGACATTTCAACCATATATTTCTTAATCTTACATTTTTTGTAAGAAATGAAATTTTATCTTTCTGATCAAAACGATCTCAATGGATAAAAACTGATAAAGCTAGTAGCCACATATGAGAAGATTATAAGAACATGAGATTTATCAATCTTCAGTGGAGTTAGTATTTTGACAAACGCCACCTATGATGCTGCTACACATTACAAGTAACTCTTACAACATCTGACAGCATATATAGCAGTGAGAAATTAATCAAGAAAGAGAATTTTCAGCAGTCGGGTAAGGTTTCTCATCTTATCAGCATACAAGGCCTATGTAGTATAAGCCTTTGGCCATGACAATTCTGAACCGAGGATTTTAAAAGGCACTCGGGCCCTCACCTAGGCGCTCGGGCGAGGCAAGGCCCGAGCACCTCATATAAGGGCCAAGCAATGTGCTTCAATAAGGCGCCGCTTAGGTGCTCGCCCGAGCCCAGGTGCTTCAAGCGAGCGCCTGATTGATATAGGGCAACTGGGTTCGGTTAATGTGTGTTAGTTGGTTCAATTGAACTAGCTAATGCATGCAGCTACCTCAAAACTTGTGCAACCCCGACTCCCGAAAGAAAGGAGTGGCAAAGTGAGAGAAAGGAAAGGAAGACTATTAACTCTCATATTCTTCCTTAAGAGGTGGATTCTTGTGAGTAATAGTTGAATTCCTTGTTTCTTGTTCAGGTCTAATAGTTAGTAGTTAAAGTCTGAGATTTCTGTGTCGCTGACTGGGCTCTCTTCCCCGCAAGCTACTTAACGTGCGCTTTCTCCCTCTATCTCCGTCGCTGACGATTTCTCCCTCTGCTCCCCCCCCCCCCGTCGACAATTTCTCCTGCTGCCTATAAGTCTTCCTCTGTCGTCGACCGTGTCTCCTCAACTTCCGTTGCTGCCCGCTGCCTGCTGTTGTCTGCGATTCCGTTGTCACTGCTGCTATCCACTACCTCCTATTGTTCGTGACTCCGCTGCCACTGCTGTTGTGGCTGTTGTCCACTGCTTCTCTTCTGAGTTCTAACTTCTTACTATCAGTTTCACTGGGTTATATTTTTTTTATCCCTTTTATCAATTATACTCTTCCCTTCTAACTGCTATTAACAATATATATTATACTGTTAACAGTAGATTATTAATTACTGTACAAAATAATCTTTATTTATTAGGTTAATAATATTATATTTTTTATATTTTAGAGCGTCTCGCTTCGCTTGAGCGAGCGTCTAGTGCCTCGGGCGTTTTGGGACCTTGGCGCCTTCTGACACCTAGCGTTTTTTAAATCACTGTTCTGAACCAAAGTACTACTGGCGCTACGACAAGGCCTATCAGGTATAAATTTATTTCCATGACAAACAGTGATATCAAGCATTACATCTAACCAAGAGCCTTATATACATAGTGAAATCTTGTCTTGTTTAATACATCAACTTCATCTTTAACATGCAAGTTAATCTACAAAGTGTCTAAAAAATTCCATTACCAACAAAACTTGGAAGTGAACATCCCCTACAATTTTGCTAGGTTTATGAGCTTCTCATCACTACAATCCAAGCCTCATCAACTTTGACTTTGATCATCTTTAACTGAGGTGAACAAATACTTCATGAAGGAACAAAGAATGAAGAAAAAGTAGCAGATTTTGTCTTCTTTCACCAAAGACCATCAGATCTCACCATGGGATGGAGAATGACCAATGCACAAAGATCACACATAAAATAAACAATAAATAACTGAATGTAGGAGAGAGAAGGGAGAGAAGTCCTAAAATTTTATCCATCAGGGATAATTTTTCAAATTCAGCAATATCTTGCTTTGTTTGGTTGGGAAATTCTAATCTTAATACCACTTCAATCAAAGAACAAATTCAACACAATGGATTGGCATGGAAGCCTACCAGGCCAAAGTTGTTATAAAGATGATTGACTCAATTAGCTACATCTTAATTATTTGATCTTCAAAATCCAGCCTACAACCATCCATCTCAGGTTCTTTTATATCACTTTCTTCAAGAAATAAGATTGTCTGGTTATTTCATTTATTTATGCTCTTCAATATGGATTGCTAATGTTAACTGGTACACATTTTACTAATAACTGGCATTGGGCGTTAGCCACATGCTATATCATGTGCCTGTTTCAATAACTAGGAACTTGTACAGGCATGTGTCTAGCTTAGGCACAGTGTAAGGAGGCACATACCACACCGTAGCAACATAATATGTGGCCTTATAGATGTCTGTAATATTTTGCCAGATTAAGGCAACAAAACAATGATTAAAGTAACAAAGAAGAAATTGCACGTTTACATACATTTTCTGGGAGAGTGTAATGTGATTACATTCCTAGAAACTATTCATGAGTTAAAAGAAAACAATATTATGAACAAAAGTTGAAAAAACTGAATACCAACAAGCTATAATCTCACCGATGCATACAGGGCATGTAGGCAACTCTGAGGAACCAACTGGGGGAGTTCCTGCAATTTTTGTGGACTCAGTGAACTCCACAGAATCTATAAAGAGAATGTGACAAACTTCTCCCTGCAGTTCCAACAAGATACATAAAGAAGAGGAAACGGGGAACTGGAGAAGTAGCTAAACTTTAGATATCACTTCACCTCCGTGGAGAAACGCCATCCATTAACATCAAGATAGAATCCATCAGCACTTTTCTGATCATCAAACTCAACCAGCACACTGTATCGATCTTCAATCCCATCATTCCTGCAAAGCCGTGACAAGTAGTCCAAATCCCCTGATTTCTTCGTTGTTTCAATCCAAAGATTTGATTTTTACTGTATACCTGATGACCCGGATCACCGAGGAACGTTCGACGTAGGAGCCACAAAAGCGAAGGAGATCCTCCGGGGAGAGACGACTTGGAACAGCTAGAATCAGGAGAAGTGTGCCACGTACAGCCTACGAAAGAGACCGAAGCTTGTAAGGTAAGAAGAGAAAGAACGCCAAGAAAGGGAAGAAGGGAGCACGTACCGGGAGAAGGGACTCGGAAGAAGCTTGGGGGTTGGTGGTGGAGGACGACGACGATGCAGAGGTTGAGGGCGGCGAGAGGCTGCGGTAAAGATGGACGATGCCGCGGAGGAGCTGGATTCTAGGGTTAGGGTTAGGGTTCCGGCTGGTGCCCGCTTCTTCGTGGAAATCCCCGACGGCGTCATCGACGAGCACCGGTGACGGGTGAAGCGGGACAACCGCGGCGGTGCTGCGGCTGCAGCCTTCTTCGGCGTGAGGGGCGTCGAGAGAGTGGATTCTGACGCTGAACATCGCGAATAGACGTGTGTCGCGGCGATTTGGGACGTTCAATATTTTACCCGCTCGGTTTACTTACATGTTTAATTAAGTCACTCGCGCAGCACGTGCTACATAATCTCATTATTATTTTATTATTTTGTTAAAATTATTATGTAGCAAAATTGATTATTAATATATTGAAATAAATTGATTTTTTATTTTTTTTAATGTTCGAGGAACGCCGGGATGCCAATTTGGCTTAGTGCCGATTTGGTCACAAGATCATTGTCGGCTCGGCTGTTAGACTTATAAAACTGGATCGAAGATAGGTTTGACAAATGTCTGTTTCATTTTTACTTCAGAAAAATGAATGAAATACGAGTTTTGAAAGAGAGAACGCACTTGAAGTAACGTATATGAGATATAATGTCACATCAAAGATTTATAAAAAATAAAATATTTATTTTAATATTCATACTTTATAAAAATTAATTTTCAAAATTAAATTTTTTTTATAATAATATTTTATTAAAAAAGAATCATATTGTCTTTTTGGTAGGACCAAATGACAAAAGAATCTATTCTACGTAAATCTCATATCTACTATAAAATAGTATATTATTTGAAAATAAATATAAATTAAAAATATATCGATAATTACATAGAAACATTTAAGAAATCATAAAAAGAATTTTAATATTTATAATATATATAATATAATATAAACTAGTAACATATTAATTCGTTATTAAACTCATATATTAAAAAATAATGATAATTCTTATACAATAAATAAAATATACATCAACCAGAAGTAACATATCTCGATGATACACTCCTCTAATAGCGGAAAGAGAGACATACTCCATAAGATAAACTCCTCTCAACAATTGATGAATAAAACATATAGCGTACTTCCAACAATGGATCGAATGATATACATCACCTGCCTAAGTAGAGACACGTTTCTTCAAACAATGGATAGAGGATCAGATCATCTAATAGTCACGTTTAATGATCCATTAATCCTCGAAGTGAATCATCCTACTTACCATCGAAAGGATTCATAGTCAATCATAATTATTCATTATATTCATCAATTCATGCATGCATGCATCCAAAAAGTAGTATGATAAAATACTATGATGAATCATGCTTAATATATGATCTACTAGATTATGTTCATTAGTGGCTTCGCATTATGATATGCACATAGCTCCCTTCACAAGTTATACTTTAAATATGGACCATTATCATAGTCACGTATATTACATGATAATAATCACATCATTATCATAAACTTTAAAAAATAAAAAATCAATAATCGCTTCTGAATGATCCATTCAGATAAGATTTTTAAGTTCATCAAATTATAAAGGTACAAGGCATTAGTCTCTCAATAGCCCTCAATCAACTAGAACTCTAATTGTAATAGCCGAATTGACTTGAACCAAACTCAATTCAATTATGGCATAATGAAATCAATCTCATATCCTTAATATAACTGATTTGAAATCACCCTAGATAGATCTAATTTAGATTTGATTGATTTCAATTAGGTCAAATAGGTTTGAACTAGTCATATTAGATTGAAATTATCCTAAACTAGCTTAAACCAATCAAATATGTCTGATTCAATCAACTAACGAACTCAAACCGATAAATGAAGAGGAAATTAGATTATGTCATATAGTACTAGCCCAAATCAAACTGACCCACCTGAGTCTTGGATGGATCATATACGCCGAGCATGTCTGTCCTAAATAATAAGTTATGTTAAGGTACAATGGGTTGGATCGAGAAATGATAATATTGTCTCATGCCAGTTGTATAACTAGATGGACCTAACTTCACGAGATGAGTTGAGTCTTACTCAAGAATTGGGCTCGCAAGTTGAGTCATAATTAACTACATGGGTTGGATCATGCCTAATCATGTGAACTAGTGTATCTAGTCACATAGATTAGGTCATACATTGCCACATGATTTAGCTCTCACGTGACTACATAAGTTGAGTCATACATGACCATATGACCTGAGTTATGTTTGATCACATGAGTTGAGTTATATTTGGTCGCATGAGCTAGACTATATATGACCACATGAGTTGTATTATACCTTACCACATGAGATGAGTCTTACTTGGCCATAAGAGTCGAGTTGCCCTAATCTAGTAGACTCATCTTATTAAATTATATTTTAATATTTTAAACTATTAAAATATAACTCAAATTTATAAATTAAATAATTTAAATTCATGGTCTTACATTTAAAACTAATTAAAATAAAAACAAATCACACATAATTCTTAAAACATAGATATATATAATTAAATGAATTATAATTATTATATTAATCCAAAAATAAAAAATTTAAAATAATTAAATCAATCTCAAAATTCATTTAAACACAAGAGATTGTTATAAGTTAAATAATTATTCTAAAATCATAAATCAATTATCATCATAAATTTTTTAAATTAAAATATTATTATACTTCATAATATTGTAATAATTATAATTTCGAATATTTAAAATATTAATCAAAACTCATTAGAAAAGAATAGAGGATACTATATCTCCTTGGTATCCTCTTTCCTTAGGAAATCATTTCTTCCATCCTTCAGCTACTACTAGGCTTAGTAAGGAATGAGAGAGAAGGAGCCCCTTTATATAGGACAAGATGATCTCTTCCAAAAAGTAAATAATAATTTAATTTTTTATTTATTTATTTTTATTTTATTTTTATACATAAAGATAAAAATATAATCTTTATTTTATAGTTCACATAAAAAAAGAATTTGAACTATTTACTTTCTACAAAATCACATCACTCATTAGGAAATAAATTAATCAATTATTGATTGATAAATTTTTTAACTTGTCCACATGATTAAACAAATCAAAATTTTAATCGTTTCCTTAACCATACTACACAAATACGACTGTTAATACTTTAAATAAAATATATTATTTTTGATATTTAATTTATGTTAAAGAAAAAATTATTGACAATTATATTTCTCCCCACTTAATAGAAATTTGGTCCCCAATTTGATATAAAAAATAATATTAATTAACATAGTTGACACTTGAAATACTAAGTCAAAAATAAATCTAAATCAACTTGAAACTATTTAGACATAAATGTGCCACTAGACGTGTCTTCTTATATTTTTTTCAGTATAAAATATATGAGAAACTAAGAAAACTAATTTAATAAATTTGATTTTAGATTACCCATAACAAACATATCAAATTCTATTTCCAATAAATCATTAAATTTTTAGAATTTTAAAAACTAATTGATTGTTGACACAAAATATAAGTTAAGGCAACATGTCTAACTCAACAAACAAAAGCAATTTAAAGGATGAAAATTTATCCAACTATTCAACATATATTATTTTATAAGTCCAAACAATTTATATATTATATGTGTCAAAAAAATAATATTGTATTTAAAAATCTAATAATTGGATAATATCTAATAATTAATTTGTCGCTTATTAAATCATAACTTTATTCAAATTAATTACACATATAATTAAGTTTAAATATCAATACATATCAAATTTATTCAACTACAAAATCTCACAAATTATCATTGTAAAAAATAACTTCTACAAACCACCCTAATACATCTCAAATCTAATATCAATTTTAAGAATAATATATGATAACAAAAAAATATAAGAATAAATACTTTACAATTTATATAAATCTTTGAAAGACCCTATAAAATTTTGTGCTTAAAATTTGTCAAAACTTTTACATATAAGAGAATAATTGATACAAAGTATTATCTACAGTTAGTAAAACTATAAATATTAACCATAAGCATTTATAACAATGCAAGGCAAAGTTGAGGAAGATAATCAACCATAAAGAAACGACATAATAGGTAACAAATATATTCTTATAATTTTTACTAAATTTATTTTATTTATAATTATAGACAAGAATAATATTCCAAAGCAGAAGGCAATAATATTTAGAAAGTAATATGTTAAACTATAATAAAAATTATCTCAAATTTTATTCATATATAATTTATTTTAAATTCATAACAAAATTATAGGAATGAATTTTAGGTTCCCAACATGAATAAGTTATGGTCGAAAATGCTATAAGACTCATCCAATAAACTTATGTTTTTAGTAAAATAAAAATCTAAATATTACATAGTGAACATAAGCATCATATAATAGTCCTAATTAGATTAATAAATTATTTTTTAAAATAGATATAAATCAAATATATGCATCTTCATAAATAACTAAGTTAGTTAAAATTTATTTATTTATTATAAATATATCTAAAAAAATCATATATTCTATAATCAAATTAGCAACTCTTATCTACTTTTCAAAAAATGGATAAGAGCGTCATTACAAAATTATATTCAAAATGTAAAATTTTATGAGAGTTTCTACAACAAAACATTACAACACTTATTGTACTTTAGAGAAAATAACTAAAATTTTGATATTTTACTCAATAATATCTTCAGGTCATTTAACGAGACGCTCCTTGAGTAACATCTATATTAATCACTTTCTTATAAATATAAATCATATTTGGCTTAACAGAATGGCCACAATCTCTTAAAGTTATTGATGTGTAAATCCAAAATCTAAACTTCAAAACTAATTAAGTGATCTAATATTCTAATCATCACATATTCCAATAAGTCATCAAAATTATTGCTATGATATCATTTAAATTATCACATCTCATATTTATAAAAAAAATAAATTATTATTTTAATATTCATAATTTATAAAAGACTTTTTTTATTTTTAAATTTAAATTCTTTCTTTATAATAATATCCCATAAGTGATAAAAAAAAGTCTCTTTCACCTTAACCTCATATCTGTTTTAAAGTAGTAGATTATTCTGAAAATAAATATAAGATTAAACATATCGACATGATAGTAGGAACATTTAAGAAATCATAAAAATAATTTTAATATTTATAAAAAATATATAGATATCAATAATTTAATATAAAATGATAACAAATTAATTCATGATGAAACTCATGTATCAAAATAATAATAATAATATTTATATAGTAAGCAAAATCATACATCAGTCATATGTAACATATCTAGATGATATACATAATATTTAAATAATAAAAATATACATCACACCCAATGATGCGTTTTTTACTAGTGGATGGAGAAAACTCATATTATACTCTCAGTAGCGGATGAAGTGGTATCCTTCACCTATTTAAGTGTGTTGAATCTCATATTTTAATGATGAAACTAATTGATAAAGTTATGACCTAATATGCGTTGAGTGACGCAGGACTAGCTTTGATCAAGGAGAGATAAATCGATTAAAGCAGTAAAATCAGATGCTAGACCGGAATTGAACATATCACAATATTGGATGTTGGGCTGAAAGAATGGTTGACATGCTGGCCAACATGTCGATTGGCAATATGCCGCAAGAGAGGACGATGCACCGAAGGTTTAGACGAAGCGTCAGATGTACCAATGATATGCTGGACAACTTAGTATTCTTGTTTATAATTGATTATGTCTAGATTGAAGTAGTTATGATCTATTTGAGTTAGTTTTGGGTGTAACCATGCCAACTCAATGAAGGGCTCATTAGGTCTTAATTAAGCCTTAATTAAGGTTGATTTGAGCCCATTAGGAGGCTCATATCGTTGACCTAGAAGGATGTACAGCCAGGTCAAGAGATGGTACAACTCAAGTATAAAAATTACTTTTTCATAAAACCTAGGCGGTGGTATCACTGGCTGTTGATGGTGGTACTGCCCGTGCCCATAAACCTGGGCTCTATTCGGCTGTAGTACCGTTCGTACCCTGAAATCTCGAGGTGTTTGATTTTTTGGCTCTAATTTGTGAATATAGTTGGGGTCTGTAAATACCCTAGGCATTCTTGCTTCGGATAGCAAGAAAATATAAGAAAAACTTATGAAAATATTATTGTAATTCTTTGAGAGTTCCTTTCCTCTTCTCTAAGTATGAATCCTATTTAAGGGAGGGTTCAAAGAATTGTAATGATTATCTCCTAAACCTGTGAAAAGGAGAATAAAGCAGTAAGAGGGTAGTTAATCTTCGCCCATTTAAGGAAGATCAATAGTAGAAGTAGGTAGCCTCGAGGGAAGAGGAATTGGTGGTGGACATAGGTCATATTGACTGAACCACTATAAAATTGGTGTGCTTCCTCTTCTTTGTTATTTACCTTGATTGCTTTCTTATTTAACTGTCTACTATCTTTGCTTTCACTTTTTCAAATGTCTCTACATTTAAACACATTTACAATACAGGTTTTATCAAACAAAATTTTAAATTAACGTTATTTTATCGAAAGCACTGATTCGCCCCACTTTTTAGTGCTGATTTCAGTCCTAACAAAGTGAAAACATATTCCTCCTAATATCATATAGAAGAATTGTCTAACCATCACATCACATATGCCTTACTTGCCCTCAACAGAAATATAAAGTCAATCATAATCATTCATTATATTTATCTATTCATGCATATATTCATCCAAGAAGTATGATAAAAATCATGGGGAACTATACATAATGTATGATCTGTTGGACTATGTCCATTAGTGGCTCCACACTATAATTGGCTCATAACTCCCTTCACAGGTTGTACTTCCAATATAAACTACTAGCATAGTCACGTATACTACATAATAATAATCACATCAATATTATAAACTTAAATAGTAGAAAATAAATAATTATTTTTAAATGATATCATCAGATAAAACTTTTAAGTTCATCATATCATAGAAATATAAGACATCAATCTCTCAATAGTCCTCAATCAACCAAAACTCTAATTAAAATATTTTAATTGACTTAAACCAAACTCAATTCAATTAAGAGCTAAAGTAATTAATCTCAAATCCTTATAACACTAGACTAGTCTAATTTAGATTTGATTGATTTAAAATTATCCTAAGTCATCTTGAAGCGATCAAACTTATTTAGTTCAGTCAACTAACAAGATTAAACTAATAAAAAAAAGAGAAAATTAGATTATACCACATAGTGCTATTCCAAATTGAACCAACCCACCTGAGTCTTGGATAAGTTACGTGCATCACACATATTTGTCCTAAGTAACAAACTAGGTTGAGGTACAATGAGCTAGATAGAGAGATGATGATGTGTCTAATGTCAATCACATAGTTGGGTGGGCCTAACCTTGCGGGTTGAGCTAAGCCTCACTCATGAGTTAGGCTCAGGCTTACCATAAAATTGAGTCATGCTTAGTTTGTAAGTTGGGTTGTGCCTAATTATATGAGTTAAGTCATGCATGACCACGTGGACTAGGTCGTGCTGGTTACAGGTGTCCTACAAACCAATCATGTGAATGATGACACTGTAACATGTTGCGCGATCTTTTTACTTATTATTATTATTGATATTTTCTCACATTATATATATATATATATATATATATATTGTCTACTACATATATATTGTGATGTCCTTGATACCGCTAAAGAGGAGGACATTTGACCTCCTTAATCATTTTCTATATGATCTAAAAATTTCAAGGATATATGATCTTCCTAGGTAATAAATCTCATACGACTCATAGTTTGTTATTTTTATGATTTTTCGCATACTAATCATTGCACGACGATGTGATAAATGTGGGAAACAAGTTTTATTTTTATTTTTTCATTGTGCATATGATACTTTATTGGTTTCTCAACAGTGGTATCAGAGTCAGATTGCTCGTGCAATAATTGGTTTTTAAAGTGTGTGTGATGAGATTGAAACACATAGATTATTTTTTGTGTAACTTACTACGATCTTGTCATAATTTTTAGATATGGACAACACCCCTTCTCGCTATTGAGATATGTTATAGAGAGGCCCTTTGACGTCAAAATTGTTGACATAAAAAAGAGGGAAAAGGATAGCAACTATCGCTGCCCTGTAAATTGGTTGAGAGCAAGGTTTGCTGCTCTCGGCTTGGCCAAGGACTGCATGATCGAGAGCAGCAAGCTCTCAACCATGGGAGAGCAGCCAACAGTCCTGACCGCATGGGGAACTCTGACAACTAGGGTTTCCACTACCAAAGGTAACCATGTGGCCATGGACTCCTAGCCATAATGGGTAGTTGGGCGGCTAGGGTTTGCTGGCCACCCATGGCAGGTGGCAGCCAAGCATGGTGGCTATGGAAAATACCTTAGTGTCACGGACTTAGCTGAATTTGCCTAAGCCGTGCGACACCCTTGCGGCACTCCCGAAGACTTAGCAGAAGTTGCCTAAGTCGTGAAGTAACCTTGCCTATTATTCCAGACTTAGCTGAGATTGCCTAAGTCATGAAATGCCCAAAGCGTTATCTGTCCGCAAAGGGTCAGCCCTCTTACAACCTCTTAAGGTCTCGTAGGACCTGCAAAGAAGAAGTTGATTAGCTTAGAAACGAGCGACGGACACGTCCCGACGTCTCGCAAAGCGGAAAGCTGTACAAGCAATTTGTCGAATACCTTGAGTGCAACAGAGAAAAGAGAGAAAGAGAGCGAAATAAAACTTTGGAGGGTTGTAGGAATAGTCGCAAGTCCACAAACGACGGTTTCAAGGTATCAGACGTAAGACAAGTTCAATTGCTGATGAACACCTACGTCCGACATATACCCGGAACCCCATCCAGCCTGGTGCCACTCAGGGGGTTCCAAGGTGCTGAAATGGCTGACATTTTGCATCGCTCAGAAAGGTTACCGTGACACACGAAAAAGACCAAAAAATAAGGCTGTTTTGGCTCTATGCAGCGAGCGATCGTTCTGCAACCTTCTGCACTACTTTCGCTCACATTTTTTAGGTAAAAACACATAAAATCAAGGCAAAACAAGCTGCCAAACATATGTACAAAGAAGAATAAGTGACAAATGGTTCATGGAGCGAAGATGTTGTGGTTGAGCGACGACCGTTCGTGACATTCTCCCCCACTTAAACTATCGACGCCCTCGTCGACGCTTGTTGGTAGGCTTTGACGCGAGCTTCTTCATGTCGCAGGGCATCTTTTGACTCCCAATTGGCTTCTGTTCTAGGAAGCTTTTTCCACTTTACCAAGTACTCGATTTGCTGCGCTCCATTGGGTAGCTTTATCTTATGATCCACTAGAATAATTTCAACTCGCTTCTCGTAAGAGGCTCTGGTAGGGGTTAGACGAGTTGGAACATTTCGAGAATCATCTTGCAGATTTGAGTGGTAGGCTTTCAAGTTGCTCGCATGGAAGATGTTATGAATTCTGAACCATGCTAGCAGTTGTAACTTGTATGAGACATTGCCTACCCTGCTGATGATTGGAAAATGCCCTTCATACTTGCGTACCAATCCTTTGTGCACTTTGTGTCTAAAGAACTGGAGTGATGCTGGTTGGAGCTTCACCAACACTATGTCACCAATTTTAAATTCTTGTGGTTGCCTTCCCAAGTCTGCCCACTTCTTCATCTTTTTGGTCGCCTTCTCCAAGTAAGCCCGTATAATATCTGTATTGCGATGCCATTCCTTTGCGAAGTGATAGGCTGATGGGCTACTCCCTGTATAACCAATAACCAGGGTGTGAGGAGTTGACGGCTGTTGTCCCGTAATAATCTCAAATGAGCTCTTGTTGGATGCAGAGCTCCGCTGCAAGTTATAGGAGAATTAGGCTATGTCCAACAACTTCACCCAATCTCGTTGGTTGGCACTTACATAGTGCCGAAGATATTGCTCCAAGAGCGAGTTAATTCTTTTTGTTTGGCCATCCATTTGGGGGTGGAGGCTTGTGGAAAAATATAATTTAGATCCTAACAACTTGAACAACTCGGTCCAGAATCGTCCCAAGAATCGAGAATCTCGATCACTAATGATGTTGTGTGGGACTCCCCAATACTTCACCACATTCTTCATCATCAACTTAGCCGCCTCCTCCGTTGAGCAATGTAGCGGTGCAACAATAAATGTTACATGCTTCAAAAATCGATCAACTACCACGAGTATCAATCAAAGTCCCCCTACCACGGGTAAGCTTGATATGAAGTTCATGGAAATGCTCTCCCAAGGCCTTTCTGGTATGGGCAGTGGCTCCAAAAGTCTCATTGGCTTCTGCTACTCTACCTTGTCCTGTTGACAAGTAAGGCATGTTTGAACATATTCCTCCACATCTGTCCCCATCTTCGGCCAATAGAAGACCCTCTCCACGAGAGCCATTGTTCGGTGGATACCCGGATGTCCAGCCCAAAGGGAATCGTGACACTCTTTCAGGAGTTCATGCCTTAAGTTATCCACTCACGGAACATAAACTATGTTCCCCTTGGTGTAGATAAGTCCCTCCTGGACCCAAAATCGTTGTGCCTTGCCCTCTTTGATGAGTTGCATCAGAGTTACTGCCTGAGGATCTCGGTACAATCCATCCCTGATCCTAGAAAGGAAGTTGGAGCGCAATTGACTTGCTTGGCCTCCGCCCTCCAACTGTATAGCATTCACTAGCTCCACTTTCCGACTCAATGCATCGGCCACGACATTTGCTTTTTCGGGCTTGTACTCCATTACCATGTCGAACTCAGCCAAGAAGTTCTGCCATCGTGCTTGCTTTGGGGAGAGTTTCTTTTGAGTTTGGAAGTAACTCAATGCGACATTGTCTGTCCTTAGCACAAATGGTGCTCCCAGAGGTAGTGTCACCACACTCGTAGACAGTGAACCACCGCTGTCATCTCCTTCTCATGCACAGGATATCGCCGCTCGGTCTCGTTGAGCTTGCGACTCTCGTAGGCCACCGGATGACCCTCTTGCATAAGAACTCCTCCAATAGCAAAATCAGAAGCATCTGTATGGACTTCAAAAGACTTCCCATAGTCTAGTAATCTAAGTACAGGTTCCTCCAACACAACAGTCTTCAGGTCTTGAAATGTCGCCTCATATTTGTCTGACCATCTCCAGGACTGCTCCTTCTTTAACAACTCCGTTAACGAAGCTGCGCGCTTCGAATACCCAGCTATGAAGCGTTGATAATAGTTGATGAACCCAAGGAAGGATCTCAACTCTGGCACCTTCTTTGGTGTTCGCCAGTCCGCCACAGCTCGCACCTTAGACTGGTCCATTCAGATGGAACCATTGCTGATTCGATGCCCCAAGAATAAAATCTCTGTTTGAGCGAAGTAGCACTTTTCTCTCTTCACGAACAAGGTGTTCTCCCTGAGAACTTTGAAAATTGTTCGGAGGTGTCTAACATGCTCCTCAAGTGTTTGGCTATAAACGACGATATCGTTTAAGTAGATGACAACAAACTTGTCCAGATACTCCTTGAACAACTGGTTCATTAGAGTGCAGAATGTGGCCGGAGCATTGGTTAAGCCGAAAGGCATCACTAAGAACTCGAATGCTCCATACCTGGTCACACAGGTAGTCTTTGTCTCATAACCTTCTGCAATGCGCACCTGCCAATACCCCGACCGAAGGTCGAGTTTGGAGAAGTACTTTGCCTTACCCAATTGATCGAACAAATCCACGATGAGCGGGATAGGGTACTTGTTCTTCACCGTCATCTTGTTAAGGACTCGATAATCAATGCATAATCGGAGACTCCCATCTTGTTTCTTCTGAAAGAGGACTGGAGCTCCGAAAGGTGCTCTTGAACTACGGATAACACCACCGCTTAGCAATTCATCCAATTGCTTCCTCAGTTCTTCCAACTCTGGAGGGGCCATGCGGTATGGTGGTCTTGCTGGAGGCTTAACTCTCGGCTCCAGCTCAATTCGATGATCCACGCCTCTGCGTGGTGGTAGAGTTCTCGGCAACTCTGTTGGCATCACATCTGAGAACTCCTTCAGGATGTTCGCCACAACAACAGGTTCCTAAATGGCCTCCCCGTCAAGTGTCTCTAGCTTCATAGCAGCTACACAGGTTGATTCATATTTTTGTACCATTTTCTTCAATTGTAAAGCTGATATTTATCGTAGGTCCTTGGTTCCTCCCCGAGAAACTGGAACCATGTAGGGATCATCGCCTCCCATCAGACACAAGAAGTTAAGGAATGGTACTGGCACCAACTTCGCTGCGTGCATAAACTCCATTCCGAGAATCACTTGGAAGTCGTCCAATGGCACTGCCATCAAGTTTATGCTCCCGCTCCATGTCCCGATCTTGACGGGGACCCCCTTTGCTTGTCCGGAGATCCGCTTGGCCTTTGACTTCACTGCCTTCATACGACTTGGGCTCTTCTCCAAGATGAATCCTAGTCGCTTAGCTTCACGATCGGCAATAAAATTGTGGGTCGCGCCCGTGTCCACCATTGCACGGGTTGTTCGACCATTAAGCTTGATGTCCACATACATCAACTCGTTGCTTCCTGCCTTCGGTGGCTTTGCCTTTGTGTTCTCCCCCACTTGACCCTGCAACACATTCAACAAACTCATTGCTCCCATCCTGGGTCCTTGCGACGCCTCACTGTCGCTACTGGAGTCAGAACTGCTCGATCTAAGGGCGGTAGCTTTGCCCTTGTCTGACTTACGAGGTAGAATCGATGCCGTTAAAGCATTAAGTGCCTATTTTTGTGGGCATTCCCTCACTTTGTGCGGTCCTCCAGACAAGAAGCATCCACTATATTTTGAGACTCTACCTCTTGAGCCCGGTCCCTTGTGGAAATTCTTCTTCTTTTGCTTGCCCCTAGACTCCTTCGCTCGAGAGTATTTAGATGGGTGATTCCCGAAGATTATTTCTTCTTTCTCGAATCCTCCAAAGAAACAAAGTCAGTTAGCATTTCCACGGCTACAATTGCCTCGGCTACATCGGTGACATTCCTCCGATGTAGTTCTTGTTGTGCCCATGGCTTCAAGCCATCGAGGAAGCTGAATAGCTTATCTTTCTTAGACATGTCCTGTATATCCAGCATCAGTGCTGAAAATTGTTTCAGATAGCCTTAGATTGTCGTACTCTGGCGGAGTTATCTCAGTTTCCTTCTTGCAACAAACTCTGTGTTCTCGAGCAAGAACTGAGTTCTCAACTCTCGTTTCAGATCTCCCCATGTGTCCACTCGACATCGGCCTTGCTGGATCTCTTCCCAATGGGTTCGCCACTAAAGTTTTGCATCCTCATTCAGATACATTATTTCTATAGCAACTTTGGTTTCTTCAGCATCGAGCCTTGTAGCACGAAAATACTGCTCCATGTCGAATAAAAAATTTTCAAGCTCTTTGGCATCCCTAGCACCTCCGTAGCACTGCGGCTCTAGTGCTATGAAGTGTTGTGGTGGCACAGCGCGAGTATTATTCCCTCCCGCGTCAAGAGTCCTTGTTAACACCATCACCTTAGCCGTGAGTTCCGTCACAACTTCATGTAGATCTCGTACGGAATCTTTGGTGTCCTATGTTAGTTGATCAATCAGGGATTCAACTTTCTCGATCTGAGATTCAGCTTCTTCTTGCGAGCTCTCTACCCCAAGTAGCCTTTCCTGGCCTTGGTAGAGTTCCTCCACGCTCGCTTCAAGAACATCAAGATGGGTTTCCGCCATTGTAAGTCTCTCTCTGTGGCCCTTCTTCCTGGTTGGCGCTCTAGATGGCGCCTCCTCCCCTCATGGAGAATACCCCACTTCACGCTCGTCTTGTTCACTGTAGCGCTCCTCATGAGTGGCTCCCATAGTTTGCGAGCGAGTTTGCACTTACAGCCCACCTACGGCTGCTTGGAGCAAGGGTCCCGCTTGTCCCATCTTGCTCGATTCACCATGATGTTTTACCATGGCGAGATTGTGAATCTTCTTCGCTATTCGTATGAATTGCTTGCCTACTCTGATACCACACTGTCATGGACTTAGCTGAATTTGCCTAAGCCGTGCGGCACCCTTGCGGCACTCCCGAAGACTTAACTGAAATTGCCTAAGTCGTGAAACAACCTTGCCCACTGTTTCGGACTTAGCTGGGATTGCCTAAGTCATGAAACGTCCAAAGCGTTATCTGTCCCTACTTTTGCTCATATTTCTTAGGTAAAAACACATAAAATCAAGGCAAAACAAGCTGCCAAACATATATACAAACAGGAATAAGTGACAAACGGTTCGCGGAGCGAAGATGTTGCGGTTGAGCGACGACCGTTTGTGATATTAGGGACCAAGGTTTCCTAGCTGCCCAGGGTTACCCAGTGGCCAGGGACTCCTGGCCGCAAGGGTGCCCCTAGCGGCTATGGTTTCCTAGCCACATAAAGGGTCTCTTTCCTGCCATATAGGGCACCTTATGGTAGGGTATCCCAAAAATTCTAGAAATAATTAATTAAATAATTTAGTTAATTATTAAAATATTTAATTAAATGTCTCAATGTCCCTCGACTACTTCCCCAGCCACTACCCTCATCTTCGTCCCTTCTTCCCCTGCCTCCTCCATTGCTTCCAGCATTGCTCTTGCCCTGCTCCACTACAGCCTCACCATCAATGCTGCCCTCGTTTCCTCTTCTCCACTAGCAGTGAAAATAGTAGCAGCCATCGCTCGACAGACACCCTGCCTGCGCCTCTTCTTCATCTCTAGTGCCTCGCCGCCACTACCGCAGTTGTTGAATCTTGAATTTTGATGATGAAATCAATTAATAAAGTTATGATCTAATCTGTGTTCAAGAAAGTGATGAAGGACAATCTTTGATCATGAAAAAACATAATTATTGACGTAGGAAATCAAACGTTGGGTCGGAGTCAAAGAACGGGCATCGAGTCGGAAATCGAATATTATGTCAAGATTGGATGTTACGGGAATCAACATGCCAATGGATCGAGCAATATGTCGAAGGAAAGCATGATACACTGAGGGTTTGGATGAACAAATGACATGCCGAACAACACGATTAACACTTCATAATAATTTATCTATATCAAAGTAATTGAGTTGGCTTTGAATGTAACATAACTAACTCAATTACGAGGCCATTAGGCCTTAATTGGGGCTGATGTAAACTTATTAGAAAGGTCATTTCAGTAACCCAAGGTTAGATAAGATAGATCTTCGTAGACACAATCTCCAAGATGACACAATCTTCAAAATTGTGTCAGGCGATGGTACCGCCCAAACTGAGTGGTGGTACCGCCCAGACACAATCTCCTATACTGTCAAGCGGTGGTACCGCCCAGGCTAGCGGTACTACTACTAGAACACAGTCTCCAAGGGGAGAGGCTGTCAACACCTCAAAAAATCCTCAAAAATTTAAATTTTGGCTTCACTTTTGAAGGCATTTGGGACCTATAAATATCCCACTCGTTCTTGTTTTCGGATGCAAGAATTAAGAGTAAAAAACTCGTGAAAATACTATTATAATTCTTTGAGAGCTCCCCCTCATTTCTTCTTGTGTAGTTTTTTTTAAGAGAGAGCTTTGAGACTTGTAAAGGTTATCTCCTGAACTTGTAAAATAAAAATAGAGCTGTAAGAGAGTAGTTGATATTCACATATTGAAGGAAGATCAATAGTGGAAGTCGGCGACCTCAATGGAGGAGGAATCAAGAGTGGATATAGGTCACAAGATCAAACCACTATAAAATTGGTTTGCTTCCACTTCTTTGCTATTTATCTTCATTGCTTTTTTATTTAACTATCTACTACCTTTGCTTGCACTCTTACAAACATCTTTACGCTTAAACATATTTTCAATACAAGTTTTATTGAGTGAATACTCAAATTAACATAAATTTTTCATAAGCACTAATTCACACCCCCCAGTGCTGCTTTGATCCTAACAATTGGTATCAGAGTCATGTTTCTCTCTATTTGGCTTAAAACTCAAGAGAGATGACTTTTATTGGTAATTAAGAGGGACTTTCTATCACTCATCCTTCCATGTTCAATGGGATGAATTACACGTATTGAAAAACTCGAATGAGAATTTTTCTATTTTCTATGAATTTCAAATTATTACATATTATTGAAAGTGGTTTTAAAAAGTCTTCCAAATCGATGAACGAATGAAATGATTCAGAAAAGAAGACTTTATCTTGAATGCTAAAGCGATGAATGCTTTATTATGTGGTCTTAATAAAATGAATTTAATTAGGTTTCTATATGCGAAACTACGTATGAGATTTGACACAAAATCGAAGTCACACACGAAGGCACTAGTTAAGTCAAAGAGTCAAAAATTAATCTTTTGGTGCATAGCTATGAGTAGTTTCGCATGAAATCAAGTAGACCATTGGCGACATATATGTTAGGATCAATTGGCACTAAGAGAGAGGAGAGGGGGGGGGGGGGGGGGGGGTGAATTAGTGCAGTGTAAATATTTTATTTTAAACAAAAACGTTTCGGTTTAAGTATAATAGGAAGATCCAAAACTTGTTGTTCAAATAAACTAAGTGAATGATAAGAAGATTGCAGAGTTACTTGCTTATTAATTACTTAAGAAAGAGCAAGGAAATCCGAAAGATAAGAAACATCGTAAGTGAAATGTTTGCTTTCAAAGAGTAAACAAGATCAGAAGCATTAATAAGGAAAGCAAAAGACGAACTCATAATTTTTATAGTGGTTCGGCACCAACGACCTACGTCCATTCCCGAGTCCTCCTTCTTGAGGCACACCGATGTCCACTATCGATTTTCTTTAGGTGAAGACCAAACCCTTACACTTTGCTTACAAAGGAGATAAGATTACACTCTTTGATCATTCCCTTACCCCTCTTCTTTTTCTTACAATTCTCACATAATATTTTCTCAGAATATAATCTCCAAAATTATTGTTTAGAATGTAAGAAAACTTGGGGTATTTATAGGCCCCAAATTAGCTCCAAAATTGGAGCCAAAATCTAACCGTATCTGAAAAATCCGGGTACGGGCAGTTCACCCCCCGACCTAGGCGGGTCAACCACGAAAGTACCCATATTCCTAGGTACGGGCAGTTCAACTGCCTAGCCTGGGCGGGTCGGCCCAAAAAGCCTGGGCAGTGATGATACACTCATGCTAGTTACAAGTGCTCTGCAAGCCAATCACGTGAGTGATGGCACATGTGACACACTACGTAATCTTTTTGCTTATGATTAATATTGACATATTCCCACATTATATTATTTGTTGCATATATATTGTGATGTCTTTGGTTTTGTGCAATGAGAATCAAATCATGATGAGATCACGATAATGAGATCGATTCACCTTTAAACATAGATTCTAAATAATCCCGGTCATAGGTTACTCGAGAGGGACATTGAGATAACCGGACATATCGATGTACTATATACCCATCCATATGATGGAGGCGGCTAGTCTCATAGCCACTTATGTGAAGACACTAAGGATATAGTGCAGGTGCTCATTGGAGAATGAGTTAACTGATTGATTCACTTATGGAATATTGTATGGTAAGGATACCTAATGTCAGACTGCGATTCCATAGTCCCAGTTGTATATCTGGTCCTTAGACTTGAGACACCCATGATGCCTTGTATGAGTACTCTTTTCTTTTACGCCAGACTTACAGGTTTGAAAAGTTTCAGATCTAGTACAGTTGGTTATCGGGATTGGTAGCCAACCTTATGAAGGCAATTGAGTGTCAATATAGGATCATCCACTCTCGGTATACGAGAGGAATATCCTATATATGCTTGCTCAGACAAATCCCTAGCCAGGGTCATTCGGATTGAGAGAGAAAGAGTTCTCCAAGAGAATTCGATTAGAGAGAGACTATGACGGATTCCGTATGTAACCTGACAGTACCATGTCCAATATACGATCTATGAGATATTAGTTGGATGAGGGATTATAGATACACGGTAACTGTGGACAGATAGGTCCGATGGATTTGATCCCCCCTGTACCGTCTGTGGACTATGACGTAGTGGCCTAGTACGTCCATAGTCGATGAGTCGAGTGAATTATTATGGGGATAATAATTCACTGTATCAGAAGGAGTTCTGATGGGAGCGAGTCACGGCCAGCTCGGTATCGGGCCTAGAGGGTCACACACATATGGTGGATGCTTCAGCGAATAGAGAATTGGATGGAGATCCAATTAGCCCATATTCTCATTAGATGAGACCCAATACTGATGGACTCCTTGCTTAAGGCCCAATTAGAGGCCTAAGGAGATTTTGGAAAGAGATTCAATAATGCAAGGTTAGTGGGTAATTGGATGGAGATCTAATACCCACTAAGGAAGGAGCCCTAGGGTTTTTTTGTGGCTCTCTATAAATAGGAGGGGAGACTCATGGTTGATAGACTGCAGCTTTAGCCACCACCTCCTATTCTCCTCCCTCCGTCTGTACAAGAGTTGCAAGATCAGATTGGAGGAGTTTCGCTGCAGAGATCCATCGTGTGGATATCGCTAGAGAGGAGGACGCTTGACCTCCTCATCTTCTTCATTCGGATCTGGAATACAGGGATATATGATCTCCCTAGGTAAAATCAATCTCGCACACATCGTGGTTTTTCGATTTTTATGATTTTTCTCGTGACCCTAATCTTTTGCACGACGATTTGATCTACGTGGGAAAGCAATTTTTATTTTTGATTTCCGTTGCGCATGTGATGCACCTGCTGAGGTTTCCCGATAGTGGTATCAGAGCCAAGGTTTTCATGCGAAAGATTGGTTTAAACCTTGCAAGGGGCCTTGGCCACAACCGGCCTGGCCATGGGTGTCCGGCCCTGTATGGGGGCTGGCCGTGGCTGGTCGCCTTTCCTCATCGCTGCCTTCGCTGTGAAAATACAGCAATAACGCATAGAATAATTTTACGTGATTTAATATCATTACATCAGCGCTTGCCGCAGGGGCGACTGCCCACGCCGACGGAATGTAGCGCCGCCGCCTGCGTAGGGCAGCGACGACGGCGTAGTGAGGATAATGGAAGAGGGCTAGGGCATCCTTTTGAGAAAAGGATGATCATACCTCTCTGAATTAGAGAAATTCTAAGGATTATCCTCGTGTACAAAATTCTCAAAATACCCTCAATAATTTTGAAAATTCTAAGGACTGTCCTAGATCCAAAATTACAAAAATACCCTTGATAATTCTGGAAGTTTCGAGCATGTCCTGATTTCCAAAAAAATAATTAATTAAATAGTTTAATTAATTATTATATATATCTAGTAATCATACATATGATATGATGTACATGTGATGTATGATGTGGATGGATGATCATGAGCCATGTATTGTGATGTGTGTAATTATGATTATTATTATTATTGGGGCCTACAAGCCTGCGTTTTTCTTGTTTATTATTGGGCCTGCGTGCTTGTGATTATTTGTAATTACATGGAGAGGCGCAGCAAGAGTGTGGAGGTTACAGCGGGACCCACGTTGCTGTAGCGGGAGATTACGACGCATGGTGATGCGACGATCCGACGGAACCGATGATGACGAGATCAACAATCACAGGGCATGGAGATGCGCCAATGTACACATAGATCCTATTGTGAGTGATTAGGCCCATTGGCTCGAGCTTAATCATATTAGGTGACGGCTCATGATCATCCGGTATGACTTACATTTGTGATGTGTTATACTCCTACTAGATATATGTATATATATATTTACATGCGATGTAGATATATATTAAATATGTATGTGTGTGACATGACATATTGGGAGACCGATACAAAAAACCCCTCCTAAGATAATATTAAGTCGGTAAGCGTGAGGCAATAAAATTGACCCACGTGGTCTTCCATCGTTATAGGAAGAAATTGAATCACGACATAGGTTGAGTTGGTCGAGTCCCTCGAGGCTCACCTATCTACATGATCGAGATCTTGCCTATGACATAGAGATGTCACCGGTGACTTGAGGACATGATATGCTTGGTCGAGTCCCTCGATGACATATCATCGAATCTTACTCATCTTGTAACGATGATGATGACTTAACTGAACTTCATGGTTGGTCGAGCAGTTAAGACCATGATGATTTCGAGGCCAAACATGATGGGAATCACAAGGAGTTGTGATTGACAAGAGTTGCCTATCTTTTGGGCTCAGTGTAATTGGTCGAGTCCCTCGAGGTTGTACAAAGACGCCAATTGGATCCTGATCCCCACTAGGAGTCTGTCGGAGACTTCTGTCTCACGTGTCGAGGGTGTCACGTGATTCGCAAAGAAAATAGTGGGAATACATTAAGATAAAAGTTCATATCTTAATTAGTATTTTCTATAAATCTGCATGTTATTTAATATACACTATATCTTGTTTGTCGTTTGTAAAACCCCTACGTTGTATACTTGATGCCAACCACCTCATTGGTCCAAAAGCTCCATAATTTGAGAATTATTCTCATGGAAGAGAAGATCGTATATGTCCTTAACATGATTGTACCCACATTAGAGGAAAGGACAAGCGTGGATGAGATCGCTCGCTTTGTGAAGTATATAGATAGTCCTAGAGGATAACCTGTGTATTGATCTTATACTTCAATCCCTACCGGATTCTTTTTCATAGTTCATTATTAACTTTAATATGAACAAGTTTGAGGTGACTCTCCCTGAGCTTCTCAATTTGTTGAGGGAAGCTGAGAGTGTCATCAAGAAGGAGAAGTCAATTCTCTATATTGGTGAGACCAAAAAGAAAAGGAAGACCAACAAAATCCTTAAGAAGGGCAAGGGCAAGAAAGACCAGGTAAGACAAAGGTTGCCAAGAGAGACTCGGCAAAGGATAAAGGACAGTGCTTCCACTGCGGCCAAGACGGGCATTGGAAGAGGAACTATAAGGACTACCTTGTAGATAAGGTGGAACAAAAGCTTAGAGAAGCTTCAGGTATATTCATAATCAGTCTTCACTTGCAAGAGTTGCCTATCTTTTGGGCTCAGTGTAATTGGTCGAGTCCCTCGAGGTTGTACAAAGACGCCAATTGGATCCTGATCCCCACTAGGAGTCTGTCGGAGACTTCTGTCTCACGTGTCGAGAGTGTCACGTGATTCGCAAAGAAAATAGTGGGAATACATTAAGATAAAAGTTCATATCTTAATTAGTATTTTCTATAAATCTGCATGTTATTTAATATACACTATATCTTGTTTGTCGTTTGCAAAACCCCTACGTTGTATACTTAATGCCAACCACCTCATTGGTCCAAAAGCTCCATAATTTGAGAATTATTATCATGGAAGAGAAGATCGTATATGTCCTTAACATGATTGTACCCACGTTGGAGGAAAGGATAAGCGTGGATGAGATCGCTCGCTTTGTGAAGTATATAGATAGTCCTAGAGGATAACCTGTGTATTGATCTTATACTTCAATCCCTACCGGATTCTTTTTCATAGTTCATTATTAACTTTAATATGAACAAGTTTGAAGTGACTCTCCCTGAGCTTCTCAATTTGTTGAGGGAAGCTGAGAGTGTCATCAAGAAGGAGAAGTCAGTTCTCTATATTGGTGAGACCAAAAAGAAAAGGAAGACCAACAAAATCCTTAAGAAGGGCAAGGGCAAGAAAGACCAGGTAAGACAAAGGTTGCCAAGAGAGACTCGGCAAAGGATAAAGGACAGTGCTTCCACTGCGGCCAAGACGGGCATTGGAAGAGGAACTATAAGGACTACCTTGTAGATAAGGTGGAACAAAAGCTTAGAGAAGCTTCAGGTATATTCATAATCAGTCTTCACTTGCAAGAGTTGCCTATCTTTTGGGCTCAGTGTAATTGGTCGAGTCCCTCGAGGTTGTACAAAGACGCCAATTGGATCCTGATCCCCACTAGGAGTCTGTCGGAGACTTCTGTCTCACGTGTCGAGGGTGTCACGTGATTCGCAAAGAAAATAGTGGGAATACATTAAGATAAAAGTTCATATCTTAATTAGTATTTTCTATAAATCTGCATGTTATTTAATATACACTATATCTTGTTTGTCGTTTGTAAAACCCCTACGTTGTATACTTGATGCCAACCACCTCATTGGTCCAAAAGCTCCATAATTTGAGAATTATTCTCATTGAAGAGAAGATCGTATATGTCCTTAACATGATTGTACCCACGTTGGAGGAAAGGATAAGCGTGGATGAGATCGCTCGCTTTGTGAAGTATATAGATAGTCCTAGAGGATAACCTGTGTATTGATCTTATACTTCAATCCCTACCAGATTCTTTTTCATAGTTCATTATTAACTTTAATATGAACAAGTTTGAGGTGACTCTCCCTGAGCTTCTCAATTTGTTGAGGGAAGCTGAGAGTGTCATCGAGAAGGAGAAGTCAGTTCTCTATATTGGTGAGACCAAAAAGAAAACGAAGACCAACAAAATCCTTAAGAAGGGCAAGGGCAAAGAAAGACCAGGTAAGACAAAGGTTGCCAAGAGAGACTCGGCAAAGGATAAAGGACAGTGCTTCCACTGCGGCCAAGACGGGCATTGGAAGAGGAACTATAAGGACTACCTTGTAGATAAGGTGGAACAAAAGCTTAGAGAAGCTTCAGGTATATTCATAATCAGTCTTCACTTGTCATATTTTCATGATAACACATGGGTATTAGATACCGGGAGTGTTTATTATATCTATAATTCGTTGCAAGTTCTGGCAAGACCTAGAAGACTGGCCAGAGGCAAGATGGACCTCAAGATGAGCAA
The DNA here is from genome assembly GCA_029747655.1 of Ensete ventricosum. Taxonomy (NCBI): domain Eukaryota; kingdom Viridiplantae; phylum Streptophyta; class Magnoliopsida; order Zingiberales; family Musaceae; genus Ensete; species Ensete ventricosum. Next base: position 32,459,495 of record JAQQAF010000004.1, on the reverse strand, counting down.
TGAAGCAAGAGTTGCTACAGTTGCCGTTGGGGAGGTCACCTTATATCTGCCTTATGGAGCTATCATTGTATTGGATGCATGCTATTTTGTTCTCTCTATTATAAAAAATATTATATCTTTCTCTTGTTTGACAATTAGTGGATATAAATTAGTTTTTGAGAATAATAATAATTCAATAATTATGGATGATGATATCATCACTAGAGGGACCATTGTAAATGGCTTATATGTGTTAGACACTTCTCCACACATCATGAATATAAATATGTCTAAGAAGAAAAGAGATGAGGTGAATAATGTAAACCTATGACATTATAGGCTAAGTCATATATATGAGGGAAGGATTCAAAAGTTACTGAAAGATGGATACTTAAATCCATTTGACTATGAGTCATATGCAACTTATGAACCTTGCCTTCATGGGAAGAAAGCCAACTCTCATTTAAGTGAAACTGGAGAGAGAGCCACCAAGTTATTAGAACTCATACATAGTGATGTATGTGGTCCCATGTTGACTCAGGCTATAGGTGGTTACTCATATTTCATTACATTCACTGATGATTTCTCTAGGTATGGATACGTGTACTTAATGAAGTACAAATATGAGGCCTTCGAGAAATTTAGGGAATATAAGAATGAGGTAGAGAACCAAATTGGAAAGAGTATTAAGACTCTTCGATCAGATCGAGGAGGAGAGTACTTGAGTACGGAGTTCATCCATTTCCTCAGGGACAATGAGATTCTATCCCAGTGGATACCTCCTTATACACCTCAGCTCAATGGTGTATCAGAAAAGAGCAATCACACGCTGTTAGACATGGTGCGGTCCATGATGAGTTTCGCTGACCTACCCGTCTCATTCTGGGGGTACGCTTTAGAGACTGCATCTTACATTCTGAACAAAGTTCTATCAAATTAGGTAGTGTATGCACCATATGAGATATGGAAAGGAAATAAGCCTGATCTTAAGATTGTTAAGATTTGGGGCTGTTCTACCCACGTTAGAAGACACAACAACCCTGATAAGTTGGAATAAAGGATAAAATGATGCATATTTATGGGATACCCAAAGAAAACTTGTGGGTATTATTTCTATCATCCCGAGGACTAAAAGATCTTTGTTGTCAAGAGAGTTATGTTCCTTGAGAAGGAACACATTCTTGGTGGAAGTGAGATATCATTGAGCGAGGTTGGAGAACCTAGCTCAAGCACCATTCTAGAGCCCGAGTCAGTTCTAGTACCTAACACACAAATTTTAATTTTACGTAGGTCTAGTAGAATATCTCACCCTCCTGAAAGATATGTGGGACATATCAGTGGAGGTGACTCACAGGATGCTGATCCTCAAACCTATGAGGAGGCTATTATGAGTATAGATTCTGGGAAGTGGCAAGAAGCCATGAATTCTGAGATGGATTCCATGTACTCTAAAAAGGTTTGGAACCTTGTGGATGCACATGAATGTATTGTACCCATTGGTTGCAAATGGATCTTCAAGAAGAAGATCAAAGTGGATGGAAAGGTAGATACCTATAAAGCAAGGCTAGTAGCTAAAGGATACCGTCAAAGACAAGGAGTTGACTATGACGAAACATCTTCACCTGTAGCCATGCTTAAATTCATAAGAATTATTTTGGGCATTTTAGCACACTATGACTATGAGATCTGACAGATGGATGTCAAAACGGTATTCCTTAATGGCAACCTCGAGGAGGAGGTGTATATTATATAGCCAGAGGGATTTGTATCCAAAGAGAGTCCAAATAAAGTGTGCAGGTTGCTTAGTTCAATTTATGGATTGAAGCAAGCTTCTCGAAGTTGGAACATAAGATTTGATAAGGTGATCAGATCTTATGACTTCGTTAAGAATGAAGATGAGCCTTGTGTGTACAGAAAGGTAAGTGGAAGCGCTATCACATTCTTGGTGCTATATGTGGATGACATCCTAATCATTGAGAATTATGTAGGAAGGCTCTCCACAGTAAAGACTTGACTATCTATAAAGTTCTCCATGAAAGACTTAGGGAAAATATCCTATATTTTGGGGATCCGAATCTATAGAGATAGATTATGATGCTTGGCTTAGGGGAAGCATCCTATATTTTTGGGGATCCAGATCCAAAGGGATGTTTGGCTTGTCACAATCTAGGTACATAGACTCCATTGTCAAAAGATTTGGCATGGAGAATTCCAAGAGATGTCTCATACCGATGAGATATGAAATATCACTTTCTAGGAGTATGTCCCTAAAGACTCATGAAGAAAGGACAGACATAAATAAGATACCTTATGCCTCAGCGATAGGGTCTATCATGTATATGATGCTATGTACTAGGCCTGATGTAGCACATGCTCTGAGTGTCAAGAGCAGGTATCAGGCAAATCCAGATTTAGAACACTGAAAGACAGTAAAGTGTATCCTTAAGTACTTGAGAAGGATTAAGGATCTTTTATTGGTATATGGAGGAGGTAGCCTCCAGGTTGAGGGCTACACAGACTCAAGTTTTTAGTCAGACATTGATGATAGCAAGTCAAATTCAGGGTATGTTTTCACCATGAATGAAGGAGCAGTAATCTGTAAGAGTTCCAAGCAAGATACTACTGTTGACTCGACCACAGAGGCGGAATACATTGATGCAGTAGAAGCAGCAAAGGAAGGGGTATGGATGAAGAAGTTCATCACAGATTTGAGAGTCGTACCAAGCAGCATAGAACCAATTCTCATATACTATGACAACAATATGGCGATAGCTCAAGCGAAGGAACCTAGGTCGCATCAGAAGTCTAAGCATGTTATGAGGAGGTTCCATCTGATAAGAGAGATCATAGCCCGTAAAGATATAGCAATGGAAAGAGTTCCTTCCGAAGATAACATTACAGATCCACTAATGAAGCCGCTGACTCAGATTATATTTGAGCGTCACAGGGGTCTGATAGGGATCAGACATATAGGTGATTGACTTTAGGTCAAGTGGGAGATTACTAGTTATATGTGCCCTGCAAGCCAATCATGTGAGTGATGGCATGTGTGACACACTACGTAATCTTTTTGCTTATGATTAATATTGGTATATTCTTATATTATATTATTTGTTGCATATATATTGTGATATCCTTAGTTTTGTGCAATGGGAATCGAATCGTGATGAGATCACGATAATGAGATCGATTCACATTTAAACACAGATCCTAAATAATCCCGATCATAGGTTACTCGAGAGGGACATTTAGGTAACCGGATAGATCGATGTACTATATACCCGTCTATATGATGGAGGCAGCTGGTCTCATAGCCACTTGTGTGGAGACACTAAGGATATAATATAGGTGCTAATTGGAGAATGAGTTCACTGATTGATCCGCTTATAGAATGCTGTATGGTTAATGATACCTAATGTCAGACAACGATTTCATAGTCCCAGTTGTGTATCTGGTCCTTAGACTTGAGACACCAAGGATGCCTTGTATGAGTACTCCTTTCTTTGACGCCAGACTTATAGGTTTGGAAAGTTCTAGATCTGGTACAATTGGTTATCGGGATTGGTAGCCAACCTTACGAAGGCAATTGAGTGTCAATAGAGGATCATCCACTCTCGGTATCATGAGAGGAATATCCTATATATACTTGCTCAGACAAATCCCTGGCCATGGTCATTCGGATTGAGAGAGAAGAGTTCTCTAAGAGAATCCGATTAGAGTGAGACTATGACGGATTTCGTGTGTGCCCTGACAATACCATGTCCAATATACGATCTCTGGGATATTAGTTGGATGAGGGATTATAGATACACGGTAATTATGGACAGATAGGTCCAATGGATTTAACCCCCCCCTATACCGTCTGGGGATTATGGTGTAGTGGCCTAGTACGTCCATAGTCGATGAGTCGAGTGAATTATTATGGGGATAATAATTCACTGTATCAGAAGGAATTCTGATGGAAGCGACTCACGGTCAGCTCGGTATCGGGCCTAGAGGGTCACACATATGGTGGATGCTTCAGCGAATAGAGGATTGGATGGAGATCCAATTAGCCTATATTCTTATTAGATGAGACCCTATACTGATGGACTCCTTGCTTAAGGCCCAATTAGATGCCTAAGGAGATTATTGGATAGAGATCCAATAATACAAGGTTAGTAGGTAATTGGATGAAGATCCAATATACACTAAGGAAGGAGCCATAGGGTTTTTTGGTGGCTCTCTATAAATAGGAGGGGAGACTCATGGTTGATATGCTGCAGCTTTATCCACCACCTCCTATTCTCCTCCCTCCCTCCGCGTAAGAGTTGCGAGATCAGATTGGAGGAGTTTCGCTGCAGAGATCTATTGTATGGATACCGCTAGAGAGGAGGACGCTTGACCTCCTTCATCTTCTCCATTCGGATCTGGAATATAGAGATATTTGATCTCCCTAGGTAAAATCAATCTCTCATATATCGTGGCGTTTCAGTTTTTACGGTTTTTCTCGCGACCCCAATCTTTTGCATGATGATTTGATTTGCGTGGGAAATCAGTTTTTGTTTTTGATTTTCGCTGCGCATGTGATGCACCCGCTGTGGTTTCCCAACAACCTGCTCACCAGCGGTTTACCCGTCAGAATTTTCGCAATAGTGGTTCCCTCCACTTTCCGAATTCTAGCTTGAACCTGATGTTGACCAACCCTCTGATCAACCAATTGAGGTCAACCTGAGCTCAATCAAACCCCAATAGTGGACCTAGTTGTCTTGTTGAGTTGATTTGGATTTCATCCAAATTTAACTCAATTAGGACTCACTTCTAACTATGACTTAACTATTACAACGCTTAAAGACCACAAGCTTAAACTAAGACCCAACTTCCGCCAATCCAGTAACCTCCAGCATTCTTGCGGTAAGTCATCCGATCTTCTTCCAGCAATCTCCCGACGTATTCCCAATGAGCTTCTCTACATCGGCCGAATCTTGGCCCGATGGTCAAGCTTAATCTTGGCCCATCATCTGGTTGTGAATTTATTACTCCTGTCATAGTTAGACCTGCATGATACTAATTATAACTTAATTAAATATAATCATAATCGCCAAATATCTATTACAAGACCATCCTAACTCCCGGCAAGCTTTTCGGTTACCCTTGACAATCTTCCAGCGAGTCTCGATCTTCTTCTAGCGAACTCCCTTGCGCCATCCTAGCAAACTCCCGATACCCTCGGCGAGCTCCTGACGCACTCCTAGCGAGTTCCCAATCGCATCGACCCAATGCATGGACATGACCTTGGCCAATCCTGATTATAATAATTATTCAGTCGTAATTAATCCTGCATCAATCAATTTTCAACAAACCATGTTAGATCAAAAACTCATCAATTGATTTCATCATCAAAATTCAAGATTCAACAATCTCCCTTTTTTTTATGATGACAATCAATTGATGACAGGAGTTACTCCTAACTCTCCCTAAATCCATGTAACTTAAATTTAAGAGAAGCAAACACTCTTAAATTCAAGCAATCAACATTCTATGCAAATTTTAACATAAATTTACATTAAGTCATCAACTCATGAGTAAAAAGGAATTAAGCATCTATATCCAAGATGTCCAATTCATATCCTTATCCAAGATATCCATATATTTCAACAAGGTCATGTGTCATCAATATATATTTCTCCCCCTTTTTTATCAACAAAAAGGTAAAATATAGCTAATAATTTCAAAGGACAAGATGACATTACTCCCCCTTAGTATATGCATTATAAAATTTTATTCCCCTTTAATAAGGAGAGAAGGGAGGTGTTGTTGAATCATTTTATTATAGAGAAGAGCTCTTAATAAATTTTAAAATTAATAATAAGATAAGCTCAAAAGTTCAAGAGATTTAAAAATTACTTATGTATTTCAGACGTAGCAAAAGTCATCTCTTGATATAAAAAATTATCTCTTATAAATTTCAAATGTGGCACATCTTCATGTAAGTTTTTTTTTCTCTTTGAAAATAATAAGATAAAATCATGGAGAAAGTTTTTTTTAAAAATGTTATCACAAAAGGCTTCATTTTATGAAATCTATATTAACAATTTATATATTTTCATGCTTTAACATTTCTAGATCTCAACTTCAATCTTGAATATATAAAATTTTGAATATGAGCTCAATAAATTTTTCTCATGTAAATTTCAAGAAAATATAGCAAATAAATCCGAACAATAACAAATCATTATCTTTATGTAGATTTTCAAAATCATCATTATATTACATGCATGATCATCATACATGATTTGACATCATTATACCTTCTTTCTCATTGTCATCAACAAAAGGAGAAGTGCAATTAGCATGTTTTTGATATATGAAAGCTTAGTAATTTAACAAAATTTTCATTACTTTAGAACATGCTAGCTAGTGAATTCATTCTTATCTTTTGAGAAGTGCAAGCTAGTAAATATTTGCTTCCTTTGCATTGTTCAAGCTAGCAATTTTATAAGCTAACAAGTTTTGCCCCCCTTTGTCATTGTAAAAAAGAATGGAATAATGCAAAACTTTTCCTATTACATCATTTTTCAAGAAATAAATCAAGAAATATATCAATCATCACATAAAATATATCAATAAAAATTAACATGGTGATGAGATATCAATTTATGAAAACAAATTGTAAATATCAAGAAACAAGTCATATGAGAAACAAATAAAATCTCTTCATTTATCCATAAGAAATCTTAAGTTGTCAAGTTCATGATTTGTATAAAAATCTTATTTTAAATAATAGGAAAACATATAACAAAATATTTTGATTCATAAAAGATTTCAAGTTATAATTCCAAGAAATAAAAACCACGATATAGATAAATCACTTATTCAATATCAAAATCATCAAAATCACTTTCAAAAGATTCAAAATGTAATTAATAGACTTATTAGTCTCTTGAAATGTTAGTGATTTCTTTTCTCCATATATGTGAGCAAGAAGGTAGAATTAAGGTAGAGAAATAAAAAATATCATATCACAAAAATACTCAATTTTAAAGATGTAAATTTTATAGATGTGAATTTTAAAATTAAGCTCAAAACTTCAAGATATTCAAGGAGATTCAAAAGTTTAAGAACTACTCAAGTATTTAAAATCATTTCATGTAATTTCAAGTATAGCAAAAAATCATCTATTGTAAATTTTGATAAAAAGCATCAATAATTTCATAAGAAGGCATGATAGTAGATCAAGCTCAAATTGTAAATAAAGTATTTTACATTCATTTAGAAAATTTTAAATTTTCTTACAAGCAAATTGTTTCTTATTCAAGGTTATCATATCCAATTTACTTCTAATCATATTAATAATTTTATCTCTCCCCTTTTGTTATTGTCAAGAAAGAAATATGATGGCATAATTTCTTCTTAGCATTCATATTCAAATTACACCAAAAAGTACAGGGAGATCATGTCATTAAAGATAAAATCAAAATTTTGAATATTAAAAGACATGATTTCATTTAATAAGTTTTTTTTTTGTGAATAATAAAATGAATCGTAGGGGATAATCTCAATTCATCCAAGATAAATCTTTTTAATAAAGAAGAACGATCTTGATAATAATTTCAATTAATATTGTTAATATCATAAATCATATTTTTATTTAAAAGAGAAAATTATAGAGATCAATAACGTGATTCCCCATAACATATAAGTCAAGTCAAGAAATTAAGGGAATATTCATGATAATATAAATCTCTTTTAATTTTCAACTTACCACAAATTTAAGAAATACTAATTTTGGTGATAAGTTATGTCATTAATGAGTTTTAAAATAAATCATGTCAAGATAAATATTGATATCAAAAGACATTCATGAATATTAAAGACATGATTTAATTTAATAAATCTCTTCTTAGATGATAAAATAGAAGATTTTCAAGTTTTATTTTCTAAACTTGCCAAAATCATGATAATAATTTATTCAAGTTCAAATTATCAAATCATCAAAATCACTTTCATGGTTCAAGAGAGTCATAAAAATAATATAATTGATTCATTAATCTCTTTTTTAAAATAAAATCATTTGAAAACTTATCCAAAATCATTATCAAAATTCGCTTTTCAAAAAATTCAATGAAAGCATCATAGATTATTTTTCAATAGCTAAAATTCTCTAATCCATTTTTGTAGTTTAAGAGATTCAACAATAATAGTATTATTTTGTCTCTTGTTGAAGGATTAATAGAATAAAAATTATTTCAAGAATAATTGTCATTCTTTTGAAATTTATTTCAAGAATACAATGTCATTTAAAGTTAAAAACATAATTTCATCAACATCATTGTAATAAAATATTTTCAAATAAAAATCTTGATTTATTTTAATTCTAATAATTTTTGGACTTAGTGTAGTGAGTTACCATGCTCATTTCATTCTCATTAAATATATTTTTAATTTATAAAAATATTATATTGTCTCTCCCTTTTCTATATTGTTCTATGCTAAAAATACTATAGAACATTTAATACTATATTTTTAATTTATAAAAATACCATACTCATTTTTAGTCTCTCCCTTTTCTATATTGTTCTATGCTAAAATTATATCATTCAATCATAGCATTTCAATCATTTAAATCAATCATTCCATAGACTTTGTCAATATTTGAACAATTTAACAATAGTCTTTACATTTAAATAAGCCAATGATTTTAACATTCACTCAAAATATGTTCTTCAATAACTAAGGTTCTTTAGTTCTAATTCATTTTCATACTTATATATTTTAGCTATGCATCATCAATATTAATTATATAATGATGAACCATTAAAAGATTTATTATCAATAATTTTAATTCCAATAATTTTATTATTACTACTTAGGCTAGTAAGCTTAAAGGAGTGTTAGATTTAAAGAAATATAACTTGAGCATCTACTTTCAAAATATTTTTATTGCTCTTAGCCTTGTTAGGAAACAACTTTATATTATGAGATGTTTTGATTTAGGTACCGATTTAATATTGGGTCCTTCATGATATGTTCTTCTTATTTTCTCTAATGGCATAAGATTATTTATGGTTCATTTAGAAACTCAAACTAACTTGTGAGGACTATAGTTTTTGAATGGACATTTGTAAGCCATATGTCGTAATCTACCACAAAAATTATACTTAATTCTTGGTGGCACATTTAAGGTTGGCCCTTTAACAAAAATAGTTGGTTTTTATTAGTATTTAACAAAAATAGTTGGCTTTTGTTGGGTATTGCCCACGAAGCCTATTATATTTCTTCTATTAATATGACCCTAATTGGCAAGGATCATATTCAAGGATTTATTATCAATTTCAAATTTTTTTAACATTGTCTTAAATATGATATTTTCTTCTTTAATGTTGTATAGCATTTCACATTTAGAACTAGGATTGTGTGATCGTAATAACTCATACATTTCATCAACTTTACCAACTAACAAATCATATTCATGTTTAAGTAACTTAAAAGATTTACTAAATTTTTTAAATTCATCAAATAAATCATGAAGCATATTTAATAATTCTGAAAAAAATTATTTACTGAATCACTAACATCATTGTCGATGGCCATAAGAGCAAGATTCTCCACTTCTTGGTTATGCATTTGATCTTTGGAGCTCCTCAGCTTCTTACGTTCATAGCAAGAGGTTTTGCCCATATTTACATTATTTTTAAGGTTTAAGTTTGTTAATTTTTCCAGTTCATTTGTCGAAAGTTCAAGGTCCTCATCACTCGAGATTTCACTCGAGGAGTCATATGTTCGTCTCAGTTCACATTCCTTTCGGTTCTTAGGAAAGTGTTCTTCTTGTTCATTTTTAGAAGTATTTTCATTTAATGATTTATTTATATTAAGTGTGCTTTCATATGTTATTTCTAATGCATGCCATATATCAAAAGTTAAATCAAAACAAGAAACCCGATCAAATTCATTTTTATCAAGAGCACAAAGCAAAAGATTTATAGCCTTTGCGTTTAAAGAGAAAGTCTTCTTTTCCAAAACATTCCAATTGTTCATTAGAAGAGAAGACTTTTCAAATCCGTTTTTAACAATAGTCCATAAATCAAGGTCTAAAGAAAGCAAGAAAACTCTCATCCCAGTTTTCCAATAAGTGTAGTCCGTCCCATTGAATATGGGAGGACGAACGATAGAAAATCCTTCTTGAAAACCAATAAGAGCCATTTCTCTTATGTGTTAAACCAAATGAGAAAAACCGAGGCTCTGGTACCAATTGTTAGGATCAATTGGCACTAAGAGAGGGGGGGGGGGGGGGAGGGTGAATTAGCGCAAGTATAAAATTTTTATTTTAAACAAAAAACGTTTCAGTTTAAGCACGATAGGAAGATCCAAAGCTTGTTGTTCAAATAAAATAAGTGAATGATAAAAAGATTGCTAAGTTACTGCTTACTAATTACTTAAAAAAGAGTAAGAAAATCCAAAAGATAAGTAATGTCGTAAGTAAAATGTTTACTTTCAAAAAGTAAACAAGATCAGAAGCGTTAATAAGGAAAGCAAAAGATGAACTCACAATTTTTATAGTGGTTCGGCACCAACGGCCTACGTCCACTCTCAGTCCTCCTTCTTGAGGCACACCGACGTCCACTACCGATCTTCTTTGGGTGAAGACCAAACCCTTACACTTTGCTTACAAGGGAGACAAGATTACAGTCTTTGATCACTCCCTTACTCCTTTTTTTTTTATAATTCTCACATAATATTTTCTTAGAATATAATCCCCAAAATTATTATTTAGAATGTGAGAAAACTTGAGGTATTTATAGGCCCCAAATTGGCTTCAAAATCAGAGCCAAAATCCAACCGTATCCGAAAAATTCGGGTACGAGCAGTTCACCTATCGGCCTGGGTGGGTCAACCGCGAAAGTACCTAGATTCCTAGATACGGGCGGTTCAACCACCCAGCCTGGGTGAGTCAGCTGCCCGAAAGCCTGGGCAGCAGTGGTACACCCGCCGCTTACCGACGGTTTACTCGTCGAAATTTTTGCAAAAGTGGTTCCCTCCACTTTTCGAATTCCGACTTGAACTTGTTGTTGACCAAACCTTTGGTCAACCAGTTGAGCACAACCTGAGCTCAATCAAACCCCAATAGTGGACCCGGTTGCCTTATTGAGTTAAATTGGATTTCATCCAAATCCAACTCAATTAGGACTCACTTCTAACTACGACTCAACGATTACAATGCTTAAAGACCATAAGCTTAAACTAAGACCTAACTTCTGCCAATCCAGTAACCTCCAGCATTCTTGCGGTAAGTCATTTGGTCTTCTTCCAGCGATCTCCCTACGTATTCCCAATGAGCTTCTCGATCCCTTCGGCGAATCTCCTAGCGAACTTTAGTGAGATCCCTCTACATCGGCCGAATCTTGGCCCGATGGTCAAGCTTAATCTTGGCTCATCATCTGGTTGTGAATTTATTACTCCTGTCATAGTTAGACTTGCATGATACTAATTACAACTTAATTAAATACAATCATAATCGTCAAATATCTATTACAAGACCATCCTAACTCCCGGCAAGCTTTTCGGTTACCCCTGACAATCTTCCGGCGAGTCTCGATCTTCTTCTAGTGAACTCCCTTGCGCTATCCTAGCAAACTCCCGATACCCTCGACGAGCTCCTGACGCACTCCTGGCGAGTTCCCAATCGCATCGACCCAATGCATGGACATGACCTTGGCCAATCTTGATTATAATAATTATTCAGTCGTAATTAATCCTGCATCAATCAATTTTCAACAAACCATGTTAGATCAAAAACTCATCAATTGATTTCATCATCAAAATTTGAGATTCAACAATCTCCCTTTTTTTTATGATGACAATCAATTGATGACAGGAGTTACTCCTAACTCTCCCTAAATCCATGTAACTTAAATTTAAGAGAAGCAAACACTCTTAAATTCAAGCAATCAACATTCTATGCAAATTTCAACATAAATTTACATTAAGTCATCAACTCATCAGTAAAAAGGAATTAAGCATCTATATCCAAGATGTCCAATTCATATCCTTATCCAAGATATCCATATATTTCAACAAGGTCATGTGTCATCAATATATATTTCTCCCCCTTTGTTATCAACAAAAAGGTAAAATATAGCTAATAATTTCAAAGGACAAGATGACATTACTCCCCCTTAGTATATGTATTATAAAATTTTATTCCCCTTTAATAAGGGAGAGAAGTAAACGAGATCCCACTACATCGTCCGAACCCCGGCCCGATGCTCAAGCTTGATCTTAGCCCATCATCTGGTTGTAGCTTCATTGCTCCTATCATAGTTAGACATGCTTGATGCTAATTAGGGCTTAATTAAATACAATCATAATTGTGAAACATCCATTACAAGACTATCCTAACTCCCAGCAAGCTTTTCGACTACCCCCGATAATCTTCTGATGAGTCTTGATCTTCTTCTAGCGAACTCCCTTGCGCCATCCTAGAAAACTCCCGATACTCTCGGCGAGCTCACGACGCACTCCTGGCGAGTTCCCAACCGTATCGACCCGATGCATGGACTTGACCTTGGCTAATCCTGATTGTAATAATTATTCTATCGTAATTAATCCTGTATCAATCAATTTCTAACAGTCCATGTTATATCAAAAACCCATCAATTGATTTCATTATCAAATCTGAGATTCAACAATGTACACCCATTTTACGGATATCGCCAATGGTTTAAAAGCGCATGGTAAAAGTTTTTCTAATTTTGAACTTGTTAATAAAATATAAAGATATCTGCCAAAAATTTGGGATCCTAAAGTAACAACAATACAAGAAGCAAAGAACCTAAATAATTTTCTACTTCAAGAATTAGTTGAGTCTTTGATGACCTATGAAATGACATGTATGTTTAAAATAATATGGTAGAAAGCAACGTGCAACTTGAAGGATATGATCCACTGTGATTTTTACATCCACCATTTTCTATAGGAATGAAGATGCTCTTGGCTCGACATAGTTTGTTTTGTTCTATTAGGAATCTAATTTATCTTAGGTTTAATCTAATTTGTCTTAGGTTGATAGTACATGATTGAGCTCAAGCGGAAAGGATTGATTCATTTATCAAGGGGAAGAATCTATGGTTAGTGCCAATCAATCAATAAGTTAGACCAACTTTGTAAGTATATCCTTAAAATAAAAGCATATGATAAACTTGAGAACAATCTTCTAAAGAACAGGGAGGACATGACACATAGAACCAAAGAAGACCACTTGGGAGAAAACTTAAGTGATGATGATAATGATGAGGACTTGGCACTTTTTACAAAAAAATTTAAGAAATTCTTAAAAATGACCAAATTAAAATAAGATGCTAAGAACAAAAGTGAATTAAAAAATGACTCAATAATATGTTACGAACGCAAGAAACCAGGACACTTAAAAAATGAATGCCCCCAAGTGAAGAAGAAGCAACCAAAGAAGAAGAAGACGGTCAAGGCTATTTGAGGTGACTCAAGTTCATCCGTAGACGAGGAGTCAACCAACAAGGAAGAAGTTACAAATTATACTTTAATGACATTTGGCAACGAGGTAAATAACCCAAATGAGTCTTCCTTATCTTATGATGAATTATTTAATATATTTAATGACTAATTTGATAATTTTAAATTAGTTAATAAAAAGTATAAATTTTGAAAAAGATTTTCTTGTTAGTCAAATTTATGTTGATGATATTATTTTTGATTCAACAAATGAATTCTTATGTGAATCTTTTTCGAAGAGTATGAGCCAAAAATTTGAAATGAGCTCAATAGTTAAATTAATTTTTTTCTTAAGATTACAAATAAATAATTAAATGATGGTATCTCTTTTAGTCAAACCAGATATACCTTAGATTTGTTAAAATGATTTAATATGGATAGTGCTAAAGCTATAAATACATGTTGGAGCACCTCTATAAAATTGGATTTAGACAATGAAGGTGAAGGCATTGATCAAAAAAATTATAGAGGAATGATAGGTAGTTTGCTATATCTAACTGCAACTAGACCAAATATTATGTTTAGTGTTGCCCTATGTGCAAAATTTCAGTCCAATCCTAAACAATCTCATTATAAAGCAATTAAAAGAATATTTAGATACTTGAAAGGAACTCCAAATCTAGGATTATGGTATTTGAAATCTAAAATTTTTGATTTAATTGCTTATGCTGATGTCGACTTTAGAGGATGTAGGATAGATAGAAAAAGCACCTTTGGTACTTGCCAATTTCTAGGCTATACACTAGTCTCTGTTAGCTGAACATCACTGTAACTGAATGAGAATATCTCGTTCATCAGTTGAGGGAAATCCTCAACTGAATCTTGTATAAATATGAGCTCCCTCAATGAATAATAAGTGTCTTTTTGTGTTCTCATCTCCCTTTAACATGGTATAAGAGCAGCTTGCTTAGAGCAAGCTCTCTTCTTGCTGTCAAACAGCAATAAGTTTCCACCGCTTCCGGTCGTGTGCAAATTTTATCGTCGACTCCTATTCATCTACTGTCGCGACATCTGCCTCCGCTACCGACGGAACCAACGAGATCAACACCGATCTCCCGGCATCATCTAAACCTTTTCTGCGAAGCCGAGCTACTGGCATCATCTGTTCCTTTTCTGTAAAGCTGCAGCCACCGGATAACTTCTCCCAGCGAGCACTGATACAGTTGCGGCAACCTTGGCATCCTTTATTTCGTCGGAATAGATCTCCAGCGAAATCCCCCATCCCGGTCGCCTCCTCGGTCTCCAGCCTCGCCAATGCTCCGGCACATTGGCACCAGCGGTCTCCGGCCTACAAACACTCCTGCAAAAGTCGCGCCCGCGAATGCTCCAGGTCCCACGCCGGCCCAGGGTCCCGCTGCTTCCTGCTGACACATAGTAGATCTTGCTCATAGCCCTCTTCTTCATGTCGCTCCTTCCTTCTGGCGCCTGCAATCATCGCTGCTGATCGCATCCATCGAAATAGTGTAACCATTACTCTGTTTCCTCTCATTCTTTCTCTGTTTTGCTGAGATCGGCCCAGCAATATCGCAGCGCACAACCAACGATGCACTTCTACAGCCCATCTCCTCTCTACCGCTGCTGCTCCTCTGCCCGTTGCCCCTTTTCGTCGGTCTTCCTCTGCTTTCCGTCGTAACACATCGACACGATTGACAGCAAGAAGAGCCCATGTTCGGCTCTTCCTCCTCAACACATTGACACGGTTGTCGCCCTTCCTCTGCTTCCTGATGCAATCGCTGCCCGCTACTTCAGTATCCCTGAGTCTTGCGGCGTCCCACACCTATTCGCAGCCAGCATCACTCATCATCGTCGGTTGCTTCCTCTTCTTCTCCACCTGCACAAGCAGAGCCTTCCTCTCTGTTAACCGACAGCCCATCATCATCCTGTGGCATCCTTTATTCGACACCTACTTGCCTCAAACAGGTTTCGAGACCGATTCAGTCCCGGTGCCTTCTCCTCTTCTTGCCTGTGAAGCTCTTGCCTCTTCTTCTTCCTCAAAAGCTAGAGCCTTCGGCGGAAACCGTCGCACTTACAACTCAACTCCATCAACCATAGTCTTGCAGAATGCCACTTGTGCAGTAGACATTGCCATGGTCTTCCTCGTGCAGGAACCATCCTCTGCATTCTCTAACGCCACTACCACAATTCCATCCAAATAGAACATTGCAGAACTGCATTCTTGGCCTTCATCTCTTTAAAGGCATGACGAACGTCCGGGCACTAGCGACTTGAACTAGCATCACATTAATCCGGGCGCTTTCTCTCCTTCTGGTAGTTCTGGCATCATTTGGCGCTTGCGATCTTGCTGCAGAGAGCGACGACGGCGTATTGTCCCTCCTCCATGAGGCAGTCTTCCTCGTGCTTCACCGCTGCCGCATCAACCTCGACGAGCAGTGGCACTTCCGTGACCGTGTTCCCTCTTCCACAACAGTTCACTCTTACGCCGCCTGCAGTGAGCAAAACTGCTCACTTCATTATATTTGTTGACTTCATCATCTAGACCTACTTCACAGAAGTCGATCCTGAACAATAGTTTCCACCGATTGATCTCTATACTCCGGAGATTCTTCTCTCCTTTCTTTCCTATTTATGTCACCTTTTTTTTTATCTGCTTCTATTCACTATCCTATCATTTCTCTTGAGTTCCTTTTGACTTATTCCATATGTCTTCCTCATCGTCTATCGACACCACAACTCTCTTCCCTGCTGGGGCCTATTTTCATTAATGTTGCCTCCCTCATTCCCTTTAAGTTATCTAAAGGCGGCAACTACGCGTCTTGGCGTGCTCAATTCTCGAATCTCTTATTTGGCTATGATTTATTAGGTTTATTGATGGCTCTCTCAACTGTCCACCAGCAATGGTTCAAGCTCCCGGAGAACCTAACCCAATACCAAATCCAGCCTACAAGCTATGGTTACACCAAGACAGGCTCATTCTCCAAGAAATTCAAGCTTCTGTTACCAAATCCATCGCTCCACTTATGTCCTCCTGTACCACTGCTGTAGAGGCTTGGACCAACTTACAAACTACATTAGCGAGCCGCTCACGGACCCGTATGCTTGGACTACTTTCCAACCTTATGACCTTTAGGCAGGAGGACTGTACTGTTGTCGACTACTTACAACATATCAGACTAATGATTGATGACCTGGCTTTGATAGGTCATTCACTTTTTGATAAAGAGGTACTTGTCCACACGCTTAATGGACTAAGTTCGGAATTCAAAGAACTGGCCGTAGCACTTCGCGCATGTGACTCTCCAATTTCCTTTGAAGAACTTTACGACAAGCTGACAGACTATGAAACTTACCTGAAGCGTGACGCCAAGCTGCTAGGACCTCCCATCACAGCTCAGTTCCACCACACATCCAAAAGGCACAACCGCAAATATAACAAGAATGCTTCAAAAGGTGTGGCCAACTCTCCTACTACCTCTATGAGCAACCACCCATCGCTTCCTCCTCCATATCCTCCGCATCTCAACCATCATCCGAACACTTCATTTTTGCCACGTCGTTCTCCTCCTACGTTTCAGCAACCAGTTGTATGCCAATTGTGCGACAAAACTGGTCACACTGCCAAAGTTTGCCGGTCTCGACCTCGCCTCCCACCTTCATCAACCTGGCCTCAAGCAAATGTCCTGACTGCTCCTTTTGAAAGTCAGTCTAATTGGATTGTGGACTATGGTGCTTCCCACCATATCACTTCCGATCTCCAGAATTTGTCGCTCCACAATGGTTATGGCGGACATCAAGACATCGTCATCAGTGATGGTAAAAGGATTCCTATTACTCATATTGGTTCTACAAAGTTTAATTTCAATACCACTTCTTTCACACTCGATAATGTTTTGTGTGCACCTCACATCAAAAGAAATCTTATTTCAGTCTCTCAATTCTGTCAACAAAATCATACTTCCATTGAATTCTTTCCCGATTACTTTTTTGTCAAGGACTTGAGCACGGGAGCATCCCTAGTTCACGGTCTGAATAAAGACAACATCTACGAATGGCCGTCAGCCCTGTTTCTCACTCAGCCTACTGCCAACTCATCCACTGCTGCTCCGGTTGACATATGACATCATCGGCTTGGTCATTCCTCTACCTTCCTTCAATAAAAATTATTTTCTCGCTATTCAATTACTGTTTTAAAATCTAGTAAGGTTATTACTCACTGTGATGCTTGTTTTAGCAATAAGAGTCATCAATTGCCTTTTGGTATCTCCTCTCTTTCCTGCTCTAAACCGTTTGAGGTAGTTTATACTGATGTTTGGGGTCCTACGTTAGTTATTTCCTTTGATAAGTTTAGATATTATGTTATTTTTGTAGACTATTTTACGAAGTACACATGATTATATCCCCTTTGTCACAAGTCTGATGTCATTGGTGTCTTTTCTAACTTTAAAAACTTGGTTGAAAACTACTTTCAAACCTCGATTAAAACTATCTATTTTGATGGAGGGGGTGAATATCAAGCCCTTGCATCTCATCTATCTGCTTGGGGTATTCAACACCTTAAGTCCCCTCATATACACCTCAATTGGTTGGTTCTACTGAACGTAACATCGTCATATTATTGAAAGTGGTCTAACATTGCTCTATCAGGCTTCCATGCCCATCTACCTTTTGGTCTATAGCTTTTCAAACGGCTGTCTACCTCATTAATCGCATGCCAACTCCTACTCTACACTATCAATCACGAAAAGCTCTTTCAAAAATGCCCCAATCTACAAATATTGAAAGTCTTTGGTTATCTCAATTATCCGTGGTTACGCCCCTACAATTCTAATAAAATGCAGCCTCATTCTCACCCTTGCATTTTTATCGGATACTCTCTTGAACATAATATCTTTCGATGTTATGATACTCACTCTTCTAAAGTCTTTGTTTTCAGACATGTCACTTTTGTAGAATCTGTTTTTCCCTTTCGTGATCATGGGCAAATCATCCCATTAAGTTCCTCTGACACATCTTCATCCCCCCCACATGCCTTTGTCAGATCCACATTCTCTTGTTACTTATGTTCCCCACCTTTCTTTTTCCTCCTCTCCTCCGGCTCCTCCAGCTTCTTCTCTTCCAGCACCCCAGCCTTTGTCCTCCCATAGTTCGGGTGATTCTGTCATCCCTCCGTCTGACTCCCCTAGTGCTAACCCTCAGCCCTTCCCTTCTAATACTGTTATACCCTCCCGGCATCCAATGTAGACTTGTTCCAGGAGTGGTGTCTTTAAACCTCATCAGGTTCTTGACCTCCATGTTAGCTCTACACCTTCCCCGCCTCTACTGAACCGTGTTCCTTTTCTCAAGCCCAAAAATCTCCTCATTGGCGTAAAGCCATGTGTGAGGAGTATGATGCCCTCCTTCATAATGCTACATGGACTCTTATCCCCTCTCATTCCACACAAAATATTATCGGGTGTGAGTCTATCAAATTAAACGAAAGCCTAATGGTTTCATTGCTCGCTATAAAGCATGACTTGTGGCTAAAGGGTTTCATCATCGCCCTGGTATTGATTACACTAAGACATTTAGTCCTGTTGTCAAACCTACTATAATTTGACTTATCCTAAGTCTGGCAATATCCAAAGACTGGTGTTTACACCAATTAGATGTTAACAATGCCTTTTTACAAGGGACTCTTACTGAAGATGTCTTCATGGAACAACCCCCAAACTTTATACATCCTCAATATTTATGGCATGTATGTAAACTCCAAAAGGCTATTTATGGACTTCGTCAGGCTCCCCGGGCCTGGTATACTAAACTTGGTCTATACTTGTCTTCAGTTGGCTTCATTAACTCCAAGTTTAATGTCTCTTTATTTCTACACCAACAACATGGTGCACTATCTATCTTCTGGTCTATGTGGATGATATTATTGTCACCGGTGATAACTCTATAGAGGTTCAAAGGTTTATCAAACTATTGGCCGACATATTTTCTCTTAAAGACCTTGGCCGCCTGAATTATTTTCTCAGTGTCGAGGCCACATTTGCATCTTCTGGCCTCTTCCTTTCATAGAGAAAGTATATTCATGACTTGCTGTTGAAGACAAATATGCAGGATGCAAAAGAGATTACCACTCCTTTGTCCTCTAGTGACTCATTTAAGTTATGTGATGGCAGTCCTACTACAGACTACTCAGTATCGGCAGGTCGTTGGCTCCTTACAATATCTCACTCTTACTCGTCCGGATATCTCCTTTGCAGTTAATAAATTATCTCAATTTATGCATCGGCCGTCGATATTACATTGGACTGTTGTCAAACGCGTTTTGCGTTATCTCAAGGGGACCATTGATCATGGTATTTTTCTTTGCAAACACTCTCCCCCTCAGCTTCATGCCTTTGCCGATGCTGATTGGGCGAGAAATATTGATGATAGAACATCCACATCAGGTTATATTATTTTTCTTGGTGCTAACCCGATTAGTTGGAGTTCTAAGAAACAAAAGATGGTTGCCAGGTCTACTACTGAAGCTGAATATCGAGCTATTGCCACTGCTGCTACTGAACTTATTTGGATCACCAACTTGCTTAAGGAGCTTCATATTCACTCTACTTCTATGCCTGTTATTTACTGTGACAACATCGATGCGACTTATCTTTGTGCAAATCCAGTTTTCCACTCCCGCATGAAGCATGTTGCCATTGACTTTCATTTTGTACGAGATCAGGTTGTCCGCCAGCAGCTCCGTGTTTCTCATGTTCACACTACTGATCAACTTGCTGACTCTCTCACAAAGTCTCTGGCCCACAAACTCTTTTCCTTACATCGGTCCAAGATCGACATCTTTGACAGGAGCTCGATCTTGCGGGGGCATGTTAGCTGAACATCACTGTAATTGAACGAGAATATCTCATTCATCAGTTGAGGGAAATCCTCAACTGAATCTTGTATAAATAGGAGCTCCCTCAATGAATAATAAGTGTCTTTTTGTGTTCTCATCTCCTTTTAACAGTCTCTTGGTCTTCTAAGAAGCAAAACACTATCGTATTATCCATAGTTGAAGCTGAATATATTGCAGCAGATGCATGTTGTGAACAAATAATATGGATAAAAAATACTTTATAAGATTATGAACTTTATTTTAAAGACACCCCTATAAAGTATGACAACACGAGCACAATATACTTATCAAAAAATCCTATTCAATATTTACGAACCAAACATATTGATATTAGACATCATTTTACTAGAGATCACGTCAATAACCATGATATATCTTTAGAATTTATTGATACAAAATATCAATTAGCTGATATCTTTACAAAGCTATTGAATAAAGAACAATTTGATTTTATTAAGAGAGAGATAGGCATGTTGAATCTACCAAATGCATTAACTCTTTATATATATGTTTTGATCATTATCTTGGTTTCTCAATTTTCATGACTTAATTTTTTTATTTTGAATCAAGATCATTTCTTATGATTTCTCTTCCTGATATTTACAAAAAGGGAAATTTATCAAAATGATTCATGTTTTTAACGTGATGACAAATATTTACATCATTAAATCCTTCCATTCTCTGTCTTTTTGACAATTGCAAAGGGGGAGAAAAACTTACAAACTCGTACATCCCAAAAGAAGATAACTTGCATATTGCACTTTCTCCTTTTTTTTATGACAAAGGGGAGAAGTTATGATGATTTAATCATGCATGTATAATGTACTTTAAGGGGGGAAAGTTATGATGATAATATAAAACTTGAATCATGCATGATATGATGTAATTTGATAATTATGCATGAAATACTTATGATTTTATAATGCATGCAATGATATTTCAACTATGATTCATATTGTTTCGACTTGAATTCAAAGCTTATCACTCTTTTTGAATTAGAGTTTTCTTTATTACAATATGATATATGGATAGGGGGAGTTTAGTTAAACTCCATTATCAATTAATTATCATCATAAAAAAGGGAGAGATTGTTGAATCTCAGATTTTGATGATGAAATCAATTGATAAAGTTATGATCTAATTAGTGTTCAAGAAAGTGATACAGGACAATCATCGATCATGAAAAGGTAAAATGATTGAAGTAGGAAATCAAACGTTAAGCTGAAGTCAAAGAACGAGCATCGGGCTAGAAATTAGATATTGCATTGAGATCAGATATTGCGAGAGTCAACATGCTGATGGATCGAGCAATACATCGAAGGAGAGAATGATGCACCGAGGGTTCGGATGAACAAATGACATGTCGGACAATATGATTAACACTTCGTAATAATTTGTCTAGATCAAAGTAGTTTAGAGTTCTAATTGAGTTAGCTTTGAATGTAATATAACCAACTCAATTAAGATATCATTAGGCCTTAATTAGGATTGATTTGGACTTATTAAAAAGGTCATTTTAGTAATCCAAGGTTAGATAAGATATGGTCTTCGAAGACACGATCTCCAAGATGACACGGTATTCGAAACTTGTCAGGTGGTGGTACCGCACAAACACCGTATCCCATACTATTTCAGGTAGTGATCCTGCCCAGGCTGGCGATACTACCGCCAAAACATAGTCTCCAAGAGGAGAGACTGTCAACACCTCAAAAAATCTCCAAAAATTTAAATTTTAGCTCCATTTTTGAAGTAATTTGAGACCTATAAATAGCCCACCCATTCTTGCTTGAGGATACAAGAATTAAGAGCAAAAAACTTATGAAAATACTGTTGTAATTCTTTGAGAGCTCCCCCTCATTTTTTCTTGCTTAGTTTTTTTTAAGGGAGAGCTTAGATACTTATAAATTTTATCTCATGAACTTGTAAAAGAAGAATATAGCTATAAGAGGGTAGTTGATCTTCACCTACTAAAGGAAGATCAATAGTGGAAGTGATAGAATCCTAGGGTTCTATCGTGGAGGAGGAAGGTTAAATGGGGATGATCGATCTCTTCGAGGGGATTGGGCCTCCTAGATCGCTTCGAGGGGATCTGCCTCATAAGGTTTCTGTCTATTGGCCAAAATAATTCTTCATTGATTCATTGATTTTCATAAAGAGTTGACAGCCCTTTATAGGGCTCTACCAAGAGTCTCGCTAAACTTTGACTCTTAACTAACTGATAAACTCCTAATTGAAAATAATAACTAACTCTATCCTAACTAAAGATAAAAACCAACTCCGACCAACTCATAACTGACCCCGACTGGACATACTAACATGACTTGACTCGATTTAATTATGAATGGATGGACCTGTCTTAGTTAGGGCCCTAACAGACCCGCTCACTTCAAATCAGCCTTGTCCTCAAGGCTGAGCAGTATCAGATTTTGAGAGCTCTTCAATATTTGTTTCACATCATAACTCTTTGATCGATTAAGTAGGGTATCCACTTGGTGTCAGTAATGGTTTGATCTTCTCGTGTAATTATCATTGTAGTCTTCTGAAGAACCCTTTTCATATGATGGCTAGTGGTAGTACCATGTCTTCTTTTAAGAATCACCACTTTGAAGTCTTTTTGGGGCATCAAAAAGAAATTGACAAGTAGTTGTTTTACCTTGGAGCACCTGTTATCACAAATTAGGATTCGCCCATTAGCAATCTTGTCTTCGAATTTGGCATAGCCTTCGTGATCGGACTCCACATTGTCAATTTTTTATTCCTCCTTAGCTGGTTTAGTTGTCAGAAGTTTATCACAGCCTTCATTATCAGACTCCATATAGTCAGTTTTTGATTCCTCTTTAGTTGGCTCGATCGTCAAAAGTGACTCTTATATGTTGACCACTTTGAAATCCTCCTTTATTGATTTTTTCTATTTATTGAAGCTTCTGTTCCAGCGAGTGTCTATATTGATTTTTCCTTCATGCACGCTGACAAATGATATGGCTACTATCATGGTGAGGGGATGACGAGCTTTAACTTTACATCGAATCTCGGGATTAAGTCCCTCAATAAATTTTCTCACCAATTATATCTCAGACTAATCTCGGGTTTGGTTTCACATGCGCTCAAATATACTATGGTACTCCTGTATTGTGGAAGTCTAGCGGATTTTGGCAAGCTATCCTTTAATGTTCTTGTACTCCGACGGTCCGAAGCGAATCAGGAACTCTCTCTTAAATTATCCCCATGAAAGGACTCCGTGATAGGTCTCATACAAATCATACCATTAGATCGTCACCTTTGAGTTGAGTGGAAGCTATCTCCACCATGGATTCCTTTGGAGTCCTGTGAAAATGAAAAAAAAATTCAGTACGTGAGATCTAACCAATTGGATCTTCATCTTCCCATTTAGGAAACTCCATACATGAGTACCTTGTGTCTTGCCCATGCTCACATTTTTCATATCGGCTTCCCTTGAGATTAGAACTACGTTGAGGCTATTGGGGCTATCCAATAGACTTCTTCTGAATTCACTAAAGAGTTCTTGTAATCTTTCTTTCATTCGCACTTCGAAGGCTTCTAATCTTACTTCTATTGAGTTATTGATCGCCATTGCCTAAGAGTGCAGATCTGTAATATTCAATTCTTATTCCGATGTTGGGTCAATGACATCGCAATGTCCCATTTAATGTGGTTGCAAGAAATCAGTGTGGCTGCAAGAAAGTGAGATAGCAATTGTTGAGGCTGTGGAATTAGATGCAGATGACAGTTGAGGGGGTTGGAGAGGGAGCAGAAGGCAGCAACTGGTGACAACAGAGATGACGGCAGGATGGCTGCTGCAACTTAGCTAGGTGGCATCAACAAGATATTGGAGGTGGTTGCTGCAAGATGATGGAGGCAAAAGCTGCTGTCGCGGTTGATGTGGGACAGGGAAGAAAGAAGGGGGCTGGATGAGGTTGTGGGCTTTTATAGCTACTGATGGAGAAGAGGAAACAAGGAGGGTCAGGCACAGGGCTACGGTGGCTATTGTTGATGATAGTGGCTGCAATTGGTAATAGAGTAGGAAGAAGATGGTGGCCGATGACAGTGACAGAGAGGAGAAGAAGGTAGCAGCGGCAAAGGAGGAAGGGGGTCCAACGAGGGGACCTCGGTGGCAGAGGGCACGATTGGAAGTGGCTGTGGCAGCGGGTAGCAGTGGCGGCAGGGGAGGGTATGAAGAGGGCTAACCGGCGGTAGGAGCAGGTGCAGTAGAGGGGGGCTTGGCTGTGGTAGAGGCAGATATGGTAGAGTGAAGAAGAGGCAGAGGAGGCAGCGGCTGCGGCAGAGGAGGGCTTGACTGCGACAGAGAAGGAGGTAGCGATGAGGGCTAGCAGCAGTGGTGGCGGCAGCTTGCATAGGGGAGATGGGGAAGACAACAACGGGGTCGACGGTTGCAGCGACGGTAGGCTGTGAGGAGGAGAGCAATAACGGTGTTACAAGAGGGCAGTGGCAGCAGCAGGTGTAAAAGCCACAGGAAGCAGAGGAGATTGGAGGAGCGGGCAGTGGTTGTGACCGATGAGGGCTATGGCTGCGGCTGTAATTTTTTTGGAGGAGGAAATGAGGGTAGCAGTCGCCGCGACAGGTGGCAAGGACTGAGAGCAGAAGGCAGGTGCAGTAGGGGAGCAACGACGTGATTTGGTGCCGGCAGCGAGAGAAGGAAGGGAGATGGCAGGGATAACCGACGATGGCTGTGACTGCAAGGATGAGGTTGGGCAGCACTGGAGGGAGAAGAAACGACAGCGCTAGATCCGACAGTTGGCAGCGACGATGGTGGAGATGCAGGGGAAGGAAGGCATGACTGAGAGCAAGGGAAG
Organism: Ensete ventricosum; assembly: GCA_029747655.1. Classification (NCBI taxonomy): domain Eukaryota; kingdom Viridiplantae; phylum Streptophyta; class Magnoliopsida; order Zingiberales; family Musaceae; genus Ensete; species Ensete ventricosum. Next base: position 32,434,334 of record JAQQAF010000004.1, on the reverse strand, counting down.
CAGGGGATGCAGCGGCAGCAAGGAGGCAGCGGCATGGAAAAAAGGGAGGAAGAGAGATAGCCGATGGCAGTCCTCCTTTGGGCAGGATGATGCTACCAGCTTCAATTTTCTCCTTTTCTTCTCTCCTTTTTTTTGTTTTATTTATTTTTTGTTGATGATAGCAAGGGTGACAATGAGGATGATGAATGGTAGCTGTGAAATACCGAGGAACACTGCTCTGATACCAATTGATAGAACCCTCACCTTCTTCCTCCATGATAGAACCCTAGGGAGAACCCTCACCTTCTTCCTCCATGATAGGGTTCTATCATGGAGGAAGAAGGTGAAAATGGGATGATCGATCTCTTCAAGGGGATCGGGCCTTTTAGATCGCTTCGAGGGGATCTGCCTCCTAGGGTTTCTGTCTATTGGCCAAAATAATTCTTCATTGATTCATTGATTTTCATAAAGAGTTTAGAGTCTTTTTATAGGGCTCTGCCAAGAGTCCCGCTAAACTTTGACTCTTAACTAACTGATAAACTCATAACTGAAAATAATAACTGACTCTATTCTAACCGAAGATAAAAATCAACTTCAACCAACTCATAACTAACCCTGACTTAGTTAGGGTCCTAACAGGAAGCAAGTGACCTCAACGAAGGAGGAATCATGAGTGGATGTATGTCATGAGACTGAACCATTATAAAATTAGTTTGCTTCATCTTTTTTACTGTTTATCTTCATTGCTTTCATATTTAACTGTCTACTATATTCACTTGCACTCTTACAAACATCTCTATGCTTAAACGCATTTCCAATATGGGTTTTATTGAGCGAATACTCAAATCGATATAAATTTTTTATAAGCACTAATTCACCCCCCCCCCCCCCCCCCCTCTTAGTGCCACTTTAATCCTAACAATAGCCCCTACTGCTATCGTCCACTCTCCACGCTGACGCAATCCCCCTTCAGTCACAGTAGCCTCAACCCTCTGTCGTGCTACTGCCCACGTCTCCTTCCCAGTGATTGCAGCAACCGCGCAGCCTTGTCCTCAGCCACACAACAATAGAAACAGGGCAGCAATCATCCCTTCTTGTAGTGACTAAAACATGAAAACTTTGAGCCCTTAGCCATTGCCATCTTCCTCCTTCGTCGGTCGCACCAATGCTGCCCTTTGCCTCTGTCCACCGCTGCCTCCTTTGTCGGTCGCACCAACGCTACCCCCTTGCCTCTGTCCACCACTGTCATCTTCCTCCTCCGTCGGTTGCACCAGCGATGCCCCTATCTTTTCTCCACTGCACTACACCAACGTTACTCCTTGATCTGTTGCAACTATCAATGATGCCACCCCACAAATGGCAGCAATGATTTCTTCCCACAGATCGCTGCCCTCCAACTATCGCCATCGTAACCTCGATGATCTCATCCTTGCAGCATTATCGCACCATCACCCTTCTAGGCCACTAGCACAACAACAATCTATCCCAACCAAGATCAGCAACTAGCACATTGCATCTAACCCAGTGATTATAGTCCTCAGTGACGCCATCTTTCATCTCGTCAGCATCCACGCAGCGATTCTTCACATCCACAAAGCCACCACCAACCAACATCACAACAACAACACCGAGTAGTATTACGTGATGGCTACCGATAATTCAATGGAAGCAAGATTTTAAAGCCTTCGAAGCCTGCATAGAGAATAGACTGCAAGAACTCTTCAATAAATTCAAAAGAAGTCTTTTGGAGAACCCCAACAAATCTCAGCATGGTGAAAGTTCCAATCTCAAGGGGAACCAATCTGAAAAATATGATCAAGGGCAAGGCACAGGATACCCATGCATGAGGGTGGAGTTCCCAGATATAAAGATGGAGATCCAACCAGTTGGGTCTCATGGGTTGAAAAGTTCTTTAACTTCTACATAACTCCAGAAGAATCCAAGGTGGAAGTAGCTTCAAACCACAGAGTCCCAGTAGTATGATTTGTATGAGACCTATCATAGAGTCTCTTCATGGGGATAATTCAAGATAGAGCTCATGATTCATTTCAGATCATCGAAATACAAGAACGTTAATGGACAGCTCGCCAAAATTTATCAGACTTCCATAGTACAGGAGTACCAGAGCAGGTTTAAGTCCCTGTCGAACCAAAGCTGAGATTGATCTAAGAAATAATTAATGAGAAAATTTATCGAGGGACTTAATCCCAAGATTCAGTGTGAAGTTAAAGCTCACCACCCGTACCATGATGGCTGCCATATCATTCACTCATGTGTATAAGAAAAAATCAATATGGACACTCGTCAAAACATAAGCTTCATTAGATGGGTAATCAGCAAGTCGTCCACCCACACCATCTATTCCTAGCCAAATCTCGGATATCCAAAAGTTGACCCAAGAAGAACCCAAGGAACGATCAACAAAGGATATGTGCTCGTGTTATGATGAAGACCAATACAAATAAGGGCAGCTTCTGACGATTAAGTCAATTATGGAAGACTTCAAAGTGGTAATCCTCAAAAGAAAATATCGAACTGCCACTATCCATCATATGACGAAGATTTTTCATAAGACTACAATGATTACAACACGAGAAGACCAACTCATTACTTACACTAAGTGGAGACCCTCCTTAATTGATCAAAGGGTCATGATGTGCGACAAATATTAAAGTGCTCTTGGAATTTGATGCTACTCAGCCTTGAAGACAAGACTGATTTAAAGAGGGAGAGCCTGATATGACCCTAATAGGGTTGGGTCCTCATCTATTTAGTCATGTTCTTTATTAAGTCATGTTGGTCGGTCCAATTAAGTCAATTAGGACTCCTAGTAGGAGTTGAAGTCTATTTGATTAAGAGTCCAAGTAGGAGTCTATTTTAGGAGTCCAAGTTCAATTAGGAGTTAGTTAAGAGTCTTTATAAATAAGCGTGTAACTATTTTATTTTAAGTAATTAAGAAAGAAAATATATTTTGGCCTATTGGCCAAAACTTTAGGAGGGTCAATCCCCTATAGTGATTAAGGAGGGCCTATCCCTATAGAGATCAAGGAGGGTTAATCCCCTATAGAGATCAAGGGGGCTCGATCCTCTCGAAGTGATCGTTTATTACCTTTTTCGTCTTCATTCATGATGAAACCATAGGGGCAATTAGTATCAGAGCAACGTTCTTGGCATCTCGCTATTCATTCACTCCATCACTACCCCTATGGCCATCGTTTATCTTCGATAGAAACCTTTGGGTTCCTGATAGGAACCCATGGTCTCATCAGAATTATTCTAAGGAGGTTCTAGATGATTAGAGAGATTATAACCCAAAAAGATGTAGCAATGGAATGAGTTTCATCTGAAGATAACATTGTAGATTCACTGACAAAGCCTCTTTGAGCATCATAGGGGTCCGATAGAGATCAGACACATAGGTGATTGGCTTTAGGTCAAGTGGGAGATTGCTGATTACAAGTGCCCTACAAGCCAATCACGTGAGTGATGACACGTGTGACACGCTGCATAATCTTTTTGCATTATTATTATTAGCATATTCTCACATTATATTATTTATTGAATATATATATTGTAATGTCCTTGGTTATGTGCAATGAGAATAAGATCATGATGAGATCACGATAATGGGACCTTTTTTTATTCGTCTTTAAACATAGATCCTAAATTATCCCGGTCATATGTTACTCGACAGGGACATCGAGATAACCAAACAAACTATGTATTGTATACATGTCCATATGATAGATGTGGCTGATCTCATAGCCACTTAAGTTTGGACACTATGAGTATAGTACAAGTGATTATTGGAGAATGAGTTTACTGATTGATGCGCCTACGGAATGTTGTATGGTTAATGATACCTATCGTCAGATATCGATTTTGTAATCCCAGTTGTGTGTCTGACCCTTATACATGAGACATCAAGGATGTCTTGCTTGAGTACTCCTTTCTTTGACATCGAATTTATAGGTTTAGAAAGTTTCAGATCTTCTACAATTGGTTATCAAGATTGGTAGTTAACCTTATAAAGTCAATTGAGTGTTAATAGAGGATCATATACTCTCGATATCTAGAGGAATATCTCATTTGTTATCTCTTAGACAAATTGGTCCGGATCATTCGGATTGAAAGAGAATGAGTTCATCGAGAGAATCCAATCAGAGAGAGACTCAGACAGATTACATATGAGGCCTAACAGTATCATGCCCAATATATAGTCTTTGAGATATTAGTTGGATGAGGGACTATGATACATGGTAACTGAGGATATATAGGTCCAATGGATAAGATCCCCTATACCATCTGGGGACTATAGGGTAGTGGCCTAGTACATCCATAATTGATGAGTTGAGTGAATTATCATAAGATAATAATTCATTGAGTCAGAAGAAATTCTGATAGGTAGGACTCACGGCCAGCTCGGTATTGGGCCTAGGGGGTCACATACATATGGTGAATGTTTCAGCGAGTAGAGGATTTGATATGAGTTATCCAATTAGCCCTTATTTTTATTGGATGAGACTCATTATTGATGAGATCTTTGCATGAGGCTCAATTAGAGGCCAATTGAGATTATTATATAAATATCTAATAATTTAATATTAGTGGGTAATTGAATGAAAATCTAATACCCACTAAGACAAGATCCATTAGGGTTTTTGGGTGGCTCTCTATAAATAGGAGGTAGGGGAGGCACATTAGTGAGAGGTTGCACCTTTGACCGCCTCCTTCTAGTTTCCTTTTTCCCTCTGCATAAGAGTTACGAGCTTTTGGGCTACAATTAGAGGAGCATCTCTACAACAATCCATCGTGTGAATATTGCTAGAGAGGAAAACCTTTGACCTTTTTCATCATCTCCATCTGGATCTAGATTTTTAGGGATAAATGATCTTCCTAAGTAATCAATCTCTTACTTATCATGGTTTTCATTTTTGTGAGTTTTTCATGCACTAATCTTTGCACGATGATTTGTTATACGTGGGAAATATGTTTTATTTTCTTTCTTCCACTGCGCATGTGATGCTTCCGCTGATGGTTTCCCTACATAGATTACCTAGGAGAACTAATCCTCTCCCACCTGAGCCCGAACCAAAAACACCTATATATAGGGGTAGTTCTCCTCCTATTAGTCCCTTTGAGGTAAGACCTCTAGCAATTTTAGCACCCTCTTCATCTTCTGATTTTATAGCAGCCCGATTGGATTATATTGAGCTTTGTCATGACCAAATTTTGATCGAGATGCAGTAGATTCATCATCTTCTTAATACTTTTGATGCATATTTTTATATTCAAGACCAAATTGTAACTGAAATGTGTTGATACTTTTAATGCACATTTTCAAACTCTATTTAGGAATTTTGGATTAACCACCACCCGAGTAACTTGTAACTTTCTCCTTTTGTTGATGATAAAGGGGGAGAAGTAATAATAATGTGAACTTATGTTTGACAATTTAGAATCTTAACTCACTCTTTGATATTTTGATGACATTATGATGTACTTTGATAACTTGAAAATTATGCATCCAATACTCATGATTTTATGATGCATGCTAAGATATGAAAGTTATTTTTTAACTTGAATTCAAATGTTATCAATCTTTTTGAATTCAAGTTTTCTTCATTTCGGTATAACATATAGATAGGGGGAGTTTAGTCAAAATTCTATCATAAATTGATTGTCATCATCAAAAAGTGGAAGATTATTGAATCTTAGATTTTGATGATAAAATCAATTGATGAAGTCATGATCTAATCTATGTTTGAGAAAAGTGAATGTAGGACTATCTTCGATCATGAAAAGGTAAAATGATTGAAGCCGAAAAATCATACGTTGGGTCGGAGTCAGAGATCAAGCGTCGAGCCGAAAGAATTAGACATTACATCAGATGTTGCGAGAATCAATATACCGATGGATCAAGCAATATGCTGAAGGAAAGTATGATGCATCAAGAGTTTGAATGAACTAATAACATGTCGGACAACACAAGATTTATATTCTGAAATCGTTTATGTCATGTAGTTTAGGTCTTAATTGAGTTAGTTTTGGGTGTAACCATGTTAACTTAATTAAGGGTCCATTGGACCTTAATTGAGACTAATTTGGACCCATTGGGAGGCACACTCAGTGACCCAATGTTGGGTTAGGCGATGATACTGTCCAGAAGATAGTCTTCTAGGATGTGTCAGGCGATGGTACCACCCAAACTAGGTGATGGTATCACTATCCTTTATTGCTACAGGCGGTGGTACCGCCCAGGTTGACGGTAGTACCGTTAGAGCTAGACTCTGAGGCCTTGTTTGAAGATAATACCGTACATTAATGGTAGTTATACAACCAACACCTTATAAACCCTAAACTTTTGAACTTTGGCTCAATTTTTTAAGTAATTTAGAGCCTATAAATACCTCACTCATTCTTGCTTGAGGGAGCAAGAACTGAAATAAAAATTTATGATTCTTAGTGTGCAATTGCTATTGTAATTTCTTGAGAGTTCTCCTCTTAAAGTTTAGGTTTCATTCTAAGGGAGGTGTGAGACTTGTAAAGATTCTCTCATAAACTTGTGAAAATGAGAAAGGGTTATAAAAAGGTAGTTAATCTTCGCCCATTGAAGGAAGATCGTTAGTAAAAGCCAATGACCTCAACGGAGGAGGAATCGAGAGTGGACGTAGGTCACGATGACTGAACCATTATAAACTCGGTGTGCATTTCCTTTTATGCTCTCATTACTATTACTTTCTGATTTAATTCTTATAACACTTTTCAAGTCAAAACATACTTCCAATATTGATTTTTATTGAACTAAAATTTCAAACCTAAGTTTTTACGGAAGAACTAATTAGTAATAATATATGTGAGAAATAAAAAATAGGGATACAATCCTAACACATAAGACCATTATTAGCAATAAAATAAGGACTAAAAGCAGATAAAAAATTAATAATATCTTATCTCATGTAATCCTTAAGAGGTATTATCTATTTATATGTGAGTGTATAGAATCTATGATAAATGATTATGACCATTATTAATGATAAATTAGAGATTAAGAGGAGATCAGAAAAGATCAATAATATTAAGGGTATCTTGTATATAAGTTATAGAATAATTGATTATGAGTATCTTCCATCAAAATCAATTTTATCAAAGTTTCAATAAAAATCATAATCTATTTTATCTAATTAAATAAGATTATATAATCTAATTAAATAAAATTATATAATTAAATAAGAGGATGATAAGTAGATACTATATTATAATTGAATTGAAGGTAAAAACAACTAGTTTATGTCATTGATCTTTGACTCCATATTAATCTAATTCTTGATTCATATAAAACAAACATTGAGGTGGAAACCAAAATGAATTAGTCATTCAAGAAAAAATAATATTTTATAAATAAGAATAATAGTTCGAGTCATGCTAATCCCAAAAAAATTTCACAAGTTAGTCACTTTATTTGTCGTCTATAACATGTAATCTGGTTGTAGAGCACTCAATGACTGATTCTGATGCTAAACACTATTGATGATTTGGCACAACTTTTTGGTAAGAAACATACAAAAACATCACGGACCAGTAAGCATTATTGAAGGACAGATGGATTGAACAATAAAGACAGATGAAATCAAATTCAACACACACAACAAGTGGGTTAATCATGTATTTGCTCCTTCCATCATTTTTTGATGGGACCTTATATATATATAAGAGCATGTACGTTCTCTTTTGGGTTTTGCATGGACACATATGATGTTTAAATTTAGAAGGAAAATAAAAATACTAACTTTAAGAAAATATTTATGTTTGTAAATAATGGTATATTTGTACAGTTATGTGTTGAAGTTATATTGAGATATCTTGATGGTAAGTGCACTATTATATATATATATATATATATATAGCATTAATTTATCAGCACTTTGACACAAGCGTTATGAGAAAAAATTAGTTAAAAAATATAAAAAAAAATTTCAACAGTGAACATGATGACTTAATCAATTATATAAAAATAAAAATGGAGAACTGTATTATACTTATCTTTAGACTATGAAGACAGCTTAGCCGTTCCTCGGCCAACGGATCCGAAAAAATAAGGTCCGATATCGGAGCCGTCAACTAGGACGGGTCCCATCTACTACTTTAAAAACGAACCGTTCACTTCGAGTCGGTGCGTTGGACGGGATCCCAAGCGGTGGGGAATAGCCGTAAAGGCTCTCGTGTTTGGTGTGCTGTTGCTCTCTCCCCGTCGTCGTGGTATTCCCTACCGCTAAGGAATACGTACTCAATCTGCCTTCCCAAGCTTTCCCTTCCTGCTCTCCCTTCCCTTTATTCCCTCTCCCCACCTCTTCCTTCGCCGTTTCCTCGATCGAAGTTGGACGCGATCGAGTTAAGGAGCAGAGGAGGTGACTTCTGTCGTGCGCTTTCTTTTTGTTTCTTTGGTGGGAGGATCCGGGGGTTCCTCAGATGTCTTTCTTCTCCTTCTGCTGCGGACGGGCTTCTTGGTACGCTCTTGATTTCCTTTGACTTGATCGGTTGTGAGATGTGAGGAAGTATGATGTAAGCAAGGATGGATCTTGATGGGTGGATGAGCAAAAAGATTTCACCTTTGTTGCTTTTGATTGGTTCGATGAGGAGCAGGTTGCGAATTTGGTGCTTTTTCTTTGGTTTGATCGTGTAAAGAATAATTGTTTGGGTTTTGCAGGGGGGAGCGGAGGAGGAAGGATTCCACCTCGTGGAGGATTTTCTCTCTGAAGGAACTGAGCTCGGCGACAAACAATTTCAATTACGACAACAAACTCGGTGAAGGGCGATTTGGTAGTGTGTATTGGGGTCAACTCTGGGATGGATCTCAGGTATTGTTCGTCTTCCCGTCTCATGTTTGTCTTTCTCAAAGAGTTTAGAAAGATCTCAGGTATTGCTCTTATGTAGGATTCTATAGTTATATTGGTTCTCAGTTGTAGTCGCTGGATCTTTGAACCTGTAGAAAGATCAAATTGGTCAAGAACTTGGGAAGTTATAGAAGTCACAAATTTCAATCTTTCCCGGGTGAAACTCCATGATATAGATGTTGCTTTAATTTGCGATTAATTATCTGATCATCGCAATAGATGGGTCAATTTAGAAGCTCAGGTCCTTAATAGCTAATTTAATACTTCCTCTATGTTTGAATAAAGTGTTCTCATGTTTCCTTGATGAATTTCTTCAGCAACATGATAGAAGTAATGAATAATATGCCTTACACTTGAGTCTTCACAGAGTGAATTTACATAAACTGTGTATCATTCTCCTACAGCATACCTCTGTAGTTCATGACATGATTGCTTTTCGATTGGTAATCTGTTTTGAGGTTGAAACTCTTCTTTTTCTAGCATACCTGAATAAAATATGTCAATGTGTTCATGAGAATGTATTATTGTCAATAGATTGGAAGAACCACTTGGGTTGTGATGGTACTAGATATGCCATGTCGTGTTTTTGTCAGTCAATTGGAAGAACCACTCAAGATGTGATGGTTTTCTTCATGTGACAACAAGATGCTTTATCATTTAATTGGAACTTTTTTTTTCATCTTTTCCTCACTTGTTTCATATCATTTAAGTGTCCATGGATATGACTATCAGTTATGTAGCCATTTTTCTTTAAAAGATAAATCAGGTAAAGTTTTTACTCATGCTTGATTATCGTTGTTGAGAATTTTGAATCAACTGTTCATAAATTCGATTTATAATGTTAAAATCTCTTCCTATTCATCATGGCGATCAATTGTGGATTACTGTGGACATAACATAGGCTATTGAACCCTCAGAATGAAAATTAGCTATGTACTTGATTGATGCCTTGTTCTTGTAACTACTAAATTTTGAAATGCCAGCTCAATAAGTACCTGTCTAGCAAGTTAAAACTCATACTTGGTTTTCCTATGCTTCCAACTGAAGATACCTATACTGATTTTGCATAAAACCCATTGCTTGTGAGTCGTTTCGCTATAGTTGTTCATTTGTTCTTTTTATGATGATTAATTTACTTACTTTTCCAATTTTCATTTAAATTCTTTAGCATGTAACTCTTTTTTTTTTTTTTTGTTGTTGAATCTTATAGTGGGTATATCCTTCATGATTTGGTCATGAATTGTTGCTTGATTTCTGTGGACAGATTGATTTTTTCTTTGCCAATAATATTTTTCTTTTCATGCATTTATTTCTGCTATATTGTTTGAAGATTTTACCTTATATCGGTTTATAGTACCCTTTAGTTCCTTTGTGCTCATAAAACATATTTCTCAATTTAACTTAACCATTTGCCTCTCAATATTCCTCTCAGAATGTATCAGAGACCTTGTTTATATACTAGAGATCTTGTTTTGATGAAAGTACACCCTATATAAATGGTGAAGATCCTAGGGATCGTCTTGATATGTGTGTGTTGGAATATAATAAAATCAATTGCCTTTGGAATGTATAATTAGACCGTCATGCTTGTGAACTTGATTAGGATGGTTTTAGAGTTACCAAAGACATTGAGATGGCCTAACTTATTGTTTTATTAGGTTGATGCCAGGATGTTCATTTGCAGATAGATACAGTTGTGATGAACGTCAACCGCAGCATAAATTTGATACTGTTGAATATATATTGGTTAAGATGAATTTATATTATTCATATATTGATTATTGAAGTTAAGTAATTTGATGAGCAGAAATGAAGTTAGGAGGAAATATTACTGCATCAAGCATGACGGTCCCATATCTTTTTTTAGAAGATATATGTCAGTCCAACGATGTTTTATAGATATATTGTGCGGCTAAGAGAAGCAAACATAAAAAAATGGTGTCACTGAGATAAGGATGTTGAAATGGATATGTGGTGTTATAGGAAAGTTGGAAAAACATTTTCGTGCATAAACAATTAAGTGTCTTCCCAATAGAGGATAAAATGATGAATAATTGTTTAAGATGATATGTACATGCACTAAGAATGACCATAGATGTAGTTATAAGAGGTAAGATAATAAATATTAGTGGTACGATGAAAGGTAGTGGGAGACTTAAGGAAACTTTACTAAAAAATCATAAATAAATATTTAAATGATTTGAATATATCTAAGCATATTGTTTTATTCACAACTCAATGGTGGCACAAAATTGATGCAACCAACCCCAAATAGTTGGAACATGTTGACTTATTGTTGTTGTAATCATAAAGGGCTTATAACATAGGACCGCATTGATGCCTTAACATCAAACGTAGTAAAGATACTTTAAATATTAACACAAAAGGTGGAAAAAGTTGATGGTATAACAGAAACAGTTAACCATATAAAGTATCACAATTTTGGGTGAGAAAGCTGTTATTTTATCACAGACTCTACGTATACTTACAGAAACTTATGGCATTGGATCTCTATGTCAATCATGTTCAGCTCCCACAAATTTATTACACCCCTCGATGAGTTACTCAAGTTTGACAATTCTTATGAATATTTAAGTTAAGAATCCCAGATGATGTATCACAAAGTGCAAATGAACTCAAGGCCAGCATGCATGGGTTCACATTAGAAGCAAAAAAAATATCTTTACTAGGACTTATAACCGACCTCTCGATAATCCCTTTTAACTAATATGGTTGCTCTCTAGATCTTTAGTGTAGTTTATGATGCACAATTGGTTTCAACTATTTTTGAATTTAAAGCTATCAGTCAACAGTATGCCATGTTTCTTTCTATAACCTACAAGTTGTACATTCTGTTCAGTGATTTATATTCTATCTACTACCTTCCTGTGAGTTGCAAAATAATGTGACTTTTCTCAGCCCTTTTATGTTTCTGCAATCCCTTGTCGTTGCAACTGCTTATCTTAATCTAGTGCCATCTTTTTGCAGATTGCTGTTAAAAGATTGAAAGTTTGGAGTCATCAAGCCGAGCAAGAATTTGCTGTTGAGATTGAGGTTCTGGGTAGAGTAAGGCATAAGAACCTTTTGAGTCTACGAGGATACTGTGCTGAAGGGAAGGAGCACCTCATAGTGTATGACTATATGCCAAACCTGAGTCTGCATTCACATCTTCATGGTCATTGCTCAGCAGAGTGCCTCCTTGACTGGGGTAGGCGAATGTCCACTGCAATAGGATCATCTGAAGGGATCGCGTAGGTCTATCAACTCAAATAAACTGTTCTCTGAGTTTAGTTGACTGAATACTATTTAATTGTGTTTTCTTGTTTTAGCTACCTTCACCACCGGGCAACACCCCATATCATCCACCAGGACATTAAAGCAAGCAATGTTCTGCTAGACTCAGATTTTCAAGCACGAGTTGCTGATTTTGGATTTGCAAAGCTAATTCCTGATGGTTCAACCGATGCCATGACTGACGTAAAAAGCACCCTTGGCTATCTTGCACCGGAGTACGTCTCATCCGGGAAGGCTTCGGAGAGTGCAGATGTGTACAGTCTTGGTGTACTCCTCTTAGAGCTTGTCTGCGGAAAAAGACCAATCGAGAAACTTAGTGCAACTACGAAATTATCAATCACAGAATGGGCGCTACCTTTAGCTAGAGAAAGAAAATTCAATGAGATAGCAGACCCAAAGCTCAATGGAGACTATGTGGAAGCAGAACTAACACGAGTGGTGCTTGTTGCACTCTTTTGTGCACAGAACAGTCCTGAAAAGAGGCCTACAGTACTTGAAGTTGTTGACTTGCTCAAAGGAGCATCTAAAGAGAAACTATCGGAACTGGAAAATGATATGTTCAGACCAGAACCTCCTGCGGCCTCTCAAGGGGCATCTACTCCTGACAAAGGATCAGAGGACATAGCACAGGAAACTGTTCCATAACTGTACAGGTATCGGCTTATGCTCATGCGATAAGTTTGTGGATGGATAGACTTCAATTGCTATATACATAAACTATTTCTTCAGCTTATGATCAAGATTGTTTTCAAAAGGTGTTTTCTTAAGGTGTCTTATTGTTGTTTATAGTAGAACTTCCTTTTGATTTTACATGTTGGATTAATAGAATGACTGGGCCTTAGTCACAATATAGTCAACATCATGATCCTGTTTTTGTGGTCAATGTTTATGTTGTGCGTCGTTCTGTTTGTGATTTCTTCTTTAAAAGATGGTTGTGTAATTGAAGAGCACACATCATGAATTTGTTAGATCTGTCAAATTCAGTGGTATGCTCAACTGGATGACATGATGATGTGCTTCTTGTTCTTTTAGTATGCTTTTCCATCTCAATTGAGAGTGGGTGAAAGAAATGGACTTCTATATGAATGCATCTCAGTGGTTTTCTTTCCCTCTTTGTTTGAATGTATCTCGATCCAAAGTGAAGAATATCTTGTGATTAGAAATCCATGACTCAATGCACTTACTGGAAGCCTAGACAACTTTGATATTAACTATTTCGTTATGGCATAATATGTATGCATTTTATCATGTGAACCCGTAGGAATTTGCATTTGCAAGAGAACTCCACCTCAACGCCTTATAAACTCTTTCCTATCATCCAAATCTTGTTTGACTTGGGCTTGTAGTAACATTTTGTAAAGGTAAATGACAAAATTGGGATTCTTTCTTAACACCATGTTATCAACCAAGTAAGCTAACTTACATCTTCTCCTAAGCCTAGATGTCATGAAGCTCCTACTAAAAAATGATTTATACTACTCTTGTAAGAAAAGATCCGTTTGGTAGGTTGTTATTTTGTGTGATAACTATTATTTTGGTAGATTATTTTGTGAATTCACAGAAGAATTATTATCCATCTATCTTTATTAACTATTATTTTGGTAGATTGTTTTATGAATTCACAAAAGCATTATTATCAAGAACTAATATCAGATGATATATTTTTTTTTTCTTTTTTTGTGACATTAAATAGCATAAGTTATTGTATCGATCTGACCCATCACCACACACACACATAGGGCGACCTTTTTCTGAAAAATACTTAAAAAAAATTTTGTTTGTTTTTGACCTATTAAAATATTTGATCATCACAGTAAAAATACTATAAAATCTACTTTAAAACATTATAAATGGATCAAATCGAATGGCATACTAAAACCATTTGATATATAATACTATTATTCAAATAGATATTATAATAAAAATAACATCCTATAAATAAATAAAAAATTAGCTTGTTATAGTATTGTTGTCATCATAAAAAATACTATAAAACCTACTCAAAAATAATATAAATAATTCAAATGGACACTTAATCTCGACCAAGCCAATTACAAGTCTAAACATATGGTCTTATAATGATGTATGAGCAACGAAAATAAAAAAAATACAATATAATGTTACTTAGTTTATCAATAACGTTTCTAGTGTTTTATACTGTTTTTTTTTTTTAAAGATAGAGGTATTAATTGAAAAATATTCAAAATATAAATATATTTGATAAAAAAATATATATATTCACGATAATTATGTGTGATACGAGAGAACGTGATGAAAGAGGAGGAACCAAACCGAACCCAACAAGAAATTTAAGTTGACCATGTGAAAAGGGGCCCTCCTTAGTGGTCCCGATGTCAACTTCTTAGGTGCCCCGCTAGCTTTTAGATTTTGGTGTTCATCCACAACTGACACATATCCAAAATTATTTACTGGTCTGTCCCAAAATTAATACCAGATCATATAAATTGGTATTTTCTTTGTGATATTGAATGATATAAATCAGAATGCCGTGTCTCGATGAAATTATATATATATATATATATATATATATATATATAATAATAATTATAACAAAGACGAGTCACTAAGATAATATTTGATCCCAAGAAGATATTGATTTAGTCAGCTTATTTCTTTTAAGATTTATCAAATAAGATTATGTACCCTCAACAAAGTAGATTTTTTATTTGATATATAATATAGGAGTGTATAGTTAGGTATTTTATCAAATCTTTAATTTCTGTAAAAAACCATCACTAAATATCCTGATTTCGAAAAATAAAAACTATTAGCTCAACACAGATTTTGTGAATAAATGGTATTAACACGTCAACACAGATAATTATAATTTAAATTGACAGTGGAAGCCGGCCCTCCCGGGTGGGCCCGGGTGTCAATCCTCAACAACGCAAAACGACTTCATCTTCATCTTCTTCCGTCGCAATCAGACATTCACCTGCACCGCCACTCCGCCAGATGGAGGAGGCGTGACTGCGGCCTCACCACACGCAGCGCGTGCAGCGACGATCTCGTCCTCCTCCCTCCGTCTCCGTGGTCCCAAAAGATCCGTGAGGTCATCCTTCGTGGAGTAATAGGAGGCTCCTCTTCAATGAAATCGGGTGATGTTAGACGCCATATGTTTGAAGGAAATAAGTCGTTGTATTGTCAATCATGATGAATATATAACGGTGGTTAACTTCGATTGTGATGTCAGAAGTAAACTATTGTGTTGTCAATCGCGATGACGGTAATTGATTTTGGCGGCGATGTCAGCCTAGCTGAGAAGGAATTCGTTATGTCATCAATCGCGATGAAGATCTAACAGCGATTGACTTTGACGACGATATCAGCTTAGCTAAGAATGAAACAGTTGTGTTATCAACCGTGATGAAGATATGATGACGATTGACTTCAACGACGATATTAGCTTGGCTTAGAAAGAGCAGACGATTCTGCTGGAGCTGTGAAGGTCTTATGGTGTTGACTTCGACGACTATGTAAGACTGGCGAAGAAGAGATCGTTATGTTGTCAACTATAATGTAAGCCTAGCTGAGAAGAAGGGTGTAGGCATGGCAATAAAAAGAGGTACAGCTGGGAGCGATGGGCGACTAATGGAGGAAAAAGCTGCAGTAAACAAAGGATGCAGCGACAGGGGAGGGAGGAACAAGAGGCAGCGATCAGGCAGCCGGCTGGAAGCGACTGCATTAGCAACAGGAGGGCGCTGTTGGGAGGGGGAGGAGCGGGTGGCCGGAGATCAAATCCGACGGCAGAAAGCAGAGATCCAGCATGCACTACAGGTCGCTGGCGGAATAGCAGAGAAGCGATTGCATCAGCAGCAGGAGGGCGCTGCTAGGAGAGGAAGGAGCGGTTGGCCGGAGATAAGATCCAGCGGTGGGGAAGCAGCAGTAACAGGTGTACAGCAGAGGGCGCAGGCAGCCGAGGAGAGCAGATCCAGTAGCAGAAATCAGAATAAAGGCGCCGAACCTGGAGATCAGGACAGGGAGGGAGCCGATGGCTATAGGTCCGATGGGAGAGACGGTCGAACCCGCTTCATGATTTCAAGCCTCTGCGGCGGGCAGAGATGCCTCGCACCAGTGATGATTGGTTGTTTGATGCAGATCAGACTATGGCTGTCGGCAAGGAAGAAGGGGGATTTGCTATCGTTTGACAGGGGAAGGATGGTAGGGGCAGACGAAGGGGTGAGCGGACAACAATAGAGGAGCAGTAGGGGCGTCGGCGATGGGCGCTGGAGGAAGAAGGTGGTTGTGTGCGGGTGAAGCAGCAACCTATTGAGGGAAGTAGCCGCCACGGCGGTGGCACCGGAGAGACTGGAAAAAGGCAGCGGAAGGTGGAGTGGATCGGTGACAGATCCAGGGGCTGCGACCACTACTTCGATGGTCATTCACTGACGTTTGCTGGGCGATCACCATTGGGAAGACATGGGCCTGGCATTTTGCAGGGAGGAGGAAGGAGCCAACGGAAAGAAACAACTAGAGACTGATGGCGCGGACGGTTACAGATTCGGTGATGATCTGGACTACCAGATCAAGCCACTCAGAGAATGCAAGTTGCGGTATCGCTGGGCCGATCTCAGCAAAAAGAGAAATAGAGTAATGGTTGCTTTGTTTTGATGGATGCGATCAGCGGAAGCAGTGGCGACACTGTCGTGTGCCGATGGAGTGGAAGGAAGAGACATGGCTATGGGTCCGACGCTGTCGTGAAAGAGGGAAGGAGAGATCGACAAAAGAAAGAGATCAATAGACGAAAAAGGGCAACGGCTGCCGTGGAAGCGGTTGAGGGTAGTAGTCACAACGACGGGTGGAAATGGCGGTAGGGCGACGATAGATGAGGACAGAGACGGCGGATGACCCCTGGATATATGCGGTTTCGCAGCAACAAAGAAATTGTAGCAGAAGGAACCGACGACGGTGGGTACTGCGAGGGAAGAGGCAGTTGATGAAAAAGAAATATCATAAACTGTCGTTTTACAGATAATTTATCTTAAAAATAGATAGACTATGATATCATATTGAAATAAGAAGAAGTAAAGAAATACCCATTGAGTTCACTGATTATCATTAATTTATACGAAGATTTACGAAGATTTCTTTCAACTAATCTACTTATAGGATATCGCGATCTCCTCTCATTAACTACAAGGCTTTACTCTCGATCTCGGTCGTACGATGTGGATTCCGGGGTCCGCAGACGCCTGCTCGGCTTTTGTCTTCTTCTCTTCCGACGACGTGGCATGGGAGCCGTCGCCCACTCAGGTGACCCACCGTGAGGCCCCGATGGGGAGGCTCCACCGTCAGGAGCGGCTCTCAAATCCTCCTATCCAGCCTAAGAATGACGAGAAGACGTGTGTTTTGTGTGTTTGTAATAATATCCAATATAAATTTGATTCCTTGCTATGTTACTATTTTTTCTGAAAAAATAAATAGCAATATATTTTTTTTCTATTCATATAATTATTATTAATTAAAAATAGTTATTAGAATCAAGCAGATTTTTAATAGGCACCAACCTAAAGAAATCCGGTCTAATGTTATCCCTGATCCCCCATCACTAGCAAACCTTATCATGGGTTTTTAACCTAAATTATGAATCGAAAACATCTTTATGCATTTATTATATTTGTGGGTTGATCATTCGATCATTTTTGGTGCTATGTGGCTGATTCATTTCGTGGATTTTTATCTCGATTTGACTCGTTTTTATTTATTTAAATAGTAATCTGATCTATGTTATCCGACTTATTTAGATAATTTGATTTATTTGGTTCAATTTTCATTTTTAATTTCAACCTGGCCATGACATTTCACAAGGTAAAAACATCGTTTTGCAGCTTTCACATATGGACACCAATACAATACAATTTTTAATAAATTATGTTGGATTAGATATGTCATTTTTACATAAAAATATTTTTTTAAATCATTTTTTATTGGGAGAATGTTTCTCTATTTGTAAGAAATCAAATGATTATTATATTGATAGGGGCATCAAACGAAACGGATTTGGAAACACTTGTTTTTTTACTGCTGCTGCTTTTTGGAGTGCATGGGCCTTAGGAGATAGAGATATGTTGGTTTTTCTACGGTGCTCTAGAATAAACCAACAGCACATATTTATAATAATTAAAAAACAGAATACAGATATTTTAAAATAATAAAAAATTTATCATATCTAAATGAATCTTATCCTTATCTAAACTGATCTCATCACATCTTAACTACTTGGATTATTTCCAACACACCCCCTTAATTCAAGTAGTTATATTTTAAAATTATTTTCAAGTAATCTTTTTTTTCTCTCCAAAATTTTTGTGAAAATGTCGGTAAGCTGATCTTCGTTGCTGCAGCAGTTGTCTTATATTTTTCTCGGTCCACACATTTTTTAGAACTTCTGACCTGAAATATTTTATCATTTCTCTTGACATTTTTCTTTTTGGTAGCCATCTTTGATGATGATGGAGACTCTTCATTTGTAGGATTGAATCCCTTTGTATGCGGAAGCTTCATTTTTCTTTTCTTTCTCTTGGCTTTCTTCACATCATCAGAAACTTCTACCAACTCTGTATGCGTACTTTAATTGTTGTCCTTTGAATTTAGAGCTTCACCCTTTTTCTGTATATGTGTGTCATCAACATTACGACCTGCATCATCTGAGACAGTTTGCATAGATCCACAGAATTTTAAATGATCATAACTATTTTTCCATAATGTTGATTCTTCGGTAAGAGTAGCGAAGTCCAAAAATAATAAGACAAACATTTTGTTTTTTGTCATCCTTGTGGTTGCTATCAATTTATCAATTTTTTTTATCATAAATCAGACATTTTTCTTCATAAAAATAACATAATATCCTTTTCTCATTAGTTGTCCTATACTAATGAGATTTTGTTTTAAATCAGGAATAAATAACACATCATCAATAATTTTTTTACCAGACTTTGTGTTCAGAGCAACTGTTCATTTTCCTTTTACTTGAGCCTTTTTACCATTTCCCATCTGCATAGTAGATCTGACCGAATCATCAAGTTTCTGAAACAGACTTTTATCTCCTGTCATATGATCACTACATCCACTATCCAAAAACCAAACAAATCTAGAATATTTTTTATCAGATGCTAGAAAACAAATATTTTCTTCATCTCTTTTATCATCATTATTTTCCTCATGATAATTTGTTTGATTTTTGTTACAACAATTTTTTTCAAAATGTCCATATTTTCCACAATAAGAACATAGAGGAACATTTGGATTTTTATTTTTGTACCAACAATCCTTTTCAATATGCCCTGTTTTTTTGCAACAAAAACATTTTCGAGTTTCTTTGTTACCTTCATTTGGTCGACCTCGTCCTCTGGCCTTTTGATCTCTCCCTTGAGATCTGATTTCTGAATTATCTTTTTTATCCTTCTTCTGATCTATCTTCATTTGAAGAACATGTTCCAAAGTTTCCAAATCTTTCATCATAAGTGTTTCAAATTCACGACGAAGAATTTGAAGCTTTGAAATTTTTACCTTCTCTATGCCTCCAAACACATTTTTTAATATCTCCCAAGCTTCTGTTGATGTTGATGCCATCATGATTATGGGAAATAAGGAATCATCTATTGCTTGTTGTAACATGTAGAAGGCTTTTGCATCTCTTTGCATATTTTCATTCATCTGATGCTTTTGATCCTTAGTGATCTTAGGATCCTTAGTGATCTTCTATTTTTTTTTTCTTTTTCTGGATCTACTAATCTTCCCTTCTTTTTTGACCGGTATACTCTTTTTGATTTTTTCTAAACCAGACTCTGATACCACTGTTGGTTTAAAAGAATAGTAGAAGACACCAGGAGTACTTTCAATCAACAGTCTACAGTGTTCTGGAATAAACCAAGAGCACATATTTATAATGATTAAAAGACAGAATACATATATTTTAAAATAATAAATCTTATCCTTATCTAAACTGATCTCATCACATTTAACTACTTGGATTATTTCCAACAAGATCTCCATCTTTACTTCACCTTAGAGATTAACAACTCGGGAGATCGGGAGCTTCACTTTGATGATTCGACCCCAATTCGACTTCTTGACATCGCAGTTCGGGTCAATCTATTTTCATGTATGATCATGTCATCGAAATATCACACTCGACAATAAATTTTAAAATTAATTAAGTGAATGAAGTAATAAAAGAGAGAGAGAGAGAGAGAGAATTTCAAAGCCATTTTTTTTAACTATGTTTTTCGAATATTTTCATCTTTATTTATTTTTTTAATCATAAGATAACTCTAATGTCTAATTCATCTCTGTCTCTCCATCTCTCTCCCTCTCTCTCTCTCTCTCTCTCTCTCTCTCTCTCACACACACACACACACACACACACCCATAGTTACACTATGTTCCTCTAAACTCTGTGATTAAGTTGTAACAGGCGGGGATAAGAGAAGTCGTATCCATTCCCATTCGGGTTAGCATTTTCTTAGGAATTATACTCCGACTCGGTTCACCGTCGGGCTTCTTCTTCAGTATGCCATGCTCCGGTATGAAGTAGCCGTACCCTCATGTGGTTCTGCAGAACCGGAGCGGGTCGGAATGTTGGTCCGCGGCCAGTTTTTGTCTACGTAATTAAACCCGCATTAACTACATGTTGGTGTTGGGGTTGACATGTGTTAAGGAAGAATGTGACGAGACTTCCAACTCAAGAACATGGTGTGTTAATGGTGGGGTGACGCAGCTTCTCTAGCTTGGGACCATGGCGATTTAACTTGGTTGTCCGGAGACTTGAGCATGAAGACAGTCAATCACGTCATTCTTTAACCCAAGTGGACCTCGAATTAATGTTGTTGTCCATCGATCCTCAAGCAACTCGTCACTTGTCCGTTAAAATAAGAGGGTGGGTGTAATAGAGGAAAGGATGTGATGGACCAACACTTTGATGGGAGAGTAATGGAGTGGAAGGCAAAATTGGCCTCTTACACATATATTGATATCAACTTAAATGATTCTTTTCTATTTTATCCTCTATCAAAATTATACATAATTATTTTATAAATACACAAGAAAATATTTTTATTTTTATTTATTTATAATTATTTTATATATTCATCTCTATATTTTTATCTAGATAATAATTTTTTTTTTTTTTGTATAAGTTATATTTTAACTAAAGGTAAACCTGAGGAAACAATAAACTGTTGAGATTCCTCTGATGCTCAAATTAAAGTTTCTGAAAGAGTTTTCTTATTAGATTGAATCGAATTAAGGAATGATCTCATTAAACATTCAATCATTGGTCGGATCAATTAAGAGATTCGTCGGACCACATGCTTAATAAAAGTAGATATTTATAACTACATAAAAATATAAAAGGTAATAAAGTTATGACTTAAAAAATTACAACATTAGAGTTTTAAGCACCGATTGAAACTTATTAAAAATTAACATTTTAAACATTTGTGAATTATGATAACTCGATCGATTGAATTTTTGCAAAGAAAAAAAAAACCATATTCTTAACATTCATGAATGATAAGCCGAAAACATGAAACTTATTTCATATCTTTGTAACTTTATGAAAAGCCTCGTCATGGTATCAAAAGATTCATAATTTTGAATCTTGTCTCAACCTCTTTGGTTTATTCCGACCATTAGAGATCTCTTCTCACAACTTTTTTTTATTAACCGGAAGATTTTGCTCAGATCAAATCCCTAAAGATCTTGTTAAGATGTTAACATATCAGATTCCTTACTTCCCAACCATGTATAAATAGTTATGGAAATATGTAATCATGTGTGCCTTCTAATCTATCGATCCTTATTATTCTTCATGGTATCATCAGAGCGCTTGCCTTGGAGCAAGCTTTATCTTCCTCCTCCTCCACTGTGACTGATCGTAGCCTCCACACCTGCGAGAAGCTGCTCCTCCTTTGTCGTGACTGACCGCAGCCCCCACACCTATGAGAAGTCGCTCCTCCTCTATCGTGATTGACGACAGCCCCCTCACTTGCGAGAAGCTGCTCTCCTTCTGCAGTTGTCATTGCCCTGTCGTCGCTGACCAACCTCCATCAACAACATCCAAAGATCTGGTGGAGTAGCTGCCCTCCTCTATTGCTTTCCCACCCGGCTGATTCCACTGGCGACCGCAGCCATCATGACACCAACAACAACGCCTGCAAAATCAACCGTGGCCCTTGGCCCTCCCTCTCAGCCGAGAGATTGCTCGGTCTCATCTTCCTTCGACCACTAATCTTACCGTCTCCTCCTCTGCCTAGGCTTCCTCTTCCTCGCCTCCCTCACCACAGCAAGCACGACCTCTATTGTTGCTTGTCATTGCTTGTCGCGTAGCAGAAGCATGGTGGGCCTATAATCCCAAGAACATCGATTATAAGTCATCCCCTCTCATCCGCTCTTTCCTCTACCTGAGTCGAGCCTCTCATCCCACCAATCCTCTCAACAGCATGAGTCAAAATCTTTCTCATCAATGTCTTCCTCGTCAACCTCTAATTCTCTAGCCCTCTTCCCTAGAGGGAACTCGAGTGCCTCTTCCCACGAGGGCCTTATCTCCATCAACACTGCTTCTCTCATTCCCTTCAAATTATCCAAAGGTGGCAACTATGCACCTTGGCATGCGTAGTTTTCTAATATTTTATTTGGCTATGGTTTATTAGGTTATGTTAATGGCTCCTTCAATTGCTCACTAGCGATGATTCACATTCCAGGTGACCCAAGTCTTGTGCAAAATTTGGCTCACACACTTTGGTTACGTCAAGACTATCTTGTTCTTCAAGCCATTGAAGCGTTTGTTGCTGGATCTGTTGCCCCGCTCATCTCCTCCTGTGCTACTGCTGCAGAAGTATGGAATAAACTACAAGCTACCTTAGCAAATCGCTCGTGCACTCCCATGCTCGGGCTCCTCTATAGTCTTATGAAATTAAAACAAGAGAGAAGTATTGTTGCTGACTATCTACCACATATAAAAAATATTATCGATGATCTGGCTCTGATATATCATTTTCTCAGTGATAAGGAAGTCGTCATTCATATCCTTAATGGATTGAGTGACGAGTTCAAATAATTGGCAACGACACTTCGAGCTCGTGACTCCCCAATCTTATTCGAAGAACTTTATGACAAGTTGACCAACAATATGGCATATGTAAGCATGACGATAGATTGATAGGAACTGCCATCACAACTCAGTTCCATCACAAATCCAACAAGAAAAGCAACAAATATAGTAAGAACGCTAAAAAAGGTGTGACCGAATTTCTTCCTGATCCTGTGGGCACTAGTCAATCCTTCCCTCCTTGTCCATACTTTAACAAACATCAAGGTGGTTGCTTCCAGCCTTGTCGTCTTGCTCGTGTGCCTCAACAAGTTATCTGTCAGTTATGTAACAAAGTTAGTCACATTGCAAAAGTCTGCCAGTCTCGACCTCGACTGCCTGCGCCATCAAGGTGGCCTCAAGTAAATGTTATGACTACTCTGACTGATAGCCAATCAAATTGGATCGTGGACTTCAGTGCCTCTCATCATATCACTTCTGATCTCCAGAATATGTCAATCCATAACAACTATGAAGGACCTAAAGATGTCATCATCGGAGATGGTAAAGGTATTCCTATCACTCACACTGGTCCTACTATGCTTAAAACGTGCACCACTACTTTCACATTTAATGATGTTCTGTGTGCACCCTACATTAAACACAACCTTATTTTCATCTCTTAATCTGCAAACAAAATCATACAGTTGAATCTCAGATTTTGATAATGAAATTAATTGATGAGTGTTTAATCTAATATGTATGTTAGAGGAAGTAATGCAGGTTTAACTACGACAGAGAAAATGAGTTACAACTAGATGTTGGGCCACAATCAAGTTTGGGCATCGGGCCAAGGTTCGGAAGATACAGTGGGAGCTCGCTAGGAGTTCGCTAGGAGTTCGTTGAAGGAATCAGGAAGCTCGCTGAGAACACGCCAGGAGATCGCCGGAGGAAAACCATAAGACTCATCGCAAGAATCCGAAGGTTGCCGGATTGTCGAGGGTTAGGTTGTTTATTAAGCTTGATAGTCCTATATGGTTGTAATTAGTGAGTCGTAGTTAGGTTCGAGTCCTAATTGAGTTTAATTTGGAAAGAATCCAAATCAACTCAATGTGAGGCAAACCGGGTCCACTTTAGGTAGTGGATTAAGCTCAGGTCAAGCTCAATTAGTTAACTAGGGAAGTGGTCAACCGAAGGTATAAGATGATTTGAAGAAAAATTCTCAAATATTTTTAACTTCATGACAATCCTTGAAAATTCTTAATAAGGTGAAAAGTTTAAAAAGCATATCTTTGTTAAACTTGAAATGTTATATGCTTTAAATGCTTATTGCTTTGATTTACTTGAATTCAAGAGGATGTGACTCTCTTGAATTTAAGTCTTCTATATTAATGCATATACTAAGGGAGAGTAATGTCATCATATATTTTGAAATTATTAGCTCTATATTTCATCTTTTGTTGATGACAAAACGGGAGAAATATATATTTATGACATTTGACATTGAAAAATATTCATTGATAACACTTGATGATATAACTTGGATATTTTACAATTCATGATTTGATGACTTGATGCAAATTTATGTTGAAATTTGCATAGATTGTTGATAACTTGAATTTAAGAGTAAGCTTGTCTCTTAATTTAAGTGGTATGGTTTTAGGGGGAGTTAGGATTAATTCATGTCATCAATTGATTGTCATCATAAAAAAGAAGAGATTATTGAATCTCAGATTTTGATGATGAAATCAATTGATGGATTATTGGTCTAACATGATTGTTAGAGTTGATTGATGCAGGATTAATTACAATAGAATGATTATTACAATCAGGGGTGGCCAAGGGTAAGTCCATGCATCGAGTCGATGCGTTTGGGAACTCGTCAGGAGTGTGTTGGAAGCTCACCGAGGGTATCGAGAGTTTGCCAGGATGGCACAAGAGAGTTTGCCAAAAGATGACCGAGACTCGTCGGAAGATTATCGGGGGTAGCCGAAAAGCTTGCCGGGAGTCGGGATGGTCTTGTAATGGATATTTTGGAAATTATGATTATATTTAATTAAGTTATAATTAGCATCGTGCAGGTCCAACTATGACAAGATTAATGAAGTTACAACCAGAGGATGGGCCAAGATAAAGCCTAGGCATCGGGCTGAGTTCAGACGATGTAGTGGGATCTCATCGGAAGTTTGCTAGGAGATTCATCGAAGGAATTAGGAAGCTCGCTGGGAACGCGAAGGGAGATCACCGGAAAGATGACCGGAGGACTTGCCGCAAGATTGTCGGAGGTTGCTGGAATATGTGGGAGTTAGGTCTTAATTAGGCTTAATTGGTCATTAAGTATTATAATCATTGAGTCGTAGTTAGAAGTTAGAGTCCTAATTGAGTTGGATTGAAAGGAATCTAAATCAACACAATGAGGCAACCAGTCCACTACTGGGTTTGGTTGAGCTCAGGTTGAGCTCAATCAGTTGACCAAAGAGCTGGTCAACGTAAAAGTCAAGCCAGAATCCAAAAAGTGGAGGGAACCACTTTTACGAAAATTTTGACGGGTCAACTGCCGGTGAGCGATGGTTGGACCGCCCGTACCACAGAATCTGGGCAACGGGCAACAGCTTTCGGCGGGTAAACTACCCAGGTGACGGGTGAACCACCCGTACCACAGAATCTAGGCGACGACCAACTACTGTCGGCGAGTAAACTGCCTATACCTGGATTTTCCAAACACGATTGGATTTTGGCTCTAGTTTTGAATCCAATTTGGGGCCTATAAATACCCCAAGTTTTCTTACATTCAAAACAACACTTTTGGAGGATTATATTCTGAGAAAATATTGTGTGAGAATTGTAAGAAAAAGAAAAGGGGTAAGGGAGAGCTTAGAGTTGTAAATCTAGTCTCCCTTGTAAGCTCAAGTGTAAGGGTTTGATCTTCACCCGAAGAAGATTGATAGTGGATGTCGGTGTACCTCAATAATAAGGACTTGGAAGTAGACGTAGGCCATTGACGCCGAACCACTATAAAATTGTAAGTGTTTCGTACTTGCATTGCTTGAATATTGTTGAATTGGTACTTCCAAATTAACTAAACTCCTTGAAAGCAAGATAATAAGTTCTTTTCCTCATACGTGAAAAGCTTAATTTTAATCACTCACTTGTTTTATTAAAAAAATGAAAAGTTTCAGATTTTCTATTCTATCTTATTCGAAAAGCTTTTGCTTTAGAAAAAAAAAAAAATAGCTTGCACTAATTCACCCCCCCCCCCCCCTCCTCTTAGTGCCAATTGATCATGACAGCTTCCTCTCCTGAACCTGTGAAAGGGAGAGACTAAGAAGTGTAAGGGTTTAATCTTCACCCGAAGAAGGTCATTAGTGGACACTGATGGGCCTCAAGGAGGATGACTCCGAAAAGTGGGCGTAGGCCAAGTTTTGGCCGAACCACTATAAACTGTGAGTCTTCTAACTTTACTTTTTGAGTTTATCTATTTCTACTCAAGTTTTCTTTAAGCAAGATAGTAACTTAAGCATTATTCATTATTTAAATTGCTCATGTATTCCACTTAAACAAAATGCTTCTGATTTTCGGTTTTACTTCAAACAAAACTTTCTTCGAACCGAGATTTCAACACTTGTACTAATTCACATCCTCCTCCCCCCCTCTTAGTGCCAATTGGTCCTAACAATTGGTATCAGAGCAAGGTTCTACTCATTGGACTAACACCCACCCAAGTGAATAAATGACTTCGTTTGACATGAACAATGGACATTACATTGCACGTCCTCCTATGTTTAATATGACGGATTACACATATTGGAAAACATGAATACGTATTTTTCTGATTTTTATGGATTTTGATTTATGGTACATCATTGAGAATGGTTATAAAAAGTCCTATAAACCAATGAACGAATGGAATGATTTAAAAAAGAAGGTTTTTTCTTTAAATGCAAAAACAATGAATGCTTTATTTTGTGCTCTGGATAAGAATGAGTTTAATTTGGTTTCTATTTGTGAAACTGCTCATGATATCTGACACACACTTGTAATCATACATGAAGGCACTAGTCGAGTTAAAGAGTCTAAAATCAACCTTTTAGTGCATAGTTATGAATTATTTCAAATGAAACCAAGTGAGACCATTGGAGACATATACCGATTCACAGATGTCGTCAATGGTCTAAAAGCTCTTAGTAAAAGGTTTTCTAATTTTGAACTTATTGATAAGATATTAAGATCTCTTCTAAAAAGTTGGGATCCTAAAGTAAATGCAATTTAAGAAACTAAAGATCTAAATAATTTTTCTCTTAAAAAACTTATTGGATCACTTATAACTTATGAACTGAGCTGTAAAGCTCGTGACGAACTTGAAGAACCCTTTCTAAAGAACATGAATGACTTGGCATTTAGAACTAAAGATAAACACCTTCTAAATAATAGGAAGGACTTGGCACTGAGAACTGAAGATGACTCCTCGAGTGATGAGGACAATGACATTGCACTATTGACAAAAAAAATTAAAAAATATATAAAAAATAAAAATTATAAAAATAAAAATGAACCAAAAAAGGACAACATAATATGCTTTGAATGCAAGAAGCCAAGATATTTCGAAAGTGAGTATCCCTAATTAAAGAAGAAGGCATCATACAAGAATAAGGTTCTCTCGGCAACATGAGATGACTCAAGCTCATCGAATGAAGAATACCACATCAAGGAAGATGTTGCCAACTATGGTCTCATGGCTATCCATGATGAGATAAGTGAGTCTTCTGATATCTCTTTTACTGAATTACTGAATATTTTTCATGAGCTTTATGATCAATTTAGAAAAATTAGCAAGTCTTATAAACTACTTAAGAAAGAGCATGATTCACTAGTTAGTAAATTTGAAGAAATACATGAAGCATCACCATAGTTCATGTACCAAATGTGAAACCTTAAAGGAACTTAGAAAGAAAAATATTGTATTACAACAAACGTTAAAAAATTAAAATAAAGAATAAATATCTAAATATGAACCTTGCAAATAAGGGTCATATTCATAGGAAAGAAAGTATAGGATTTATGGGCAATACTCAATAAAAGCCAACTATCTTCGTTAAAGGACCCATTCTAAACTCGTCACAAAAATTAAATGTAACTTTTGTGGTAGATTAGGACGTATAGCTTACAAATGTTCGTTTAAAAAGTATATTTCACATAAATTAATTTGGGTTCCTAAAAGAACCACAAACAACCAAAAACTTCTAGTTAAATTAGGTAGAACTCTTCATAAGAGACCCAAAGTAAAATATGTACCTAAATTCAAACCATCTTTTTTGTTGGTTTATCTCCAAACTAAGGCTAGGAGTATCAAATGGTACCTTAATAGTGGATGCTTAAAGCACATGACCAGAGATCCAACTTACTTTTCTAAGCTCACTAGCCTAAATGAAAGAGTTGTCACCTTCGGAGATAACAACAAAGGAAAAAATCATTCGGAAAGGAACCATAGGTAACAAATCAAATCTTTTGATTGAAGATGTGCTATTAGTTGATGGTTTGAAACATAATCTACTTAGTATGTGATAAAGGATATATTGTTAACTTTGAATCTAATGCTTGTATAATTGAAATACCATACAAAAATAAATTTTTGATTGCCTTAAGAAACAATAATGTGTATACTATTGATATTGAAATTTTTTTGTGATGAAATATGTTTTTCGGCTTTAAATGATGATGTTTAGATTTGGCATAGGAGATTAGGTCATGCTAGCATGAAATTACTAAACCAAATCTCAACTAAAGATCTATTAAGAGGATTACCTAGCCTTAAATTTGTTAAAGATAAAATGTGTGATAGTTGCCAAATAGGAAAGCAAATAAAAGGTAGCTTTAAGTCAAAAAATCAAATAAACACCTCTAGGCTACTATAATTGATATATATGGATTTATTTGAACCAATTGATACTACAAACTTAGGAGGAAGCAAATATATGTATGTCATAGCAGATGATTATAGTAGATATGCTTGGACTTATTTCTTGGCACAAAAGTGATTCTTTTAAATATTTTTCAAAATTTTGTAAACTTATTTAAAATAAAAAAGGTTTTATAATTTCGTCAATACGTAGTGATCATGGTGGTGAATTTTAAAATAATAAGTTTTAAATTTTTTTTGAGTCAAATGGGTATATTCACAACTTCTCTACTCCTAGAAATCCACAACAAAATATAGTAGAAATAAAAAATAGGAGCTTACAAGAAATGACTAGAACCATGTTAAACGAAAATAGCCTACCCAAATATTTTTGGGTCGAAGCCGTTAACATGACATGCTATATTATGAATAGAGTTCTTATAAGATCATTATTCTCTAAAACTCCTTATGAATTATGGAATGATAAAAAACCTAATATTTTATATTTTAAAATATTTGATTGTAAATATTTTATTTTGAATGAAAATGATACCTTGGGAAAATGTGACGTAAAATCCAATGAAAGCATTTTTCTTGGTTATTCTTTTAAGCTTATCATGTATTCAATAAAAGAAGTTTATTAATTGAATAATCTATTTATGTTGTTTTTATTGAGATTCCTAAAAAAATTCATTTTGATGATGAATTTGATTTTGGCACTTTGAATTTAAATTATAACCCTCCTAAAAGTAACTTGGATGAATCTACTTCCAAATCCTTACCCAAGGAATGAAAATATATAAATACTCAACCTAAGGAGCTTATAATAGGAGATACATCAAGAGGTGTTCAAACTCATTATTCTTTTAAAAAAATTTATACTAATGTCATATTTCTTTCTCAAGTTGAACCAAAATATATTGATGAAGCCCTAAGAGATGACTCTTGGGTTATTGCAATGCATGAAGAGTTAAATCAATTTGAAAGAAATGAGGTATGAGAGTTTATTCCTAGACCTAGTGACCATTTAGTGATTGGTACTAAATGGGTCTTTAGAAACAAGCAAGATGAAAATAGTATCATAGTTAGAAACAAGGCTAGATTAGTGGTCAAAGGTTTCAACCAAGAAGAAGGGATTGATTATGAAGAAATTTTCACTCATGTGGCTATACTTGAAGCCATACTGATGCTCCTTGCATTTTCATCTTTCAAAAATTTTAAGTTATTTCAAATAGATGTTAAAATTATATTTCTTAATGGTTTCATTTCCGAAGAAGTGTATGTTGAACAACCCTCCGGTTTTGAAAATAGTCTTTTCCCAAATCATAGTTTCAAACTTTCTAAAGCTCTTTATGGATTGAAACAAGCCCCCGGGCTTGGTATGAAAGATTTAGCTCTTTCCTTATTTTGAATATTTTTTTAAAAGGCAAGGTTGATATCACATTATTTTTTAAATATTTTGAAAATAATTTTCTTGTTATTCAAATTTATGTTGATGATATAATTTTCGGTTCAACAAATGAATCCTTATGTGAATCTTTTGCCAAGAGTATGAGCCAAGAATTTGAGATGATCCTAATGGGTGAATTAACTTTTTTATTAGGATTACAAATAAAATAATTAAATAATGGTATCTTTATTAGTCAAACTAAGTGTACCTTAGACTTATTAAAATGTTTTGGTATGAAAAATGCTAAGGTCATAAACACACCCATGAGCACTTCTACAAAATTAGACTTAGATAATGAGAGAGAAAATTATGATCAAAGAACTTATAGAGGAATGATAGCTAGATTGTTGTATTTAATTACTACTAGACCAGGTTTAATGTTTAGTATTGGATTGTGTGTAAGGTTTCAATCAAATCCTAAACTTTCTCACTTTAAGACAGTTAAATAAATATTTAGATATTTAAAAGGAACTTCTAACTTAGGTTTATAGTATTCTAAATCTAAAAACTTTGATTTACTTGTATATGTGGATGTTGATTTCGGAGGTTGTAGAATAGATAGAAAAAGTACTACTAGGACATGTCAATTTTCAGGGCATGTTCTTGTTTCTTGGTCATCCACGAAACAAAATTTGATTGTTTTATCTACAACTGAAGTTGAATATATTGCAGTTAGTGCATGGCGTGCCTAAGTTATTTGGATGAAAAACACCTTAGAAGATTATGAAATTCATTTAAAAAATATCCTTATAAAATGTGACAACACTAGTGTAATATGTTTAACTAAAAATCTCGTTCAATACTCAAGAACTAAATATATTGATATTATATATCACTTCATTAGAGATCATATGAATAATCATGAGATATATTTGGAATTTATTGATACTAAGCATCAATTAGTAGATATTTTCACTAAATCAGTAAATGAAGAATAATTTGATTTTATTAGAAGAGAGTTAGGAATGCTAACTCACACGAAAGCATAATCTGCAACTTTCTTAATTTACTATTTTATAGATTTCTTGAATTTCTTCTAGATTTCTTGGATTTTTGAGCTCATCTTCGAAATAATCTTACGTATTTCATGGATTTCAGAATTTACATATATAAGATTGAGGTTGAGAGCCCTTCTTAGTGATGTGATATTTTTCACACCCCTCCCTCATTTTTTTCTTCCTTCTTATTCACAAAGGGAGAAATTTTTTGATGAGAAAAGTATGTCTCTTATCATATTTTACTAAGGGGGAGCAATGATACAAATTCTTTATGCACTAAATTTTTAGATATATAATCAATATTTATTTTCTTAACAAATAAGGAGAAATTTGACACATGATGAGATTATATGCCTTTGAAATTATTTGTATAATATTTCACTTTTTTGTTGATGACAAATGGGAAAAAATAACATATTGATGACATATGTAAGAAAAATGATAAAATAAGTATTTCTCTTTTCATTGATAAACAAAGGGGGAGAAATTATTAATGACTTAAGATGGAGAATTTCAAATTAATGTATGACTGATGCATAAATGAATTTAAATATAATATTGTATACTTAGAAAATCTTTGATGATTTGATGATTGATGACTTAAGGCAAAAATATTTAAAGTTGATGTTATATCATTTCTGAAATTAATAAATGTAAGTAATGTTGCATCTTTTGATGAAAATTATTTGAAATGTTATATCATGATACTTGAATTCAAGAGTCTTTAGTTCTCTTGAATTTAATCTTACTTTATTTGAATGATGGCACGAACATAGAGGGAGTAAGGGTTAACTCCCATCATCAATTAGTTGTCATCATAAAAAAAGGGGAGATTGTTGAATCTTAGATTTTGATGAAGAAATCAATTGATGGTTTGTTGATCTAATATGTGTGTTAGAGAAAGTAATACAGGATTAACTACGATGGAGAAAATGAGTTACAACTAGATGTTGGGCCAGAATCAAGTTAGGGCATCAGGCCAAGATTTGGACGATGTAGTGGGAGCTTGTTGGGAGTTCGCTGAAGGGATCAGGAAGCTCGCTGGGAACACGCCAGGAGATCGCTGGAAGAAGATCGTAAGACTCATTGGAAGATTACTGGAGGTTACTAGATTGCCATGGGTTAGTTTTAAGTCCTAATTGAGTTAAGTTTGGAAGGAATCCAAATTAACTCAAGTGAGGCAAACCGGATCCACTTTTGGGTTTAGGTTGAGCTCAGGTTGAGCTCATTTGACTAACCCAAGAAGGGATCAACTAAAGGTACAAGTTGGGAATAGAAAAGTATAGAAAACACCTTTTCTGGATTCCCGACAATAGTACCACCGGTGGGCGACGATTGTACTGCCTAGGTCGGTGGTTGTACCGCGCTGCCCTATTTTCAGAGCAGCTTTCGACGGTAGTACCATCAATGCTGGCGATTGTACCACCCATACCCGGATTTTCCAGATACGTTTAAATTTTTTGCTCCATTTTCTGAAGCCAATTGGGGTCTAAATACCCCCAAGTTTTCTTGCATTAATAGCAAATACTTTTGGCAAGAAAACTAAGAAGAAAAGTGTGTAAGAAAAAGAAAGAGGGCAAGGGAGTGAGAAAGAAAGTGTTGTAATCCTTGTAAAAGTCTTGAAAATCTCCCTTGTGAGTTGTAAGTGTAATACTTATAAGGTTCCTCTCCTAAACCTGTGAAAAGGAGAAAGTGAGAAGTGTAAGGGTTTGCTCTTCACCCAAAGGTCATTAGTAGACAATGATGTGCCTCAAGGAGGAGGACTCCAGAAAGTGGACGTAGGCCAAGTTTTGGTCGAACCATTATAAATTGTGAAACTTCTAACTTTACCTTTTGAGTTTATCTATTTCTACTCAAGTTTTCTTTAAGCAAGATATTAACTTAAGCATTGTTCATTGTTTAAATTGCTCACTTATTCAACTTAAATGAAACGCTTCTGATTTTTTGTTTTACTTCAAATGAAATTTTCTTTAAACCAAAATTTCAGCACTTACACTAATTCAACCCCCCAAACCCTCCCCCCCCCTCTTAGTGCCAATTGATCCTAACACCATGGATTCAGCGCAACCATGCATGAGGGTGGACTTCCCTTAATGGGAAGAGGGAGACCCAATGGGATGGCTTTCGTGCACAAAACGTTACTTCTGCTATCACTAGACACCGGAGGCTTCCATGGTGGACATCACTGCCATCCACCTCGAGGGAGATGCAATACAATGGTACAATTAGCTTGAGCACACCCAAGGAGTCCCATAGAGACAATTCAAGAGTGAGTTGCTGATCCGCTTTGGACCGTCCGAATACGAGAACATCGATGGTCAACTCACGAAGATTCGATAAACCTCCACAATCCAAGAATACAAAACTAGGTTTTAGAGATTATCTAGCCAAGCATCTGATTGGTCTGAGAAGCAATTATTATGGACATTCATCGAAGGATTAAAGCAGGAGATACGAGAAGTAAAAGCATGGGAGCCCTACACCTTGATAGCCACAATCTCCTTTGCTTGAATCTAAGAAGAGAGACTCAACCAAGATGTTAGAAGGGTGAGAACCACACCATGACTAGCAACAGACAAACCATCAACATTGTCGACTTCCAACCGTTCCTCTTAGCCGAAGAAATTGACAAGAGAACTTTACGACAAATTGACAAAGGGCCTATGTTGGCATTGAGACGAACCGTGGAGTCATGACCATCGCTGCAAAATGGGACAATTTCTTCTGATTGAACTCATCAATAATTCAAAACATGAAGAGGAGGACCTCGAGCATGAAGAGGAGATTATGAAGGAAGATCTGTAGTCGGTCGATTGTATGGTGTATGCTCGTTCCAGCTACACAAACCTGCAAATGATGAAAGTTGGAGGATTCCTCAAACAATAGCCAATCACCATCCTCATCGATACTGGAAGCACCAATAATTTCATGAACAATAAGGTTGTTGCTAGATGACACTTCATATTGAAGATTGTAGCAGGTTCGACGTCAAGGTCGCCGATGGTCGAATTTTGAAGTGCGATTGAAGATGCTCGCGCGTGAAGTTGTTGCTACAAGATCAGGCAATCATTGTTGACTTCTTCCTCCTCCCACTCGATGATTATGAGGTAGTGCTCAGCATCAAAAGGCTTACTACACTAGGTGATATTTTCTAAAAATTTTGAAGTTAATTATGAAATTTTTCAGCAAAAGAAAATAGGTCATTCTCCGCAGGAAATGCGAGAGCGACGTGATGATGGTTTCAACGTAGCGCATAGAGAAAGTTTTGCAAAAAGTGTATAGCGGCTTCCTAAATCAACTTCAGTAGCAACATATGAGGGAGCCGACGAAAACTGAAGACCCAAACCTTCTCCAATTGCTTGTTGAGTTTTCAAACGTCTTCCCCGAACCGCGTATTCTACCTCCTATCCGATTGCACGACCACCAGATTCCAATCCTATAGGGCAAACCACTAGCAAATACTCAGCCGTATCACTTTCCTCACCTTCATACGGTCGAAATAGAGAAGATTGTATAGGAGATGCTTGAAACATGGATCATTTGGCCAAGTTACAGCCCCTATTCTTCGATGATGCTCCTTATATACAATAAAGACGGAACATAGTGAATGTGCATAGACTACCGAGCCCTCAACAACATAATAGTCAATGACAAGTACCCTATTCATGTAGCTAGATTTGTGGTCTGGATATCATCAAATTCGGGTGTAAGAAGAATACATACCGAATACTGCCTTTCGGACGCACAACGACCATTATAAATTTTCGGTAATGCCCTTCGGTCTCACCAATGCTTCCTCCACCTTTTAGAGCCTCATGCATGATATTTTCTAGAGTTATCTTCATAAGTTTGTTTTGGTTTTCTTTAATGACATCCTTATTTACAGCCTTTCACTTGAAAGTCACCTCTGCCACTAACGACTTGTTTTGACGATTCTTCAAGAGCATATTATTTTTGTCAAACAATCAGAATGCAGCTTTCTTCAGCAGAAGGTGGAGTATCTTGGGCACATCATCTCGGAGAAAGGCATAGCGGTGCACCCTTCAAAGATCAAGGTAATGCAAAGCTGGCCGACGCCTAAGAACGTAAAGATGCTTCGTAGATTTCTCGAACTAATGGGCTACTACCGCAAGTTTATCAAGGATTACGGAAAGATCAACGCCCCCCTCACATCGTTGCTGAAAAATGACACTTTTAAGTGGTCGGACAAAGCCTCTGCTACCTTGGCAGCAATGATGTCTACACCCGTGCTAGCACTATCCGACTTCGACAAGACGTTCATCGTTGAAGCGGATGCATCAAGAGTTGGGACCGGTGCTGTCCTCATGCAAGAAGGCCGACCCCTCACCGACACCACAAGGTATTATCTCCTTCCCACCTGAAGATGTCTGTCTATGACAAGGAGATGCTCGTGATCATGCATGCGGTGACAAAAATGGAGACCCTACCTGATCGACCGACGCTTTCAAATAAAGACCGACCACAAGAGTCTCAAATATTTTTTACAATATAAAATATCATCCTTCGAGCAACAATAATAGGTAATAGGACTTCTTGGATATGATTATGAAATAACTTACAAAAATGGGAAAAGAATGTGGTTGTAGATGCACTCTCCCAACTACTCGAGCAAGCTAAATTTTCAGTCATCTCTCTTCCGATCAACAACTTCCTTGCAGACATCATGAAAGATAGTGAGATGATTCAGAGATTAGGGAGACTATCAAAATATTGGAGGAAGAACCAGGGTCCATGGCGCATTACAATTGAGACTCAAAGGACTTACGATATAAAGGATAAATAGTACTAGTACCAAATTCTCCTTGCATAAATAGCATCCTACATGAGACGCATTCCTTACAAGTGGCTGGGCACTTCGGATTCCTTCGAACCTATAAGAGGATTAAACAAAATTTCTATTAGAAAGGGATGAAGAACTCCATTGTTGTATTTGTAGTGCAATGCGACATGTGTCAACGACATAAAGGTGAAACAATAGCAAGCCCTGAGAAACTGCAACCTCTACCCATCCCGGAGTCAGTATAGACCGATATCTCGATGGACTTCATCGAAGAGCTACTCCCATCCCAGGGAAAAGGTATAATCCTCATTATGGTCAACCGTCTCACAAAATATGCCCACTTTTGCACTGGTTGCAACCCTTACACCGCTACTAGCATTTCTCGAATCTTCATAGGAAATATTGTAAAATTACATGAGATGCCTAGATCTATTGTAAGTGATGGTGGCAGGGTCTTCACCAACAAATTTTGGATAGAACTATTTTAGATACAAGGCTCCAAATTAAAGATGAGCACGACGTACCATCCACAAACCAATGGCTAGATCGAAGTTGTGAACAGGTACTTGGAGACATATCTTAGATGCTTCACTAGCGATCAGCCAAAAGAGTGGACGAAGTGGCTCCCCTAGGCTGAGTGGTGGTATAACATGACTTATCATTCCTTGATAAAATACTTCTTTTGAAGCCGTATATGGCCGACCACCACCTGTAATCCCAAAATATATAATTGGCTCCTCTAAAGTAGATCAGGTAGACACGGAGCTCATGGATAGGGACAAAATTATAAAATTATTGAAAGATAATCTCTTAGTAGCCCAGGCAAGAATGAAACAATAGTACAATATACACAAAAGTGAAAGAGAGTTTTTAGTGGGATATTAGATCTTTCTTCGGCTCTAGCCCTACAAACATATATCTGTCCACACTAGAGAATCCATAAAGCTTTCACCATATTTTTTTGATCCCTACCAGATTATAGAGTGCATTGGAGCAGTGGCATACAGGTTGGACTTACTCGCAGACTCCAAGATCTATATAGTTTTCTATGTCTCCTACTTGAAGCCCAAGCTTAGAGAAAATGAGATGGCCCAGAGTCATCTGTTAGGTATAACCACCCATGGAGAGACTCAAATCCAGCCGATAGCCATCCTTGATAGACGGATTGTAATGCGCCGTCGATGTCCAATATTAAGGTGCTAGTACAATGGGCAAGTCTACCACCGAAGATGCAACATAGGAGGCCTATGAAGACTTGAAGATCAAATTTCTAGAGTTTATAGAGCTTCAGCCTTGAGGACAAGGTTGACTTGAAGATGACGGGTCTGTTAGGACCCTAGCTGAGTCGGGTCTAAAATTTATTAAGTCATAGGAGTCATGAGTCATGTAAACCCTAAACTAGTCACCACTCCCTTTAATTAAAGAGGTTGGCTAGGGTTAGGGAGAAATTTAATTGGAGGAGTCTTCTGTAGTAGCAGACCACACCATTGGTAGAAGTCTGCTAGAGGTTAGGAGATGAAGTCTATTAGAAGTATGAGTCATATTAGGAGTTAGGTATTAAACCTTATATAAGCACTTGTAGACACAATCTTTTTATCATGAATAAATCAATCTTTCTTCAGTTCTTGTAATCGAATACCTTGGAAGAGGAACCCCTATAGTATTCCAATAGGGTCGATCTCCTATAGAGATTTAACCCCAAACTTCAAATCCATGAGGGTTCTAATAGCTTCATGATAATTTTGATAGAGCTGATGAGTAGCTACATCACTTGATAATTTTGATAGAGCTGATGAGTAGCTACATCACTTGATTGAAGGAAGAGGCAAATGTGGTGGCACATAAAGTGGCATCCATGCATCTTGAGATAGACTTTCGAGTTGGAGGAGGTGTCGGAGGATGAGAGGACTGGATTTGGTGGTTCTCTATTAACCGTCTCCTATAACAAAGCATGAAAAAGGAGAAGAAATAGATTGCAAACGGTGCCGTAGAAGAAGATGAAGAAGATAGTTTGACATTCGTACTATTTGAAAACATATTGCAAACAGTGATACATAGCATCCATCGCCTGTTATATTAGTTTATATAAAATTAATAATTTAAAATATAGTAAAATTATGTTTTTATTCTTTCCCTTCGTACTTTGTTTTTATACGTAACAACATGTGAATTTTTTTTCATCGACAAAGTTAATGACGTAAGGAGTTGATATTAAATATTTTACTTTATGTGGAAACCCTAATACTATTTTTTAAAATATAGAGATCGGGATACTAATTATAATTAACTATAGAGGATAATATATAATTATTCCATTTTGGTTATACACTATTTGAATAGTACTATACTATTTTTAGGTTATATTAAACAAAATGTAACCTCATTTTAAAATATTACAACTCAAGTCTCACTTTTCTCAAAAAAATCTTAAATTTAATAAAAAACTCATAAATGAATTTCAAAGATATAAATAAATAATTTTTATTTTAAGCTTTTAAAATAGTTGTTTTCACTTATTTCAACATCTTAAAGACCAAATTTTGATGTTTTAAAATTTTGACAATTTTAAGATAAAATTTTGACAACCAC
Source organism: Ensete ventricosum (assembly GCA_029747655.1). Taxonomy (NCBI): domain Eukaryota; kingdom Viridiplantae; phylum Streptophyta; class Magnoliopsida; order Zingiberales; family Musaceae; genus Ensete; species Ensete ventricosum. The sequence continues at coordinate 32,395,383 of JAQQAF010000004.1, read as the reverse complement.
TTTAGGATGGAAAATATTTAAATATTATCAGAGAAAGAATTTTTGAACTTTGATTTTATTATACTAGAGTTACAGGATTCGAACAAGATTAAACTATTAAAAAACAATGTATTCTCATTCAAATCACTGTGCTTTGATTCCTCCTTTTTAAAAAAGAATTAAAATTTTAAGAAACATTAGAAATCACTTATAAAAGCTTAAATGGCTTTTTTTTTTACTGTTTTCAATCTTTAAAAAAGGTTGGAATTATGTAATTTTTTTAATTTTGTCAAATTAAAGGTGATTTAAAAACTAATTTGGATTAAAAGAAATATTTGAATATTATTAGAGAAAAATGTTCTAAATTGTTTTTTGAGGAACTGAGTTACATTGTTGTTAGACATGGTTACACTATTTTTAGACCTTATTAAGAAAAATGCAACTCCATATAGAAAGAGAATAAATCAGGTCTTACATTTTTAAAAAGTCACCAAATTTTTATAAAAATCTTGGAAATGATTTATGAAGACTAAATGACAATTTTTTTCGATTTTTAAACCTTCAAAATTGGTATTTCCACCTGTTCCAATTTGAAAAGGTTGAATCTGTGCCATATATCTTATTTTGATCAATTTAAGGTGAATTTATAAGAAGGTTTCTGGAGTTTTGAGAATACAAAATTTTTAGAGATGTTAGTTATATTATTTTTCAGTCCTTTTCCAAAATACTTTTACCAGTTTAAAAATAGTATGAATTAGGTTTCACTTTTTCTACAAGTTGTTAATTAAAAAAACAATTTAATCATTATTTAAGAAAGCCTAAATGACTGCTGTTCTAATTTTCAAGCCTTTAAAATAGGTATCTTCACAAATTCAATATATTTTAGTTACTATTTATTTTTAAACCTTATTATATATTGGACCTTTTTTAGTTATTATTTATTTTAGACCGGAATAAGTTTTGGATCGCTTAATCATTGCATTTGGATGCATCGACTCAATTAAATGGATTCTAAAAGAGAGAAAAAAAAGTGAAAAATATAAAAGGTGGTTGAGGATAATTAAGAAAAAAAAGGAGAAGAAGGGATTTTCTAGGAATTCGCTCGATGAAAAAGTCCAGCAAGAATAAATAAGAAAAAACATAGTATAAGATTGCTCCTTAAAGAAGTGATGATCTAATGCTAATTCCTTCTTGCGGAATTAGCACCAGAAATCAATTGAATCAATCTGCATGCCACGTCCTTCGTGATGTTGACCGGGTAAGGGGCGGTGGGTTCTCGCCATTACCATGTGCTGCGGCATTCCCGCTCCGGTATCCACTGCAGCCACCCGGGAGAGCAGCACGAAAATTACAGCGGGGCCCGCCCCAAAATCCCGTATCCCACATCCCCTTTTCTCCCTCTCAGGGCGCGTTGGGCCAAATCCTCTGAATCCCCAAAAGCCGATTCTCATCTCCTCATCCCATCCGTTTTTTATCCTTTCCTCTTCGACCGCTCTCAAGTCCGAAGACGAAAGGGGAGAGAGAGAGAGAGAGAGGTTGGGAACTGCACAAAGGTAAAGCAAGATAACGAGCGCGACGAAAAAGGTAGGTGCGACAGCGGTCAGTGGACCGTAGTAACTCCCCTCCCCCACTCCTCATTATTACCAAAAACAACCTCGAAGCTGCGACGACGACAGCAGTAATACCTCCCCGCCCTCCTTTGCTATTTATTCCGTCACCCCTCCCAAAAGACAATCTCCACTCCACCCTCAACAACCCCAACAGCTTCACTCGGAGGGTCCGCGGAATATACAGAGGAGGCGATGAAGGAGGTCGTCATGTTGGAGGAGGAGAACGGAGTGGTAGACCCTCGGCTGCAGGCCATCAAGGCTGCCATCCGTGTGGTTCCCCACTTCCCCAAGCCAGGTTCTCCTTCTTCTTTATCTTTCACGGTGTCGTTTGCATTTTTTTTCCCCACCCTGGTGTGTTGATCTTGGTTGATCGAAGCAGGGATCATGTTCAATGACATTACGACCATGCTGCTGCGGCCCAAGGTGTTCAAGGATGCCGTGGAGATTTTCGTCGATCGCTACAGGGACATGAGCATCTCCGCAGTTGCTGGTATATATTCGTGTGCTCTGTTTGCTTTCGTAGAACGTTCTGCTTAAGTTCTTTTTTTCTGGACTTGGGAGCGGATAGACAGAGTTGACAATATGATGACCTTCCAAACACATGCGTTTTGTGTGTGCTCTAAAATTCTTGATTCATTTACGGATAAATTAATGGAGGCCGTGTCCTAAATTCCTGGGTTAGTAGTAAAGCCTAGTTTGCTGAGCATATTTGCAGACTGCATGCTGTGCATGCACTCTGTCCAGTGCTTGGATTGACTTCTTTTTAGATTCATTAAGCTTTAAGGTCTTGAGAGAGACAAAGCTTGATTACCAATTGGGACGAACGTCTGGATGAAGGTACCAAATGAGCGTATCTTTTAGAACATTTGGAATAGGTTCATGTCAAGGGGGATTTAACGTGCAAAAATTATAATCCGTGCATGTAGGGGGATATTTATTCCCAACAGTTGTGAAGCTAGGTTAATATATTTTATTCTTATGATTCCAGTCAATGTCATCGAACATGACTTTCATGAATGTAAGAGCAACTTATATAAATCTCTTAACACTGATTATAAACAATGAGAGTAAATGGATTTCTTAACACCAATATAAATCATGAATTTCATGTAGGGGGATATGATCCCCAACAGTTGTGAAGCTAGGTTACTTTATTTTATTCTTAAAGATTCCAGTTAATGTCATCAAATCATGACGTTCATGCATGTAAGAGCAACTTATGCAATTTCTTAACACTAATATAAATAATGAGAGTAAATGGACTGTAAGAAATTACTCTGAGATCTGTTGCCAGTTATCTAATTACATATGAGACAATAATGATAGAACCCCAGAGAATTCTAACACTGGAAGATGATCTCTATAGGGGATCGACCCTCATTGGAACTCTATAGGGGTTCCTCCCTCTTGGTATTCAGCCACAAGGTTGAAGAAAATAGATCTATTTCTTGAGAAAAGATGTGCGCGGCTACATGCTTTTATAGGGCCTCCAAACCCTAGCCTTAGAAAAACTCCTATTTCTAGTGAAAGATTCCATCACTAACCTTAGCCAACCTTCCCAATCAAGGTGGACGGTGGCTAGTTAGGGTTTATTACATGCCTCAGAATTTTATTGACATAATGACTCGATTGATTAGAATCCGACCCTGCTATGGTCCTATCATACCCGCCCTCTTTAGATCAGTCTTGTACTCAAGGTTGAGGCTCCATGAACTCTGGGAACCTGACGTTCAAGTCTTCATAGGATTCCCACGTGACATCTTCAGCAGGTAAATTAGTCCATTGCACTAGCACTTCAGTAGAGGGGCATCGACGACGCATCATGATCCTACGGTCTAGTATTGCCTTCTGCTGGACTTGGATCTCTCCAACAGCAGTAGTGTTTGGCAGGTGGCTTTGGGCTTATTCGTTTTCTCTAAGCTTGAGCTTTAAACATGATACGTGGAAGATAGGGTGGATCTTTGAATCTGCAAGCAGGTCCAGTTTGTACGTTACAACTCCAATGCACTCCTTAATCTGGTAAGATCCGTAAAAGCGGGGAGACAGCTTCGTAGATGCTCGTGTATTAATGGACGTCTGCTTGTAGGGCTGAAGTCGAAGGTAGACCCAATCTCCAATAGAAAACTCCCTTTCGCTCCTTTGTGTGTCAGCCTGCTGCTTCATCCTTGGGTGGTTGAGATGTTGTCCTTCAACAATTGTAAGGTTTTGTCCCCTGTTAATCAACTCTCGGTCTACTTGATCCACCTTAGATATGTCGGTTACATATTTAGGAATTACAGGGGGTGGCCAATCATACACAGCTTCAAAGGGAGTACATTTTGTTGAAGAATGATAAGTTGTATTATACCACCACTAGGCCCAGGGAAGCCACTTTGTCACTCTCTTGGCCGGTCACTACAGAAGCATATGAGATAAGTCGTCAAGCACCAGTTCACCACTTCAGTCTGATCGTCGGTCTGAGGATGGTATGCTGTGCTCATCTTTAGGTTTGTGCCCTGCAACTGAAAGAGTTCGTCCAGAATTTGTTGGTGAAGACCCTGTCACGATCACTTACAATAGATCTAGGCATCTCATGCAAATTAACAATATTATCCACAAAGATTTGGGCAATGCTAACAACTGTATAAGGATTTCGGACCACACAAAAGTGGGTGTATTTGGTGAGGCGATTGACCACAACAAGGATAATACCTTTCCCTTGGGATGTGGGCAGCCTTTCGATGAAGTCCATGGATATATCAGTCCACATTAAGTCTCGGATGAGTAGCGACTGCAATTTACAGGGCTTGCCACCGTTTCGCCTTTGTGTCGCTGACACATGTCACACCGCCTTACAAATTCAACAATGATGTTCTCCATTCTCCTCTAATAGAAATTTTGCCAAATCTTTTTATATGTTCGAAGGAATCCAGAATGTCCAGTCACTGGCGAAGAGTGCATCTCTTGTAGAATAATGTTTTGGCAGGGGGAGTTAGGCACCAACACTATACGGCCCTTGTATCGTAGGTCCTTCGAATCCCAGTTGTAGTGTGCTACGGAGCCCCCTTCTTCCTCCAATTTTGTGATAATCTCCCGGATATCTGGATCGTCTTGCCACTCCTTCCTGATATCTTCAAAAAGGTCATTGATCGTAAGAGAGATGACTAAAATTTCAGCATATTTGGGTAGTCAGGAGAGCGCACATGCAACTACATTTTCCTTCCCCTTTTTATAGATAATTTCATAATCGTATCCAAGCAGTTTCGTTACCCATTTTTGTTGTTCAGGAGATGAAATATTTTTGCTCCAAGAAGTACTTGAGGCTCTTGTGGTCGATCTAATTTGGAAACGTCGGTCGATCAAGTAGGGTCTTCATTTTGTCATCGTGTGCATAATTGCCAGCATCTCCTTGTCGTAGATCGTTAGCTTCAGGTGGGAGGGAGAGAGGTCCTTGCTGGTATAGGCGAGGGGTCGGTCGTCTTGCATGAGGACAGTGCCAATTCCGGCTCCTGATGCGTCTGCTTTAATCCGAACACATATCAAAATCAGGTAGCGCAAGCACGGGTGCAGATGTCATTGCAGCCTTAAGGGAGTCGAAGGCTGCGGTTGCTTTATCCGACCATTGGAAGGCATCCTTCTTTAGTAGAGATGTGAGGGGGGTGTTGATCTTTCTATAATTTTTTACAAACTTGCGATAGTAGCTAGTCAACCCGAGAAACCCCCACAGCGCCTTAATGGTTTTGGACAGCGGCCAGCTTTGCATCACCTCGATCTTTGAGGGGTCTACCACCACTCCTTCCTTAGAGATTATATGCTCGAGGCACTCCACCTTGCTTTGCAAAAAGCTGCACTTCGATTGTTTGACAAAAAGAGTATGTTCTCGGAGAATCGACAAAACAAGCTGTAAGTGAGAGAGGCGACTTTCAATGAAAGGGCTGTAATTCAGAATGTTGTCGAAGAAGACTAGCACAAACTTACGGAGGTAAATATGAAAATATCGTTCATCAAGCTCTGAAAAGTGGAGGGGGGCATTGGTGAGGCCAAAGGGCATTGCCAGGAATTCATAGTAATCATTATGTGTTCGGAAGGCGGTCTTCGGTATGTCCCCCTCGTGCACCTGAATTTGATGGTACTTGGACCGCATATCTAGCTTTGTAAAGACTTGTGCTCTCCTCAACTCATCGAGTAATTCGTCCACCATAGGGATATGATACTTGTCTTTGACAGTGATGCTGTTGAGGGCTCGATAGTCCATGCACATCCGCCATGGTTCATCTTTCTTTCGTACGAGGAGCACCGGTGAAGAGTAGGGGTTGACACTTGGCTGAATGATCCTTGCCTCCAGCATCTCTTGGACGATCTTCTCAATCTCGGCCTTCTGAAGGTGGGGATATCGATATGGTCGAACGTTTGCTGGTGGTTTTCCCGGCAAGATCGGTATGTAGTGGTCATGCAGTCGGGTAGGGGGCAGACTTTTCCGTTCGGCGAAGACATTCAAAAATTCAGCAAAAGCAGCAAAGGGAGGTTTAGATCTTCATTCACCGTCGGTTCCTTTATTTGTAGCTGATAGGACCCCAACTAAGTCGGGTCCTAGCCGATTGAGTCGAGTCCTTAGATTGGTCTTGTTGGCCAACCTAGACTTGACATTAGGTCGGCTAGAAGGAGATCTTTAGTAAATTGTAATAAATCAACCCAGATCATAGTAGGATTAGGATTCGGCTGAACTAGAGACTGATTAGGAGTCGGAGTCAGATTTGGGTCAATTGAGTCGTGATTGTAATAAAACCCTAAAGGATGCATCCACACCCTAGCTAGCCGCCACCCACCTTGCTTATAGGAGTCAGCTAAGCTTAGGAGAAGAGGTGGCTAGAGTTGAGAGAGGAGTTTTAATAGGAGTTGGACTCTCTCTCTAGGGTTAGGGTTTTGAATCCTATTTAAACATTGTAGCCGTCCCCTTTTCTACAAGCAATAGATCTATTTTCTTCAGCCTGTGGTCGACTACTAAGGAGGGAGGACCCCCTATAGAGTTATAAGGAGGGACGATCCCTTATAGAGATTAACCCAGTGTTATAATCCTTTGGGGTTCTCCATCTGGTATCAGAGCAACGTTTTTGGCATCTCGCTGTTCTTCCACCTTCGTTGCTGCCTCCATCCGCCCCACCATCATCCAAAGCAATTCCCACAATTGTTGATCTCGTGCCGACTCCGTTGTCTTCACCCCCTACTGCAGATCCATCATTTGTTGCCTCTACAACAATTGCAATAGGATCTGGTATTACTCCTTACAAAACCTTACTATTGCTGCAATTATTTATCCCCAAAAAAACAAATACAGCTACATCTACCTTGTTGCAATCCTTTCAATCTCTTTATCTTGCTGTAAAAAAAGAAAAAAGAAAAAATTGCTTGTTGCAAAAATCGCTACAACGATCTTCCGCCGTTGACGCAATTTTTCAACCGCCTTCTACCTTGCTGCCATATTCTTGCCAATCTTGCTACCATATTTTATTGCCATATGCTCGTTAATATTTTACATCGGTTTGGCTCTCATCATCATTTATTCCTTGCTAAAATCATCTCTATATTATAAGAACGCCGTTGAAACTTTTCGTCGTAAGGCTGCTATCTTTGCGATGAAAATTTTGCTGCTAAATTGTCGGTGTTTCTGCTACATATCTAACCCATCTTTGTCGACTTAGTTGCTATCAATATTTTTATTTATTTACTACCATCCTCATACACTTCTTGTTGGAAAAACTTTATCAAAACCCTCGGCACACTGTTGGAATTCCTTCATCATAAAACTGTTATCCTTGACGAAGAATTTTGCAGCATCATCCTTCAATACTTTTTTGCCGCACCAATACCTAAATCGGTTGCTGCCATCAATATCAACCCTAAACCCTCTTTCCAAGCCTCAAGTCACTGCCACAGAACCTCTTTTATAGCCTCCACAACACCTTCAAACAACAGCCCCAACAATAACCCAAATCGTAGCCTATCAACACAAAATTCTGCAAGCACTACCGTTCGGTATCTCTTGCTGCACCCATACCGATCCCTACCAAACCGGTTGTTGTCGTCAACAACAACCCTAACCCATCTCTACAACAAAAGGACCATAACATCACAGATCTAGAGACATACACCATGGCATCAAAAGATCAGATCGATGCCAAGTTGGAGGCCTTCGAGACGCATGTGGAGGACAGACTACGCGCTCTTCTCACGGAGTACAGATTGGGCTGATCACCGAGCCCAAGGAGATCACAACGTGGTGAGAGTTTCGATCGCAAGGAGAACCCACCAGAGAAAGAAGACACAGCGATGGACTCACCATACCCACGCAAGAGGGTGGACTTCCCTCGATAGGAAGACAGAGACTCGATTTGGTGGATTTCGCGCGCAGAGTGATACTTCCGCTATTATAAGACCCTGGAGGCTTTTATGATTGATATTGCTGTCATCCATCTAGAGGGAGAAGCTATTTAATGGTATGATTTTTGGTACAAGCACACCCACGGAGTCCCAACATGGAGGCAATTCAAGAGTGGGCTGCTACTCCGTTTCGGACTGTCCAAGTACGAAAACATTGACGGCTAACTCGCAAAAATCTGCTAGATCTCCACAGTTCAGGAGTACCAGACCAGGTTTGAAGGACTTTCTAACCAAACAAGAGACTGGTCTGAAAAACAATTGTTAGGGACTTTCATTGAGGGGTTGAAGCTAGAGATCCAATAAGAAGTCAAAGCGCGGCGACCCTGCACGATGATGGTGGCTATCACCTTTGCACGACTACGAGAAGAAAGGTTGAACCAAGATGCTCGGAGGACCAAAGTCACCACTTGACCAACAGCACATAGACCTTCGGCCCCATCTACTTCCAGCCAACCCTCCCAGCCGAAGAAATTGATGAGGGAAGACCCTCGCGACAGATCCGCGAAAGGCTTGTGTCGGCACTACGACGTGCCCTGGAGCTGCGACCATCGCTGCAAGGAGGGGAGGCTCCTGATGATTGAACCTATTGAAGAACCTGAACATGAAGAGGAGGACCTCGAGCCTAAGGAGGATACGGAGGAGGACCCACAGCCGGCTGATTCTAACGCTGGAAGATGATCTCTGTAGAGGATCACCCCTCCTTGGAACTTTATAGGGGTTCCTCCCTCCTGGTATTCGGCCACAAGGCTGAAGAAAATAGATCTATTGCTTGAGAAAAGAGGTGGGCGACTACATGCTTTTATAGGGCCTCCAAACCTTAACCCTAGAGAGACTCCTACTTCTAGTGAAAGACTCCATCACTAACCCTAGCCTACCTTCCCAATAAAGGTGGGCGACGGTCAGTTAGGGTTTATTACATGCCTCAGGGTTTTATTGACATCATGACTCGATTGATTAGGACCCAACCCTGCTAGGGTCCTATCAAATAAGTATGGCAATTGTCATTGTAAATGTTTGATATATTTATTCTTTGTTTTCATAATAAGTTACTAAGCAAGGGGACTTTATGGCTTAACTATTGATATTTGCTATTTAACCCTTCTATCCATCTTGCATTGAGAAACAAATTTATGATATAAATGCCCTTAGTGTTTAAGTTTGTTGTTATATTAGAAGAGAGATACTTTAGGTTTTTCATTAGAATATTGCAAATACTAGCTTTGCAACCACAAATTGTTGGAGTGTTATGTAGTGCTGTTGGTATCACTAATAATAACCACACAAATAAATGAACCAAATTTACTTGATGCTACAGTGCTATATGACACAGATATGCTGCTGACATTGTATTTGGAATGTTTGAAATGTGATGCATAGTAGTCCCACATTGTTCAAATAGGTGTCACAATATGCATTATTGATGCCATTATTACAACATGTGCTCATTTGATGACCCACATGTTCTATGTGTGGTGCCACATCAATATAATAGACATAAGGTTTCAATGTGTCCAACATGGATTCCACGTGCACCATGTTAGTGTGATGTTAGCACAGTGATATTGGAATCCACTGCAAGGATTGCATTCTTGGAACTGACATAACCAGAGTATAAGACAGGTCTCAGTTGGTACCTCTGTGGAGAAAGAAACAAAAGAATGAGAAATGGCAAAAAGAAAAAGCGAAAGGAATGGATATATTCTTTTTCTGCATTTCCTTGCGTGCAACTCGGGTTCACTGCTTCACTGTGATGGCTCAAAGAGTCACAGCTTTAGGGTTTTGGTCATCATAAATTTGAAAATTGATCTGGAGATACCTGGCTGAACTGGAATGTTTTGAATTGTTTTGACCAAAATGAACATAAGCAAAGCAGTAAATATGTCACAACAAGGTATCACCTAGGACTGGGCTGTCAGGTGCTTGCTAACAGTTGATTGATATCTACCACATGCTACTGTTAATGTGCTGCAATTGCTTTCCTCAGTCACCAATGTGCCCCATTTGTATGCCACTTTTGCAACATGTAAATGCCATGTCATCACATTGAGGTAGGGAACTACAAGATCAATGTGGTAAAGAATTGGTTGTTATGTCAGACCTTTTAAACCATATGTGGGTTAGTTGGAACTATGTGTAATTTCTCTTAAAATTAAAAATAAAACTATATTTTTTTTATAAAATGATTTCTAGCAAATGTAATGGATGATTACTAGGCTATGGGATTTCAGTACATTCTTTATTGATTTTTTAAGCTGAATGTTACTTTCATGGGCATCTGACTGAGATTTGGTAATCTAAAAAATATTCCTTTGTTGCATAATGCATAATAATTGTTTTGAACAAATTTAATAAGGTAAATGTTTTTAATAGGGGTTGAAGCTAGAGGATTCATATTTGGCCCGCCAATTGCTTTAGCACTTGGTGCAAAGTTCATACCATTGCGTAAGCCTAAGAAGTTGCCAGGTAAGTTTTGTTTCTCTTTACTCTCTTTACCAAATATTTTTGTTTCTTTCTTCTCTCGTTCCCTCCATGATCTGACTTAACTATCTCTACTTAATTGCTTTCAGCAGGCAGAAATATTTATACAAAGTGTATTTGAAATTTTGAATAGAATGCCTAAGGAGTTGAGGATGAACCCCAAACTCCACAGAATTTTGTTCTCTTTGATGACATCTCTATTTCCTCTCAATCCTGTCCTTTTCTCTTCCACTTTCCATTTGTCTTTAGTAGGTGGGGGCAAACACAATAATAGTGATGTCTCCTTTTTTTTTTCTTCATATTTTTAGTTGCAACTCTCTTTTTTTGTCTTCTGTCCATCTTGATTTTCCTCTTTTCTTTAACATCTCCCACTCCTCTTATTGTCACTTATATTTTCTTCTTTTGATGCTATAAAATTGGCTAAATTGACCAACTCCTATTTAGTTTGGCTGATTCTTACTGATTTCAACTACTTTCTACCTAGAAGGCTTAGAAATCAGCCGAAATTGGATTATTCATAATCAAACAGTGTATCGACATTGGAATTGCCTGATCTTGCAAAATATGGTCACATGCAGATGAAGTATCTCAGATGTACCAAATTCTCATAATTAATAATACGGATGATCATATCATTTGAGTTCTTTAATGTTTTTGCGAGTAAGAACTCATTTTATGCTTGTAAACTTGTTTCAAGCATTGATCGACTGATATGCACTGATCCATTCCAATAAAGGACAAGTACCAGATCATATAATTGTGTGTTAGTTGGTTTTTTTTTTATGTTTTGGTAATATTGAGCAGGACAAGTTGGTATATCATCCAGCAGAACGGTACCATATCTAATTTGACAAGTTGTCCAAACAGGTATTAAACTGGTATATAAACAATGCCCCTTATGATTTGAAGTTTTGAGTTAAATAAAACATTGTGGTTTGGCATGGCAATTGAACTGATGGAATGTTGTTACATTTGAACTCTTTTGATTGACGAGACAACATCATAGCACAGTTTTGATCAGAAATGAAAATGAATGAGTCTTTAGTATTACTCTGTAATCAGAACAGTTTAACTTGTCAAGTATGCTAATAACCGTGGATCACCAGTTAGAAAATCAAACTGGTACATGTGGTTATTTGCTAGACTGCTTTCAGAAGTGGATGTTGCACATGTACCTATATATTGTCCTCAATTTAGTCTTTAACATAAGTGTCTATCAAAGGTTTTAAGAAATAATTTAGACAAAATAGTCTCTTCCACTACCTCCACAGTGAACACATATGATCATAGGAATTCCCAATCCTTTTTTGACATTTCAACAATTTTCTATGTGTTCAAACTCACATATCATAAATACCAAAAAGAAATATACATTAGATTTTTGGACATATTGCTAAACTGCCATTCAATCATAAAAATACATAATCCTAAAGAGATGTGCTTTCTAGAGCAACTATCAAAATTAGATTTAATTCTGCATGGCACCTAGAAAACAATAAATGGTAAGGAAAAAGATAGAAAAACGTACTTACTAGTGATGAGGGTTGTAGAAACACATTACTAATAAGTGTAATCCTGCATATTTGATTCATTTGCAAAAGAAAGTTGGAGTAGGAAACAATCTCACTCACGGTACATGCATGGTATCAGCTATTAATTCATCAGTTCAGCACCTGCACAACAGTATGCATTTTATTAACTTCGTGCTCACTTGAATATTGCTTTAACATATATTCTACCTCAAATGTTGTAACGTTGACATGGGTGCAGATAAATTTACATTTTACCAACTTATAAAGTATTATGAAAGAAATTTGTGATAGTTTGAAACTTTGAATAGCATGAACATATCTTAAAGATTCGAGAAAAGTCATATCAAGCATTTAATGCATATGTAACACCAGTGTAGTCTAGGATTATTAAATTAATAAATAGAATTCCTATATATATATATATATATATATATAGTCTTAGAAACCTCAGGTCATCAGGTAGCCTCTACCCAATTATAATTGTTTTCATACTAAATAGTTGCTTCACTATTCCTTTGAGATTAATGATATTGTTTTGATAATTTCTTAACTATTGTATCATATTCATTTTAATATAATCTTTGTAGATTATTATCTTATCTGTAATCCATAAAAGTGGCAAGACCTTGTTATATTGAAGAGCTAAGAATTAAAAGATTTCTTGTTGTTTATTTGCCTATATTGGTATCGTGTGCATGTTTACTGCCACAAATCATAGACCATCTCTAATTTATTTTTCTTGAGACTGTGCAGGTGAGGTTATTTCAGAATCTTATGTTCTGGAGTATGGCACTGACTCCTTGGAAATGCATGTTGGAGCTGTTCAGCCAGGGGAGCGTGTAATTATCATTGATGATTTGGTTGCTACCGGTGGGACACTATGTGCTGCAATAAACCTTCTAGGTATTGTTCGTTGGAACCTTGTATGTGCCAAATATTTGTTGTTTATCACTCGAGTGTGGTAAAATTTGCAATAACATATTTTATTTTTTATAGATCAATTTTTTGAATGATGATTTCCTTCCGTGTAACCACATAATCATATAATAGTCAATATGCAGCCATTTTTTCTAGTGATATTCCTTAGGTATTAACTTCAATGTGGGTTACTTAGGTGATTTATATATCAGTTCTTATATAGTTGTTTAGTATTTTGATTGCTACAAACTTCTCTTGGTTGAACGTTCTCATGATGATCCCCTTTCTATCATCAAATTTTAACGTCCATTTGTATATCTTGGTTGAACATCCATTTGTATTTTTTCAATCATATTTTATATTGGAGTATGTTAATATCATTGAAAATAAGAAACATTTTGTTATCTCTATTTTCTAGTCAATGGACTTAGATTCTGTTGCCAAATCAAGACTTAGAAACTTGATTTGTAGTTGACCAGCCCACATGGCTAGACTTTTTACATGTAGTTTTGTATATTCAGAAGAAATTAATTGTAAACAATTATCTAGTGACTGAAAATTGAATAATACTATTAAATTAAGAATCTTCATATTTTGTGCATTATAAGGAAGCTCTTCAACAATAACAAGAACAAGGCCGTAAAGTCCTGGCACATTAGATGGATCTTTTGCCACCATTAAGATATGTAAGGAGTCATATTTTTGGTTAAGCTAATAATATTTATTTATAGTTATGTGGAAGCTCTTCATTCCTTTTTAAGTTTGAGATGCCCTCACCAATTATATCTTTATGTTTGATATTTTAGTTTAAACAACATAAGTTAGCTTCTAATAGTGGAAATCTCTGCAATTCTATTTATTACATTGGTAAATTAGCTTATTTAACAAATGAAACCATAACCACCAAAGCCTGTGGCAAAAACCATAGTGTGAAAAGAATAGCTTGCAAAATTTAAATTCTTTGTTTGTTTTCAGCATAATATAGTACTTAAAAGTTAAACTGTAGTATTCTTTTTATACAAATGTAATAGACTTTGGTTGAATGTTAAAAGGCAATTTTAATAGTCATTAAAAGAATATTAGAGGTTCCAAGGAAGAAAAACATACCAAATAGGAATATTTATTATATTTGAACCATTTTTTATAAGACTATTGGGTAAGTTTTAGTTCTCACTATATTGAGATGTGTTTTTTTTGCCTCTACAAAAGGACATTCAATGCCATATTTTATTATTAGATATTTTAGAATTTTAACCAAGGTTTTCCTTACCGAGCGGTAAGGCCCCGTACCGCCCGGTATGTATCGGTCTGGCATGTCATGAACGGTCGTCGCTCAACTGCAACTCTTCGTTTCGTGAACCGTTCGTCGCTTTTTGTTGCTTGTACAGATGTTTGACAGCCTGTTTTGCCTTGGTTTTGTGTGATTTTGCCTAGGAATTGCGAGCAGAAACAGTCTGTCAGGCTGCAGAACGATCGCTCGTTGAGCGAAGCCAGAATAGGCCAAAACTGCCTAGTTTTGGGTCATTTTTGCGTGCTACGACGACCTGGCCGAGCGGAGTAAGACGTCAGTCATCTCAGCCCTATGGAACCCCCCGGGTGGCATAGGGCTGGATGGGGCATCGTGATAGTAGTCGGGTGTGAGCACTTAAAAGAAATTGAAGTGTTTTGCGTCCGACACCCTTGGGAATCGTCGTTTGTGGAGTTACGACCGTTCTTACAGCCCTCTAAAGTCTTGTTTCGCTCTCTTTCTCTCTTTTTCTGCTGCACTCAAGGTGTTCGACGAATTGCTTATAAGAGCTGCCCTCTTTGCGAGACGTCGGGACTTGTCCGTCGCTCGTCTTCAAAACTAATCAACTTCTCTTTTTGCAGGTCCTTCGGGACCCACACGAGGTTGCAATTGGGTTGACCCTTTGCGTGCAAATACGCTTCGGCGTTTCATGACTTAGGCAATCCCAGCTAAGTCCATATCATTGGGCAAAGGTTGCTTCGTGACTTAGGCAATTACAGCTGAGTTTACAAGTTTGTCGCAAGGGTGCCACACGGCTTAGGCAAATTCAGCTAAGTCCATGACCGGTAGCTGACCGGTATGCGGACTGGCCGCTACCGGTCGGTACTGCCAAAAGGTGACCATCGGCGGTCGATTGAGGCAAAAATCGACCGTCGGCGATCGATTGAGGATAAATCAAGAAGGGAAGAAGAGGAAAAGACGAAAGAAGCGAAAGGGAAAAGGTACCTTGAGCCATCCTCGCCCGCGCGCCATCGCCGCCCGCGCGTCGTCGCCGCCTGCGCGCCGTCGCCACCTACAGATCGCCTGCGAGCCGTCGCCGCCATCGCTGCCCACGGGTCGCTCGCGTGCGATTTTTCTCCTTGCGCGGGGAGAAAAGATCGAGGTGACGTTGCCTCGGCGACGTCGCCCCTTTTTCTTTTCTTTTCATAATACATTTAATATATTAATATAATATAATATAGTATAATATTATATTATAAATATATTATAATATACCGGGTGATATGCATTGTGCATATCGCCCGGCACTGGCACCATACCGGTACCGACAAAATGTCAGTACACCGGTACGGACCAGTATGTGAATCCTTGATTTTAACAATAGTTGCATATGACATGGTCATATGTTCTTGCAGTTTTATCTAATTTTCGTTCCTTCTTCAAAATGACAACTTGTAAATTGGTGTTTAACTGCTGAAAACTTTATTGTTTAATTCACGAAGGTCAAAAATAGGGAAGTAGAGAGAAAGAGAGGGGAAGAGAAAGAAAGAAAAATGTGAGATAAGAGAGGAGAGAGTAAGAGCCTAGAGAAGATGCATTTTTTTTCATTCAAATCTGAAAATTACTTGATTTATTGACAATCTCCACTATTCATAAGGGTTTAGGAGCTTTGGTACAATTAATGAAGGCAATGATTCCTAAGAGTAATCTCCTTAGAAATTAGTATGCTTTTGAGAAATCCAAAATATGACTTCTAGGATACCTAAATAGTAAATGAGTATACTTAATACAAAAGGAATCTCTATAAAGGCAAAAAGACTTATTTTCTTAAATTTTTGACTTAATTGTTAGAATTTATAGGCCAACTAATTGATGACTTTTTAGTGATTTCTTTGCTTAGAAATTTTTTCTGAAATCTTTTGTAAAGCTAGATGGTTCTCCATCATTCTCCCTCGGTAAAAACGAACTAGACCTCAGAGAGTGATTTGCAAGGTAATGGTCCAATAAGTTTGGCGTAAAGTCATAAAGTTGATAATCCAAGTGGCATCAAAAGCTGCCGATCACACCACTTAACTAGAAAGTGTTGAATAATGCTAGTAGCAGATGTAGCAAGGCGATCATCAAGAATGGCTTGTATATCATCCTTATGTTGTGGAAGAATCAATGCTTTGAGAGGATTGTCACCTGCAAGAATATCGATAGACAGAGAAGGCTCATAAGTACCATGATATAGAGTTAAATTCTCCACATTGAAAACTATATACATTAGATCCTAGTTTTTCAATAATAGAGAAGAACCAATGGCTCGGTCATGCAACTTATTAAATGAGGACGAACGTGAACCAAGGTATAATCATCAACTTGAAACTCTTGACTTCTACGATGTGTATTTATAGCAAGTTTGTAACTTTTATTACTTAGGATAATTTTACGCCGAATCTCGACAAGTCAATCATCAGTATGTTGAGCAAATGAGTGGGTTGGTTCTGAGGCATGATAGTCAAGTGGAAGGGGTGCAAGGTCAATGGTAGTGTGAGTATAGTCGAGGACAGTTTGAAATGAGCTTTTTTTGATGAAGTGGTTAATTGAGTTATTATATGTAAATGTTGCAATGGATAAGGTTAAGTCTCAGTTTCTGGGTTTTACCTCAACTAAACATCTAAGAAAATTTTCCAAGGAACGGTTAACAACCTCAGTTTAACCATCAGTTGAAGGTGAAAGGCGAAAGAGACCTTCGATGTTGTGCCAAACAATTTCCATAAAGTTTTTTAAAAGTAGCTAACAAATTTTAAATCTCTATCGGACACCATGGTTAAGGAGAAGCCATGTATGTAATTTAATCACTTCTCGTTCGAGCAACATCTCGCTTTAAGGAAGGCTAATAAAATTTATCCTTGACTAATGCAATGGTCTTGTTTCGGCTTAGGTCACCAGCTAATCCACCTATGTGCATTTCTTAAACAAGGAAGTCTCAAAGGGAGGATCGGGGAACACATATTCTAGTAGATTGAAAAAGGTAATCATCCCTAAGAATGAAGTCCGTATGTTCATGACGGTTTTCATTTTGGACTTTTTGATATATGTGACTAAAGTCTAGACATTAGGTATACTCTTCTTTTAATTACTTGAATCCTATAACTTTCACACTCATGGTAGATAGGATTGTAGAAATTCTACTAAGGGCATCAACAACTTTGTTTTGATTGCTAGAACAATGCATAGGATCCAATAAGTGAAGTCCTTGGTAGTTGGGGCTTGTGGTTGGAAGTTCCTGATTTATTCTTTTTTGATGGTTTTGTTAGTCACAGGATGATGTTTTTACCTTTATATGGAAAGATAAGTGTTTTCTCTTCCTTGATTTGGTAACATTAAGGTCATACAACCATGGTCGACCAAAAAGAATGTGGGCAACGTCCATTGGTAGGACGTCATATTAAGTAAGTGCCCATTTTGATTGGTACTAGATATCTCTCTTTACAGGTAGAGTGATTTTGTCAACCTAGTCTACTTTGAATGGGGTCGGATGTGACTACCTTAAGGTTTAGTCTCTTGATAGCAGATTTTGAGACAACTGTTAGAACCCTTGCGGATTCTAAGCTTGGGGTTGATCTCTATAGGAGATCGGCCTCCTAGAACTCTATAGGGGTTCCCTCCTCCAAGGTTTTTTTGCATAATGGCTGAAAGGAATTTGATCTATTGATGATAAAAAAGGGTGGCTACATGAGTTTATATAAGGACTCAAAACCCTAACTCCTAATAGGACTCCTACTCTTGGAAGACTTCCTCTCCTCTTCAACTCCAAACCCCTAGCTAACTCCTAACCATGATGTGACCGGCTGCTATAAGGGTCTCCAACTCTTAATTTGCTTTTTATTCAACCCTATTGAGAGTCCTAGCTAAATGGATCTCTCCTCTCCTAACCCTAGCCGGCCTCTCCTAAGAGGAGGGAGGCCACTAGAAGACCCCCTCTTCATGAGGATGCTTCCCTTAACCCTAGCCAACCACTTCTTCAATAAGGGTGGTGGCTAGTTTAGGGTTTATTATATGCATAACTTGGTTGACTCCAACCCGAATTCAACTCCAACTCCTAATCTGACTCCATTTCAGTCGAATCTAACCCTACTAAGATTTGGGTTGATTTATTACAATGGACTCAAATCTTCTCCTAGCCGATCTAATGTTAGGTCTAGGTTGGCCAACAAAGCCCAATCTAAGGACTCATCTCAATCGATTAGGACCCGACTCAACTAGGGTACTAACAGACCTGTCCTCTTCGAATCGGCCTTGTCCTTAAGGTTGAGGCTCCATGAACTTTGGGTCCTGGTCTGTAATTCTTCTTGAGGCTTCCTCGTGGTATCTACGGTAGGTGCATCATGGTCCTGCGGTCCAGCATTTGTCTTGTATCTCTCCATCAGTGGTAGTAGTGTTTTGACGGTGGTGCATCGCGATCCTGCGATCCCATGCAATCATCAGCTGAACTTGGACCTCCTCATCAGTCGAGATGTCCGGTGGGTGGATCTAGGTTGAGTCGTCTTCTCTAAACTTCCATTTGAAGCGGGATATGTGGAGGATCAGTTGTACTTTTGAATTGGTGCATAGATTTGTCCACAAGTTACGGCTCCAATGTGATCTCCAATTTTGTAGGGTCCAAAGAAACAGGGAGACCACTTCTTTGAGGCTCGAGTCTTCATAGAATCCTGCTGATAGGGCTGAAATCGAAGGAAGACTTGATCTTCAACAGCAAACTTCCTTCTACTCCGGCGTTTGTCAGGCGACTATTTCTTTCTTGCATGGGCTGGCGTGTGGTTGTTCTTTAATGGTAGCCAAGCTTTCCTTTGAGATGGTGGCTGCCTTCTGGTAGTGTCCATGGTAATGTGAGCCCGATCTGAATTTGGAGTGAGTAGAAGCTGCAATTTTCTTGGGTTTGCTACCGTCTCTCATTTGTGCCATTGACCGGTATCATACCAAGCCACAAATTCAGCAATGGTCAGTATCTCATTTACAATTCACTTTATTTCAGATTTCTGGAGGTGAGGATAACGATACGACAGAGTGTTTGCTGGTGGTTTCCTCGGGAGAAACGAAATTCGATGGTCATGCCGCCGGGTAGGAGGTAGGCTGCATGGTTTGGCGAAGACGTCTGAAAATTCAACAAGCAATTCGAGAAGGATTGGGTCTTCAATTTTTGTCGGCTCCCTCATATGTTGCTACTGGAGTTGTATTAGGAAGCCGCTGTTCACTTTGTGCAAGACTTTCTCCATTAGCTGCCTTGAAACCATCGTCATGTTGCTCCGCGTTTCCCACGTAGGATGACCAGTTTCCCTTTGCTGAAAAATTTCATAATTAATTTCGAAAAATTTGAGGAAACATCACCTAGCGTAGTTAGTCGTTCGATGCCAAGCACGGCCTCATAATCATCAAGTGGGAGGATGAAGAAATCAACAATAATTTCTTGATCCTACAACAATAATTTCACGCGCATACTTCTTTGATCGCATTTCAAAATTCGATCGTCAGCTACCTTAACATCTAACTTGCTGCAATCTTTAAAATGAAGCGCCATCCGAGCAACAACCTTCTTGTTCATGAAATTATTGGTGTTCCCGGTATCGATGAGGGCGGTGATTGGTTGTTATTTGAGTAGTCCTCCCACTTTCATCGTCTACGGGTTCACGTAGTCGGCAAGAGCATGCATCATACAATCGGCCGACTGTGGTTCTTCCTCCGTGACCTCCTCGTGCTTATGGACCTCCTCCTCTAAATCATCGAGGGGTTCAATCAGAAGGTGTCCCCTCTTACAGCGATGGTCGCGGCTCCACGGTTCGTTGCAATGCCAACATAAGCCCTTCGTCGATCTGTCGTGAAGTTCTTTTCTTGTCAATTTCTTTAGCAGCGAAGGACAGTTGGGAGCAAAGGGTGCTGGAGGTTTGTATGCTGTTGGTCTAGGTGTGGTCCTTGTCCTTCGGGCGTCTTGGTTGAGTCGCTCCTCTTGGTTTCGGGCGAAGGAGATGGCAGCCTCAATGTATATGGTTCTCGCACCTTGACTTCGCATTTGATCTCCGGCTTCAATCCTTCGACGAACATCCCTAGCAATTGTTTTTCAGACCAATCTTGAGTTTGATTTGAAAGATGCTCAAACTTGGTTTGATATTCTTGCACAGTTGAGGTTTGGCGAATCTTCATGAGTTGGCCATTCATGCTCCATCGGTCTAAAGCGGAGTAACAGCCCATTCTTAAATTGCTTCTATGTTGGGACTCCGTGGGTGTGCTAAAAACAATTATACCACTATATGACATCTCCTTCAAGATGGATGGCAGCGATGTCCACCATGAAAGCCTCCGATGTTCAGTGATAACGGAAGTAGCGTTCCGCGCGCGAAAGCCATCCTATCGGGTCTCCCTCTTCCCATCGAGGGAAGTCCACCATCATGCATGACTGCATCAAATCAGTGGCTCGTTCTTCTTTTTTGGGAGGCCTCTGAACTTTCACCTTGTTGCAATTTTGTCGGGCTTGAAGATATGCCAATTCTGAATTCTGCGAGGAGAGCGCGTAGTTTGTCCTCTATACCCGTCTCTAAGGCCTCCAACTTGGCACCGATCAGATCTACCGATGCCATGGCATCAGACCCTAGATCTGTGGTGTCAAGATCCTTCTCTTGTTGTTGGGCCAATGGTATGAACTGGTTGGGTGGATTGGTGGCCGAAAGAGGTGATGGGTCAAGGATAGATAGTTGCAGTTTAGGGCTGAAAGGTTGCTGTTTTTGGTTGATATTGGGGCTGTGGTTTAGAGCTGCTGTAAAGGTCATATAAGGGGTATGATGGCCGAGGTTTAAGGTCTAAAGGAATGGTTTAGGGTTGCTGTTGATGACAGCAACGTATTTAGTAGGGATCGGGTGTGGATGCAGCAAGTAGTACCGAAGGTAGTGTAGCAAAATTTTTCGTCAAAGGGGGTGCTGTTGATGCTGCTGTTTGGGACTATTGTAGAGGCTGTAAGGGGGGTTTGGTGACAGAGGTTTAGGGTTAGAGAGGTGGTTTAGGGTTATTGTTGATGGCAGCAACCGTTGGTAGGGATTGGTGGTCGGAAGATAAAGATCGGTTGGTGGAGGGTTGCGGCTGCGGTAGACCGCTGTTTGGGTTGACTGCGGATTTTGGAGATAGGCTATGACGGCTGCGTCTTAAGGCTATAGGGTGCTTTAAGGATGACGTGGGTGGCAGCAACAAATTCGATAAGATTTGGTGGTGTATGTGGTGGGCAATAGCGAAAAGATGCAATGGCAGAATTTTACGTCGAAGAACAGTAGTTTGACGACGAAAATTCCAGTGGTGTTTTAGATGATTACGACAGCAAGAAACCGATGAAGATAGCAACAAGATAGTTGAGAATAGTGGCAGCAACAATTTTGGCAAAGATTGGTTGTGTATGTCGCAAGAAACACCGAAAAGATGCAGCAGAATTTTTTCATCGAAAAGATTTCAGCAGTATAGACGCAATTTTTCCAGCAGTTCATAACAAAGATTCGAGTAAAATTCAATGGGAATCCACTGGTAACGAAAAGGTAATGCCGTCAAAAAATTCGTCGAAGAATATGGCAGGAAAAAATTCAGCAAGATCAAAGAATACGAGAAGGTGCTGCGGTAGATTTTTACGTCTAAGGTTTAGCAGTTTGGACGTAAAAGATCATCGATTCTTACCAACAATTTTTGCACATAACCAAAAGGGAATCCACTGTTAAGGAGTGCTAAAGCCGTCGTACAAAAACACGTAGAAGATTGGGCAGAAAAATATTGGCAGCAAGATAAAAAATAAGGCAGTAGCATACGGCTGAATTCTGCAGCGTAACTTTCGTCGTAAAGATGGTAGCTTTGCAACGATGAGTTGTGCAACGTAATAGATGAATACCTTTTGGATTTTTTTCGGTTGAGGATAACTATATTGCAGCAACAGTAAGGTAGATTGATAGGACTCCAGCAGGGTTGAGTCCTAATCACCCTAGAAGTAGTCAACAAAAACCCTGTAGGATTGTAATAAAACCCCACCTAGCCACTTCTATCCTATAAAGAAGTGTGGTTAGGGTTTAGATTGGGCCTTAAGGCTTAGTGGTTGTCGCTCCCTTTACTGGGCTGGTCGGCCAGGGTTTCCCTCAGCTAGGTCGGCTATAGGAGGGCAAAGGGGTAATTTTACTTAGGCAAGCACCCCATGGGCTAGGGTTTAGAACCCTATATAATGATGTAGCCGCCCCCTCTCTTTTATCAAGCAAGATCAATCTTTTTTCTAGAAGGAACCCCTATAGCGTTCCAAGGGTTGATCCCCCTCAAAGATCAAAATCTATAGAGCTCCTTTTGGGGTTCTATCATCTGGTATCAGAGCAGCGTCCCTGCTGCCCTTGCTGTCATCTCTGCCGCCCTCACCTTCTCAAGCAATTCCCACAATTGCTGCTACACGCGCCTCTACCTTCCACCCAAGCCGTAGATCAAATCTATCTGCTGCTGCCCCCTGCGTTTGAACTCGAGATCTAATCTAGAGGCCTACATCATGGCATCGGAGGAGGCCATTAACGCCAAGTTTGAAGTCTTTGAAAGTCGTATTGAGGAGAAGATGCGACCCCTTTTCGCCGAATTCAGCATGGGCCAACCACCTAGAGCGAAGAAATCACAACAAGGAGAAACTTCAGATCGGCAAGACGATCCTCAAGAGCATGGTCACATCATCCTTGATTCAAATAATTCACGCATGAAGGTTGACTTCCCTAGATGGGAAGAAGGAGACCCGATTGGATGGATCGCGTGCGCGGAACGCTATTTTCGGTTCTACCGAACTGCCGATGCTACAAGGGTGGAGATTGCTGCCATCCACCTCGAGGGAGATGCTATTCAGTGGTTTAACTGGTTTGAGCACACCCATGGGGGTCTCTCTTGGCAGTGATTCAAGGAAGGACTAATAAATCGCTTCGGACCAACCGATTTCGATAACATTGACGGACAATTGGCGAAGATTCGACAAACCTATACAATACACAAATACTAAACAAGGTTTGAGCGTTTATCTAACCAAACTGTGGATTGGTTTGAAAAGCAACTTTTAGGGACTTTTATTGAGGGCTTAAAGTCGGAGATTCGAGGAGAAATAAAGGCTCGACAACCGTACACCGATTTCCTTCGCAAGAATCCAAAAAGAACGATTGAACCACGAAGTACGAAGGACAGGGGTCGCTCCCCGACCAACCATGTCGAAGCCTTCAGCCCCATCTACTGCCATTTGAGCCCCTGCACCAAAAAAATTAACTAGAGACGAGCTTCGTGCACGATCGGCCAAGGGGTTGTGTTGGCATTGTGATGAACCATGGAGCCGAGAACATCGCTGCAAAAAGGACCGGCTCCTCGTGATTGAACCAGTAGAGGAAGAGGACAGCGAACCATCTGAAGAAATCCTCGAACCTAAAGATGAAGCCACGGAGGAAGAGCCCCAATCGGCCGACTATGCAGTGCACGCGCTAGCCGGCTACTCCAACCCGCAGACGATGAAAGTTGGAGGACTCTTTAAACAGCAACCCATCATCGTTCTTATAGATACGGGCAGCACCAATAACTTCCTCAATAACAAGGTTTCACGTATGGCGCTTCAAATCGAAGGTTGCAACAAGTTCGACGTAAAGGTCGCCGACGGTCGAATCCTTAATAACGACCAACGGTGCCTGCGAGTAAAATTGCTCGTACAAGACCAAGACATGGTAGCCGATTTCTTCCTCCTACTCATCGATGACTACAAAGTCGTGCTTGGGGTTGAATGACTCACAACATTAGGTGACATCTCCTGGAATTTCTCTAAATTAATCATGAAGTTTTATTGTAAAGGGAGACAGATCACATTGCGAGGCAAGCGCGGGAGCCATATCTCCACCGTTTCGACGTAGCGAATGGAGAAGGTGCTACACAAAACAAATGGTGGATTTTTGATGCATATCCAACAGCTATCAAAGGAGGAAAAAGTGCAAAATTCAGATCCTAAGCTTGCCCTTTTACTGGATGAATTCGCGAATGTTTTCACGGAGACGTGTTTGCTGCCCCCTAACTGGTCGCATGATCATCGTATCCCTATATTGCCGGGCAAACCTCCAGCAAATTTGAGATCGTACCGCTATCCTCACTTGCAGAAGGACGAGATCGAGAACATCGTTAAGGAGATGCTCGACACCGAAGTAATTCGACCAAGCTGCAGCCCTTACTCCTCGCCTGCATTGCTAGTGCACAAGAAGGATGGTATGTGGCGGATGTGCGTTGATTACCGGGCTTTGAATGCCATCACCGTCAAGGACAAATACCTTATACCAGTAGTAGATGAGCTTTTGGATGAATTAAAAGGAGCCCGAGTCTTCACTAAATTGGAGCTTCATTTTGGATACCATCATATTCGGGTATGCACTGAAGATGTTCCGAAAACTGCATTCCGCACACATAATGGCCACTACGAGTTTTTGGTAATGCCCTTGGGACTTACGAATGCTCCTACTTTTCAAAGCTTGATGAACGACATTTTCCTGAGTTTTCTACTTAAGTTCGTGTTGATATTTTTTGATGACATTGTCATTTATAGCCCTACACTTGATATGCATTTTCAACACTTGCAAATTCTTCTAACAATCCTTCGGGAGAATACCCTTTATGTTAAACAATCAAAATGCAGCTTTTTACAACGTAAAATAGAGTATCTAGGACACATTATATCAGAGGATGGAGTGGTGGTAGACACGACAAAGATCGAAGCAATCCAAGGATGGTCGAATCCTACGAACATAAAATCGCCGTGCACTTGGACTCATAAGCTACTATCGTAAATTCGTGAAAGATTATGGCAAGATCAGTGCCCCACTCACGTCCCTACTGAAGAAAGACTCCTTATTGTCAAACAAAGCTTCAACAGCCTTTGAACGACTCAAGGCAGCCATAACGACGATGTCGTTCCTAGTGCTGCCCGATTTCAGCCGCACCTTCGTGATTGAGGCTAATGCATTTAGAGTTGGGATTGGGGTTGTTCTAATGCAAGATGGCCGACCTCTTGCTGACACCAGCAAGGCTTTGTCTCCCTCCCATCTTAAAATGTCCGTGTATGATAAAGAAATGTTTGCCATCGTACATGTCGTCACGAAGTGGAGACCCTACTTGATCGATCGACGCTTCCAGATTAAGACTGACCTCCGATGCCTTAAGTATTTTTTTGGAGCAGAAAATATCTTCCCTAGAGCAACAACGATGGGTAACTAAACTTCTTGGCTTTGATTATGAAATTATTTATCGAAAGGGTAAAG
Source organism: Ensete ventricosum (assembly GCA_029747655.1). Lineage (NCBI taxonomy): Eukaryota > Viridiplantae > Streptophyta > Magnoliopsida > Zingiberales > Musaceae > Ensete > Ensete ventricosum. The sequence continues at coordinate 32,369,918 of JAQQAF010000004.1, read as the reverse complement.
AGAATGTTGTAGCAGATGCTCTATCTCGACTATCGGGACAAGTCGAAATTTCAGTCATCTCCCTTCCTTCCACCGACTTGTTCAAAGATATTAGAGAGGAGTGGAAGTGCGACCCAGAAGCCCGAGGCATCATAGAAAAATTGGAGAAGAATCCGGGTTCCATGGTCCACTACAATTGGGATTCGAAGGACCTACGCTACAAAGACTGAATTGTGATTGTTCCTTCTTCCCCTTGTATCAAAATTGTTTTGCATGAATTGCACTATTTACCTTTAGCAGGGCACTCCAGATTTCTGAGAACATATAAGAGGGTGAAGAAAAACATCTTTTGGAGAGGCATAAAAAGATCAATTTATGATTATGTATCTAAATATGATGTATGCCAGCAGCAAAAAAGTGAAATGGTGGCAAGTTCGGGAAAACTACAACCATTACCTATACCAGACTCAGTATGAACTGACATCTCCATGGACTTCATCGAAGGGCTGCTACCATCTCAAGGTAAAAGCATGATCTTTGTGGTAGTAGATCGTCTAACCAAATATGTTCATTTCTGTGCTGTGAGACATCCTTATACCGCTGCGCTCAACTCTTTGTGGAAAATATTGTAAAACTGCATGGGATGCCAAGGTCGATTGTGGGCGGCCGTGACAGGGTGTTTACAAGTAAATTTTGGACCGAGCTCATCCAACTACAAGGCACCTAATTGAAGATGAGCACAAGCTATCATCCACGGACGGACGACCAAACAGAAGTGGTGAACAGATGCCTCGAGACTTACTTATGGTGCTTCACCAGTGACCGGGCAAAAGAGTGGATAAGGTGGCTTCCTTAGGCCAAATAGTGGTACAACACAACTTATCATCAACTAAATGTACCCCCTATGAGGCATTGTATGGTCGATCGCCCCCTGTAATACCTAAATATGTAATTGGTGCGTCCAAAGTGGATCAGGTCGACCAAAACTTAATTGATAGGAGCAAGCTTCTGCAGTTGCTGAAAGACAACCTAACTGCCACCCAAGCCCGCATGAAGCAACAAGTAGACACTTACCGGAGCGAGCGAGAATTTTCGATAGGAGATTGGGACTACCTTCGCCTACAACCATACAAGCAGCTGTCGATGAAGCTATCTCAATGATTCTATGGACCATATCAGATTTTGGAGCGTATTGGGGCTGTGGCATACAGATTAAAGCTCCCAGATGACGCTAAGATCCACCGCGTCTTCCACGTATCCTTGCTAAAGTCGAAATTGGAAGAACGTGAGTTGGCTTAGACTCAGCTACCGAGCACTACTAATGATAGCGAGATTTAAGCTCAACCTGAAGCTATACTTGATTGAAGGATTGTGATGCGCCGTCGATGCCCTTCAACTGAAGTACTCATGAAGTGGAATAATTTACCATCCGAAGATGCAACGTGGGAGTCTTACGAGGAACTGAAGACCCGGTTCCCAAAGTTTATAGACCCTCAGCCAAGGTTTGCCTTACCGGCGTACCGAGATTTGGCCGGTATGGTACAATATGTCAGTAGGCATACCGAGCGGTATGAAAAAATAATATTTTAATGATTAAAAACTATTATTTTTTTAATACTTGAAAAATTAGAAAAAAAAGTTGGGTTAGGGTTTTTAAGATAGAAATAGATTTATATTTGGTATAGATTCAACAAAATCAATGTAATTTAAAATTAGGCAAAAATAATGTTACATATCTTTTTTGAGTTTTGAGGAACAGTTTTATACACATTACATAACGTCGTTTTGTTAATATTAAATTATCTGTAAAAAAATGATTTGAATTGTTAGATTATTTCTTTACAACATAAAATTTAAAATTCAAATGAATTAAATAATCATATATATAGATAAATACCTGATTGCTGATTCTACCACCAAAACGACGACGGGCCTGCACGGGTGGTGGATCGGGATCCTCAATCTTATGTATATGCATATCAATATGATATATTTGTCAGACCCAATCTTGAAATTGATCCCATGACATAGTGTATTGATACACCGTATGCCATTGGTGCATCAATGTGGTGATGGTTGTAGGTTGATCGTCATGAATTATACGTGTCCGAGGTGGCTCCTGAGGCATGTATTGGTGAATGTCGGAGCTTCTACTTTCGCTACTGACCTGCTGCTCTGTATCATATTGTTGATGGGAGAAGAATGACCAACTATCACTGTACTGTTGTTAGTCGTAAGATTCTCCATAATACGACGGCTGTGAATACGATGAGCTTTGTTCTGTGTAGACACCCTGTAGGCTCTGTTACATATGCTCAAATTCATCCACTGCCTTCTTCTTCTCCTTCCCCTTTCCCTTCCTCGTATAAACATGACCAGTACCTTGTCGAGCTCCGTGATCTGTGTCTTATGTGGCATGTGTAAAATACTGCTCCTCGGTCCATGCACCACCCTTAACTTGTGTAGTCAATACGTACAACTCCTCGGCATCACCCGCATTATCGGTTGAGGAACTACTATCCGTGTTTGTATCATGTCCTTGGATCGATTGTGAAGGTGCTTCATCACCTGACTATATTCTTTCCAACGGTGTGGCGGATGCTACTGACTTTCCCTTTTTCTTTGCCTTCGTATGCTGAGCGGATGACTGTGACAATTGGGTGTCTGATGTGAAATGACTATTTCTGTCATATTCAGACTGAGGGGGATCTTCCACCTGTTGGGGATGTGCTTCCTCTTCTATTTCCTCGATGATAAAACGCGAAAGGCGTTAAGGATCTCTTGCCTCATCAAGTAAAGGGTCCTCTTGGTTCTCCGCTGCTTCGACCCATTCTAACATCGGTTCTGAATTTTCGTTGGAGGTTAATGGGTTCAGCGGTTACAAAAGGCGCTCGGGCGCTCGCCTAAGCGCTCGGGCAAGGCGAGGCGAGGCCCGAGCGCCTTGCTCGATCTCCAGGCGGCGCGCTTCAAAGTGGCGCCACTTGGGCGCTCGCCCGAGCCCAGGCGCTGGGCACTTCGGGTGAGCGCCTGGGTTAAACCAGGTGAGGCGAACCAGTCTTTTAACCTGGTTCGATCGAATTCGCGTTAGTTGGTTCAATTTAACCAACTAACGCATCAATAATTGCTTCCTCAACCCTAATCCCACTCGTAATCGCGATTATGCCGCCGACTCTGTTGTCGCCGCTATCGTTGCCCGTCGCTCTCCGCTGTCGTTGCTCTCTACTGCTCGCCGCTATCGTTGCCGCTGTCGCTTTCGCTGCTCGTCATTATCGCTTTCGTTGCTCTCAGTAAGTAGCTTTCTTGAAGTCAGCCACCTCGCGTATCTATTGTTAACAGTATACTGTTAACTTATTGTCAACAGTAGTATATTGCAAGGTTTGTAATTTCGACCTATACCGCATGGTACGGGCAGTACATACTGGTCCGCCAAGTTACCGGTACGCGGATCGCCCGCTACCGGGCGGTTCCGTCAAAAATCGATCGTCGGCGGTCGATTGAGAGAGAAATCAACCATCGACGGTCGATTGAGGATGAAAAAGGGAAGAAGAGGAAAAGAAAAAAAAAGAAGAGGGGAAGAAAGAATACCTCGCCCGCCTGCTGTCGCCGCCCGCGGGTCGCCTACGAGCGGTCGTCGCCCGCGGGTAGCCCGCAGCCGTGTTTTTCTCCCGTGCGAGGAGACGGAGCGTCTACCCACGCAGGGAGACAGATCGAGGCGACATCGCCCTCTTTTCTTTTTTCTTTTTTTAATATTTTAATATTTTTAATATTTTAATACTATATTATATAATATTATATTATAGAAAATATTATATTATATTTTAATACCAAGCAGTATGCACTGTGCATACCACCCGGTATGGGTCCCGTACCTGTACCGACAATATGTTGGTTCACCGATACGGACCGATAAGTTAAACCTTGGTATATTGTATATTAACATTATGTTGTTAATGTACTGTTAACAGTATACTGATAATAATATTTTTTATTTATTAGATTAATAATATATTATTTTGATTTCAATTTTAATAATACTAATATTTATTTCTTTAATATCATGTTTCTAGATTTTTTAATTAAATATCATATTTTTATTTAAATAATTTTATTTATTAATTGTATTTATATTTTTTATATTTTAGTGCCTCGCTTCACTCGGGCGAGCGCTTAGTGCCTCGGGCGTTTTGGGACCTTAACGCCTTTTGGCACCTAGCGCTTTTTAAATCACTGAATGGGTTCAACATCAAGTTCCTCTGGCTCCTTATCCAGCTGAGCACATTGTAACTTTAGCCGCATGTTATAATGAACATAGACTAGTTTCTCTAATCGTCTGTACGAGAGTCTGTTGCGGACCTTCGTTTGAATCAATGCAAATGTTGACCAATTACGTTCGCAACCACTAGACGTTGTCGTCTGTAAAAGTACACGAATGACAACCTTCCTTAGATATGGTGGGTCGCCTCCAAATTGTATCCACTACTTGACTGCAAAAAGATATAAATAGGACTTTATTAGTATAACAAATAATTAACATCAAATATAATTGACAATCAATATGTGTAATTTATTCTTACCAGGATCCGTAGTGTACCGACTCGATATAGCTACAACATCGGAGAATGAACTAATTGTGTCTCGGAAATATCGACTCTTCGTAAGAGCCTCGGCTGCATCAATAGCGCTTGGCAAGATTCGATATACAACATTTCTTAGTGTCATTAGTGAATCATTATGCGTGCCGAGGGCATACCGATATTGAATTGTCGGGTTTAGATAATACGTTGCAAGATATAATTTTGTTAGTATAATTTTTTATTATTAAAAAAATATAAATTAAATTATTCTAAACATGAATTTACCTGCATTATGGTTATCTTTATCCATATGAGCTTCAGTGCGACGATCAATAATTCATATATATTAGTCAGCTTTAAAATCATTTCTGAATGCTTTTCTGACCTCCTCTCTTGCTGAATTCAATATATATTTAAGATACGACATCTGTGAGCGTTTTTCTATATCAACCTTATGGAGAACAACATAAAGTGGTTAAATACTTTTTATGATTTCAGCCACGGTCTCCCAAAATCTAGAGGAAAGAATGGCGTTTTCTATCGTTCGATTTCGAATATCTGGAATCAGACCACTCTTGTGAGGTGACCATTGCCTTCAAGTCATTCCTCTTTTGCTGTAATGACTTTAATGCAATGAAATTAATAGCAAACCGAGTGATTCCGGGTCGAAGTATCTCACCATTTACGTACTTTTGCATTAAGCCGTGGACCTAATGATGATTATATACAAACTTTATTATTTATTGTGCTCGAGCGACACACTTCTTGACCGTGTCCAACTCACCAATATCTTTCATCATTTGATCTATGCAATAAGCTGCATATGGAGTCCAAAACAATGTGTCTTTTTTCCAATAATTGCATACCAGCTTTCTTGAAATTTGTTCCATTATCGATTATTATTTGCACAACATATTGTGGTCCAATCTCCCCTATAACACTATCCATCAAACTCTCAATATAGTTTGCATCTTGGATCTTGTCGGAAGCATTGACTGACTTGTGAAACACTATCATTCTATTGCAATAAATTAGAAAATTGATGATACTCATTCGTGTTGGTCCTGACCAACTGTCGTACATCAGTGTCACCCCATATTCATCCTATTGTCTCTTAAAGGATTTGATCCAATCTTTTAGATCTGCCACCTCTTCATCTAAATACACACCATGAATCTTGTTTTTTTTTTGTATATGCATCATCAATCCGTATTTGTTTCGCTATTTGTGGAGGATAGGCTAGCGGATCGATATCAACAACATCTGGTGCAGATCTCCTATCGAAACCTCTCATCAAACCATGAAGTCCACCATGCCGCATGCTACTAGTTCGGCTTAATTGAGTAGGAGCTGTTGGTTTCCTCATGCTAGCCGACCTTTGTATTCCACTGCCACCGCCATGTTCCCATTGTGAGTGAGGTCGTCGATGTCTCATTGCTTCATCGGTCATAAACTGATCTTCTAATGATGCACGAATTCCAGCTGTGAGATTTAGGTTGACATCATCGCCACGACCCTCATACTGATCATAAACTGGTTGTTGCACAGCCTTACAATATTCTTCCTCGGCTATTGCCTTCTTTTTTAATTTGTCTTTTGCTTCTTGAAGCTTGGGTTGAAATAGTTTACGGATTTCTGTAGGAACTTTATTGTATTTTGTAACACTGGGATACCCGTCGGCCAAATGCATTTTCACCCGAGTTATTCCTCCACCCTTACCAATGTAGTCACAATAGATACAATGCCAATGATGGCAGTTCCCATCTAACTTTCGGGCATGAACCCATACATCATCTTGTGGTACTTCCTTTGGTGCCATGTTCCTATTATATTTAAATTACATAAGCTATAAACATGTTGAATTGATCTAATATTGATAAAATATCACTCGGGAATAGGAATTTGTGTATAATCAACAAATAAAGAGACAAAACAACTTGGCATTTAAATTATACATATATGTGTCTATTCAATGATCTAATGAAATCAAAATGAACTATTAGATCAACAAAATTAGCTGCTCTGTTAACTTAATAGACCCAGTACATCTTAAACTAGATTGATCATATTTGTTCCTAGTATAGAAGTGTGTATGTGCCAACAAAATTGTCTATACTCTATAGAATCTATATAAGTAATCAAATTTCCACAAGGAACAAAACGTAGGAAACTATATTGCATATAAGGGAGCTAGCATATCCATCGCTACAAATAACAAACCAAGCTAAGATAAGATTAGATACTTACCTCTTGATTGAAAACTCCTCTCTTAATCTTTGTAAATTTATCTCGATTCAATCCACAAATTTAGAAGAGTTGAAATGTTGAGAAAGTTTGAAATATGAGAAAGTGAGAGAGTTTGAGAAAGAGTGAGTGTGTGAAGTGAAATGGATGAACGATGATTTTGAATAGAGTTAGAAAGGGTTTTTCGACTGTTACAAGGTTTGTAATGGTCGATTTTGACCTTTTACAAGGTCGATTTTGACCGATATCGACCATTAACAGTTGGTAACGTCGAATTTAACGGTCGAAAATTCGATTGTTACCAAGCGGTATCGGTCGATTTCGATTGTTATCGCTCGTTATACGTTTGTAACGTTCGATTCCAACCGTTATATACCATGTAACGATTGATTTCGATCGTACTGGGCGGTATCGGTCGGAATTTCGATCGTTACCGCCTGATACAAGCTCGTATCGGATGATACGGGCCACAAACTACGGTACCTCTCGATATCAAGCGGTCAGCGTACCGGTAAACCATCGGACTGGTATGTACCGCTCGTACCGGGCAATACAGGACATCACGGAAAACCTTGCCCTCAGCCTTGAGGACAAGGCTGATTCAAAGAGCGTAAGCTTGATAGGACTAGTAGGGTTGAGTCTTAATCACCATAGAAGTAGTCAATAAAAACCCTGTGGGATTGTTATAAAACCCCACCTAGCCACTTCTATCCTATAAAGAAGTGTGGCTAGGGTTTAGATTAGGGCCTTAGGGCTTAGTGGTCGTTGCCCCCTTTACTAGGCTGGTTGGCCAGGGTTTCCCTTAGCTAGGTCGACTATAGGAGGGTAAAGGGATAATTTTACTTAGGCAAGCACCCTATGGGCTAGGGTTTAGAACCCTATATAATGTTGTAGCCACCCCTCTCTTTTATCAAACAAGATCAATCTTTTTTCTACCTTGTGCCGAGTTCTAGGAGGAAGGAACACCTATAGCGTTCCAAGGGTTGATCTCCCTCAAAGATCAAAATCTATAGAGCTCCTTCTGGGGTTCTATCATAGATTTACTAGAACCTGATGTAATTTTTTGGGGAGATCGAAAGGTGATCTGCGTTAGTAGAGATAACAGCAGAATTCAGCAACGATCTAAGCAATTATCGGAATTGCTTAGGCGACTGTGGAAGGATGATGAGCGACTGAGGAAGGGCAGCGAGATGCCAAGAACGCTACTCTAATATCAAGTGTTAGAACCCTTGCTGATTCTAAGCTTAGGATTGATCTCTATAGGGGATCAGCCTCTTGGAACTCTATAGGGGTTCCCTCTAAGGTTTTCTGCACAATGGTTGAAAGGAATTTGATCTATTAATGATAAAAAAGGATAGCTAGATGAGTTTATATAGGAACTCAAAATCCTAACTCTTAATAGGACTCCTACTCTTGGAAGACTTCCTCTCCTCTTCAACTCCTAACCCCTAGCTAACTCCTAACCATGATGTGGCCGGCGACTATAGATGTCTTCAACCCTAGAGAGAGTACTAGCTAAATGGATCTCTCCTCTCCTAACCCTAGCCGGCCTCTCCTAAGAGGAGGGAGGCGGCTAGAAGACCCTCTCTTCATGAGGACTCTTCCCTTAACCCAAGCCAACCACTTCTTCAATAGGGGTGGTGGCTAGTTTAGGGTTTATTACATGCATAACTTGGTTGACTCCTATCCGAATCCAACTTCGATCCTAATCCGACTCTAGTTCAGCCGAATCCTAACCCTACTAGGATTTGGGGTGATTTATTACAATGGACTCAAATCTTCTCTTAGTCGACCTAATGTCAGGTCTAGGTTGGCCAACAAGAATCTAAGGACTCATCTCAATCGATTAGGACCCGACTTAGCTAGGGTCCTACCAACTATGTTTATAGTGATATCCCCATCAATAACCAATTTGAATTTCTTTCTCCGCTTCGAATAAAAGTGTGAAAGATACTTGTCCTCTTCCATTCATTGAAATCTTTAGCAGTAGAGAGAATAATGCAGACACCATTATAATAGGCATCTTCAATTTTTAGTTCATTTTCATCGCTTGATTAGGCTTCAGGTTCAATTACTTGGTCTACTTTCTCAATTTGATTCTTTGGCTCTTGTTTTAAGGTAAGGGCACATTGGGGATAACGAGAGACAATGTGACCTCTATTATGGTAATAATGATACTGGATCGAAGATGAAATAGTTTGAGAATTAGTAGTTGGATAAGTTGAATGATTCATAGTTGGGCCAGGATTGTTGCTAATAGTGGGAATTTTTGACGTCACTACTTGGGGTAGATTAGGTAATAGTATATTATCGAGAGATTAAGAAGATGCTCGACGAATTGGATTAAGTTTTATGTACTTCTCAATCTCAATGGCTCGTCGGGAAGCTTCTTTCTTAGTGTTGGAGAAACTAAGGGAGACTTCCTGTTGGATGTCAAACCTCAACTCATTAACAAATCTTTGGACAATGATGATTTGGTCCTCTTTTATTTCACACCTAAAGTAAAAGTTACTCAAATTGGGCCAAATATTCTGGCACACTAGAACTCAACCGTTTAAGGTTTAACAATTGTTCAACCAATTGGCTTTGAAAGTAGGTTGGTGAATATTTTTTCTGAGGTTTTTGTTTCATGAGTCATGACTTCCCATTGAGTAATGGGAGTCTCTCGATGGTGTTTGAGACTACGTTGGACATGTTGCTAATATTTCCTACCGCACCATATTAGTTTTAATTTTGCAAATCGTACACGTTCAATATCAATCATTCTATACGACTCAAAGTAGTCTTCTATGCTATCGAACCAATCAACAAACATATTTAGGTCAAACCTACCATCAAAGTCCATCATATCCACTTTGACTCTTTTAGCCATTCACCCTTGATTGTTAGCAAACTGAACTCATTCGCCCATTATTCGAGTCTGTGGATTTCTAGTAGGTTCTAGGAATTCATTTTTGGCATCAAAGGCTTGGTCATCAGGAATTGTTGGTGCATGATTGTAAATAGGTTGGTGGACCTAGGATTCATTAAAGCTATGGATTGTGGAGAATGGACATATTGCCTAATTGACTCATCAACCTCCTCATTCATGGGTCATTTTTCAAGCTGTTTGAGAGCTCTAAGGACTCGAGTCATTTGGTCACATTACTGGTTCAATATTGTGTTATGATTTGCTAGCTTGGTCCTATGGGTGTCTACCTCACTCTGTTGGTTTAGGGATTCATCAAACTAGTTTGGTTTTCCCCTCATCGAGTCGTGATTCTATTACTATCGACAAATTATCCTTTGGTCATGAAGTGCAATGCACAAGGTAGAATGGATGTTTCAAATGGCTCACTTTTTTTTTCACTTTTTGTTTTGTTTTTTTAGACAACTTTCAAGTATTCAAATCTTAGTGGTACTGTAGTTGTAGCAAAAGGGGAGAGAGAGAGTGATAAATAAAAAAACAAGGAGAAAACGATGGGAGAAATATAAAAATCATGATCTAATGAAATATACAATTTTTCTTTGGACAAAAAGTATTAGTAAAGTATTCAAAATTTACCTGGCACTAAGAGCTATGTGGTCCACCAATTCGGTAGGGATAATCATCAAAAACTCTAACTCCACACATAAGGGGGTTGACGTTGGAGGTGCAAGGATCCTTGAGTATTGATTGAAGCTTTTGTTGCTGGTTGGAACCCAATGGGGTACAGGGCAGGTTTTTTGATGTGCTCTGATACCAAACTGATGTAGAATAGAGTAGGGAAGTAGAGAGAAAGAGAGGGAAAGAGAAGGAAAGAGAAGTGTGAGATAAGAGAGGAGGTAAGAGACTAGAGAAGATGCAGTTCGTTTCATTCAAATCTCAAAATTGCTTGATCTATTAATAAGCACCACTATTTATAGGAGCCTTGGTACAATTAATGAAGACAATGATTCCCAAGAGTAATCTCCTAGAGAATTAGTATGTTTTTTATAAATAAAAAATATGACTTCTAGTATACTTAAATAGTAAATGAGTGCACTTAATATAAGAGTGCACTTAATACAAAAGGAGTCCCTAGAAAGATTAAATGACTTTTTTTTTTAATTTTCAACACAACTCTTAGAATTTCTAGGCTAACTAATTGATGACTTTTTATTGATTTCTCTATCTAGAATAAATTTTTCTGAAATCCTTTGTAAAGCTAGATCGTTCTCCATCATTTTGTTTTTTAAATGATTGCTTTCTGGTTGGCTTGTGACAAGCTTGACACTCCTATCAGAGTTATGTATGCTATGAAGTTGCTTGCTATCGACAAATTTAGGTTCACTGGATCTCTAGGAAAAGAAGCTGATGGAGTTAATTATTAATGTAAAGGAAAAAGACTTTCAATGTTTTTATAAAATAAGAAATGTTATTGTAGATGTTGGATGTTGGCTCCAAAAGGTTATTTTCTTTTCGAACTTTTCTTAGTTTTATTGTTTTATTTTTATAAATGTGGCTGTTATTGTCATTCTTTACACTACTTACCGGTATATACTAATTCCATTTGCTTGTAACAATTTGTACTTTCAGAGCGTGTTGGAGCTGATGTGGTTGAATGTGCATGTCTGATTGGTTTACCTAAATTTAAGGTACTCTCTCCAAATGACTTTATTATTATGCAACTTGTTAAACTTGTTTTTGTTACTTCATCTTTGATTTTATTCATTCTTGACTTGATAGTTTTTATTTGAAGCCTTCTAAAATGTAAATTGATTTTGACTTTATATAATTGACAGTTTAAAGTGTGTTGTCATACATGGTTTGAGATGGATTGAGGCATTAAAGTGCCTCACCAAGCACTTGAAAGTGCTGACTGCTTAAGCATGTTATATCCATATTTCTTGCATATCCATGAGGGGAACTTATACTATAGTAGATAAAAGCATAATATAAGAACTCAAATTACAACTGATACTAATAATAATATGATCCACATCCATGCAATATAAGTTATCTATTTAGACAATAACTTAGATGAAGGATTTGAATCTCGGTCCAATATCCTGGGTAGTATACTGACTGTATTGCTTGGTATCATGAAAAATAATACTAAATACCTGTGTAACCTATATGTTTGGGTACTTATCTTTTGTTGGAATAATCAATATCGATCAGTATGTATCAGTCCAATTAGTATTTATAGACTTGCCTTAAGCCCACATCCCTATTTATAGTCTAATAGTAAATCCGTGCCATCCGATCAACAGTTTATATAACTAACCCTGACCAACTTGCCTTCTTTTCCACTCGTGAGCTACTAATGTGAACCTATATGCTCTGGTACCTATCATAGTTGGACTGGTAAATACTAGTCTCTACCTGTCACTGTGACTAGTATTTGAATACTTGCCTTTGATCACATCTCTGTTTATAGTCCAATGCTAAATCCATGCCACCTGATCAACCATTTATATAACTAACCCTGATTAACTTTCTGACTTCTTGCCACTCACAAGCTAGCCTAGATAATTTTTGAAGTATTAACCTTGCCACATAGGACAACTGACTTGGTTAGTTACAAGACCAAAAGTAAGAACATTAGGAAGGTAAATAAACCCGCTAGTGGAGGAATGGAAATGGTCCTTTGATTGCCATGACAATTGATCGATGAGTACTCTCAGAAATTGCTTGCTTTCTGTGACACAGTATATTCTATGTTTCTATAGGAAAAGTAGAATTTTTTAAGATAATTTATTCTAATGAAATTTTGATCAACAGAATTAAAGAGGTGGCGAAGATTAGATTCCCTTAAGAGATAGCAGGCAAAGATACTGCACAATGTTTGGAACTTTTGAACTAGGAAAATTTTCTGCAGTTTTTTTTTTTCTCCATCATCCATGCCATTGTGATCATATCAGTTGCTATGAAGCAGAAACAGATTGAGAATATTTCATGGATGATTTTAACATAGTTTTGCTTCCAAATCTCCACTAGGCATTAACCAGTTAAAGTTGGTTCAAATTAACAGGCAAGGAAATTCTGTTAAAACAAAATGTGCACTTAGCTTAGAACCTGTTGGGACAGATCAATTGGTAAAGATTTACTCGACTGGTTCCAGATTAATGCATGCAAACATGGAGAACCTTCTATTATTTTTCAAGATTTAGACAAATTTCTAAAACAAAGAGAATTGGCATGTTCTGCTATAAAGTTTAGTTATCTTCTCATATGTTCCATAACCCTTGGCATCGTGCTTCTAACATTGTATCATCTTACGTGGAGGACATTAGGCAATGAACACTACCTGCTGGAGAATGTTGGTTTGTTTATCCTCTTCGATTATTCCACATCTATGTATCACTCTTTTCTTTTATAAATCAAAAGAGGCATTGCCTCTTCATAGTATTTATACTGGAGGAAATCATTTCAAGAATTGTTCTAGTTTCTTATTAAGTGTTTGGATAGCTTTATTGACTCTTTTACTTTTAGGGTGGTTGCTGGCTAAATGGAAAACCGGTGTATGTACTTGTTGACTGCCGACAATAGGATGTCATCCAGGTTTGCCACATTGTTGTCTTGGCCTTACAATTTTACATTAAATCACCGCTTCTATCTTAAGTTCCAACTTATATCACATCTTATAAATCATCATTCAAGTGCTAAACTTTTGCTTTTATGTGGTTAAAACTTTCATACCACAGTTTTCAGTGCAAAAGATAGACACTCACCTACAAATCTTATATTTGGTGGATGTTAGTTGATTGACTAGTCTCCTTTTAGTCTTAAAAGTTGACCAGAACTTCAATGAATTAACATTTATGATCAATTGATAAAGATATATGTGTAAAAAAAAGAGATGGTAACTAAGATGGTTGCTTTTCATTTTATATGTGCCACATGTTTCGACTTTTGTTACTTGTAAATTATGTACATACATGGATTGGATACTAATTATGATAGTTACTAACGGACATGTTAGATTATTATTATTGAGGTAAAGGTGTTTATCTATATTTGGTGGATGGGGATACTGTGGAGTAGGGATACTAGAAATAATAGAATATGATATAATTACATTTGTGAATAATTAGGACTAGTTCTTTCTGAGATCACAATAAGGTAAAAATATTTAAGGTGGTATAAACATGTCCATAGGAGACATATTGTCAGTCAATTAGGAAACTGAGAATTTTATTAGAAAAATAAACAATTGGTTTTGACGGATCATAGTTTGACTTAGGAAATTGCCATACAAGGAGGTCAATGGCAGGAAAAGCTCCATATAACCAACTCCAAATACTAATGAATTTCAAATTTAACATAGAAAGTACCTGTTCTTTTTTAAACATCAACAAAGAATCAGTTGAAAACTTCTAATAAGGACAAAAGCAATATAAATAAGGAATTACCCGTTGGGAATATGATACAGAAACTTTAAATCTCACCAACAAGCAGTGAAGTTGCATGAAATAATTACCACAGAAGAAAACATTTCTATTCAAAAATTCATCTAGTATTTGGTTAATTCATAAGCTTTCTGACTATCCATCTGTTTGAAACAAAAAATGGCTCTCTAACTTTACATTTATATGGTGGAAGCAACCCCAGTTTACTTGTGCAATATTCAGTGCTTTAACTGATTCTGTTTTACTCAAAGGGGGATTCCTAGTCAACCAAGATAAATATTCTAAACTTCTACAATGTAGAACTTATAGCTTTGCTTGCAACATTGCTAACATTGTTGCACATAATAAACTTGCAAAGTAGATGTGACATGTCTTCACTTGTTTAGTTCAGTTAGAAGATAAAATAGTTGCACGCGGAATTCTCATACTTGAATGACTAAGAAAAACTGTTGTAAGAAAACAGAATGAGAGAGAGAGTCATACCTTACGACTCTGTTGCAAATTTGTCGTTAGCATTTGTAATTTTGAGTAAGTTTAACCTTTGAAACTTTAAAGCTTGTTTTAATTTCATGAGATAACATTTTTCCAACAAGTAGCTGAGTAGCACCTTCCGGAAAAGATGTCCATCCTGGATTATTTTCTTTCTCAAACACGTCATGTATAAAATCTCCCAATCTAAAATTTAAATTACATCATCTATTCACTGATGTGTTACAGCAATGAAAATATCTTATTTGCATATTTATTTATTCTGCAATTGGATATCTGCAAAACAACTTGAAACAGAGAATCTATAGCAGTTCATGGGAGTCATCATTCAATACAGCACAAGAAAGAGCGTAATGCATCTTACCTGACATATACCTGTTGTTGGTGATGAAGGTGATGGTGATATATACTTCACAAAAAAAGTTCAAAAGTTTTAAGCAAGTAAATAAGATATGAAAATTTCTTTTATGTGAAATTATGGGTCCTTCGGCTTTCTAGAATTGAAGGAAGCAACATTTTCCTTTACTATATCTGGAATACCAACTTGTGTTTCTTTTATCACTTTCTTTGAGTTTTAATTGGTTATAGTTTTTTTTTTCTATTGTGATGTTTCAGGATAAATTTTGCTTAGGGAATATTTACATACAAGCTTGTGATCCAAGGTTGCAACTGTTATGAACTATTGTGGGCAAGCAGTTGATGTTTGATGAGTCGTGGTAGAATAGTTATCAGTAGCTTTCAAGGTTCAGTAGTCCTGGGGTTCTCTATGAAAATTCTGGAGTTCAGTTAATTTATGTTCTTTTTCATTGTTCCAGTTTTGCACTAAGAAATTTGATCTACATACGCTTGGACCTTAAAAAAAATTTGAAATAAAAGTTCATTTTCTTGGAAATCATTTACATGTGATGAAGCCAAAGGTGTAAATCTCCCCTCTTCATGTAGTTTTTCTACAGACCTGAGAAACTAATTTGTAGTCCTGTGCATTGTTTTCGGGTTTGATATCATTAAATTGTATCAGAACTGCTTTCTTTTAGCCTTTTGATATTTGTTTTGGGCTTGCATATATTTTTATCTTGATGGGGCAGAGTTGTGGCAGAGCAAGGAACTTAGAAGGGGCATCAAACACATGCTGTAATTATGGATGCTTAAAGCACTCAAATTTATGTCCATTGAGGCTGTTATTACGTGTAGTTCCACATGAATTACTTGTGTATTTGGCTTGTGCTAAAATGGTGAGGCTCTTCTTTTTTGTCTTTTAAAAACTTCATAAATGCTGCAACTTTCCGCAACTCTGACCAAGAAGACTTGTTATCCTTCTAAGGATCTTTTTCAAGCATTTCCTTTTCTCTTGCTCTGTCAATCCATTTCCATCTGGCTCTGGTGTTTTTGTCTGAAGAAAATTATTTGAAACCCTAGTGGTAGTACATTGCATACTATTTTGTGCCAGCCTTGTGTTCTTTGATTCCTTGTTAAAATCCGTCTAATTTAATTTCTCCTTCCTCTTAACTTTTTAATTTGTTCTATATATCTGCATAGTTCTTCCAAGAATTTTTTTCTTGCAATTCAATGTTATGCAGAAAATTTTGGACTCCAAACTCCTATTGTTGGCGATCCAAATCTGAATTTATTGTCAAGCATGTGGCTTTTCTGCTGCTAAATCCAACTTCTGCTCAATATTTCTCTATCATTAGGTTATTTGAAAAATGAATGGTTTCTACCTTGAGGCTGTGGTTGAAAATATATTTATATTTTTAATATGTATTTAGAAAAAAAAGATTTGAATGAATATGTAATTATAGGATGTCTTGATGATATAATAAATAATAAATAAAAATTATATTTTAATTATAGTTAAAAATTATTAAATAGTTTGTTATAAATTTATCGTTTTATTATTTTAGTATTTATTGAAAGTGAAAGTATATTTTTTACTTAAATTAAAATGTAAATAAATAAAAAAATAAATGAATGTATGTAATCTTTAAAAAAATTAGGTAAATATTGAAAAAAGTTCATGGTAATAATCTTTTATGAGATGATGATGTTATATTTGATTTTTACTAAGGTGTCATAGATAAATTTGTCAACTGTGTGTTTGAGTATGTTTATGTCTTTTAATTTTGTTAATGCTTTACACAATATATAGATGAGTTGTAGTAGGTTTGACAAAGCCATTTTGGTTGACTATTGTGATTGTTTCAACTTTGTAAATGCAGGTTATATGCGATCATCGTATAGAAGTAAAATTATTTAGAAATAGACCATTCAAGGAATCATTTTGAGATTTATTTTAGCTCCATTGAGTGGTGCACAGCGTTAGTTGCATAACACTTAGGAGCAACTCGGGTATCACATAGTTGGATGGATCTTTGGGATAGTATTAAGAGTTGATTGTTGTCTTGTTCCATAGCAGTGTCATGTGGACACTTATGGGGACTTTTAGTTATAACAAACCACCTGGATCCTTTATCACCTAATCGTTCAGAGCCAATGAAGTCTATGTTTGTAATTTACATCACCTATCAAGTGTTGGCTGAAATGACTATTTATGAGATCCCGAGTTAAATGATTCTTCTAACTTGTCTTCTCTTTTGTAGGTCCTTAAAGGACCATAAGAGGTTTTTGAGAGGTTGACCCTTTATGCACGGACACATAGGGGTGTCTTACAATTTAGGTAAAACTAACATAGTTCATGACAGATGGCATCAAAGGTAGACAAGCACACTTATAAACACTTGGCATGCAAACATGAGAGATCTAGCGGACCTACGTTGAAGGTAGCTAGCACCCGCAACTGTTTGAGGGAAGCTAGTATATAGATGCAGCAAAAGGAGTCACTCAAAGGAGTGGACATTTGATATTGATATTTAGAGTAATAACCAACCCTTCGCATGAGAGGGACCACGAGGACAAATGAGCTGGGAAGAATGCGTAGTGCATAAAAGTTGGAATGACTGAGTTTGAAATATGACTCAACATCGACAACCAAACTTGATAATGCTCAAGGTAAGTAGGCCACTTAGTAAATGATACGACCATGCAAGGAGGGATAGGTTGCTTATCAACCGAAAGAGTTGTGCAAGGATTATAGAGATGAGGGGAATTGCTAACTCGAAAAATTTAATACTCATGCAAGGGCTTGTATGTGGATGATGGACTGTTCATGACCATCCCAAGGAGGTTGAAACTCGACACCTGAGGTATTGAAACTTTCTCTTCGGTATGGGAAGGATGCATCCGTAGGAGGTTGAAGTATACAGTAAGTTTAGTATGTCACAATGGGGTCTGTATTAGCGAAGAGTAACAATCTAGCAAATGTGTTCGCCGAGGTGGAATAGTGTACAATTTGTTTAGTAAGGCAAAGTAGTCCAAAGGGATGGTGGTCTCTCAAACTTGGAGGGATGATGTTAAGAGAAAAATTATTCCAACGAGATAGATATCCAAGAGAGATAACTTCTGATTCTTTAAAGTGAGAATCATATGCAGCCACACATGTTGAAGGAGGGTATTATAAAATGAAGATATACTTCAAATCGATATGGAGATTGGACTCAATGGAGGGCTGACCCGTGTGCTGGTTATAGGTGCCCTGCAAACCAATCACGTGAGTGATGACACGTATGACATGTTTCACAGTCTTGTTAGAACCCTTACAGATTCTAAGCTTAGGGTGATCTCTATAGGGGATCGGCCTCTTTGGAACTCTAGAAGGGTTCATCCCTCCTTGGTTTTTCTGCACTATGGCTGAACATAATTGATTTATTGATAATGAAAAGAAGGGAGAATACGTGCTATTTATAGGGCTTCTAAACCCTAACTCCTAATAGGACTCCTACTTCTAACAACTCAAACTTCAACTCTAATAAGCAACTCCTACTTCTAACAATTCAAACTCAAACTCTAAGAAACAATTCCTACTCCAAGTAAACTAAGACTCCAACTCCTAATTTAATTCTTAAACCCTTGAGAGAGTCCTATCTGAATGGAGCTCTTCCCCTCATCAAAGTGGTTAGCCAATTGGGTTGGTTACAAGCTTGACTTAGTTAACTCCAACCCGTATCCTACTTTGATTCCTAACCAGACTCCAGTTCAGTCAAATCCTAATCATACTAGGATTTGGGCTGATTTATTATAATGGACTCAAATCTCCTCCTAGCCGATCTAATGTCAGTCTAGGTTAGCCAACAAGGCCCAATCTAAGGACTCGACTTAATCGACTAGGACCCGACTCAGCCAGGGTCCTAACAGACCCGTCGTATTTAAATCAACCTTGTCCTCAAGGCTGAGGCTTCATGAACTTTGGGTCTTAATCTTCAATTCTCTTTGAAGTTTCCTTGTGGTATTTACGGTAGGCGCATTGTGGTCCAACGATTTAGCATTGTCTTGTATCTCTCCATCAGGGGTAGTAGTATCTGGACGGTGGTGCATCACGATCGTACAATCCCATGCGATCATCAGCTGAACTTAAACCTCCTCATCAGTTGGGATGACAGGTGGATGGATCTGGGCTGAGTCATCCTTTCTAAACTTCCATTTGCGGTGAGATACTTGGAGGATCAATTATATTTTTAAATTGATATACTGATCTAATTCATAAGTCACGGCTCCATTGTGATCTCCAATTTTGTAAGGGCTAAGGTAGCAGGGGGACCACTTCCTTGAGGCTCGAATTTCCTGTTGGTAGGATTGGAGATGAAGGGAAACTCGATCTTCAATAGCAAACTTGCTTCTACTCCGGTATTTATCGGGAGGCTGTTTCTTTCTTACATGGGTTGCCACTTGGTTGTTCTTTAATAGTAACCGAGCCTTCTTTTGGAATAATGACTGCCCTTTGATAAGGTCCCCAGTGGTGTGAGCCCATTCTGAGTCTGAGGTGGATATGAGCTATAATTTTACTGAGCTTGTTTTCATCTGTCCTTTGTGTTGTTAACCTATATCATTGCAAACTTCAAATTCAGTAGCAATTAGTATCCGTTTACATATCAGAAGCATCGTGTGAAGTGTAGGGAGAGTCTTGGTGCATTTTAGGGGTCGACTATCTTGCATGTGGATAACATAAATTCTAGCTCTCGATGCTTTAATCATAAATACTTTGTTGAAGTCGGGTAAAGCTAGCACCGACGAAGAGTAGGGGCTGTAACTTGGCCGGATGACCCCTGTTTCAAGCATCTCCTTTTCAATGCTCTCTATTTCATCATTTCAGAGGTGAGGATAACGATATGGCCGAGTGTTTACTGCTGGTTTGCCCGGTAGAATCAGAATTTGGTGGTCATGTTGTCTTAAGGTAGGTTGCGCGTAATTCGACGAAGATATTTAAAAATTCAACAATCAATTGGAGAAGGTTTGGGTATTTAATTTTTGTCGGCTTCCTCAGATGTTGCTGTTGGAGTTGCATTAGGAAGCCGTCGTTCACTTTGTGCAAGACTTTCTCCATTCCCTGTGTTGAAACCATCATCATGTTGCTCCCGCGTTTCCCGCATAGGATCACCTGTTTCCTATGGCTAAAAATTTTATGATAAATTTGAAAAAATTCTAGGGAACATCACCTAATATCATCAGCCATTCGATGCCAAGCACGACCTCATAATCATTGAGAGGAAGGAGGAAGAAATCAACATGTATCTCTTGATCCTATTGCAACAATTTTACCCGTGGGTATCTTTGGTCGCACTTCAAAATTTGGCCGTTGGCGATCTTAACATCAAACATGTTGCGATCCTTGATATGTAGAGTGTTGGGAAACCTCAGCGGGTGCATCACATGCACAATAGAAATCAAAATAAAAATCGGTTTCCCACGCAGATCAAATCATCGTGCAAAAGATTGGGGTCACGAAAAAAATCGTAAAAATCATAAAACCAATATGTGTGAGAGATTAATTTTACCTAGGGAGATCGTATATCCCTGTATTCATATCCAGATGGAGAAGATGAAGAAGGTCAAGCGTCCTCTCTAGCGGTATCCACACGATGGATCTCTGTAGCAAAACTCCTCCAATTTGATCTCGTAACTCTTGCACAGAGGGAGGAAGGAGAATAGGAGGTGGTGGCTAAAGTTGTAACCTCTCAACCATGAGTCTCCCCTCCTATTTATAGAGAGCCACCAAAACCCTAGGGCTCCTTCCTTAGTGGGTATTGGATCTCTATCTAATAACCCAGTAACCTTGCATTATTGGATGTCTGTCCAATAATCTCCTTGGGCCTCTAATTAGGCTTTAATCAAGGAGTCCATCAACATAGGGTCTCATCTAATGAGAATATGGGCTAATTGGATCACCAAATCCTTTATTCGCTGAAGCATCCACTATATGTGTGTGACCCTCTAGGCCCGATACCGAGCTGGCTGTGAGTCACTCCCATAAGAACTCCTTATGATATAGTGAATTATTATCCTCATAATAATTCACTCGACTCATCGACTATGGACGTACTAGGCCACTACACCATAGTCCCTAAGCGGTACAGGGGGATCAAATCCATCGGACCTGTCTATCCACAGTTACCATGTATATATAATCCCTCATCCAACTAATATCCTAGAGATCGTATATTGGACATGGTACTATCAGGTCGCATACGGAATCAGTTTGACTTGCTCTAATCGGATTCTACCAGAGAACTCCTCTCTCAATCCGAATGACCCTAGCCAGGGATTTGTCTGAGCAAATATATATGGGATATTCCTCTCGTGATACCGAGAGTGGATGATCCGCTATTAACACTCAATTGCCTTCATAAGGTTGGCTACTTATCCCGATAATCAGTTGTACCAGATCTAAAACTTTCCAAACCTGTAAGTCTGGCGTCAAAGAAAGGAGTACTCATACAAGGCATCCTTGGTGTCTCAAGTCTAAGGACCAGATACACAACTAAGACTATGGAATTGCTGTCTGACATTAGGTATCATTAACCATACATCATTTCATAAGCGGATCAATCAGTGAACTCATTCTCCAATGAGCACTTGTACTATATCCTTAGTGTCTCCACACAATTGGCTATGAGACCAGCCACCTCCATCATATGAACGGGTATATAGTACATCGATATGTCCGATTATCTTAATGTCCCTCTTGAGTAACCTATGACCGGGATTATTTAGGATCTGTGTTTAAAGGTGAATCGATCTCATTATAGCTATCTCATCACGATCTGACTCCCATTGCACATAACCAAGGACATCATAATATATATGTAACAGATAATATGGGAATGCCAATATTAATCATAAGCAAAATGATCACATAGCGTGTCACACGTGCCATCACTCACGTGATTGGCTTGCAGGGCACCTGTAACTAGTAATCTCCCACTTGACCAAAAGCCAATCACCTATGTGTCTGATCCCCATCAGACCCTTGTGACGCTCAAATACCAAAAGCCAGCAGCTTCGTTAGTGGATCTGCAATGTTATCTTCGGATGAAACTCTTTCCATTGCTATATCTTTTCGGGTCATGATCGCTTTAATCAGATGGAACCTCCTCAGAATAATTATGATAAGACCGAGTTCCCTTGTTAGAGTTATCGCTCTGTCGCTGTCACAATATATAAGAGTCAACTCCGCGCTGCTTGGTATGACTCCCAAATCCTTGATGAACTTCTTCATCCACATCCCTTCCTTTGCTGCTTCTGCTACAATAATATATTCTGCCTCTGTGGTCGAATCAGCAGTAGTCTTTTGCTTAGAACTCTTCCAGCTTGTTGCTCCTTCATTTAGGGTGAAAATATACCATGAATTTGACTTGCTATCATCAATGTCGGACTGAAAACTTGAGTCCGTGTAGCCCTTAACCTAGAGGCTACCTCCTCCATATACCAGTAAAAGATCCTTAGTCCTTCTCAAGTACTTAAGGATATATTTTACTGCCTTCTAGTGTTCTAAACCTGGATCTGTCTAATACCTGCTCGTGACACTCAGAGCATGTGCTATATCAGGCCTGGTACATAGCATCACATAAATGATAGACCCTATCGCTGAGGCATAAGGTATCTTATCCATGTCTGCCCTTTCTTCAAGAGTCTTTGGGGACATACTCCTATAAAGTGATATTCCATGTCTCATCGGTATGAGACCTGTCTTGGAAGTCTCCATGCCAAATCTTTTGACAATGGAGTCTATGTACCTAGATTGGGACAAACCAAACATCCTCTTAGATCTATCTCTATAGATCCATATCCCCAAAATATAGGATGCTTCCCTTAAGTCTTTCATGGAGAAATTTCTGGATAGCCAAGCCTTAACTGTGGAGAGCATTCCTACATCATTCCCAATGATTAGGATGTCATCCACATATAGCACCAAGAAGGTGATAGCACTCCCACTTACCTTCCTATACACACAAGGCTCATCTTCGTTCTTAACGAAGTCATATGATCTGATCACCTCATCAAATCTTATGTTCCAACTTCAGGAAGCTTGTTTCAATCCATAAATGGATCTAAGTGACTTGCACACTTTATCTTGACTCTCTTTGGATATGAATCCCTCTGGCTGTATCATATACACCTCATCCTCGAGGTTGCCATTGAGGAATGCCGCTTTGATATCCATCTGCCAGATCTCATAGTCATAGTATGCTACAATGGCTAAAATAATTCTAATGGACTTAAGTATGGCTACAGGTGAAAAGGTTTTTTCATAGTCAACTCATTGTCTTTGAGATATCCTTTAGCTATCAGCCTTGCTTTATAGGTCTCTACCTTTCCATCCACTCCAATTTTTTTCTTGAAGATCCATTTATAGCTGATGGATATAATACTCTCAAGTGCATCCACAAGGTTCCAAACCTTGTTAGAGTACATGGAATCCATCTCAAAATTCATGGCTTCTTGCTACTTCCCGGAGTCTATACTAATAATAGCCTCCTCGTAGGTCTGAGGATCAACATCCTGAGAGTCATCTCCACTGATATGTCTCACATATCTTTCAGGAGGGTGAGATACTCTACTAAACCTGCATAAAATTGAAATTTGTGTGCTAGGTATCTGAACAGACTCGGGCTCTAGAATGGTGCTTAAGCTAGGTTCTCTAATTTCGCCCAATTCTATCTCACTCCTACTATTTCCACGAAGAATGTGTTCCTTCTCAAGGAACACAGCTCTCTTGGCAAAAAAGATCTTTCGATCCTTGGGATGATAGAAAAAATATTCATAAGTTTCCTTTGGGTATCCCACGAATGTGCACCATTCTTTCCGTGATTCCAACTTATATGGGTTATCTTCTAACGTGGGCAGGACAACCCCAAATCTTAACAATCTTAAGATCGAGCTTCTTTCCTTTCCATATCTCATATGGTGTAGACACTATCGACTTTGATGGAAATCTATTCAGAAGGTAAGCTGCAGTCTCTAGGGCGTACCCCAGAAGGAAATCGACTTTGATGGAAATCTATTCAGAAGGTAAACTCATCATAGACTGCACCATGTCTAATAGCGTACAATTCCTCTTTTCTGATACACCATTGAGCTGAAGTGTATAAAGAGGTGTCCACTGGGATAGAATCCCATTGTCCCTATGGAAATAGGTGAACTCCGTACTCAAGTACTCTCCTCCTCGATCTGATCGAAGAGTCTTAATACTCTTTCTAATTTGGTTATCTACCTCATTCTTATATTCCCTGAATTTCTCGAAGGCCTCAGATTTGAACTTCATTAAGTACATGTGTCCATACCTAGAGAAATTATTAGTGAATGTAATGAAGTATGAGTAACCACCAATAGCCTGAGTCGATATGGGACCACATACATCACTATGTATGAGTTCCAATAACTCGGTGGCTCTCTCTCTAGTTCCATTAAAAGGAGAGTTGGTCATCTTCTCATGAAGGCAAGATTCGTAAGTTGTAAATGTCTCATAGTCAAATAGATCTAAGTATCCATTTTTTAGCAACTTTTGAATCATTCTCTCATGTATATGACCTAGCCTACAATGCTATAGGTATGCATTATTCACCTTATCTCTTTTCCTCTGAGACATATTTATATTCATGATATGTGGAGAAGTGTCTAATATATATAAGCCATTTATAAGGGTCCCTCTAGTGATGATCTCATCATCCATAATTATTAAACAATAATTATTTTCAAAAACTAATTTATATCCACTAATTATCAAACAAGAGATAAAAATAATATTTTTGATAATAGAGGGAACAAAATAACATGCATCTAATACAATAATAGCTCCACCAGGCAGATGTAGGGTGACCTCTCTAACAGCAACTACAACAACTCTTGCTCCATTGCCCATCTTGAGGTCTATCTCACCTCTAGCCAATCTCCTAGGTCTTGCTAGAACCTGCAACGAATTGCAGATATGATAAACACTCCCGGTATCCAATACCCATGTGTTATCATAAAAATCTGACAAGTGAAGACTGATCATGAATATACCTAAAGCTTCTCTAAGCTTCTGTTTCGCCTTATCTACAAGGTAGTCCTTACAGTTCCTCTTCTAATGCCCGTCTTGGTCGTAGTAGAAGCACTGTCCTTTGTCGGGTCTCTCTTGACAACCTTTGCCTTACCTAGTCTTTCTTTGCCCTTGCCGTTCTTAAGGGTCTTTACTAGCCTTCATTTTCCTATTGGTCTCACCAATATAGAGAATTGACTTCTCTTTCTTGATGGTACTCTCAGCTCCCCTCAACATATTGAGGAGCTCAGACAAAGTCACCTCAAACTTGTTCATATTAAAGTTAATAATGAACAGTGAAAAGAAATTTGGTAGGGACTGAAGTATAAGATCAACATACATGTTATCCTTTAGGAGTATATTTATACTTCACAAAGCGATCAATCTCATCCTCGCTTGTCCTTTCCTCCAGCGTGGGCACAATCGTGTTAATGACATATACAATTTTCTCTTTTGTGAGAACAATTCCCAAATTACGAAGCATTTGGACTAATGAGGTGGTTGGCATCAGTATGCCACAAAGGGGTTTTGCAAGCATCAAACAAGATATAGCGTAAATTAAATAACATGCAGATTTTATAAAAAATACTAATTAAGATATGAACTTCTATCTTAATGTACTCCTACTATTTTTCTTAGCGAATCACGTGACACCCTCGACACGTGA
Source organism: Ensete ventricosum (assembly GCA_029747655.1). NCBI lineage: Eukaryota > Viridiplantae > Streptophyta > Magnoliopsida > Zingiberales > Musaceae > Ensete > Ensete ventricosum. The sequence goes on along the minus strand of JAQQAF010000004.1, from coordinate 32,344,204 downwards.
GACGGAAGTCTCCGGCAGACTCCTTGTGGGGATCGGGATCCAATTGGCATCTTAATGCAACCTCGAGGGACTCAACTAATTATACTAAGTCCAAAAGGTAGGCAACTCTTGCCAATCATAACTCGTGATTCTCATCACGTTCGACCTCCGAATCATCATGGTCTCGAGGGACTCGACCAACCATGATATTTAGTTAAGTCATCACCATCATTACAAGATGAGTCTGACTTGATGATATGCCCTTGAGGGACTCAACCAAGCATACCATGTCCTTAGGTCATCGATGACATCTTTATGTCGTAAGCAAGATCTCGATCATGTAGATAGGTGAGTCTCGAGGGACTCGACCAACTCAACCTATGTCGTGATTCAATTTCTTCCTATAACGATGGAAGGCCATGTGGGTCAATCTTATTGCCTCATGCTTACCGACTTAATATTATCTTAAGAGGGGTTTTTATTTCGTATCGGTCTCCTAATATGTCGTGTCACACACATACATATTTAATATATATCTACATCGTATGTAAATATATATATACATATATATAGTAGGTGTATAACACATCATATATGCAAGCCACATCGGATAATCATGAGCCGTCATCTAATATGATTAAGCCTGAGCTAATGGGCTTAATCACTCACAATATGATCAATGTATGCATCGGCGCATCTCCATGCCCTGTGATTGTTGATCTCGTCATCATCGGTTCCATCGGATCGTCGCATCACCATACGTCGTGATCTCCCGCTGTAACCTCCATGCTCCCGCTGTGCCTCTCCATGTAATTATAAATAATCACAAGCACGCAGGCCCGACAATAAACGAGAAAAAGAGAGGCTCGCAGGCTCTAATAATAATAATAATAATAATCATAATTACACACATCACAACACATAACTCATGATCATCATACATCACATCATATGTAGAATTACTAGATATATATATTAATTAATTAAACTATTTAATTAATTATTTTTCTGAAAATCAGGACATGCTCAAAATTTCCAAAAGTATCAAGGGCATTTTCATAATTTTGGATGAGAGGATAATCCATGGAATTTTCAAAATTATTGAGGGTATTATGAGAATTATGTACACGAGGATAGTCCTCGAAATTCTCCAAATTCATAGGGGTACGATCATCCTTTTCTCAAAAGGATACCCTTGCCCTCTTCCCTTACCCTCACTGTGCTACCGCCGCCATCGCGCAGGCGCTGCTACTCTCGGGCGGCACCTCGCAAGCGCGCGGTGCCGCCTTGCTCGGCCGCTACCCCTGCATGAGCGATCGCCCTTGTAGGCGACAGCCCTGGCCGCGGTGCTGTCCCTTGCGGCCTCGCAGCGGGCAACCGCCCCCTACGGCCTGGCCGCGGGCGCTACCTACGCCCGCAAGCGCCGCCCCTACAGGTACCAGCCATGCCCGCGGGTGGCTGTGCATGCTGGCGGCTGCCCCTGCAAGGGGCTTTGGCTGTGGCTAGCCGCCCCCTTGTAGGGGGCTATGGCTGCAACCGGCTGCCCCTTGCAGCCGGCCTGGTCGTGGGTGGCCGACCCTGCATGGGGGTTGGCCGCCCCTCCTCCTCGCAACCTTCGTTGTGAAAATGCAGCAAGAATGCGTAGAATGATTCTACCCGATACAATCTCATAACCCACAGGTCCTAGGATCTGAACCTGCCTCTGATACCACTGTTGGGAAACCTCAACCGGTGCATCACGTGTAACGAAAATCACAATAAAAACTGGTTTCCCATGTAGATCAAATCATCGTGCAAAAGATTGGGGTCGCGAGAAAAATTACAAAAACCAAAAAAACACGATGTGTGAAAGATTAATTTTACCTAGGGAGATCGTATATCCCTGTATTCCAAATCCGGATGGAGAAGATGAAGGAGGTCAAGCGTCCTCCTCTCTAGCGATATCCGTACGATAGATCTTTGCAGCGAAACTCCTCTAATCTGATCTCGTAACTCTTGCGTAGAGGGAGGGAGGAGAATAGGAGGTGGTAGGTAAAGTTGCAACCTCTCAACCACGAGTCTCCCCTCCTATTTATAGAGAGCCACCAAAATCCTAGGGCTCCCTCCTTAGTGGGTATTGGATCTCCATCAAATAACCTACTAACCTTGCATTATTGGTCTCTATCCAATAAACTCCTTAGGCCTTTAATTGGGCCTTAATTAAGGAGCCCATCAATATAGGGTCGCATCTAATGAGAATGGTGGCTAATTAGATCTTCATCCAATCCTCTATTCGTTGAAGCATCCACCATATGTGTGTGACCCTCTAGGCCCAATACCGAGCTGGCCGTGAGTCACTCCCATCAGAACTCCTTATGATATAGTGAATTATTATACCCATAATAATTCACTCGACTCATCGACTATGGATGTACTAGTCCACTACGCCATAGTCCCTAGGCGGTACAGGGGGGATCAAATCCATCGGAGCTGTCTGTCCACAGTTATCATGTATCTATAATCCCTTATCCAACTAATATCCCATATACCGTATATTGGATATGGTACTATCAGGTCACATACGGAATCAGTTTGTCTTGCTATAATCAGATTCTATTGGAGAACTCCTTCTCTCTTAATCTGAATGACCCTAGCCAGAGATTTGTCTGAGCAAACACATATGGGATATCCACTCTCGTGATACCGAGAGTGGATGGTCCTTGGTGTCTCAAGTCTAAGGACCAGATACACAACTGGGACTATGAAATCGCTGTCTGACATTAGGTATCAATAACCATACAACATTCCATAAGCGAATCAATTAGTGAACTCATTCTCCAATAAGCACATATACTATATCCTTATTGTCTTCACACAAGTGGCTATGAGACCAACCGCCTCTATCATATCAACGGGTATATAGTACACCGATTTGTCCAGTTATCTCAATGTCCCTCTTGAGCAACCTATGACCGGGATTATTTAGGATTTGTGTTTAAAGGTGAATCGATCTTATTATCGTGATCTCATCACGATCTGACTCCCATTTCACAAAACCAAGTACATCACAATATATATATAACAGATAATGTGAGAATATGCCAATATTAATCATAAGCAAAAAGATCACACAATGTATCATACATGCCATCACTCACGTGATTGGCTTACAGGGCACTTGTAACCAGCATAGAGCCATCCAAGTAGTGACCTTGTTGTTCATGAAATTATTAGTGCTCCTAGTATCGATGAGGACGATGATTGGTTATTGCTTAAGTAGTCCTCCTACTTTCATCTTCTGCAGGTTCGCATAGCTGGCAAGAGCATGCATCGTACAATCGGTCGACTACTATTCTTCATCTGTGACCTCTTCCTCATGCTCCTGGACCTCCTCCTCCATATCTTCAATGGGTTCAATTAGTAGGAGGCACCCCTTTTTGTAGTGATGATCGCGGCTCCACGGTTCATCGCAATGACAACAAAGGTCCTTCGCCGATCTATCACGTAGTCCTTCTCTCATTAATTTATTTGATAGCGAATGATGGCTGGGGATAGAGGGTACTGGAGGTTTATATGCTGCTGGTCTAGGAGTGGTTCTCATCCTCTGAGCATCTTGGTTGAGCTATTCCTCTTGGATTCAGGTGAAAGAGGCTGTCGCGCTTTAACCTCTCCTTTAATTTTTGGCTTGAGTCATTCGATGAACGTCTTTAATAATTATCTGTCAGACCAATTACGAGCAAAGTAAGATGATTCCTCAAACCTGGTCTGGTATTCTTGGATCGTTGAAGTTTGTTAGATCTTGGCAAGTTGTTCGTTGATATTCTTGTACTTAGTTGGTCCAAAGTGGTTCAACAGTACATTCTTGAATTGTATCCACGTCGGAGCCCCATGGGTGTACTTAGCCGATTGTACCATTGAATTGCATCTCCTTCGAGGTGGATGACAGCGGTGTCCACCATGGAATCCTCCGGTGTTCGGTAATAGCGGAAGTAATATTCAGCGCGTGAAATCCATCCTATCGGTTCTCCTTCTTCCCATCAAGGGAAGTCCACCCTCATGTGTGGCTGCATCATATCAGTGGCTTGTACTTTATTTTTGGGAGGCCTCTCTAAACTTGCACCTTGCTAGGATTTTTTTGGATTCGGAGATCGGCCCAATCCAAATTCGACGAATAAGACGCATAATCTATCCTCCATGCATGATTCAAACGCCTCAAACTTGGCATCAACTAAACCTTGAGATGCCATTGCATATGCCTCCAGATTTGAGATGTCAATATCCTTCTCCTACTGTTAGGTCAGTGGTATGAAACAGTTGGGTGGATTGGTGGCTGAAAGGGATGGTGGATCATGGGTAGATGGTTGCGGTTTGGGGCTGACAGGTTGTTATGTTTTGGTAGCTATTGGGACTATGATTTAGGGCTGTTGTAGGGGTCGTATAGGGGGTATGATGGTTGAGGTTTAAGGTTAGAGGAATGGTTTAGGATTGTTATTGATGACAGTAACAAATTTGGTAGAGATCGGGTGTGGATGTAGCAAGTACTACCGAAGGTAGTGCAGTAGAATTTTTTGTTGAAGAGGGTGCTATTGATGTTGCTGTTTGAGGTTGTTGTAGAGGCTATAAGGGGGGTCTGGTGATAGAGGTTTAGGGTTAGAGGGGTGGCTTATGGTTGCTATTGATGGTAGCAAATGGTTTGGTTGGATTGGTGGCTGCAGAGGGTAAGGATCAATGGAAGGTTTGGTGGCTGCAGAAGACCGCTGTTTGGGCTGTAGTTTGGGTTAGCTGTGGATTATGGAAATAGGTTATGATGGTTGCGTCTTAATGACAGAGGGGTGGCTTAGGGTTGCTATCGATGGCTGCAACTGATTTGATAGGGATTGGTGGCCAAAAGGGTGATGGATCAAGGTTGTCTGTTTGGGCTGCAGTTTTTTGGGGGTTGTTAGGGTTGGCTGTGGACTATGGAAATAAGTTACGAAGGTTGCATCTTAAGGCTAGAGGGGTGCCCTAAAGTTGATGTGGGTGGCAGCAATAATTTTGGTAAGGAACAGATATGGGTGCAGCAAAAAACACCGGAAGGTAGTGCTGCAGAATTCTACGTTGATAGGCTACAATAGGTCACTGTTTTGGGCTACGATTTTGGGTGCTATTTGGGTTCTGGAAATAAGTTATGATGGCAATGTCTTAAGGCTAGAGGGGTGCCCTAAAGATGACATGGTTGATGGCGGCAAGATTGGTAGGGTTTTAGGAGTTTGGGAAAAGAAGAACGATAACGGCACAACAACATAATTTTTTATCGAGAAAATTTCAGCAGTATAGATGTAATTTTTTCCAGCGGTTCAAAATAAGGATTTGAGTAAAACTCAAAGGAAATCCACTGATAAAGGAGAGTTAATGCCAATAAAAAAATTATGGAAGAAAATGACAGCAAAAGGTTTGGCAAAATCAAAGATCACGGGTATGAATTACGGTAGAATTTTATGTCTAAAGTGCAGTAGCTTGGACGTAAAAGATCAGCAGTTTATATTGAGAATTTTTTGATGAAACCAAAAGGAAATCTGCCATTAAAGAGTGTCAAAGACATCATAAAAAACTCATGGAAGATTGGATAGGAAAATCGCAACAGCATGATCAAATAGGTAGTGCTATGCCACTGAAATTCTACAGCGCAACTTTCATTGTAGAGATGGAAACTTTACGATGAAAAGTTTATGCACTAAGATAGAAATAATCTTTTTTGGTTTGTTGGAATAAGGATAACTAAATTATAGTAGTAAGGTAGGAAACTAGAACCTATTGTAATTCACGGGGAGATCAAATGATAATCTGCGGTAGTGGAGATGAAGGCAAAATTCGACGACGATCTAAGCAATTGCAGGAATTGCTTTGAATGGCTATGAAAGGATGATGGGCGGCTGTGGAAGGGTAGTGAGATGCCAAGAATACTGCTCTGATACCATATGTTAGAACCCTTACAGATTCTAAGCTTGGAGTGATCTGTATAGGGGATCGGCCTCTTTAGAACTCTATAGGGGTTCCTCCCTCGATTTTTCTATACTATAGCTGAAACATAATTGATCTATTGATGATGAAAAGAGCAAAGAATATAAGCTATTTATAGGGCCTCTAAACCCTAACTTCTAATAGGACTTCTACTCAAGACTCCTACTTCTAACAACTCTAACTCCAACTCTAACTCTACGACGTAACTCCTACTTCCAACAACTCCAACTCCAACTCCAACTCTAAGAAACAACTCCTACTCAAAGTAAACTAAGACTCCAACTCCTAATTTAGTTCCTAATCAACCCTTGAGAGAGTCCTAATTGAATGGAGTTCTTCCACTCATCAAAGCAGGTAGCCAATTGGGTTGGTTACAAACTTGACTTAGTTAACTCCAACTCGTATCTAACTTCGATTCCTAACCAGACTCTAGTTTAGCAAAATACTAATCTTACTAGGATTTGGGTTGATTTATTACAATGGACTCAAATCTCCTTCTAGCCGACCTAACATCAGGTCTAGGTTGGCCAACAAGGCCCAATCTAAGGACTCGACTTAATCGACTAGGACCCGACTCAACTAGGGTCTTAACAAGTCTCTTTGTATCATTATTATTATTAGTATATTCTCATATTATATTATCTATTGAATATATATTGTGATGTCCTTAGCTCTGTGCAATGAAAATTGGATCGTGATGAGATCACGATAATGAGACCGATTTGCCTTTAAACATATATCCTAAATAATCCCGGTTATAAGTTGCTTGAGAGGGATATTGTATAACCGGACAGATCGATGTACTATATACCTATCCATATGATGGAAGCAACTGGTTTTATAGCCATTTGTGTGGCGACACTAAGGATATGGTACAAATGCTCATTGGAGAATGAGTTTACTAATTAATCAACTTATGGAATATTGTATGGTTAATGATACCTAACGTTAAACAATAATTCCATAGTCCTAGTTGTGTATCCGAGACTTGAGATACTAAGGATGCCTTGTTTGAGTACTCCTTTCCTTGACGTCGGACTTACAGGTCTAGAAAGTTTCAGATCTGTTATAACTGTTTATTATAATTGATAGCTAACCTTACGAAGGCTATTGAGTGTCAATAGAGGATCATCCACCCTTTATATCATGAGAAATATCCCGTATGCTCTTGCTCAGGTAAATCCCTGATCAGGTTGGTCGGATTGAGAGAGGAGTTCTCTGTGAGAATTCGATTAGAGCCAGGCTTAGACGGATTCCGTATGTGGCCTGATAGTAGTATGCCCAGTATATGATCTCTGAGATATTAGATGGATGAGAGACTATAGATACATAGTGACTAAGGACATACAGGTCCAATGGATAAGATCTCATGTACCATTTGAGGATTATGACATGTGTAGTAGCCTAGTACATCCATAGTTGATGAGTCGAGTGAATTATTATGAGATAATAATTCACTGAGTCAGAAGGAGTTTTGATAGGGAGGACACATGACCAGCTTGGTATTGGACCTAGAGGGTCACACACATATGGTGGATACTTTAACGGATAGAGGATTTGATAAAAATCTAATTAGCCCCTATTCTCATTAAATGAGACCCGAGATAGGACTCCAACAGGGTTGAGTCCTAATCAACCTAGAAGTAGTCAATAATAACCCTGTGAGATTGTAATAAAACTCCACTTACACTTCTATCCTATAAAAAAGTGTGGCTAGGGTTTAGATTAAGGTCTTAGGGCTTAGTGGCCAGCCCCCCTCCCTTTTTACTGGGCTGGTCAGCTAGGGTTTCCTTCAGTTAGGTCGGTTATAGGAGGGGTAAAGGGATAATTTTACTTAGGCAAGCACCCCCATGAGCTAGGGTTTAGAACCCTATATAATGATGTAGCTACCTCCTCTCTTTTGTCAAGCATAGATAATCTTTTATTTAGCCTTATGCCGAGTTCTAGGAGGGAGGAACCCCTATAGCATTCTAAGGGTTGATCCCTCTCAAAGAACAAAATCTATAGAGCTCATTCAGGAGTTCTATCATCTGGTATTAGAGCAGTGTTCCTATTGCCCTTGCTGCCATCTCTATCGCCCCCACCCTTCCAAGTAATACCCACAATTGCTGCAACATGCGCCTCCACCGTCATCCCCAAGCCGTAGATCAAATCCTTTGCCTTACACATTGGAGAAGTTTTTTCATATTTTCGTTGATTCAAAATTCTATCGTCGCAAACGTTATCATCATTGCGAAGGGGAAACACTGTAGAAAATTTTCAACCGATTGTTGCTTCTTGAAACCAAACTTTTGCTCATCCTTTTTGGCTAAAACTTTTACACAAATTCATAGACTATCTTAGCTTTCATTTAAGATTGATCTTCTGAAACCAGACTTATAGTGATGTAATTCCTCATCACGCATTGTTGGAATTTCATGACGAAGAATCTGCTTTCCATCTTTTCATCCATTTTCATTACACTGTCAAAATTTTGTCAAAATTATTTGCTGATATTACCCACATCTGAACCAAGGATTTGTAACAAATTTTTGCATATTTTACTTGGGTTTTCCTCTAGAAATTATATCAAGAATTCAGTGTTTCTCCGATGCAAATTCTGTTCGGCAAGACAACATGTACACAACCCTTTCTTCATTGAATTCCATCAGATTTGAGTACTGTCTTTCATAGGTTTTTGGACTCTTTTTCTCTCATCCTCAAACCCTACAATCCTCACCAAGAACCCTTCCAAACTGCACCCTAAACCGATCCCAGACAGCCTCCCAAATCAGCCCTAACTGCAGCCTACTTCCATCTACCCAATCCACCCATCCAACCGGCCATGCCACCTCTTCTCCAAAAATTCTCATGCCACTTACCCTACAACAAAAAAGGACCTCAACATTACAGATCTAGAGGCCTACACCATGGCATTAGAGAAGGCCATTAACACTAAGTTCGAAGCCTTTGAAAGCCGCATGGAGGAGAAGATCCGATCCCTTTTCACTGAATTTAGCATGGGCTGACCATCGAGCCCGAGGAAATCACAATAAGGAGAAACTTCAGATCGATGAGATGATCCTCAAGAGCATGGTCACATCATCCCTGATCCAAATAATCCATGCATGAAGGTTGACTTCCCTAGATGGGAAGAAGGCCGATTAGATGGATCTCATGCGAGGAGCGCTATTTTCAGTTCTACCGAACTGCCGACGCTACACGGGTGGAGATTGCTACCATCCACCTCGAGGGAGATACTATTCAGTAGTTCAATTGGTTTCAGCACACCCATGGAGGTCTCTCTTGGCAACTATTCAAGGAAGGACTACTAAATCACTTTGGACCAACTGATTTCGACGACATCGACGGACAATTGGCGAAGATTCAGCAAACCTCTACAATACAAGAATACCAAACAAGGTTTGAATGTTTATCTAACCAAACTATGGATTGGTCTGAAAAGTAACTTTTAGGGACTTTTATTGAGGGCCTAAAGTCAGAGATTTGAGGAGAAGGCACGACAACCGTACACTCTTATGATGGTGATTTCCTTCACAAGAATCCAAGAAGAATGAGTGAACCACAAAGTACGAAGGGTCACTCCCCGACTAGCCATGCCGAAGCCTTTAGCCCCCTTTATTGCCATCCGAGCCCCCACACCAAAAAAATTAACAGGAGACAAGATTCGTGAACGATCAGCCAAGGGGTTGTGTTGACATTATGATGAACCGTGGAGCCGAGAACATTGCTGCAAAAAGGGGCTACTCCTCACCATCGAATCAATAGAGGATAAGGACACCATACTATCTGAAGAAGACCTTGAACTCGAAGATGAAGTCACGGAGGAAGAGCCCCAACCGGCCGACTATGCAGTGCACGCACTGGCCGGCTACTCCAACCTACAGACGATGAAAGTTGGAGGACTCCTTAAATAGCAACCCATCACCATTCTTATAGATATGGGCAGCACCAATAACTTTCTCAATAGCAAGGTGTTAGAACCCTTGCAGATTCTAAGCTTGGGGTGATCTCTATAGGGGATCAGCCTCATTGGAACTCTATAGGGGTTCCTCCCTCCCTGGTTTTCTGCACTATAGCTGAAACATTATTAATCTATTAATGATGAAAGAGGGGAGATTACAAGGCTATTTATAAGGCTTCTAAACCCTAACTCCTAATAGGATTCCTACTTAAGACTCCTACTCCTAACAACTCCTACTCCAACTTTAAGAAGCAACTCCTACTTCTAACAACTCCAACTCCAACTTTAAGAAGCAACTTCCAAACTAATCTTAATCCTATTCTAACTTAACTCCTCCTCAACCAACTCCTGTTTAACTAGGATAAGGGGTGGTTAATTGGGGTGACATGTATCTTATTCTTCCCTCAAAATATCTTCCTCCCATGTAATCCTTACCTAACCGACCTCCTTGCTTATTTATTAGGGATCGACTAGATAGGATTTACATGAATGCCCTTAGTATTTACATATTTTCCCTCTTTAATGAGGCTAAATTAGGACTCTCCTAACTAGAGTCCTAACAGATCCGTCCTCTTCAAATCAGCCTTGTCTTCAAGGCTGAGCTCCATTTCTCTAGGTCGTGATATGCAACTCCTTACGAGGGTCCCTCATGGCCCTATAATTGGCACATCCTATTCCTGACAATTTATGGATCCAATGTGATCTCCAATTTTGTAGGGACCAAAGTAACTAAGAGACCACTTCCGTGAGGCTCGAGTCTTCATAAATTCCTGCTTATAGGGATGAATATGGAGAAAGACTCAATCTTTAATAACAAACTTCCTTCTACTCTGGCGTTTATCGGGCGATTGTTTCTTCCTTATGCGGGCTGACATGTGGTTGTTCTTTATTGATAGCCAGGCCTTCCTCTATGATGGTAGCTGCCTTCTACTAAAGTCCATGGTAAGGTGAGCTTGATCTGAGTTTGAAAGGAGTAGAAGATGTAATTTTTCAAGACTTACTTTCATCTCCTCTTCGTGTTGTTGTTCTGTATTATACCAAGCAACAAATTCAGCAAAGGTTAGCATTCCCTCATTGTCGATTGGTAGCTTCAGGTGATTTGGAGTGAGGGCTTTGCTGATGTAGGCTAGGGGTTGGCTATCTTGCATGTGGATAACATAATTTCTAGCTCATGATGTGTCGATAATAAGCACTTTGTCGAAGTCGGATAAAGCTAGCACCGACGAAGAGTAGGGGTTGCAACTTGGATGTATGACCCCTATTTCAAGCATCTCATCTTCAATTCTCTCTATTTCAGCTTTCTGGAAGTGAGGATAATGATATGGCCGAGAGTTTGCTGCTGGTTTGCCCGGGAGAATCAGAATTCGATAGTCATGCCGACGATTAGAAAGTAGGCCACGTGGTTCAACGAAAATATCTAAAAATTCAGCAAATAATTGGAGGATGTTTGTGCCTTCAAATTTTATCGGCTGCCTCATAGAGTGCTGCTAAAGTTGCATTAGGAAGCCATTGTTTTCTTTGTTCAAAACTATCTCTGATTGCTACGTGCAAGTCATCGTTACGTCGGTCTCGCGTTTCTCGCATAGGATCTCCTATTTTCATGGTTAAACAATTTCATAATAAATTTAGAAAAATTTCAAGGAACATCACCTAATATAGTCAACCATTTGATATTGAGCACGACCTCATAATCATCAAGAGGAAGGTGGAAGAAATCAACAAGTATCTCTTGATCTTATCGTAATAATTTCACCTATGGACATCTTTGTCGCTCTTCAAAATTTGGTCGTCGGTGACCTCAACATTTAACCTGCTGCAATCTTTATTTTAGAGCATCAATTAGGTAGCAACCTTGTTATTCATAAAGTTGTTGGTGCTCATGGTGTCAATAAGAACGGTGATTGGTTGTTGCTTTAGAAGTCCTCCCATTTTCACTGTTTGCAGGTTCGTATAGCTGGCAAGAGTATGCATCGTAAAATCAACCAGCTACCGTTCTTCATCCATGACCTCTTCCTCATGCTTCTGGACCTCCTTCTCCATGTCTTCAAGAGGTTCAATTAGTAGGAGGCAGCCCTTTTTGCAGCAATGGTTGCGGCTCCAAAGTTCATTGTAATGCCAACAAAGACCCTTGTCGATTGGTTGCGTAGTTCTTCTCTTGTCAATTTTTTTGGTAGCAAAGGATGGCTGGAAGCAGAAGGAGGTTCATATGCCATGGGTCTAGGAGTGGTTCTTATCCTTTGAGCATCTTGGTTGAGCCGTTCTTCTTGGATTCGGGCGAAAGAGATTGCAGCCTTCACAGTGCAGGGCTGTCACGCCTTAACCTCTCCTTTAATCTTCAGTTTGAGTCCCTTGATGAATGTGCCTAACAATTGTCGGTTAGTCCAATCATGAGCAAGATAAGATAAAGTTTCAAACCTAGTTTGGTACTCTTGAATTGTAGAGTTTGTTGGATCTTTGCGAGTTGGTCGTTGATATTCTCATTCTTGGTCGGCCCAAAGCGGTTCAATAGTGCGTACTTGAATTGATTCCACATCGGAACCCCATGGTTGTATTCAAGCCAATTGAACCATCAAATAGCATCTCCTTCAAAGTGGATGATAGCGGTGTCCACCATGGAATCCTTTGGTGTTTGGTGATGACGGAAGTAACGTTTGGCACGTAAAATCCATCCCATCGGTTCTTCCCATCGAGGGAAGTCTACCCTCATGCATGGCTGCCTCATATCAGTGGCTTATTCTTTCTTGTTGAGAGGCCTTTCTGAACTTGCACTTTGCTGGAATTTTGTTGGGCTCGGAGATTGGCCCAATCCGAATTCGACGAATAAGGCGCGCTATCTGTCCTCCACGCGTGATTCAAATGCCTCATACTTAGAACCGATTGAACCTTGAGATGCCATTGCGTGTGCGTCTAGATTTGAGATATCAATATCCTTCTCTTGCTGTTGGGTTAGTGATATGAAATAGTTGGGTGGATTGATGGTCAAAAGAGGTGGTGGGTCAAGGGTAGATGGCTGCGGTTTAAGACTGAATGGTTGCTATTTTTTGGTTGCTATTGAGGCTATGATTTAGGGCTGCTATAGGGATCGTATAGGGGGTATAATGGTTGAGGCTTAAGGTTAGAGGGGTAGTTTAGGGTTGTTGTTGATGGCAGCAACTAGTTCGATAGGGATTGATGGCCAAAAGGATGATGGATCAAGGTTGTAGTTTAGGGTTGATAACTTACAGTTTAGGTTGCTGTTGGTGCCGCGGTTTGAGGGTACTGTGGAGGCTGCAAAGGATTTTTGTGGTAGTGGATTAAGGTTGGGAAGGAAGGTTTAGGGTTGCTATTGGGGGCAGCAACCAGTTTGGTAGATTCGGTGGTTGCAGAAGATAAGGATCGGTGGACAGTTCAGTGGTTGCGGAAGATCGCTGTTTGGGCTGCGGTTTGGATTGTCTGTGGAGATCGAAACAATGCTACGATGGCTGCATCTTAAAGCTAGAGGGGTGCTCTAAAGACGATGTGGGTGGCAGTAACAATTTTGGTAAGGATCAGATATGGGTGTAGCAAAAACACCGAAAGGTAGTGCTGTAGAATTCTGCGTCAATAGGCTGCAATAGGTTGTTGTTTGGGGCTACGATTTTGGGTGCTATTTGGGTTATAAAAATAGGTTATGATAGTTGTGTCTTAAGGCTAAAGGGATGCCTTAAAGACATCTTAGGTGATGGCAGCAATATAGTTGGGTTTCGGAGGGTTAAGGAGAAGAATAAAGACAAAGGTGCAACAACAGATTTTTCGTCGAAAAATTTCTAATAGTAAAGATGTAATTTTTTCCAGAAATTCCAACGAAAATTTAAGTAAAACTCAAGGGGAATATACTAGTAAAGGAGAGTTCATGGAAAGAAATGACAGCAAAAGTTTCAGCAAAATCAAAGATTGGAAGGTGTTGTTGTAGAATTTTTTCAGCGAAGATTTCATTAGTATAGTTGAAATATTTTGCAGCAATTAATAACAAGAAATTGAGTAAAACTCAATATGAATCCCCTGGCAAGGGAAAGGAAATGCTGTCAAAAAATTCATGGAAGAAATCAGCAGCAAAAATTTTGGCAAGATCAAGGAGTACGAGAAGGTACTACGGTAGAATTTTTTCATCAAAAGATTTTAGCAGTATAGATGAGATTTTTTTTCCAGTAGTTTAAAGGATAATCTACGGTCGTGGAGATAATGGTGGAATTTGGTGACGATCTTCAAGTAATTGTGGGAATTGCTATGGACAGCTATGGGGGCCTAATGGATGACTATGGAAGGGTAGTGAGATACTAAGAACGTAGCTCTGATACCAAGTGTTAGAACCCTTGTGAATTCTAAGCTTGGTGTGATCTCTATAGGGGATTGGCCTCCTTGGAACTCTATAGGGGTTCCTCCCTCATTGGTTTTCTACACTATTGCTGAAACATTATTGATCTATTGATGATGAAAGAGGGGAGAATACAAGGCTATTTATAGGGCTTTTAAACCCCAACTTCTAATAGGATTCCTACTTAAGACTCATACTCCTAACAACTCCTACTCCAACTCTAAGAAGCAACTCCTACTTCTAACAACTCCAACTCTAACTCTAAGAAGCAACCTTCAAACTAATCCTAATCCTATTCTAACTTAACCCCTCCTCAACCAACCCCTCTTTAACAAGGATAAGGAGTGGTTAATTAGGGTGACATATATCTTATTCTTCCCTCAATATATCTTCCTCATATCTAATCCTAACCTAGCTGGCCTCCTTACTTCTTTATTAGGGATCGGCTAGATAGGATTTACATGAATGCCCTTATGATTTACATATTTACCCTCTTTAATGAAACTAAATTACGACTCTCCTAGTTAGAGTCCTAACACAAGGTTGCTACATGTATGATGCTTCAAATCGAAGGATGCAACAAGTTCGACGTAAAGGTCGCCGACGATCGAATCCTTAATTACGATCAATGATGCTTGCAGGTAAAATTGCTCCTACAAGACCAAGAAGTGGTAGCCGATTTCTTCCTCATAGCCATCGATGACTACGAAGCCGTGCTTGGGATTGAATGACTCACAACATTAGGTGACATCTCCTAGAATTTTTCTAAGCTAATCATGAAGTTTTATTGTAAAGGGAGATAGGTCACATTGCGAGGCAAGGGCAAGAGCCATATCTCCACCGTTTCGACACAACGAATGGAGAAAGTGATACACAAGACATATGGCAGATTTTTTATGCATATCCAACAGTCATCAAAGGAGGAGAATGTGCAAAAATCAGATCCTAAGCTTGCCCTCTTGCTGGACGAATTCACAAATGTTTTCACGGAGCCACGTGGGCTTCCCCCTAATCGGTCGCATAACCACTGGATCCCTATATTGCAAGGTAAACCTCCAACAAATTTGAGACCGTACCATTATTCTCACTTACAGAAGGATGAGATTGAGAACATCGTTAAGGAGATGCTCGACACTGGAGTGATTCGACCAAGCTGCAGCCCTTACTCCTCGCCGGTGTTGCTAGTGCGTAAGAAGGATGGTACATGACAGATGTGCGCTGATTACTGGGCTTTGAACGCATCACCATCAAAGACAAATATCCTATACTAGTAGTAGATGAGCTCTTGGATGAACTAAATGAAGTCTTCACTAAATTAGATCTCCATTCCGCATACCATCAGATTTGGGTATGCACTGAAGATGTTCCGAAAACTATATTTTGCACACATAACGGCCACTAAGAGTTTTTTGTAATGCCCTTCGAACTTGTGAATCCTCCTTCTACTTTTAAAAGCTTGATGAAAGACATTTTTCAGAGGTTTCTACACAAGTTTGTATTGGTATTTTTTGATGATATCCTCATTTATAGCCCTACACTTGAAATGCATTTTTAGCATTTACAAATTATTCTAACAATCCTTCGGGAGAATACCCTTTATGTTAAACAATCAAAGTGTAGCTTTTTGCAGCATAAAGTGGAGTATCTAGGGCACATTATATCAGAGGATGGAACAGCGGTAGACCCGACAAAGATCGAAGCAATGCAAGGATGGCTGAAACCTACGAACATAAAATTGTTGCGTGGCTTCCTTGGACTCACGGGCTACTACCAAAAATTCGTGAAAGATTATGGCAAGATCATTGCACCACTCACATCCCTACTGAAGAAAGACTCCTTCTTATGGTCAGATAAATCTTCCATAGCCTTTGAACGACTCAAGGTAGCTATGACGACGACGCCAATCCTAGCACTGCTTAATTTCAGTCGCACCTTCGTGATTGTGGTCGACGCATTCGGAGTTGGAATTGGGGCTGTTCTAATACAAGATGGCCGACCTCTTGCTTACACCAGTAAGGCTTTGTCTCCCTCCCATCTCAGAATGTCTGTGTATGATAAAGATATGCTTACTATCGTACACGCCGTCACGAAGTGGAGACCCTACTTGATCGGTCGATGCTTCCAGATTAAGATCGACCACCAAAGCCTCAAGTATTTTTTGGAGTAGAAAATATCTTCCTCGGAGCAACAATGATGGGTAACTAAACTTCTTGGCTTTGATTATGAAATTATTTATTGAAAGGGGAAAGAAAATGTTGTTGTAGATGCTCTATCTTGGCTACCAAGACAAGCCAAAATTTCAACCATCTCCCTTCCCTCCACCGATTTCCTCAAAGATATTAGGGAGGAATATAAGAGCGACCCAGAAACCCGAGGCATCATAGAAAAATTGGAGAAGAATTTGGGTTCTATGGGTCACTACACTTGGGATTCGAAGGACCTACGCTACAAATACCGAATTGTGATTGTTCTTTCTTCCCCTTGCATCAAAATTATTTTGCATGAGATGCACTCTTCAACTTCAGCAGGGCTCTTCGGATTTCTGAAATTGTGGCAAGTCCGAGAAAACTACAACCACTACCTATACCGGACTCAGCATGGACTGACATCTCCATGGACTTCATCGAAGGGCTGTCACCATCTCAAGGTAAAAGCACGATCTTTGTGGTGGTAGATCATCTAACCAAATATGCTCATTCCTGTGCTATGAGACATCCTTATACCATTGCCAGTATTGGTCAACTTTTTGTGAAAAGTATTGTAAAACTGCATGGGATGGAAAGGTCGATTATGAGCGATCGTGATAGGGTGTTTACAAGTAAATTTTGGACCGAGCTCTTCCAACTACAAGGCACCTAATTGAAGATGAGTACAACCTATCATCCACAGATGGATGACCAAACAGAAGTGATGAACAGATGTCTCGAGACTTACTTACGGTGCTTCACTAGTGACCAGCCCAAAGAGTGGACAAGGTGGCTTCCTTGGGCTGAATGGTGGTACAACATAACTTATCATTCATCAACTAAATGTACCCCTATGAGGTATTGTATGGCTGACCACTCCCTGTAATACCAAAATATATAATTGGTGCGGCCAAAGTGGATCAGGTCGGACAAAGTGGATCAGGTCGACCAAAACATAATTGACAGGGACAGGCCCCCTGAAAGACAACCTAACTACTGCCCAAGTCTGCATGAAGCAACAAGTAGACACTCACTGGAGTGAGCGAGAATTTTCAGTAGCAGATTGGGTCTACCTTCGCCTACAACCATACAAGCAACTGTTAATCAACACTGGAGCGTCAATGAAGCTATCTCTATGATTCTATGGACCATATAAGATTTTGGAGTGTATTGGGGCGTTGCATACAGATTAAAGCTTCTAGATGACGCTAAGATCCATCCCGGCTTCCACGTATCCTTGCTAAAGCCAATATTGGGAGAACGTGAGTTGGCTCAAACTCAATTGCCAAGCACTACAAATGATGGCGAGATTCAAGCTCAACTCGAAACTATACTTGATCGGAGGATTATGATACGCCGTCGATGTCCTTCAACTGAAGTACTCATGAAGTGGAATAATTTACCATTCGAAGATGCAACTTGGGACTCTTACAAGAAGCTGAAGACCCAGTTCTCAGAGTGTATGGACCCTCAACCTTGAGGACAAAGTTGATTCAAAGAGACGGGCTTGATATTGTTGGGAAACCTCAACGGGAGCATCACATGCGCAACGAAAATCAAAATAAAAACTGGTTTCACAAGCAGATCAAATCATCGCGCAAAAGATTGGGGCCGCGAGAAAAATTATAAAAATAGAAAAAACATGATTTGTGAGAGATCGATTTTACCTAGGGAGATCGTATATCCCTGTATTCCAGATCCGGATGGAGAAGATGAAGGAGGTCAAACGTCCTCCTCTCTAGCGGTATCTACACAATGGATCTCTGCAGCAAAACTCCTCCAATCTGATCTCGCAACTCTTGTGCAGAGGGAGGGAGGAGAATAGGAGGTGGTGGCTAAAGCTGCAGCCTATCAACCATGAGTCTCCCCTCCTATTTATAGAGAGCCACAAAAAAACCCTATGGCTCCTTCCTTAGTGGGTATTGGATCTTCATCCAATTATTCACTAACATTGCATTATTAGATCTCAATCAATAACCTCCTTAGGCTTCTAATTGGGTCTTAATCAAGGAGCCCATCAGCATAGGGTCTTATCTAATGAGAATAGGGGCTAATTGGATCTCCATCAAATCCTCTATTCGCTGAAGCATCCACCATATGTGTGTGACCCTCTAGGCTCGATACCGAGCTGGCCGTGAGTCACTCCCATCAGAACTCCTTCTGATATAGTGAATTATTATTCCCATAATAATTCACTCGACTCATCGACTATGGACGTACTAGGCCACTACGCCATAGTCTCGAGACGATATAGGGGGATCGAATCCATCAGACCTGTCTGTCCACAATTACCATGTATCTATAATCCCTCATCCATCTAATATCCTAGAGACCGTATATTGGACATGGTATTGTCAGGACACATACAAAATCTGTCATAATCTCGCTCTAATCAAATTCTCTCGAGGAACTCTTTCTCTCTCAATCCGAATGACCTTAACCAGGGATTTGTCTGAGCAAGCACATATGAGATATTCCTCTCGTGATACTGAGAGTGGATGATCCTCTATTGACACTCAATTGCCTTCGTAAGATTGGCTACCAATCCTGATAACCAGTTGTACCAGATCTGGAACATTTCAAACTGGTAAGTCTGGTGTCAAAGAAAAGAGTACTCATATAAGGCATCCTTGGTGTCTCAAGTCTAGGGACCAGATACACACCTGGGACTATGGAATCGATGTCTGACATTAGGTATCATTAACCATATAGCATTCCATAAGCGGATCAATCAGTAAACTCATTCTCCAATGAGCACCTGTACTATATCCTTAGTGTCTCCACACAAGTGGCTATGAGACTAGTCGCCTCCATCATATGGACGGATATATAGTACACCGATCTGTCCGTTTATCTCAATGTCCATCTCGACTAACCTATGAACATGATTATTTAGGATCTGTATTTAAAGGTGAATTGATCTAATTATCGTGATCTTATCACGATCCGACTCTCATTGCACAGAACCAAGGACATCATAATATATATGCAATAAATAATATAATGTGAGAATATGCCAATATTAATCATAAGTAAAAAGATTATGTAGTGTGTCACACATGCCATCACTCACGTGATTGGCTTGCAGGGCACCTGTAACTAGCAATCTCCCACTTAACCTAAAGCCAATCACTTATGTGTCTGATCCCCATCAGACCCCTGTGATGCTCAAATACAATCTGCGCTAGCAGCTTCATTAATGGATATGTAATGTTATCTTCAGATGGCACTCTTTCCATTGCTATATCTTTATGGGCTATAATATCTCTTATCAGATGAAACCTCCTCAGAACATGCTCAGACTTCTAATGAGACTGGGGTTCCTTCGCTTGAGCGATCGCCCCATTGTTGTCGCAGTATATGAGAATTGGTTCCACGCTAATTGGAATGACTCCCAAATCTTTAATGAACTTCTTCATTCATACCCCTTCCTTTGCTGCTTCTACTACAGCAATGTATTCCACCTCTGTGGTCGAGTCAACAGTAGTATCTTGCTTGGAACTCTTCCAGCTTACTGCTCCTCCATTCATGGTGAAAACATATCCTGAATTTGACTTGCTATCATCAATGTCAGACTAAAAACTCGAGTCCGTATAGCCCTCAACCTGGAGGCTACCTCCTCCAAATACCAGTAAAAGATTCTTAGTCCTTCTCAAGTACTTAAGGATACACTTTACTACCCTCTAGTGTTCTAAACCTGGATCTGCCTGATACCTGCTCGTGACACTCAACGCATGTGCTATATCAGGCCTGGTATCTTATCTATGTCTGCCCTTTCTTCAGGAGTCTTTGGGGACATACTCCTAGAAAGTGATATTCCATGTCTCATCGGTTTGAGACCTCTTATGGAATTCTCCATGCTAAACCTTTTGATAATGGAGTCTATGTAACTAGATTGGGATAAGCCAAGCATCCTTTTGGATCTATCTCTATAGATCGGATTCCCCAAAATATAGGATGCTTCCCTTAAGTCTTTCATGGAGAAGTTTCTGGATAGCTAAACCTTTTATGTGGAGAGCATTCCTACATCATTCCCAATGATTAGGATGTCATCCACATATAGCACCAAGAAGGTGATAGCGCTTCCACTTACCTTCCTATATACACAAGGCTCATCTTCATTCTTAACCAAGTCATAAGATCTGATTACCTCATCAAATCTTATATTCCAACTTCTAGAAGCTTGCTTCAATCCATAAATGGATCTAAACAACCTGCATACTTTATCTGGACTCTCTTTGGTTACAAATCCCTCTGGCTGTATCATATACACCACCTCCTCGAGGTTGCCATTGAGGAATGCCATTTTGACATCCATCTGTCAGATCTCATAGTCATAGCGTGCTGCAATGGCCAAAGTAATTCTAATGGACTTAAGCATGGCTACAGGTGAAAAAGTTTCATCATAGTCAACTCTTTATCCTTGACGATATCCTTTAGCTACGAGCATTGCTTTATAGGTCTCTACCTTTCCATCCACTTCGATCTTCTTCTTGAAGATCCATTTGCAACCGATGGGTACAATACCCTCAGGTGCATCCACAAGGTTCCAAACCTTGTTAGAATACATGAAATCCATCTCAGAGTTTATGGCTTCTTGCCACTTCTTGGAGTCTATACTCATAATAGCCTCATCGTAGGTCTGAGTATCAATATCCTGAGAGTCATCTCCACTGATATGTTCCACATATCTTCCACGAGGGTGAGATACTCTACTAGACCTACGTAAAATTAAAATTTATGTGTTAGGTTCCTGAACAGACTCGGGCTCTAGAACAGTGCTTGAATAGTGTCTTCTAACGTGGGCAGGACAACCCTAAATCTTAACAATCTTAAGATCGGGCTTCTTTCCTTTCCATCTCTCATATGGTGTAGACACTACCGACTTTGATATAACTCTATTCAGAAGGTAAGCTGCAGTCTCTAGGGCATACCCCCAGAATGAGACGGGTAGGTTAGTGAAACTTATCATGGACCACACCATGTCTAATGACATATGATTCCTCCTTTCTAATACACCATTGAGCTGAGGTGTATATGGAGGTGTCCATTGGGATAGAATCTCATTGTCCCTGAGGAAATGGGTGAACTCCGTACTCAAGTACTGTCCTTCTCAATTTGATAAGAGTCTTAATACTCTTTTTAATTTGGTTCTCTACCTCATTCTTATATTCCCTGAATTTCTCGAAGGTCTCAGATTTGTACTTCATTAAGTACACGTGTCCATACCTAGAGAAATCATCAGTGAATGTAATGAAGTATGAGTAACCTCCTATAGCATGAGTCGACATGGGACCACATACATCACTATGTATGAGTTCCAATAACTTGGTGTCTCCAGTTCTACTAAAAGAAGAGTTGGTCATCTTCCCATGAAGGCAAGGTTCGCAAGTTGAATATATCTCATAGTCAAATGAATCTAAGTATCCATCTTTTAGCAACTTTTGAATCCTTCCCTCATGTATATGACCTAGCCTATAATGCCATAGGTTTGCATTATTCACCTCATCTCTTTTTCCTCTTAGACATATTTATATTCATGATGTGTGGAGAAGTGTCTAGCACATATAAGCCATTTACAAGGGTCCCTCTAGTGATGATCTCATCATCCATAATTATTGAACAACTATTATTCTCAAAAATTAATTTATATCCACTAATTGTCAAACAAGAGATGGATATAATGTTTTTGATAATAGAGAGAACAAAATAGCATGCATCCAATGCAATGATAGCTCCACCAAGCGGATGTAGGGTGACCTCCCCAATGGCAACTACAACAACTCTTGCTCCATTGCCCATCTTGAGGTCCATCTTGCCTTTGGCCAATCTCCTTGGTCTTGCCAGAAATTGCAACGAATTACAAATATGATAAGCACTCTCGGTATCCTATACCCATGTGTTATCATGAAAATCTGACAAGTGAAGACTGATCATGAATATACCTGAACATTCTCTTGGCTTTTTTTTTCGCCTTCTCTGTAAGGTAGTCCTTATAGTTCCTCTTCCAATGCCCATCTTGGCCGTAGTGGAAGCACTGCCCTTTGTCCTTTACCGGGTCTCTCTTGACAACCTTTGCCTTACCTAGTATTTCTTTGCCCTTGGCCTTCTTAAGGGTCTTGCTGACCTTCCTTTTCTTTTTGGTCTCACCAATGTAGAGAACTGGCTTCTCATTCTCGTTGGCACTCTCAGCTTCCCTCAACACACAGGTTATCCTCTAGGACTATCTATATACTTCACAAAGCGAGCGATCTCATCCTCGCTTATCCTTTCCTTCAGCATGGGCACAATCATGTTAAGGGCATATATGATTTTCTCTTCCATGAGAATAATTCTCAAATTGTGGAGCTTTTAGACCAATGAGGCGGTTGACATCAAGTATGCCACATACGGGTTTTGTAAGCGACAAGCAAGATATAGCGTAAATTAAATAACATACAGATTTTGCTGAAAATACTAATTAAGATATGGACTTATATCTTAATGTACTCCTACTATTTTCTCAGCGAATCATGTGACACCCTCGACACGTGAGACGAAAGTCTCCGGCAGACTCCTAATGGGGATCGGGATCCAATTAGCGTCTTAGTGCAATCTCGAGGGACTCAACCAATTACACTAAGCCCAAAAGGTAGGCAACTCTTGCTAATCACAACTCCTTGTGATTCCTGTCATGTTCGACCCCTAAATCATTATAGTCTCGAGGGACTCAACCAACCATGACGTTCAGTTAAGTCATCACCATCATTACAAAATGAGTCTGATTCGATGATATGCTCTCGAGAGACTCGACCAAGCATACCATGTCCTCAGGTTACCGGTGACATCTCTATGTCGTAGGTAAGATCTCGATCACGTAGATAAGTGAGCCTCGAGAAACTCGACCAAATCAACCTATGTCGTAATTCAATTTCTTCCTATAACGATGGAAGGCCACGTGGGTCAATATTATTGCCTCACACTTACCAACTTAATATTATCTTAGGAGGGAATTTTGTATCGGTCTCCTAATATATCGTTTCACACACATACATATTTAATATATATCTACATCGCATGCAAATATATATATATATATATATATATATATATATATATATATATACATATATCTAGTAGGTGTATAACACATCACATATGCAAGCCACACCGGATGATCATGAGCCGTCACCTAATATGATTAAGCCCAAGCCAATGGGCCTAATCACTCACAATAGGTCTATGTGTGCATCGGTGCATCTCCATGCCCTGTGATCATTGATCTCATCATCATTGGTTCTATCGGATCCTCATCATATCACCATGCGTCGTGATCTCCCACCACGGCATCGTAGGTCCTATTGTCACCTCTACGCTTCCATCGTGCCTTTTCATGTAATTACAAATAATCACAGGCACGCAGGCCCAATAATAAATGAGAAAAATATAGACTCGCAGGCCCCAATAATAATAATAATCATAATTACACATATCATAACACTTGGCTCATGATCATCCATCCATATCATACATCACATGTACATCGCATCATATGTGCGATTACTAGATATATATAATAATTAATTAAACTATTTAATTAATTATGTTTCTAGAAATCAGGATATGCTCGAAATTTCAGAATTATCAAGGGTATTTTTATAATTCTAGATGAGAGGACAGTTCTCAGAATTTTTAGAATCGCTGTGAAAACGCAACAAAAATGCATAGAACAATTCTACGCGATTCTATCTCATCACACACAGTTCAAAACCAATCTTTCGCACGAAAACCTTGGCTCTTATACCACTGTTGAGAAACCTCAGCGGGAGCATCACATGTGTAGTGGAAATCAAAATAAAAATTGGTTTTCCATGAAGATCAAATCGTCGTGAAAAAGATTGGGGTCGCAAGAAAATCGTAAAAATTGAAAAAACAGGATGTGTGAGAGATTGATTTTACCTAGGGTGATCGTATATCCCTGTATTCCAGATCCGGATGGAGAAGATGAAGGAGGTCAAACGTCCTCCTCTCTAACGGTATCCACATGATAGATCTCTACAGCGAAAATCCTCCAATCTGATCTCGCAACTCTTGTGCAGAGAGAGGGCGGAGAATAGGAGGTGCTGGCTAAAGCTATAGCCTATCAACTATGAGTCTTCCCTCATATTTATAAAAAGCCACCAAAAAACCCTAAGGCTCCTTCCTTAGTGGGTATTGAATCTCCATCCAATTAACCACTAACCTTGTATTATTGGATCTCTATCCAATAATCTTCTTAGGCCTCTAATTGGGTCTTAATTAAGGAGCCCATCAACATAGGGTCTCATCTAATGAGAATAGGGGCTAATTGGATCTCCATCCAATCCTCTATTCGTTGAAGCATCCACCATATGTGTGTGACCCTCTAGGCCCGATACCAAGCTGGCCGTGAGTCACTCCCATCAGAACTCCTTCTAATATAGTGAATTATTATCCCCATAATAATTCACTCGACTCATCGACCATGGACGTACTAGGCCACTAGCCATAGTCCCCTGACGGTACAGGGGGGATCAAATCCATCGGACCAGTCTGTCCACAGTTATCGTGTATCTATAATCCCTCATTCATTTAATATCCCAGAGATCGTATATTGGATATGGTATTATTAGGTCACATACAAAATTTGTCATAGTCTCACTCTAATCGGATTCTCTCGAAGAACTCTTTATCTCTCAATCCGAATAACCCCGGCCAGGGATTTGTCTAAGCAAGCATATATGAGATATTCCTCTCGTGATACCGAGAGTGGATGATCCTCTATTTATACTCAATTGCCTTCATAAGGTTTGCTACCAATCCCGATAACCAGCTGTACCAGATCTGAAACTTTTCAAACCTGTAAGTCTGGCATCAAAGAAATGAGTACTCATACAAGACATCCTTGGTGTCTCAAGTCTAAGGACTAGATACACAACTGGGACTATCGAATCGCTATCAGACATTAGGTATCATTAACCATATAGTATTCCATAAGCGGATCAATCAATGAACTCATTCTCCAATAGGCACCTGTACTATATCCTTAGTGTCTCCACACAAGTGGCTATGAGACTAGCCACATCCATCATATGGATTGGTATATAGTACATCGATCTGTCCGGTTATCTTAATGTCCCTCTTGAGTAACCTATGACCGAGATTATTTAGGATCTGTGTTTAAAGGTGAATCGATCTCATTATCGTGATCTCATCATGATCAGATTCTCATTGCACAGAACCAAGGACATCATAATATATATGCAACAAATAATATAATGTGAGAATATGCTAATATTAATTATAAGCAAAAAGATTATGTAGTGTGTCACACGTGCCATCACTCACGTGATTGGCTTGCAGGGCACCTGTAACTAGCAGATATGACTCCAACAGGGTTAAGTCCTAATCAACCTAGAAGTTATCAATAATAATCCTGTAGGATTGTAATAAAACTCCACCTAGCCACTTCTATCCTATAAAGAAGTGTGGCTAGGGTTTAGATTGAGGCCTTAAGCCTTAGTGGCCACTGCCCCCCTTTACTGGGTTGGTCGGCTAGGGTTTCCTTCAACTAGGTTGAATATAGGAGGGGTAAATAGATAATTTTACTTAGGCAAGTACCCCCATGGGCTAGGGTTTAGAACCCTATATAATAATGTAGTCACCCCCTCTCTTTTGTCAAGCAAAGATCATCTTTTATTCAGCCTTGTGCCGAGTTCTAGGAGGGAGGAACCCCTATAGCATTCCAAGGGTTGATCCCCCTCAAAGATCAAAATCTTTGGAGCTCTTTCAGGGTTTCTATCAATCCGACATTGATGGGCTCCTTGTATGAGACCCAATTAAAAGTTAAAGGATCTATCTAATAATCTAAGATTAGTGGGTAAGTGGATGGAGATCTAATACATACTAAGGCATGATTCTCTAGGGTTTTTGGTGGCTCTCTATAAATAGGAGGCAGGGGCGGCTCTTATGTGATAGGCTACACCTTTAGCTGCACCTTTGGCCGCCTCCTCCTATTCTCCTCCTTTCCCTCTCCTTCTCAGCTGATTAGCCCCTCTTTAGCATGAGAAGATAGTGAAGAAGATAGAAGATCTTCTTCCACGTTTGTTACGAGAAGCTGCGCAAGAGTTACAAGAATTCGGGCAGCGATTGGAGGAGTATTGCTGCAGCGATCCATCGTATGGATACTATTGGAGAGGAGGATACTTGACCTCCTTTATCCTCTCTCTCTCCGGATATGGAAAAACATGGATATATGATCTCCCTAAGTAAACAATCTCTCATATTATGCCATTTTTTGGTTTTGCCGTTTTTTGTGCACCAATCTTCGCATGACGATTTTGATCTATCTGGGAAATCAATTTTGTTTTAATCTTCTACTGCACATATGATGCTCTCGTTGAGGTTTCCCAGTAGTGGTATCAGAGCCAAGGTTGTTCATGCAAAGATTGATTTTAAACTGCGTGTGATGAGATTGATATGCGTAAATAATTTTCTGTGTACCTTGCTATGATTTTTTATATTTAATCATATCTGAACAACACCTTTTCTTGCTATAAAAAGATGCAATAGAGAGGTGTTTTAGGGTTCTTTGATGTCAAAATTGTTGGCACAAAGGAGGGGAAAAGAGTAGCAATTGTTGCTACCCTACGACATGGTCAAAGGCTACTTGCAGCTTTGGCCGAGAGCAAGGATGTTGCTCTCAGCCTGGCCAAAGGCTGCCAGGCCAAGAGCAGCAAGCTCTTCAACATTGCAGTAGCACCCCATGCAACCAAGAGTCTTGGCTGCATAGGAAACCCTGGTGGCTAGGGTTTCCTAGCCGTCAAAGGTAACCCTGCGGCTATGGTTTCCTAACCGTAAAGGGTGTTTAGGAGGCCAAGATGAACTACCCATGGCAGATTGCAGCTAAGGAAAGGGCTACAAAAGATTTCCTTAGGGGCTAGGGTTTCCTAACATCCTAAGGTTTCCTTGTGGCTAGGGATTCCTAGCCACAAGAGGACTCCTAGCGGTTAGGGTCTCCGAGCCACACTAGGAGTCCCAAGCTGCCATATTAGGAACCTTATGGTGGGTATCCTAAAATTTCTAAAATAATTAATTAAATAGTTTAATTCATTATTATATATATCTAGTAATCCAACATGTGATGTGCTATGCACATGTGATATATGATGTGGATGGATGATCATGAGCCATGCGATGTGATATGTGTGTGTACATGTGATTATTATTATTATTTGGGCCTGTGAGCCCTTTTAATTTTTCTCATTTATTGTTAGGCCTATATACCTATGATTATTTTATAATTATATAGAGAGACGCAGCGGGACCGTGAAGGTGAAACGGGACTCACGATGATATGATGGGAGATCACGAAGCACGGTGATGTGATAAGGAATTGACGAAACCAATGATGATGAGATCAATAATCATAGGGTATGGAGATGTGCCGGTGCATACAAGATCCTACTATGAGTTGTTAGGCCCATTGGCTCGGGTTTAATCATATTAGGTGACGCTCATGATCATCCGGTGTGGTTTGCATATGTGATATGAGTTATACACCTATAATATATATATATATATATATATATATATATATATATATATATATATATATATATATATATATATATATATATATATATTAAATATGTATGTGCATAATGCGACATATTAGGAGATCAATACAAAAAAAAACCCCCTCTGATAATATCAAGTCAAAGAGTGTGAGGCAATAAGATTGACCTGTTGAATCTCAGATTTTGATGATGAAATCAATTGATGGGTTTTATGATCTAACATATGTGTTAGAGATATGTGATGCAAGATTAACCACGATGGTGAAAAGACAATACAATCTACTGTTGGGCCGAAGTCAAGTTCGGGCATCAAGCTGGGGTTCGGATGATGTAGTGGGAACTCGCCGGGAGACAATCGGAAGCTTGCCGAAGGTGATCAGGGGCTTGCCAGGAGCTCACCGGAGGTGATCAGGATCTTGCTGATAATGCACCAGGAGTTTGCTGGAAGATGATCTAGAGCTCACTAGGAGTTCGCCTGAGGAGGCCAACAAGTTCACCGAGAGTTCAAAAGATCAATTGACATGCAAGAATGATTTTGTATTTATGTGCCTTAGTGTGTCATAGTTAGCATCATGTGTTTTGAGTCCTAATTGAATTAGATTTCAAAGAAATCTAAATTAACTCAATGTAAGGCAACTAGGTCCACTTAGGGTTGGATTTGAGCTCAGATTGAGCTCATTTTTTGACCTTAAAAGGGGTCAATAATAGGTACAAGTTGGGTACAAAATAGTATGAGAAAAGTACTATTTTGAGATTCCCAGTGGTAGTACCATCGGTGGGTGACAGTATTACTACCTAGGCAAGTGGTAGTACCACCTAGGCAGTGATAGTACTGTCATCACCCAGGTTTTTGGGCGGTTGCTGATAGTAGTATCACCCATAGTCGATTTTTTCAGAAAATGGTGAATTTTAGCTCCATTTTTTGAAGCCAATTGGGGTTTATATGTATCTTGCATTGGATAGCAAGAATGTGAAGAAAAGAGGTGAAAATCTTTGAAAAAGTTCTGTAAAATTTAAGAGCTTCCCTTGTTTACTTCAAGTGTAAAGTGAGTTGAAGGGAAGAGTGAAAAATTATAAAGGTTCTTCTCCTGAGCCTGGGAAAAGGTGAAAGGTGTAAAAAGTTTTGATCTTCACCCGTGGAAGAAGGTCACTAGTGGACATCGGCGGGCCTTGACGAAGGAGGACTCAAGAAGTAGACATAGGTCAAGTTGTTGACCGAACCACTATAAATTCTGTGAGCCTTCCTTACTTGTTCTCTTTTAAACTTACTTTTTATTTTAGCATTCCTAAGCTAAATCAAGATTCTTCATTTGGTCTTAAGTTTAATCGCTCACATGCTTGCTTTCAATGAATTCCAAAAAACACTTTTGATTTCTTATTTACTTCAAGCAAAGTTTTTAAAAACGAGTTATTTTTTGCATTTGCACTAATTCACCCCCCTCTTCGTACCAAATTGATCCTAACATGACCCACGTGACCTTTCATCATCATAGGAAGAAATTAAATCATGACATAAGTTGAGTTGGTCGATGTTACAGGTGGTTACAAGTGCCCTACAAGCCAATCACGTGAGTGATGACACGTGTGACACACTATGAGATCTTTTTACTTATGATTAATATTGGTGTATTATCATATTATATTATCTGTAGCATATATATTATGATATCCTTGGTTCTGTGCAATGGGAATTGAATCGTGATGAGATCACGATAATGAGATCGATTCACCTTTAAACACAAATCCTAAATAATCCAAATCATAGGTTACTCGAGAGGGACATCGAGATAATCGGACAGACCGATGTACTATATACCCGTCCATATGATGGAGGCAATTGATCTCAAAGCCACTTGTGTGGAGACATTAAAGATATAAGTATAGGTACTCATTGGAAAATGAGTACACTAATTGATCCACTTATGGAATACTGTATGGTTGATGATACCTAATGTCAGACAATGATTCCATGTCCTAGTTGTGTATCTAGTCCTTTGACTTGAGACACCAAGGATGTCTTGTATGAGTACTCCTTTCTTTGATGTCAGACTTACAGGTTTGAATGTTCTAGATCTAATATAATTGGTTATCGGGATTAGTAGCGAATATTACGAAGGTAATTAAGTGTCAATAGAGGATCATCCACTCTCAGTATCACGAGAGGAATATCCTATATGTGTTTGCTCAGACAAACTCTGGCTAGGATCATTCAGATTGAGAGAGAAAGAGTTCTCCGGTAGAATCCGATTAGAGCAAGACAAACTGATTCCGTATGTGACCTGATAGTACCATGTCCAATATACGGTCTCTGAGATATTAGTTGGATGAGAGATTATAAATACACGGTAACTATGGACAGACAAGTCCGATGGATTTGATCCCCTTGTACCATTTGGGGACTATGATATAGTGGCCTAGTACATCCATAGTCGATGAGTCGAGTGAATTATTAAGGAGATAATAATTCACTATATCTTAAGGAGTTATGATGGGAGCGACTCACAGCTAGCTCGATATTGGGTCTAGAGGGTCACACACATATGGTGGATGCTTCAGTGAATAGAGGATAGAATGAAGATCTAATTAGCCCCTATTCTTATTAGATGAGACCCTATGCTGATGAGCTCTTTACATAAGGCCCAATTAGAGGCCTAAGGAGATTATTGGATAGAGATCCAATAATGCAAGGTTATTGGGTTATTGGATGGAGATCCAATACCCACTATGGTAGGACCCCTAGGATTTTTGGTGGCATTTTGTAAATAGAGGGGAGACTCATGGTTGATAGGCTGCAGCCTTAGCCTCGCCCTCCTATTCTTCTCCCTCCCTCTACAAAAGTTGCAAGATCAGATTGGAGGAGATTCACTATAGAGATCCATCGTGTGGAAACCGCTAGAGAGGAAGATGCTTGGCTTCCTTCGTCCTCTCCATCTGGATCTAGAATATAGGGATATACGATCTCCCTATGTAAAATAATCTCTCACATGATGTAGTTTTTCAATTTTTGTGACTTTCTCGCAACCCAATCTTTGCACGACGATTTGATTTGCATGGGAAACCTATTTTGTTTCGATTTTCATTGTGCATGTGATGCTCCTGCTGAGGTTTCCCAACAGTGGTATCAAAGCAAAATGTTTCATGCAAAAGATTGATTTTAAACTGCGCGTGATGAGATTGTAGTGCGTAGAACTGTTCTACGCCTTTGTTGCAGCGTTTGGCAGTGAAAGTAGGTGCGGCCTGTGGGCGAGGGACGACCACCTACAAGCTGTCTGCATGCAGAGGTGGCTGGCCATGGCCAGGCCCCTTGTAGGGGCGATCGGCCATGGCCTAGCCACTTGCAAGGGGGCGGCCCTATGGCCAAGGCCCCCTGCAAAGGGTGACCGGTTGTGGCCATGGCCACCTACATAGGGGGCGATCGGCTATGGCCAAGCTATAGGGGCAACAACCACTCATGAGCATGGTTGCTTATAGCACGACGCACACAAGGGCGGTCGGCTGTAGGGCGACGCCCACAAGGGGCGGCCCCAGTCGAGGCAGCGACGCTGGCCTCAGTGGCGGCTACCGGCTGGCAAGGGCAGCCGTCACCTTCGCATGGGCGGCGACGACGGTGGCGCAGTGAGGGTGAGAGAAGATGGCTAGGGCATCCTTTTGAGAAAAGGATGATACTGCCCCTTGAAATTTGAGAAATTTTAAAGGCTGTCCTATTCCCAGAATACCGAAAATATCCTCAATAATTCTAAAAATTCCAAGGACTGTCTATTATCCGGAATAACAAAAATACACTTTATAATTCTAAAATTTTTGACCATGTCCTAATTTCAAAAAAATAATTAATTAAATAGTTTAATTAATTATTATATATCTAGTAATCCTACATGTGATCCGATGTACATGTGATGTATGATGTGGATGGATGATCATGAGCCATATGTTGTGATGTGTGTAATTGTGATTATTATTATTATTATTGGGGCCTACGAGCCTTTATTTTTCTCATATATTGTCAGGCCTGCGTGCCTGTGATTATTTGTAATTACATGAAAAGGCGCGACGGGAGCGTAGAGGTGACAACAGGACCTACGATGCCGTGGTGGGAGATCACGACGCATGGTGATATGACGAGGATCCGATAGAACCAATGATGATGAGATCAATGATCACAGGGCATGGAGATGCGTCGATGCACACATAGATCCTATTGTGAGTGATTAGGCCCATTGGCTTGGGCTTAATCATATTAGGTGACGACTCATGATCATCTGATGTGGCTTGCATATATGATGTGTTATACACCTACTAGATATATGTGTGTATATATATATATATTTACATGCGATGTAGATATATATGAAATATGTATGTGTGTGACATGACATATTAGGAGATCGATACGAAACAAAAACCCCTCCTACGATAATATTAAGTCGATGAGCGTGAGGCAATAAGATTGACCCTTGTGGCCTTCCATCGTTATATGAAGAAATTGAATCACGACATAGGTTGAGTTGGTCGAGTCCCTCGAGGCTCACCTATCAACATAATCAAGTTCTTGCCTATGACATAGAGATGTCATCGGTGACCTGAGGACATGGTATGCTTAGTCAAGTCCCTCAAGGGTATATCATCAAATCAGACTCATCTTGTAACGATGGTTAGTGGGTTATTGGATGAAGATCCAATACCCACTAAGGCAAGACCCTTACGGTTTTTGGTAGCTCTCTATAAATAGGAGAGAAGACTCATAGTTGATAGGCTATAGCCTTGGCCTCCCCCTCTTATTCTTCTCCCTCCCTCTACAAGAGTTGCAAGATCAGATTGGAGGAGATTCGCTACAAAGATCCATGGTGTGGATATCGCTAGAGAGGAAGATGCTTGACTTCCTTTATTCTCTCTATCCGGATTTGGAATACAAGGATATATGATCTCCCTAGGTAAAACAATCTCTCACATAATACGATTTTTCAATTTTTGTGGCTTTCTCGTGACCCAATCTTTGCACGATGATTTGATTTGCATAGGAAACCTGTTTTGTTTTGATTTCCGCTACGCATATGATGCTTCCGCTGAGGTTTCCCAACAGTAGATTAGAAGCTCGGGGTGATCTCTATAGGGGATCAGCTTCCTTGGAACTCTATAGAGATTCCTCCCTCCTTGGTTTTCTATACAAAGACTGAAAGATAATTAATCTATTGATGATAAAAGAGTAGTGACTATATGAGTTTATATAGCGACTCAAATCCCTAACTCCTAATAGGACTTATACTCTTAGAAGACTCCCTCTCCTCACCAACTTGTAAACCCTAGCCAACTCCTAATCATGATATGGTCGACGGCTATTGGGGTCTCCAACTCCTAATTGTTGAATCTTGAATTTTGATGATGAAATCAATTGATGCGTTATTGATCTAACAAGATTGTTAGAAGTTGATTGATATAGGATTAACTATGGTAAAGAGAATATGACAATCAGAGGTTTAGCCAAAGTCAAGTCCAAGCATCGGGCCGGAGTGAGGACGATGCGGTTGGGAACTCGCTAAGAGTGCATCGGGAGATCGTCGAGGGTATCAGGAGCTTGCCAGGATGGCGTAAGGGAGTTCGCTAGTAGAAGACCAAGATTCGTTGGAAGATTGTCGGGGGTAGCAGAAATGCTTGTCGGGAGTTGGGAATGTCTTGAAGTGGATGTGTTGGCTATTATGATTGTAATTAATTAAGTCATAGTTAGCATC
Source organism: Ensete ventricosum (assembly GCA_029747655.1). Lineage (NCBI taxonomy): Eukaryota > Viridiplantae > Streptophyta > Magnoliopsida > Zingiberales > Musaceae > Ensete > Ensete ventricosum. The sequence goes on along the minus strand of JAQQAF010000004.1, from coordinate 32,310,461 downwards.
ATGCAAGTTTAATCACGACAGGAGGAGTTACAGATCAGACATGGACCCAGGATCAAGCTTAGGCATCGGGCCAAGAATTGGACGATGCTGTGGGAGCTCGTCAAGCATTCGCAAGGACTGTGCCGAAGGTATCGGGAAGATCATTCGAAACACGTCGGGAGATCGCCAAAGGGAGACCGTGAGACTCGCCACAGGAAATGCTGGAGGTTGTCGGATTGCGGGAGTGCAGTCGTAAGCTTGGTGGTCATGTTTGATTGTAATTTTTAAGTTGTAGGTTAAGGTTGAATCTTAAATGAGTTGGATTTGGATGAAATCCAAATCAACTCAATAAGGCAATCGGGTGCACTATGGGGTTTGATTGAGCTTAGGTTGAGCTTAATTAGTTGACCAAAGAATTGGTCAACATCAGGTTCAAGCTGAAATTCAAAAAGTGGAGGGAATAACTTTTCCAGAGATTTCAATGGGTAAATCGTTGGTGAGCGATGGTTGGACCACCTGTACCCTGGAAACAGGGTGGCTGTCAGCGGCTGAACTGCCTAGGACAGGTGGGTAAACAACTTGTACTAGGTTTTTGACGGTTGAACCGCTAGCACCAATGGGTGAACCGCCGATATCCGGATTTTTCGGGAATGTTTGATTTTTGGCTCCAAATTCTGAAGTCATTTGGGGCCTAAAAATACCCTATGTTTTCTTGCATTAAATACAACAATTTTGGCAATTGAATTCTATTAAAAAAAAATTGTGTGAATTGTAAGAAAAAGAAAAGGAGAAGGGAGAGAGCTTAGAGTTCGAACATTCTTGAAGTCTCCCTTGTAAGCAAAGTGTAAGGGTTTGTTCTTCACCCAAAGAAGATTGGTAGTGGACGCCGATGTGCCTTAAGAAGGAGGACTCGGGAGTGGATGTAGGCCCATTGGTGCCAAACCACTATAATTATGAGTGTTTCTTAATTCTTGCATTTATCACTCACTTATGATTGTCGAGTTCTTAATCGTTTTGAACTGAATAAACGCTTTCAGTTTTTACTTACTGTTTGACAGTAAAGTTTCAAGTTAAGCACTTCCCTTCAACGTTGATTATCTTTTATTGGGATTTGCTTGTTTTCTATTAAATCATTTTTAAACAAGTAACTTAGCAATTTTATTTGAATCATTCACTTGTTATGAAAAGCTTCGACCGTTCTATCTTGCTTCAAGTCAAAAGCTTTTTGTTAAAACAAAAATTTATACTTGCACTAATTCACAACCCAACTCCCCCCCCCCCCCCCCCCCCCCCCCCCTCTTAGTGCTAATTGATCATAACAATTGGTATTAGAACCATATTTTTCTCATTTGGTTTAACACCCAAGAGAAATGACTCTTTTCGGCTTTTAAGAGGGCTTTTCTATCATTCGTCCTCCTATGTTCAATGGGGCGGACTACACTTATTGGAAAACTTGGATGAGAGTTTTCATGCTTTCCTTGAACCTTGATTTATGTAATATTATTGAAAACGGATTTGAAAGGTCTTCTCTTCCAATGAACGATTGGAATGATTTGGAGAAGAAGACTCTCTATTTAAATGCTGAGGCTATGAATGCTGCACTTGATAAAAATGAATTTGATTGGGTTTCTTGTTTTGATTCGACTTTCAATATATGACATACATTAGAAATAACACATGAAAGCACACTAAATTTAAATGAATCATTAAACGAAATGTCTTATAAAAATGAACAAGAAGAATACCTTCCTAAGAATAAGAAAATTTTGACATTGAGAACCCAAGAACACATTCCAAAGGACAAGAAGGAATTGAAACTAAAGAGAATATATGACTCATCGAGTGAAATTTTGAGTGATATGAACTTTGAATATTTGATAAATGAATCGGTTAAATTAATCAACATAAACTATAAAAATGATTTAAAGATGGACAAAACTTCTTGCTATGAATGCAAGAAGCCGAGGTGCTTCAAAGATGAAGAACGCAATCAAGAAGAAGTGGAAGATCTCGTGCTCGTGGCCAACCACGATGAGGTAAGTAACCCACCCGAAAGCTCTTTTACTTTTAATGAGTTATTACTTTCTTTTCATGAGCTTTCTAATGAATTTAGAAAGATTAGCAAATCTTATAAATTACTTAAGGAAAAGCATGCATCACTAGTTAGTAAACTTGATGAAATGCATGAAGTAGCACAATCACACAATATATGCACCAAATATGAAACCTTGCATGACACTTTACCATTACACAATGTTTGTTCTAAATGTGAAATGTTAGATAATGTTAAAAAAGAAAATATCATGCTTAAGACAACATTAGAAAAATTTAAAATTGAGAATAAATCCTTAAATATAATTCTTACCAATAAGGGTCATATTAATAGAAGATATGGTATCGGCTTTGTTGGTAACATTCAACAAAAGCCAACCATCTTTGTAAAATGACCTATATTAAACGTTTCACAAAAAATTAAGTATAATTTTTGTGAAAAATTAGTACATAACGCAAACAAATACCTATTCAGAAAATGTAGTCCACACCAACTAGTTTTGGTTCCTAAGGGAACAACAAATTACCAATAACCATTAGATAAGAAAGATAAAGTTCTTCATATAGGTCCCAATGTAAAATGGGTACCTAAATCTTTCTTATAATTTGTCTCCTAACAAGGCTAGGAGCACAAAATAATTTTTTGAAAATAGATGCTCAAGCCATTTAACTTGAGATCTAATTTACTTATCAATTTCTCTAGCCAAAATATCAAAAATAAGAAAAATTATTTGAATTAAGATGTTTAAAATTAAATGATCTTTGTTTCTAATAACAAATTTTTTATTAAAAATAGTTCATGATTACATAATCAATCTCGATAATGCATAGCTAGAGCATACTATTATGAAAATGAACTAGAACCAAAAAACCTTATTTATTAAAAAATATGTTAAAATTTACATAACTGAGATTTTGATAATGATTGAATAATAGGTTCAAAATCATTAGCTTCGATGTTGGTTTAAATGTAAAGATTATTCTTAAATGGTTTAAATATTGACAAAGTCTATAGAATGATTAATTTGAATGTTACATTGATTGAAATGATTATGTTGAATGTTCGAATTTGATCATAGAAAATATATATGCTTCATTTTTAGGTACTTTAAAAATAAGCTTGTCAACTCCTTGCACTATGTGTAAAGAGTTAGACTCATTTAAAAGTTGAAATTGAGATAGAGTGAAATTTTACTTTAAAGATGTTTTATCATTTTGATGTGTTATAGCAATGACCTTGAAAACTTCTTCTAGAATGAAATTGGGCTTTCGATCTTAACCAAAATTCATTGATTTAAAAATTATTCTTTAAATAAATCACATGAAATAACCAAAAGGAGGATAATTAATCTTAAAAATATTTTTATCCTATGAATCCTTTAACAAGATAAAATGATACCATTATTGTTGAATCTCTTTAACTACAAAAATGAATTAGAAAACTTTAGCTATTTTTTTAGAAAACAATCTATGTTGAATTTATTGAAATTTTTTAAAAAATAATTTTTGATGATGATTTTGGATATATTTTCAAATGATTTTATTTTAAAGAATGGATATGTTTGAATCTGATATTTTGATTTTGATTATTTGATAACTTAAATCATGACCATGAAATCTTGAAAAGTATAATTTGAGATCTTTATATAAACCAAGATTGTTTACTAAGATTCCTTCTCTTTATTAAAGAAAAGTTTTCATCCTAATCATGATTTTGACTTCTCAATATTTATAACTTGATATTTCTATAAGAATCAAGATCCTTCTTATTTGGTCCTCTAAGATTTCAAAAGCTTTGAAATTTCATCTAGGAAGAAATATGTCAAAATAAATCATGTTCTCGACATTTATGATTTGATAATAATATTCTTCATGACATGATTACTTATGACTTTCTTTTCAGTATAACTTATCACCAAAATTGATATTTCCTAAATTTGTGATAAGTTGAAAATTTAATAAAATTTGTTTTATTATGAACATTCCCTTGATTTCTAAACTTGTCATATCCTCAATGGAAATCAAAATTTTGAACATCAATGATTTATTTGTTTTGGTAAAAATGAGATCTATGATTTTGATGATTATAATCTAAGATTAAGATTGTTTAGATCGCATAAAATTTCCAAGCAAGGTTGTTCGGAGAATTTTTCACTCATGTCTTTTGAATTTGATTTGTAATGAATATTCGCTTTATACTTTTGGGTGAAATTAGAACATGAATGCAAACCATCATATTTCTTTTTAATGATAATAAAGGGGGAGATAAAATTATCAATATGATTAGAAACAAATTGGATATGATAACAGAGAAATAATTTGCTTAGAAGAAAATTTAGAATTTTAAATACATGCATAATTCAAAATTTGAGATTGCTTTACTATCATGTTTTCTTTTGAAATTCTAGATGCTTATTATCAATTACATGAGATAATATTCAAAATGCATGATTTGCTTGATTCGCTACCTTGCCTGAAAATTACATAAGATAAATTAAATTGCATGGGTAGCTCTTGGATTTCAGAATTTACATTTATAAAATTTAAATCTATAAAATTAAGTATTTTTGTGATGTTTTTCCCTTCTCCACCTTGATTCTACCTTCTTGTTCACATAAAGTGGAGATCGATAAGTCTATTAATTTCATTTTGAATCTCTTGAAAGTGATTTTGATAATTTTAAAATTGAATGAGTTCTTTACCTATATCATGATTTTGATTTCTTAGAATTATAACTTGAAATCTTTTATGAATCAAAATATCTTATTATGTGTTCTAGTATTGTTTAAAAGGAAATTTTTTTATATAAATCATAATTTTGACAACTTAAGATTTCTTATGAATGAATCAAGATATTTTATTTCTTTTTCCTATGATTTGTCTCTTGATATTCATAATTTGTCTTCATGAATTGTATATCTCATCACCATGTTCATTTTTATTGATATATTTCATGTGATGACTTGAAAAATGATGTAATAAGAAAAGTTTTACATAATTGTAACCATCCCTTCTTTTTAACAACGACAAAGAGGGAGGAAAACTTGCTAGCTTACTCATCTCAAAAGAGAAGCAAGAGTGCTATCTCAAGAAAAGCAAAAATTTTGCTTAACCTCAAATTTTCAAAAAAAAAAAAGCATGCTAAGAGAAGTAATACTTGCTAACTTGTTAGCTTGCATGATATAAAATTGCTAGCTTAAACATTATAAAGGAAACAAAATTTGCTAGCTTGCACTTCTCAAAAGAGAAGAAAGAACTCACTAGCTTGTATATTCTAAAGTAATGAAAAATTTGCTAAATTGTTAGGCTTTCATATATCAAAAACTTGCTAATTTCACTTCTCTTTTTTGTTGATGACAAAGGGGAAGAAGATATGATGATATGTAATCATGTATGATGATAATGCATAATTGATTTTGAAAATATACATGATGACTTAGAATAATAATCATGATTTTATTATGATGATATGATGTATTGCATATGATATGATTAAAATAGTTTCAACTTAAACTTTTGAGCTCCTTTTAATATTTTTTTAAAATTTATTAAGAGCTCTTCTTAATGATGCTTTTACAACTCCTCCCTTATTTTCCTTCTTTCTTTTTCATAAGAGGAAGAAAATTCTTAATGACTCATATCTTATTTTATAAAGGGGGAGCAAAAACTCATGTGTCTTAAAATCCTTAGCCCTATATTTCACCTTTTTGTTGATGACAAAAGAGGAGAAATATATATCGATGAAACATGATATTAAAAAATATACATTGATGACACATGATATTAATGATATACATTGATGACACATGATGATATACTTGGATATCTTAGATATGGTGCATAATTCTTTTTGAAATTCATGATTCGATGACTTAATGTAAACTTGTGTTTAAATTTGCTTGAAATATTGATTGCTTAAAAATACTTGAATTTAAGAGTGAGTGATTCTCTTAAATTTAAGTGGCATAGAATTAAGGGGAGTTAGGATTAACTCCTGTCATCAATTGATTGTCATTATCAAAAAGGGGGAGATTGTTGAATCTCAAATTTTGATGATGAAATCCATTGATGCGTTATTGATCTAACAAGATTGTTAGAAGTTGATTGATACAGAATTAACTATAATAAAGAGAATATGATAATTATAGGTTTGGCCAAAGTCAAGTCCAAGCATCGGGCCGGAGTGAGGACGATGCGGTTGGGAACTCGCCATGAGTGCATTGGAAGCTCGCAGAGGGTATCAGGAGTTTGCCAAGATGGTGCAAGGGAGTTCGCCGGAAGAAAACCGAGACTCGCCAGAAGAAGACCGAGACTCGCCAGAAGATTGAGCTCAATTAGTTGACCAATTCTTTGGTCAACATTAAATTCAAGCCAGAATTCATAAAGTGGAGGGAACCACTTTTTCGAAGATTCTCGTAGGTAAACCACCGGTGAGCAGTGGTTGGATTGCTCGTACCCTAGAAATAAGGCGATTGTCAGCGGCTAAACCACTGGCGTCGGTAGGTGAACCGCCCGTACCCGGATTTTTTGGGTATGTTTGATTTTTGGCTCCAAATTTTGATGTCATTTGGGGCCTATAAATACCCCAAGTTTTCTTGCGTTCAATACAATAATTTTGGGGATTACATTCCGTGAAAAAAAGATTATGTAAATTATAAGAAAAAGAAAAGGGGAAGGGAGAGAGCTTAGAGTTAGAAAATTCTTGAAGTCTCGCTTGTAAGCAAAGTGTAAGGGTTTGGTCTTCACCTAAAGAAGATCAGTAGTAGACGTTGGTGTGCCTCAAGAAGGACTCGGGAGTGGACGTAGGCCCGTTAGTGTCGAACCACTATAATTCTGAGTGTTTATTAATTCTTGCATTTATTACTCACTTGTAATTGTCGAGTTCTTAATCGTTTTGAACTGAATAAATGCTTCCAATTTTTACTTACTCTTTGAAAGCAAAGTTTCAAGTCACGCACTTGCCTTTGACGTTGATTATCTTTTATTGGAATTTGCTTGTTTCCTCTTAAGTCATTTTTAAGCAAGTAACTTAGCAATTTTCTTTGAATTATTCACTTGTTGCGAAATGCTTCCATCTTTCTATCTTGCTTTAAGTCAAAAGATTTTTGTTAAAACAAAATTTTATAATTGTACTAATTTACCCCCCACCCCCCTCTTAGTGCCAATTGATCCTAACACTAATTGTATTCTTATTCAACCCTAGAGAGAGTCCTAGCTAAATAGATCCCTCCTCTCCTAACCCTAGTCGGCCTCTCCTAAGAGGAGGGAGGTAGCTAGAAGACCTCTTCATGAGAATTCTTCCCTTAACCCTAGCCGACCACTTCTTTAATAAGGGTGGTGGCTAGTTTAAGGTTTATTACATGCATGACTCAATTGCCTATGATCCCTATCCAACTCTGACTCTTAATTAGACTCCAGTTCAGCCGAATCCTAACCCTACTAGGATTTGGACTGATTTATTACAATAGACTCAAATCTCATCCTAACTGACCTAATGTCAGGTCTAGGTTGGCCAATAAGGCCCAATCTAAGGACTCGACTCAATCGACTAGGACCCGACTCAACTAGGGTCATAACAGATCCACCCTCTTCAAATCAGCCTTGTCCTCAAGGCTGAGGCTCCATGATCTCCGGATCCAAGTCTGTAGCTTGTCATGAGGCTTCCTTGTTGCATTTGAGGTAGGCACATCGCGATCCCACGGTTTAGCCTTGTTCTGTTTCTATTCATCGGTGGTCGTATCTAGATGGTGATGCGTCATGATCCTATGTTGCCATGCAATCTCTAGGTAGACCTAGGCCTCCTCATCGACTTGGGTGTCGAGTGGGTAGATCTGGGCTAAGTCATCCTCTCTAAACATCTATTTGTGGTGAGATTCCTGGAGGATCAGTTGTAATTTTAAATTAGTACACTGATCCGGTCCACAAGTTACGACTCTAATGTGATCTCCAATTTTATAGGGTCCAAAGAAATGGGGAGAACACTTCCGTGAGGCTCAAGTCTTCATAGATTCCTGCTGATAGGGTTGAAGATGAAGGAAGACTCGATCTTCAATAGCAAACTTCCTTCTACTCCAGCGTTTGTCAGGTGGCTGATTCTTTCTTGTGTGGGCTGGTGTGTCGTTATTCGTTAATAGTAGCTAGGCTCTCCTCTAAGATAATGGTTGCCCTCTATTAGAGTCTATGGTAATGTAAGCTTGATCTAAGTTTGGAGGGAGTAGAATCTATAATTTTTCAAGACTTATTTTCATCTCCCCTTTATGTCGTTGACCTATATCATGCCAAGCCATAAATTCAGCAATGGTTAGCATTTCCTCGTCATAGATTGATAGCTTTAGGTGATATGGTGAGAGGGTTTTGCTGATGTAGGCTAGGGGTTGGCCATCTTGCATGAGGACAATACAAATTTTAGCTCCTGATGTGTCAATCATAAGCACTTTGTCGGAGCCGGGTAAAGCTAGCACTAGTGAAGAGTAGGGCTGCAACTTGGCCGAATGACCCATATTTCAAGCATTTCCTTTACAATCCTCTCTATTTCATCTTTTTTGAGGTGAGGATATCGATATGGTCGAGTGTTTGCTAGTGGCTTGTTTGAAAGAATCAAAATTCGATGATCATGCCGTCGGGTAGGAGGTAGGCTATGCGCTTTGGCGAAGACATAAAAATTCAGCAAGCAATTGGAGAAGGTTTGGGTCTTCAATTTTTATTGGCTCCCTTATAGATTGCTATTGAAGGTGCATCAGGAAGCTGTTGTTCACTTTGTGCAAAACTTTCTCCATTCGTTGTGTACACATTGTTATTAAGTCGCTCCCACGTTTCCCACATAGGATCACTGTTTCCCTTTGCTATAAAATTTCATAATTAATTTTAAGAAATTCTAGGAGACATCACCTAATGTAGTTAGCCCTTCAATGCCAAACACAGCCTTATAATTGTTGAGCGGGAGGAAGAAGAAATATGCAATTATCTCCTAGTCTTGCAGCAATAATTTCACCCGCGGGCATCTGTGGTCGCACTTTAAAATTCATCTGTTGACAACCTTAATATCAAACCTGCTGTAATCCTTGATAAGTAAGGCTATCTGAATAACAACCTTGTTGTTCATGAAGTTATTAGTGCTCCTGATATCGATGAGGATGGTGATTGGTTGCTATTTAAGTAGTCCTCCCGCTTTCATCGTCTACGGGTTCACGTAGCCGACAAGAGCATGTATCGTATTATCGGCTGACTACTGTTCTTATTCTGTGACCTCCTCCTCATGCTTTTGGACCTCCTCCTCTATACCTTCAATGGGCTCAATCAGTAGAAGGCATCCCTTTTTGTAGCGATGGTCACGGCTCCATGGTTCGTCGCAATGCCAACAAAGGCCCTTCGCCGATCTATTGTGAAGTCCTCTCGTCAATTTCTTTGGTAGAGAAGGATGGCTGGGAGCAAGGGGTGTTGGAGGTTTATATGTTGCTAGTTAGGAGTGGTCCTCATCCTTCGAGCGTCTTGGTTGAGTCGTTTCTCCTGGATTCAGGCGAAGGAAATTGCAGCCATCAAGGTGCGGGGCTGTCACGCTTTAACTTCTCCTTTTATTTTTGGCTTGAGTCCTTCGATGAATGTCCTAATAATTGTTTGTCAAACAAATCATAAGCGACGTTAGATAATCTCTCAAACCTGGTTTGGTATTCTTGGATTGTGGAGGTTTATCGAATCTTCGCAAGTTGTCCATCGATGTTTTCGTACTCGATTGGTCCAAAGCGGTTCGGCGACCCGCTTTTGAATTGTATCCACGTCGAGACTCCTTGCATATATTCAAGCCAAGGGAACCACTGAATTACATCTCCTTCAAAGTGGATGATAGTGATGTCTACCATGGAAGCCTCCGGTGTTTAGTAATATCGGAAGTAACGTTCGGCGCGCGAAAGCCATCCCGTCGGATCTCATTCTTCCCATCGAGGGAAGTCCACCCTCATGCGCTGGTTGCATCACATATGAGGCTTGTTCTTCCTTCTCTGAGGCCTCTCTAAACTTTCACCTTGCTGGAATTTTGTTGGACTCGGAGATCGTCCAATTTTGAATTCTGCGAATAAGGCACGTAATATGTCCTCCATGCGTGATTCAAGCCATGATTCAAGTGCCTCCAACTTGGCATCGATCAAGTCTTGAGATGCTATTGCATATGCCTCCAGATCTGAGATGTTTCTATCTTTTTTCTATTGATGGGTCAAGGGCATAGGGTGGTGGAAGGTTTGGTGGCAACAAAAGATAGGATCGGTGGTGGAGGGTTGTGGCTGCGATTGGTCGCTGTCTTAGGCTATGGTTTTGGGTGCTGTTAGGGTTATGAAAATAGGTTATGATGGCTACGTCTTAAGGCTAGAAGGGTGCCCTAAAGATGACATGGTTGGTGGTAGCAAGATTGGTAGGGTTTTGGTGGGCTGCGAGAAGAAAAATGATAAAAGGTACAATAGCATAATTTTTCATCGAAAAATTACAATAGGGTAGATGTAATTTTTTCCAGCAGTTCATTACAAGGATTCAAGAAAAACTCAAGGGGAATTAGCTAGTAAGGGAAAGAAAAAATTCATGAAAGAATATAATAATAAAGAATTCAGCTAGATTAAGGAATACGAGAAGGTGCTGATGCTGGTGTGCGGTTGAATTCTGCAGCATAACTTTCATCGTTAAGATAGAAACTTTGCGACAAAGAGTTTATAAAGCGAGATAGGAACACACTTTTTTTGGTTTTTTGGGTTAAAGATAACTATATTGTAGTAGCAGTAAGGTAGAATACCAGAACTTGATGTAATTCTTTGGGGAGATCAAAAGGTTATATACGGTAGTGGAGATGATGGTAGAATTCGGTGATGATCTAAGTAATTGTGGATATTGCTTAGGCAGCTGTGGAAGGATGATGGGTGGCTGTGGAAGGGCAGCAAGACGCCAAGAATGCTGCTCTGATATCAAGTGTTAGAACCCTTACGGATCATAAGCTTGGGGAGATCTCTATAGGGGATCAGCCTCCTTGGAACTCTATAGGGGTTCCTCCCTCCTTGGTTTTCTGCACAAAGGCTGAAAGATAATTAATCTATTGATGATAAAAGAGTAGTGGCTACATGTGTTTATATAGGGACTAAAAATCCTAACTCCTAATAGGACTCCTACTCTTAGAAGACTCCCTCTCCTCACCAACTCCTAACCATGATGTGACCGGCGGCTATAGGGGTCTCCAACTCCTAATTGTATTATTATTCAACCCTAGAGAGAGTCCTACCTAAATGGATCTCTCCTCTCTTAGCCCTACATGGCCTCTCCTAAGAGGAGGGAGGCGCCTAGAAGGACCCCTCTTCATGAGGACTCTTCCCTTAACCCTAGTCAACCACTTCTTCAATAGGGGTGGTGGCTAGCTTATGGTTTATTACATGCATGACTCAGTTGACTTTGACCTGTATCCAACTCTGACTCCTAAGTAGACTCTAGTTGAGTCGAATCCTAACCATACTAGGATTTGGGTTGATTTATTACAAGGGACTCAAATCTCCTCCTAGCCGACCTAATGTTAGGTCTAGGTTGGCCAACAAGGCCCAATCTAAGGACTCGACTCAATTGACTAAGACTCGACTCAGCTAGGGTCCTAATAGTTGAGTCACTCGAGGCTCACTTATCTACATGATTGAGATCTTGCCTACGATATAGAGATGTCACCGGTGACTAGAGGACATGATATGCTTGGTCGAGTCACTCGAGAGTATATCATCAAATCAAACTCATATTGTAATGATGGTGATGACTTAAACTTCATAGTTGGTCGAGTAGTCGAGACCATGATGATTCAGAGATCGAATATGATGGGAATCACAAGGATTTGTGATTGGCAAGAGTTGCCTACCTTTTAGGCTTAGTGTAATTGGTCGAGTCACTCGAGGTTGCATTAAGATGCCGATTGGATCTCGATCCCCATTAGAAGTCTGTCAGAGACTTCCATTTTGCGTATCGAGATTCGTTAGGAATATAGTGGGAGTACATTAAGATAAAAGTTCATATCTTAATTAGTTTTTTCATAAAATTTACATGTTATTTATTTATGCTATATATCTTAATTAGTTTTTTCATAAAATTTACATGTTATTTATTTATGCTATATCTTGTTTGTTAGAAACAAATCCCCTATGTAGCACACTTGATGCCAACCATCTCACTAGTCCAAACTACATGGATTGGCTTCGGATTTGAGAATTGTTCTCACGGTAGAGAAAATCGTGCATGTCCTTGATACGATAGTGCCCACGCTAGAAGAATCGACAAGCGAGGATGAGATCTTTCACTATGTAAAGTATATAGATGATTCAACTTTGGCAAAATGCTATATGTTGGCCTCCATGACTCCCGAGTTTTTTTTTTACAGAGGCAACATGAGAACATAGATGTTAATTTCATCATTCTTCATCTCCGCCAACTGTTTGAGGAACATAAAAGAACTCAAAGATATGAGATATCCAAGAGTCTCTTCCAAGCCAGAATGACAGAAAGGACATCGGTTCAGAACCATGTCCTTAAGAAGATAGAGTGGATTTAAAAACTCACAGGTCTAGGAATTGTCCTAGAGGATAACCTATGTGTTGATCTTATATTTCATTTCTCACTTTATAATAAATTTTAACATGAACAAGTTCAGGGTGACTCTCCCTAAGCTCCTCAATATTTTGAGGGAAGTTGAGAGTGCCATCAAGAAAGAGAAGCCAGTTCTCTATATTGGTAAGATAAAAAAGACAAGGAAGACTAGTAAGACCCTTAAGAAGGGCAAGGGGAAAGAAAGACCGGGTAAGACAATGGTTGCCAAGAAAAACCTAGTAAAGGATAAATGACAGTGCTTCCATTGCGGCAAAGACAAGCACTAAAGAGGAACTATAAGGATTACCTTACAGATAAGGTGAAATAGAAGCTTGGAGAAGCTTCAAGTATATTCATTCCCTACCAAATATAATATGTGTTGATCTTATATTTCATTCCCTGCTAATTTTCGTTTCTCACTTCATAATAAATTTTAACATGAGCAAGTTCAGGGTGACTCTCCCTATGCTTCTCAATATATTGAGGGAAGTTGAGAGTGCCATCAAGAAAGAGAAGTCAGTTCTCTATATTGGTAAGATAAAAAAGAAAAGGAAGGCCAGTAAGACCCTTAAGAAGGGCAAGGGCAAAGAAAGAGTGGGTAAGGCAAATGTTGCTAATAAAGACCTAGTAAAGGATAAAGGATAGTGCTTCCACTATGACAAAGACAGACACTAAAAGAGGAACTATAAGGATTAACTTGCAGATAAGGCAAAACAGAAGCTTGGGGAAGCTTCAGGTATATTCATGATCAGTCTCCACTTATCAGATTTTCATAATGACATATGAGAATTAGATATCGAGAGTACTTATCATATCTACAATACGTTACAAATTCTGGCAAGACCTAGGAGACTCGCTAGAGATGAGATGGACCTCAAGATGGGCAATGGAGCAAGAGTTACTATAGTTGCCGTTGGGGAGGTCACTCTACATCTACCCAGTGGAGCTATCATTGCATTAGATGCATGCTATTTTGTTCCCTTTATTATTGAAAATATTATTTCCATTACTTGTTTAACAATAAGTGGATATAAATTAGTTTATGAGAACAATAGTTATTCAATAATTTTGGATGATGAGATCATCACTAGAGAGACCCTGATAAATGGCTTATATGTGTTAGACACTACTCCACACATCATGAATACAAATACGTCCAAAAAGAAACAAGATAAGATGAACAATGCATATTGATAGAACCCCAAAAGGAGCTCTATAGGATTTGATCTTTGAGGGGGCTCAACCCTTAACACTATAGGGGTTCCTCCCTCCTAGGGTCGACCAACAATGTTGAAACAGAATTGATCTTGGTTGATTGAAAGAGGAGGAGGCTACATGCTTATATAGGGCTCAAAACTCTAACCCTAGGGGGGTGTTGCCTAAGTAAAATTATTTCCTTACCCCTCCTATAGCCGCCCTGCCTTAATAGGGATGGACGGTGGCTAAGATGGCTCTGTGGCCAACTATACCTACTAGAAACTCTGGCCGACCAGCCCAGTAAAGGGGGCGGTGGCCAGTAAGCCCTAAGGCCCCAAAATAAACCCTAGCCACACTTCTTTATAGGATAGATGTGGCTAGGTGGGGTTTTATTACAAATCTCACAGAGTTTTTATTAACTATTTCTAGGGTGATTAGAACCTAACCCTGTTGGGTCCTATCAAGCTCGCCCTCTTTGAATCAGCCTTGTTCTCAAGACTAAAGGTCCATGAACTTTGGGAATCGGGTCTTCAGCTCCTTATAAGACTCCCATGTGGCATCTTCAAGTGGTAAGTTGTTCCAATGCACTAATACTTCAGTTGAGAGACGTCGACGATGCATCACAATCCTCCGATCAAGTATGGCTTATGGTTGAGCTTGAATCTCACCATCATTTATAGTGTTCGGCAACTGGGTTTGGGCCGACTCATGCTCTCCCAGTTTAGGCTTCAAGCAAGATGCATGGAAGACGTGATGGATCTTAGCATCTTCTGGTAGCTTCAATCTATATGCCATGGCCCCAATATGCTCCAAGATCTGATATGATCCATAGAATCCAAGAGATAGCTTCATCGATGCTCTAGTGTTGATTGACAACTACTTGTATGGTTGTAGGCGACGGTAGACCCAATCTCCTACTGAAAATTTTTGCTCTCTTCGATGAGTGTCGGCTTGCTGCTTCATGCAGGCTTGGGCGCAGTTAAGTTATCCTTCAGTAGCTATAGAAGCTTATCCCTATCAATTAAGTCTTGGTCGACCCGATCTACTTTGGTCGCACCAATTATATATTTAGGTATTACAAGAGGCGGTCGACCATACAATACTTCATAGGGGGTACATTTGGTTGATGAATAATAAGTTGTGTCATACCACCATTCGGCCCAAGGAAGCCACTTTGTCTACACTTTTGGACGATCACTGGTGAAGCATTATAGATAAGCCTCAAGGCATTTGTTCACCACTTCTATTTGGTCGTCCATTTGTGGATGATAGGTTGTGCTCATCTTTAGTTGGGTGCCCTGTAATTGGAAGAGTTTGGTCCAAAATTTGCTTGTAAACACCCTGTCACGGTCGCTCACAATCGACCTTGGCATCACATGCAGTTTAACAATATTTTTCGCAAAGAGTTGAGCAATACTGACAGCGGTATAAGGGTGTCTCACAACATAGAAATGAGCATATTTTGTTAAACGATCTACCACCACAAAGATTATACTTTTATCTTGTGATAGTGGTAGCCCTTTAATAAAGTCCTTGGATATGTTAGTCCATGCCGAATTTGGTATAGGTAATGGCTGCAACTTTCCCGGACCTCCCACTGTTTCACCCTTTTGTTGTTGGCATATATCACATTTAGATACATAATCATAAATATATCATTTCATGCCTCTCCAAAAGAAGTTTTGTTTCACCCTCTTGTATGTTCTTAGAAATCTAGAGTTCCCTACTGAAGGTGAAGAGTGTATGTCATGTAAAATAATTTTGATGCAAGTGCAAGAAGGAACAATCACAATTCGGCCTTTGTAGCGTAGGTCCTTTGAATCCCAAGTGTAGTGGCCCACGGGACCCGGATCCTTCTCCAATTTCTCTATGATTTCTTGAGTCTCTGGGTCATTCTTCCATTCTTCCCTAATGCCCTCGAGTAAGTCGGTGGAAGGAAGGCGATGGCTGAAATTTTGGCTTGCTCTGGTAGCCGAGATAGAGCATCTACAATATCATTATTTTTCCCCTTTCGATAAACAATTTCATAATCAAAACCAAGGAGTTTTGTCACCCATCTTTGCAGCTCCAGGTATGATATTTTTTACTCCAAGAAGTATTTAAGACTTCAATGGTCAGTCTTAATCTGAAAGCGTTAGCTGATCAAGTAGGGTCTTCACTTCGTGACGGTGTGCACGATCGCAAGCATCTCCTTGTCGTACATGAACATTTTATGGTAATGCCCTTGACAATTCTAGAAATTTCGAGCATGTCCTAATTTTCAGAAAAATAATTAATTAAATAGTTTAATTAATTATTATATATATCTAGTAATCCTACATATGATGTGATGTACATGTGATGTATGACGTGGATGGATGATCGTGAGCCATGTGTTATGATGTGTATAATTGTGATCATTATTATTATTATTGGGGCCTGTGAGACTACGTTTATCTCGTTTATTGTTTGGTCTACGTGCTTGTGATTATTTGTAATTACATGGAGAGGTGCAGCAGGAGCGTGGAGATGACAGCGGGACCCACAATGCTGTGGTGGAAGATCACGACGCATGGTGATGCGATGATCCGACGGAACCGATAATGACGAGATCAACAATCACAGAGCATGGAGATGCGCCAATGCACACATAGATCCTATTATGAGTGATTAGGCCCATTGGCTCGGGCTTAATCATATTAGGTCACGACTCATGATCATCTGGTGTGGCTTGCATATGTGATGTGTTATACGCCTACTATATATATATATATATATATATATATATATATATATATATATATATATATATATATATATATATATATATATATATATATATATATATATATATTTGCATGCGATGTCGATATATATTAAATATGTATGTGTGTGACACGACATATTAGGAGACCGATAGGAAACAAAAACCCCTCGTACGATAATATTAAGTCGGTAAGCGTGAGGCAATAAGATTGACCCACGTGGCCTTCCATCGTTATAGGAAGAAATTGAATCACGACATAGGTCGAGTTGGTCGAGTCCCTCGAGGCTCACCTATCTACGTGATTGAGTTCTTGCCTATGACATAGAGATGTCACAGGTGACCTGAGGACATGATATGCTTGGTCGAGTCCCTCGAGGACATATCATCGAATCAGACTCATCTTGTAACGATGGTGATGACTTAACTGAACGTCATGGTTGGTCGAGTCCCTCGAGACCATGATGATTTGGAGGCCGAACGTGACGGGAATCATAAGGAGTTATGATTGGCAAGAGTTGTCTACCTTTTGGGCTTAGTGCAATTGGTCGAGTCCCTCAAGGTTGCACTAAGATGCCAATTGGATCCCGATCCCCACTAGGAGTCTACCGGAGACTTCCGTCTCACATGTCGAGGGTGTCGCATGATTCGCTAAGAAAATAGTGGGAGTATATTAAGATAAAAGTCCATATCTTAATTAGTATTTTCTGCAGAATCTACATGTTATTTAATTTATGCTATATCTTGCTCGTTGCTTATAAAACCCCTATGTGGCATACTTGATGCCAACCACCTCATTGGTCCAAAAGCTCCGCAATTTGAGAATTGTTCTCACGGAAGAGAAAATCATATATGTCCTTAACATGATTGTGCCCACGCTGGAGGAAAGGATAAGCGAGGATGAGATTGCTCGCTTTGTGAAGTATATAGATAGTCCTAGAGGATAACCTGTGCATTGATCTTATACTTCAGTCCCTACCACATTCTTTTTCTTACTTCATCATGAATTTTAACATGAGCAAGTTTGAGGTGACTCTCCCTGAGCTCTTCAATATGTTGAGAGAAGCTGAGAGTGCCATCAAGAAGGAGAAGCCAGTTCTCTATATTGGTGAGACAAAAAAGAAAAGGAAGGCCAGCAAGATCCTTAAGAAGGGCAAGGGCAATGAAAGACCAGGTAAGGCAAAGGTTGCCAAGAAAAACCCGGCAAAGGACAAAGGACAATGCTTCCACTATGGCCAAGACGGACATTGGAAGAGGAACTGTAAGGACTACCTTGCAGAGAAGGCGAGACAGAAGCTTAGAGAAGTTTCATATATATTCATGATCAGTCTCCACTTGTCAGATTTTCATGATAACACATGGATATTGGATACTGGGAGTATTTATCATATCTGTAATTCGTTACAGGTTATGGCAAGACCTAGGAGATTGGCTAGAGTCGAGATGAACCTCAAGATGGGCAATGAAGTAAGAGTTGCTGCAGTTGATGTTGGAGAGGTCACCCTATATCTGCCTGGTGGAGCTATTATTGCATTAGATGCATGCTATTTTGTTCCCTCTATCATCAAAAATATTATTTCTATCTCTTGTTTGACAATTAATGGATATAAATTAGTTTTTAAGAATAATAGATGTTCAATAATAATGGATGATAAGATCATCACTAGAGGGACCCTAATAAATGGCTTATATGTGTTAGACACTTTTCCACATATCATGAATATAAATATGTCTAAGAGGAAAAGAGATGAGGTGAATAATGCATACCTATGACATTGTAGGCTAGGACATATACATGAGGGAATGATTCAAAAGTTGTTGAAAGATGGATACTTAGATCCATTTGACTATGAAACATATGCAACTTGCAAACATTGCCTTCGTGAGAAGATGACCAACTCTCCTTTTAGTGAAACTAGAGAGAGAGCCACCGAGTTATTGGAACTCATACATAGTGATGTATGTGGTCCCATGTCGACTCAAGCTATAGGTGGTTACTCATACTTTATTACATTCACTGATGATTTCTCTAGGTATGGACATGTGTACTTAATGAAGTACAAATCTGAGGCCTTCGAGAAATTCAGGGAATATAAGAATGAGGTAGAGAACCAAATTAGAAAGAGTATTAAGACTCTTCGATCAGATCGAGGAGGAGAGTACTTGAGTACAGAGTTCACTCATTTTCTCAGGGACAATGAGATTCTATCCCAGTGGACACCTCCTTATACACCTCATCCAATCCTCTATTCACTGAAGCATCCACCATATGTGTGTGACCTAGCCTACAATGCCATAGGTATGTATTATTCACCTCATCTCTTTTCCTCTTAGACATATTTATATTCATGATATGTGGAGAAGTGTCTAACACATATAAGCCATTTATAAGGGTCCCTCTAGTGATGATCTCATCATCCATAATTATTGAACAACTATTATTCTCAAAAACTAATTTATATCCACTAATTGTCAAACAAGAGATGGATATAATATTTTTGATAATAGAGAGAACAAAATAGCATGCATCCAATGCAATAATAGCTCTACCAAGCAGATGTAGGGTGACCTCTCCAACAGCAACTGCAGCAACTCTTGCTCCATTGCCCATCTTGAGGTCCATCTCGCCTCTAGCCAATCTCCTAGGTCTTGCCAGAACTTGCAATGAATTACAGATATGAAAAATACTCTCGGTATCCAATACCCATATGTTATCATGAAAATCTGACAAGTGGAGACTGATCATGAATATACCAGAAGCTTCTCCAAGCTTTTGTCTTACCTTCTCTGCAAGGTAGTCCTTGCAGTTCCTCTTCTAATGTCCGCTTTGGCCATAGTGGAAACATTGTCCTTTATGCTTTCCTGGGTATTTCTTGGCAACCTTTGTCTTACTTGGTCTTTCTTTACCCTTGCCCTTCTAAGGGTCTTGCTAGCCTTCCTTCTCCAATTGATCTCACTAATATAGAGAACTGACTTATCTTTCTTGATGGTACTCTTAGCTTCCCTCAATATGTTGAGGAGCTCAGGTAGAGTCACCTCAAACTAGTTCATATTAAAGTTAATAATGAACCATGAAAAAGAATCTGGTAGGGACTGAAGTATAAGATCAACATATAGGTTATTCTTTAGGACTATCTTTATACTTCACAAAGCGAGCGATCTCATCCTCGCTTATCCTTTCCTCCAGTGTGGGCACAATCATGTTAAGGACATATATAATTTTCTCTTTCATGAGAACAATTCTCAAATTACGGAGCTTTTGGACCAATGAGGCGGTTGGCATCAAGTATGCCACATAGGGATTTTGCAAGCGATAAATAAGATATAACATAAATTAAATAACATGTAGACTTTACAGAAAATACTAATTAAGATATAGACTTCTATCTTAATGTACTCCCACTATTTTCCTAGCGAATCACGCAACACTCTCGACACGTGAGACGGAAGTCTCCGGCAGACTCCTAGTGGGGATCGGGATCCAATTGGCATCTTAGTGCAACCTCGAGGGACTCGACCAAGTATACTAAGCCCAAAAGGTAGGCAACTCTTGCCAATCATAACACCTTGTGATTCCTGTCATGTTCGGCCTCTGAATCATCACAGTCTCGAGGGACTCGACCAACCATGACGTTTAGTTAAGTCATCACCATCGTTACAAGATGAGTCTGATTCAATGATATGCTCTCGAGGGACTCGACTAAGCATACTATGTCCTCAGGTCACCGGTGACAACTCTATGTTGTGGGCAAGAACTCGATCACGTAGATAGGTGAGTCTCGAGGGACTCGACTAACTCAATTTCTTCCTATAACGATGGAAGACCACGTGGGTCAATCTTATTACCTCACACTTACCGACTTAATATTATCTTAGAAGGGGTTTTTATTTTCTATCGGTCTCCTAATATGTCGTGTCACACACATACATATTTAATATATATCTACATCGCATGTAAATATATATATATATATATATATATCTAGTAGGTGTATAACACATCACACATGCAAGCCAAATCGAATGATCATAAGTCGTCACCTAATATGATTAAGCCCGAGCCAATGGGCCTAATCACTCATAATAAAATCTATGTGTGCATTAGCGCATCTCCATGCCCTGTGATTGTTGATCTTGTTATCATCGATTTTGTCGGATCGTCGCATCACCATACGTCGTGATCTCCCGCCACGGCATCGTGGGTCCCACTATAACCTCCACGCTCCCGCTGTGCCTCTCCATGTAATTACAAATAATCAGAGGCACGTAGGCCCAACAATAAACGAGAAAAATGTAGGCTCGTAAGCCCCAATAATAATAATAATCACAATTACACACATCACAATACATGACTCATGATCATCCATCCACAACATACATCACATCATATGTAGGATTACTAGATATATATAATAATTAATTAAACTATTTAATTAAATATTTTTTCTAAAAATCAGGATATGCTCGGAATTTTCAAAATTATCAAGGGTATTTTTGTAATTATGATTGAGAGGACAGTCCTCGAAATTTTTAGAATTGTTGAAGGCATTTTCGGAATTCTACAAATGAGGACAATTCTCAGAATTTTCAAAAATCAGAAGGGCAGGATCATCCTTTTACATAAAAGGATGCCCTAGCCCTCTCCTTGCCCCCATATGCGCTACCGCCGCTGCCCTGCGCAGGTGGCGACGTTGCACGTCGTCAGCGTGGGCAGCCGCCCCTACAGCAGGCACTGCTGCCTTCGGGCAGCACCTCGCGGGCTGGCGACGCCGCCTCGCGCGGGCGCTGCCCCTGTTGGCGGCCGCCCTTGTAGGCGGCAACCCTGGCCGCGGGGCTGCCCCTTGCAGTGGGCAGTCGCCACCTGCGGCCTGGCCACGGGCGGCTGCCCCTTGCGATCGCACTGTGGTCAACAGGCCCTTGCGGGCTGGCCGTTGGCGGCAGCCCCTTGCAGGTTGACCGCAATCGTCCAAGCCCGCGGGTGGCCGCAGCCCCTACAGATGGCCACTCCTTGCAGGGGGCCTGGCCGCATCCGGTCGCCCCCTTGCGGTCGCGCCGTGGGCAGCAGGCCCTTACGGCTTGGCCGCTAGCGGCAGCCCCTTGCGGGTTGGCCACAGTCGTTCGTGCCCGCGGGGCTGCTGCCACTACGGGTGGCCGCCCCTTACAAGGGGGCCTTGGCTACAGCTGGCCGCCCCCTTGCAGGTGGTCGGCCGCCCTTGCAAGGGGGCTGGCCGTCGCCATGCCCGGCTGCCCCTTGCAAGGGCTTCCTTCGCTGCGAAAATGCAGCAAGAACGCGTAGAACGATTCTACGCGATTCAATCTCATCACACGCAGTTTAAAACTAATCTTTTGCACAAAAAACTTGGCTCTGATACCACTGTTGGGAAACCTCAATAGGTGCATCACATGCACAGCGGAAATCAAAACAAAAAAAATCGGTTTCCCACGCAAATCAAATCGTCGTGCAAATGATTCGGGTCACGAGAAAAATCACAAAAATAAAAAAATCTGCGATTGTGAGAGATTGATTTTACCTAGGGAGATCGTATATCCCTGTATTCTAGATCCGGATGGAGAAGATGAAGGAGGTCAAGCGTCCTCCTCTCTAGCGGTATCCACACGATAGATCTCTACAGCAAAACTCCTCCAATCTGGTCTTGCAACTCTTGTTCAAAGGGAGGGAGGAGAATAGGAGGTGGTGGCTAACGCTATAGCCTATCAACCATGAGTCTCCCCTCCTATTTATAGAGAGCCATCAAAAAACCCTAGGGCTCCTGCCTTAGTGGGTATTGTATCTCTATCCAATAACTCACTAATCTTGCATTATTGGATCTCTATCCAATAATCTCCTTAGGCCTCTAATTGGGCCTTAAGCAAGGAGCCCATTAGTATAGGGTCTCATCTAATGAGAATAAGGGCTAATTGGATCTTCATCCAATCCTCTATTCGCTGAAGCATCAACCATGTGTGTGTGACCCGCTAGGCCTGATACCGAGCTGGCCGTGAGTCACTCCCATCAGAACTCCTTCTGATATAGTGAATTATTATCCTTATAATAATTCACTCGACTCATCAACTATGGACGTACTTGGCTACTACGCCATAGTCCCCAAACGGTACAAGGGGATCGAATCCGTCGGACTTGTCTGTCCACAGTTACCATGTATCTATAATCCCTCATCCAAATTAGAGACCGTATATTGGACATAGTACTGTCAGGTCACATACAAAATTAGTTTGTCTTGCTCTATTCGGATTCTACCGGAGAACTCCTCTTACAATCTGAATGACCCTGGCTAGGGATTTGTTTGAGCAATCATATTTGGGATATTCCTCTCGTGATACCGAGAGTGGATGATCCTTTATTGACACTCAATTGCCTTCATAAGGTTGGCTACCAATCTCGATAACCAGTTGTACCAGATCTGAAACTTTCCAAACCTGTAAGTCTAGCGTCAAAGAAAGAAGTACTCATACAAGGCATTCTTGGTGTCTCAAGTCTAAGGACCAGATACACAACTGGGACTATGAAATTACTGTCTGACATTAGGTATCATTAACCATATAGCATTTCATAAGCAGATCGATCAATGAACTCATTCTCTAATGAGCACATATATTATATCCTTAGTGTCTCCACACAAGTGGCTATGAGACCAGCCACCTCCATCATATGGATGGGTATATAGTACACCGGTCTGTCCGGTTATCTTGATGTTCCTCTCTAGTAACCTATGACCGGGATTATTTAGGATCTATGTTTAAAGGTGAATCGATCTCATTATCGTGATCTCATCATGATCCAATTCCCATTGCATAGAACCAAGGACATCACAAGATATATGCTACATATAATAGTATGTGAGAATAGCCAATATTAATCATAAGCAAAAAGATCACACAGCGTTTCACACGTGCCATCACTCACGTGATTGGCTTGCAGGGCACCTGTAACCAGCAATAAGTGGCTAGGTGGGGTGTTATGACAATCTCACAGGGTTTATTAATTACTTCTAGGGTGATTAGGACTTAACCCTGCTAAAATCCTATCACCCTATTGCTAGATGAATTGACAGATGTTTTCACTGAGCAACGTGGGCTTCCCCTAATCGATCGTATGATCATCGCATCCCTATATTACCGAGCAAACCTTCAGTAAATTTGAGACTGTACCTCTATCTTCACTTATAGAAGGACGAGATTGAGAACATCATTAAGGAGATGCTCAACATCGGAGTAATTCGACCATGCTGCAGCCCTTACTCCTCACCGGTGTTGCTAGTGTGCAAGAAGGATAGTATATGACGGATGTGCATTGATTACCGGGCTTTGAACGCCATCACCGTCAAAGATAAATACCCTATACCAGTAGTAGATGAACTCTTGGATGAACTAAAAGGAGCCCGAGTCTTCACTAAATTGGATCTCAATTCCGGATACCATCAGATTCGAGTATACACTGAAGATGTTCTGAAAACTGCATTCCACACACATAATGACCACTACGAGCTTTTGGTAATGCCCTTCGGACTTACGAATGCTCCTTCTACTTTTCAAAGCTTGATGAACGATATTTTTTGGAGGTTTCTATGCAAGTTCGTGTTGGCATTTTTTTATGATATCCTCATTTATAGTCCTACACTTAATATGCATTTTCAGCACTTACGAACTATCTAACGATTCTTCAGGAGAATACCCTTTATGTTAAACAATCAAAGTGTAACTTTTTACAGTGTAAAGTAGAGTATCTAAGACACATTATATTAGAGGATGGAATGGTAGTAGACCCGACAAAGATTGAAGCAATGCAAAGATGGCTGAGACCTACAAATATAAAATTACTGTGCGGCTTCCTTGGACTCACGGGCTACTAACAGAAATTTGTAAAAGATTATGGCAAGATCAATGCCCCACTCACGTCCCTACTGAAGAAAGACTCCTTCTTATGGTTGGATAAAGCTTCAACAGCCTTTGAACGACTCAAGGCATCCATGATGACGACGTCGGTCCTAGCACTGCTCGATTCAATCGCACCTTCATGATTGAGGCCGACACGTCCGGAGTTGGAATTGGGGCTGTTCTTATGCAATATGGTCGACTCCTAATTCACACCAAGGCTTCCCCCACACTCCACACGAGATTTTTAAAGGGGATACTAATTGCTACCAAATTTAAAATTTGGTTGGATGCAGGTCCATGGCACGAAAGAGGAGTAACCCTAGAAGAATTATAATCTATGCTCACACCAGATTGGGCTCTCATAACCCTGAAACATACTAGAGGGCAGTCACCATTCCAAAAGAAATGTTGGCTATTACTAAAGGCTAACCACATGGCAACACATGCAAAGAAGAAATGACCGCCCGACAAACTACAGAATGGATGAAAAATTGTAGATTGAGTTTTCCTACACCTCCAACCCGATCAGCAGGAAACTCAATCCTTAAGGAAGTGGTCTCCCTATTTCTTTGGGCCTTGCAAAATTGGGGATCACATTGGGACCCTAACCTGGAGATCAAATACGCGCACCAGATTAAGATTACAGTTGATCCTTCAGGTATCCCACCTCAAATGGAAATTTAAAGAAGATAACTCAGCTCAAATCCTTCTAACTGACACCTGAGCTTATGAGAAGGCCAAAGTTCAGTTGATGATCGCATGAGAATCATATGAGGAGCTGAAGACCCGATTCCCTAATTTTATAGATCCTCAGTCTTGAGGATAAGGCTGATTCAAAGAGAGCGGGCTTGATAAGACTCCAGTAGGATTGAGTCCTAATCACCCTAGAAGTAATTAATAAGAACCCTGTGAGATTGTAATAAAACCCCACCTAGTCACTTCTATCCTATGAAGAAGTGTAGCCAGGGTTTATTTTGGGGCCTTAGGGCTTCCTAGCCGCTAACCCCCTTACTGGGCTAGTCGACTAGGGTTTCTAGCAGAGGGGCATGGTTTGTGCAGCCACATAGGCCGCCACCCCTTTATTTAGGCATGGTCGCTATAGGAGGGGCAAAAGGGAGAATTCACTTAGGAAGCACCCCCTAGGGGTAGGGTTTTTAGTCCTATATAAGCTTATAGCCTCCACCTCTTTTAATATAGCAAGATCAATTCTATTTCAGCATTATTGGCCGATCCTAGGAGAGAGGAACCCCTATAGTGTGATGGGAGTAAAATAGGAATCAACTTTGTATACGAACAAATACTAGCAGACTGTCACACACAGCAGAATGAAACAGAAATCACAATCAGATGAACACCAAGATTTACGTGGAAAACCCCTTCAACTCGAAGGGTAAAAACTACGGGACAAGCCAAAGAAAATCCACTATCAAAATAATGAATATACAGATCTCAAGGCTTCTTGCCCAAGCCCAAAGCAATAGCCACAAGAGAATCACAGGGATATAAGGACTGTAATCCTAAGCACAATATCCAAAACCTTCCCAAGAGATCACAGTAAGAATCCACTGCAAACTGATCTAACCTGAGATTTGAATGATTGAGAATAGTCTTTTCCTGCCCTTGTCTTCTTCCCTTTCCTGGATCTCTTATTTTCTGGCCTCTATTGTCAATCTGCAGTCTTCTTTCTTTCTCCCACGTTTTCAGCCGATGTTGCTCTCTTAATCTCAACCCTAGCCATATAATCTAGGTTTTAGGTTAATATAAGTGAGGTTTTGGGCTGTGGGCTTCACTAAAGCCTATTATGGGCTGAATCTAGGCCATCTGCCCAACAACCTCCCCCTTCAGCCCATAAGGGAGGGTGTCTCATGACTCTTCAATGTGAAGCCATGTCGATCAACTGTCGGCACATCTCCTGTCTCTCTTTCGGTAAAGCCTTTGTCAACATGTCTGCCCCATTATCATCTGTGTGAATTTTCTGAAGCTGTAACTGCTTCTCTTCAAGCACATTTCTGATCCAGTGGTACCTGACATCTATATGCTTTAACTTGGAATGAAATGTTGGGTTCTTGCATAAATGGATGGCACTCTGGCTGTCACAATACACCATATAATTTTCTTGTTTCAGCCTCAATTCTTGTAAGAATCCTTTCATCCATAATATTTCTTTGCAAACCTCTGTAGCAGCAATATATTCTGCCTCTGTGGTGGAGAGAGCAATACACCTTTGTAATCTGGACTGCCATGACACAGCTCCCTCTGCAAAAGTAAGTACAAAACCTGATGTGGACTTCCTTGTGTCAATATCTCTTGTCATATCTGCATCTGTGTAACCTGTCAATACAGGTGGTCCATCTCCAAAGCTTAAACAAACTTTAGAACTTCCTCTGAGATATCTAAAAATCCACTTCACTACTGCCCAATGCTCTTTACCTGGATTTGCAAGAAATCTACTAGTAACACCCACTGCATATGCGATGTCTGGCCTCGTACATACCATTGCGTACATTAAACTTCCAACTGCTGAAGCATAAGGAACCTTTTGCATTTTCTCCTTCTCCTCATCACTTGACGGACTCTGATCTGAGCACAACTTGAAGTGACCTGCAAGAGGAGAACCAACTGGCTTTGCATTACTCATACTGAACCTATCCAATACCTTCTCAATGTATTTCTCCTGTGACAACCAAATCTTTCTCTTTCTTCTGTCACGAGAAATCTGCATGCCCAGTATTTGCTTTGCTGGCCCCATGTCCTTCATTGCAGAAGACTCACTCAGGTCCTTCTTCAACCTGTCAATCATAGACATATCTTTCCCAAGGATAAGCATATCATCAACATAAAGTAAGAGAATAATAAAATCCTCACCAAACTGTTTGATGTACACACAATGATCTGAAGCTGTTCTTTTATATTTATTTTCAATCATAAATGAATCAAACTTTTTATACCATTGTCTTGGAGCTTGCTTCAGCCCATACAAGCTCTTCTTCAACTTGCAGACAAGATTTTCTTTACCTTTGACTTTGAAGCCTTCTGGTTACTCCATATAAATTTTCTCCTCCAAATCACTATGAAGGAAAGCTGTTTTCACATCTAACTGTTCAATCTCTAAGTCTAGGTTAGCAGCAATACCAAGAGCAACACGGATATAAGACATTTTAACAACAGGAGAAAAAATTTCTTCAAAGTCAATAACTTTCTTTTGACCAAAGCCTTTCACAACCAATCTAGCTTTATACTTTGGTTGAGAACAATATTCTTGAGTCTTCAACCTGAAAACCCACTTGTTCTTCAATGCCTTACTTCCCTCTGGTAGTTGCACTAAATCATATGTGTGGTTCTTCTGCAGAGAACCCATCTCTTCCTGCATAACAATAAACCACTTCATTTTCTGCTCACTTTCAACTGCTTCCTGGTAACTCTCTGGTTCACCTGCATCAGTAAGCATCACATACTCATCTGTAGAGTATCTTTTGGAAGGTTGACATTGTCTAGAAGATCTTCTTAACTGATGTTCTGTGGGAACTTGCTCTCTTTCTTCTTCTTGCTCAACATGTCCTGCAAGTAGATCAACATCTAGCTCTACACCATCTTCCTGCACATCTCCCCCATCACCCTGATATACTGGAGGAATAATTGGGTCACAGTCTACAAATTCCTCTACAGAAGTCTTAGCTGGTGTCTCCTTCTTCAAATCCTCAATGGTTTGATTCTCAAAGAAAACAATATCTCTGCTTCTGAACACCTTCTGCTTTTCTGGATCCTAAAGCCTGTAACCAAACTGATCATGTGAGTAACCAAGAAAAATACACTCTTTTGTCTTACCATCCTGCTTGGACCTTTCATTGTTTGGAACATGTGCAAATGCACGACAACCAAACACTCTTAAATGTCTATAAAAGATATCTTTCCCTGACCATACATGCTCTGCAACATCACCATCTAGAGCTGTACATGGTGATAAGTTGATTACATCAACTGTAGTCCTCAAAGCCTCATCCCAAAACCTTTTGGGTAGCTTGGCCTGTGAAAGCATACATCTGATCTTTTCCATGATGGTGCGGTTCATCCTCTCTGCAATTGCATTATGCTGAGGCGTACCAGGGACTGTCAACTCATGCTGGATGCCATGTGACCTGCAATAATCATTAAATAATCCAGTGTACTCACCACCATTATCTGATCTTATACATTTCAATTATCTTTCTGTCTCCCTTTCAACTCTGGCATGAAACTCTTTGAAGACATTAATAACCTGATCTTTAGTCTTCAAAGTATAGGCCCAAACTTTCCTAGAAAAGTCATCTATAAAAGTAACAAAATAAAGTGCACCATTGATACTAGGAACATTAACAGATCCACCAGGAGTTTTTGTCATCAAAGGACCACACACATCTGTATAGACACGGTCCAAGGCATGTATTTTTCTAGATAAGGCAAGACTAACAAAGGAAACTCTATGTTGTTTACCAGCCAAACAATCAATACAAGGGTTCAAACGCATACCTCTGAAGTATGGTAATACCTCTCTCTTAGAAAGTTCTTGCAGCCCCTTCTCGCTCATGTGTCCTAGTCGCCTATGCCACAACTCCATGCTGAAGTCTTTCTCTATAGCATTCAACTGCTCACCACAAGCTTTAGCCTGCAATCTGTACAATGTATGATATTTCTTCCCATTAGCTACAATAAGAGAACCCTTACTGAGCTTCCACTGCCCTCTATGAAATCTGACATCAAAGTCTTCATCGTCCAGCCTTCCAACTGAAATTAAATTCAGTCTTAAGTCAATCACATGTCTCACATCCTTAAGCACCAACTTGCAACCAAGGTTGGTCTTTATATGGATATCTCCCATGCCAATGATGTTTGCTGTGCCATAGTTGCCCATCTTGACAACACCAAAATTTCCAGACCTGTAAGTAGCAAAGAACTCCCTCCGTGGTGTAGCATGATAAGAAGCACCTGTGTCAATTATCCACTCGAGATCCTGACACACACAAGAAAAAATATCATCAGAAGTAGACAAAATCAAATAATCACCACCTTGTACTGTAGCTGTGATATTCTCTTTTGACTCTGTATGCTCCACTTCTTTCCCCCTTTTCTTGTTCTTCTTAGGTTGCTTGCACTGATTCTTGTAATGTCCTTTCTCACCACAATTGTAGTAAACAATATCTTTCCTTGACCTTGACTTGCTTCTACTCACACGTGAACCACTTCTATCCTTTGACTTTGACCTTCCTTTGTTCTCTGAGACAAGTGCTTGTGAATCAATCTGAGAAGTTGCTGAATTTTTTCTCCTTAACTCCTCATTCAACAAACTGCTTGTTACTTGACTCATGGTGACAATACCATCTGGTGCCGAATTACTAAGGGAAACCACCAGTGTCTCCCAACTTTCTGGCAAAGAACTGAGAAGTAACAATGCCTGCAACTCATCATCAAGAGATATTTTCATAGAGGATAACTGGTTAGTAATACTCTGCATTTTATTCAAATGCTCAGGAATAGAAGTACCATCTTTATATTTCAAGTTCACAAGTTTTCTGATTAGAAAAGCTTTGTTGCCAGCCGTTTTTCTTTCATAAAGACCTTCTAACTTTTTCCAAAGAGAGTATGCAGAACATTCAGTAGAAACATGGTGAAAGACACTATCATCTAGCCATTGTCGAATAAAGCCAACTATTTTTCGATCTAACCTCTTTCACTCATCATCTGTCATAGATGTGGGCTTTGCACTATCTCCTTGCAAAGGTCCATATAAATCTTTGCAATACAAGAGATCTTTCATTCTTGGTTTCCATATCATCCAATTGTTTCCGTTTAAACTAATCATGCGAGAAATATTACCGGCCTCCATGTTCAGATACAAAAGATTAAATACCACCAAAACCCTGCTCTGATACCAGTTGATGGGAGTAAAACAGGAATCAACTTTGTATACGAACAAATACTAGCAGACCGTCACACACAGCGAAATAAAACAGAAATCATAATCAGATGAACACCAAAATTTACGTGAAAAACCCCTTCAACTCGAAGGGTAAAAACCACGGGACAAGCCAGAGAAAATTCACTATCAAAATAATGAATATACAGATCTCAAGGCTTCTTGCCCAAGCCCAAAGCAATAGCCACAAGAGAATCACAGGGATACAAGGACTATAATCCTAAGCACAATATCCAAAACCTTCCCAAGAGATCACAGTAAAAATCCACTGCAAACTGATCTAACCTGAGATTTGAATGATTGAGAATAGTCTTTTCCTGCCCTTGTCTTCTTTCCTTTCCTGGATCTCTTGTTTTCTAGCCTCTACTGTCAATCTGCAGTCTTCTTTCTTTCTCTCACGTTTTCAGCCGCCGCTGCTCTCTTAATCTCAACCCTAGCCACCTAATCTAGGTTTTAGGTTAATATAAGTGAGGTTTTGGGCTATGGGGTTCACTAAAGCCCATTATGGGCTGAATCTGGGCCATCTGCCCAATATAGTGTTCCAAGGGTTAATCCCCCTCAAAGATCAAATTCTATATAGCTCATTCTGGGGTTCTATCATTTCGCCACCTACTCATCTGAGTAGAAAGTGCATAACACCATGTACTACATACTTCATTCCTTCATCGAACACTCTTGCATCGACCTAAAGTCTTATACTTTTGGCTATCTTGATGAGAAGTTCATTAGCATTGATCTTATGAAGTTTCATAGCCTCGGGTCATGGCTTGTGTAGCCACTTAGGCCGCCGCCCCCTTTTATAAGGCACGGTAGCTATATGAGAGGCAAAAGGGAGAAATCACTTAGGAAGCACCCGTCTAGGGCTAGGGTTTTGAGCCCTATATAAACTTGTAGCTCCACCTCTTTTAATAAAGCAAGATCAGTTAGTTCTATTTCAGCCTTGTTGGCCGACCCTAGGAGGGAGGAACCCCTATAGTGTTCCAAGGGTTGATCTCCCTCAAAGATCAAGTTCTATAAAGCTCCTTCTGAGGTTTTATCATTCTGCCACCTACTTATCTGAGTAGAAAGGGCATAGCACCATGTACTGTATATTTCATTCCTTCGTCGAACACTCTTGCATCGACCCGAAGTCCCCTACTTTTGGCTATCTTGATGAGAAGTTCATTAGCATTGATCTTACGAAGTTTCATAGCCTCTACTCTTTAGTGTTGTCTTGGCACTTAGAATTTTCATATATATTCTTCATCTCCTTAGTTCTTTTCATGATCAAGCGCTCTCCATCTATGAAAGCAAGGAATCGATGATTCTATGGAAGTCTCATTTTTGTGATATTATGACACTGCTATGCCCATAGCCTCACTATCTGTTTTCTCACATCTGTGTCCTTTTCTTCATAATCAGTAGATCTGCCTCTGTGACACTCTGATACTCCTCCAAGTCCACCTCCATTATAATCGACACTTGGTTTTATGTAGCTATGTCCATCTCGACTCATCCTTGCTTCCTCACCCCTTTCGATTACCTGCTTCAACACCTTTGTGTTCTCTTAACAGTTTTCCTTAGTCAATAGAAAGACTATAACTCTTATACATAGCCTCTGCCATCATGTTATAGAGCTCATGCCTATCTATTCTCCTTTATATCCTTGGTAGTAACATTCGCTCACATGATTTTATCCTCTGATCTATTGGGCTTCCTTAAGCAAATATGAGCTATGGAGTAATCTAACCCTCCAAGCACTCTAATAATATCTCTATATTATCAAATCCTTCCCATCTAATTCACTAGTACTTGTGCTCAAAATTTCTCTTGAAGGTGCATAGCCCCCAATATACTAATGACCAAGGCTTTTCTTAGATCTAAAATTTGATATAAAATTTGATACACATAGAGAAGACTCATGATAGAACCCTAACAATGTCAAGTCCATATCTATTGAGTCATGTTCTCTATTGAGTTATGTTGGTCGGTCCAATCAAGTCAATAAGGAGTCTAAACTCAACTAGGAGTTAGAATTTGGCTAGGAGTCTATTTGATTAGGAGTCCAAGTAGGAGACTAATTGAGTAGGAGTCTGTTTTAGGAATCTAACTTCAATTAGGAGTTGGATTGGAGTCCCTATAAATAAGGGTGTATGATAGAACCCCAGAAGGAGCTCTATATATTTTGATCCTTGAGGGGGATCAACTCTTGGAACGCTGTAGGGATTCCTCCCTCCTAGATTCAGCACAAGGCTAAAATAAAATTGATAATTACTTCATAAAAAGAGGTGGAGGCTACATGCTTATATAGGGCTCTAAACCCTAGCCCTAGGGGATACTTGCCAAACTAAATTGACCCTTTTGCCCCTTTTATAGCCTACATGTCTTAGAGGGAATAGGTGGCGGCTAGGTTGTCTCTATAGCCGACCTAAGCAGGGGAAAACTCTGGCTGACCAGCCCAGTAAAGGGGGTGATGGCTACTAAACCCTAAGGCCCCAATCTAAACCTTAACCACACTTCTTTATATGATAGAAGTGGCTAGGTGGGGTTTTATTACAATTTCACAGGATTTTATTTGACTACTTCTAGGGTGATTAGGACCTAATCCTGTTGGAGTCTTATCAAACTTGTCCTCTTAAAATCAGCCTTCTCCTTAAGACTGAGGTTCCATAAACTCAGGGAACCGGGTCTTCAGCTCCCATCAGGTCAGGTGTCAATTGGAAGAATTTGGGCTGAGTCATCATCTTTAAATTTCCATTTGAGATGGGATACCTGGAGTATCAACTGTAATATTGATCTGGTGCGCAGATCTGATCTCTAGGTTAGGGCCCCAATATGATCCCTAATTTTGTAAGGCCCAAGGAAATAGAGAGACCACTTTCTTGGGGCTTGAATTTCGTGATGGTGGAGCTAGAGATGAAGGGGGACTTAATCTTTCTCATGAAAGTTTCATCTGCTCCGACGTTTGTTAGGGGGAAGTTTCTTCCTTGCATGGGTTGCCACGTGATTGCTCTGTAATAGTAGTCATACCTTCTTTTGGAGTGAGGGCTGTCCTATGATAAAATCCTAGTGGTGTGAGCCTGATCTAAGTCTAAGGTGGGTAGGAGTGGTGATTTTTCAGGGCCCATTTTTACTTCTTCGTGCTATTGGCCATCTTGCATGAGGATGATGCTGACTCCCACTCTGGATGTGTCTGCTCCAATAATAAACTTCTGGCCATGATTTAGTGTGGACGACATCATGGTCGTGAGGGCTATAGTTCCACTCGGCCAAGGTGGTGCATCTTTCTTTATAATGAGAGAGATGATGTTCATGCTTTATTGAGTCTTGTGAATGATCCTTCCTCTTTTTTTATTTCGCCACTGGAGGGGCTCAATTTTCTCGCGGTCTTGGACCGTAGATTGGAGCTCATCATCAAGAAAGTCTTTAATCATCATGGTCCGATCATGGGGAAAGTTAGGAATTCACCTGAGATCAGCAAACATGGTGAGTTCGAAAGGATGTAACACTTTAGAAGTAGCTTATATCCGAGGAAAAGGATGTAGGGATGTGTCGTAGTGAGAAATAAGCATGGCCGAACAATCCGTGTCTCTATCATCTCTTGGACGACCCTTTTCTCTTCGACCTTCTGAGGTTGTAGGAAGCAATCTGGTCGAGCAACAACTGGTAGAAGTTTTAGCCTATTAAGCATAGGGGGGTCGGACAACTTTAGAGAAGGTAATCGGCTCGATTTGGTGGAGACGCCCAAAATTTTAGCAAGCTATGGGAGATGGTTCTTATCTTCAATCTTATGAAACCCTTGTATTTGAATTGGGAAACCACTGGATTTTTCTTTTGGTACCCCCTCCAAGTGTTGTGTTGTGGTTGTAGTCGTTGGGCTCCCTCGTAGAATCACCTGCTTTTCTTTTTTGAAAAATTTTATGGTTAGCTTTAAAAAAATTTTAAAGACATCTCCAATCGTGGACAACCAATCAATGCCAAGCACTATATCAAAACCATCAAGAGGGAGGAGGAAAAAAAATCAGTAACTACGTCTTGCTCCTATAGGATAAGTTTTACCCGCGGTCCCTTCTGGTTGCACTTCAGAATTTGGTCGTTAGCTACCTTGACTTCGAACCCATTGTAATCTTTTTTTTGGAGCATTAAGTGGGCAGCAACCTTACTACTCATGAAGTTGTGTGTGCTCTCGACGTCGATGATGATGATGATAGACTATTGCTCGAGAAACCCCTCGATCTTTAACTTTTGCAGGTTGGTGTAGCCGGCTAAGGTAGGGATCATGCGGGTGGCCAATTGTGGTGTATCATTCTCCTTGGGCTCAAGAGTCATATCTTCAAGTTTGGGTTCTTTAGTGGGCATAATCATCAGCGATGTCTCCTTTTTACATTTGTGTTCTAGGCTCCACGATTTATCACAATACCCACATAGGCCCTTTGTTGCTCCGTCATGAAGGTCTTCTCTTGTTAATTTATGTGGCTGAAGGGTCGACTGACAGTAGGAGGAGGTGAAAGCTTTTGTGCTGTTAGTCGGGGAGCAACTCTAGTCTTCCAAGCTTCATAGTTCAATCACTCCTCTTGATGTCACGCAAAGGAGATGACTGCCTTAAGTGTGTACGACTGTCGCACTTTAACTTCTTCCTGAATCTCTGGCTTCAAGCCCTCAATAAAAGTCCTCAATATCTATTTTTCAGACCAATCATAAGTTTGATTAGATAACCTTTAAAACCTGGTTTGGTATTATTGGATAGTGGAGGTTTGACAGATCATCGCTAGTTCTTCGCTAAAGTTCTTTTTATAATCCAAATTTACACCACATTATGATCTTATTGGGCTCGATGATCGGCCCAATCTAAACTCCTCAAAGAGAGAGCATAATTTAACATCCATATGCATCTCAAAAGCCTCTAATTTGGCTTCGAATAAGCCCACCAATGTCATAACGTAAGGATCTCCAGCCTATCAAATCAAACCAATTAAAGAGTGTAACTGCAATCTTCAGGTTGAAGGCAGCAATGACAGCGATGTTAGGGCTACGATGGTGAAGTCTCTAAGTGGAGGATGGTAGCCAAGGGTAGCATCAACGGTGGAGGAAGAAAATGGTAGTAGTAACGTCGGCTGCGGTCCTTCGTGATGCTGCAATGTTGACACTGCAATGCCGTCGAGGCTACGATTTTTTAGGTGGCTGATATTTGTCAGAAGATGGCAGCCAAGATATCTGATTTAGAATGTAGTAGCCATGGTGGAGGAAGAAGAGGGCAGCAGCAACGTCGGCTGCGGCTGCGGTGGGACTTCGTGGCTGCAGGTGGTGTCGGTTGCAGCAAGGGTGCGGCTGCAATAGGAGGAAGACGGGGCAGCGATGTAAACGACTGTTGCCGAGGAGGGCAATAGCGGTATGGAGCAAGAGACGACTATTGTTGTGTTCAATTTGTTGCTAGCCATGATCAAGCTAGTTGGCAGCGAACAATTGTTGCGGGCTGCGATGTAAACAGATTACAACGAAAGATTGCTGCTAGTAGCTTTTTACCGCAAGGATCGCTACTGGCTATGATCAAGGAGGATGGCAGCAAGAGGTCACTATTGGTAGCATTGGGCAGCGAAAGATACATACTGCAGTTGAAGGGATAAGGGAGATTGGGCGGCTAAAAGGTTGGTGGACCGAAGGCTTCCGTTTTTGGGTGCGGTTTGTGGTTGTTTTGGGTGTGATTTAGGGCTGTGGTTTTGTGAAGTTTAGGCTGCAAATTGATATTATTTTAGGGCTGTGATTGCTGGTTACAGGTGCCCTGCAAGCCAATCACGTGAGTGATGGCACGTGTGACATGATGTGTGATCTTTTTGCTTATGATTAATATTGGTATATTCTCATATTATATTATTTGTTACATATATATTGTGATGTCCTTAGTTCTGTGCAATAGGAATCGGATCGTGATGAGATCACGATAATGAGATCGATTCACCTTTAAATACAGATCCTAAATAATCCCGGTCATAGGTTACTCAAGAGGGACATTGAGATAACCGGATAGATCAGTGTACTATATACTTGTCCATATGATGGAGGCGGCTGGTCTCATAGCCACTTGTGTGGAGACACTAAGGATATAGTATAGGTGCTCATTGGAGAATGAGTTCACTGATTGATCCGCTTATTGAATGTTGTATGGTTAATGATACCTAATGTCAGACAGCGATTCCATAGTCCCAGTTGTGTATCTAGTCCTTCGACTTGAGACGTCAAGGATGTCTTATATGAGTACTCCTTTCTTTGACGCCGGACTTACAGATTTGGAAAGCTCCAGATCTGGTACAACTGGTTATCAGGATTGGTAGCCAACCTTACGAAGGCAATTGGGTGTCAATAAAGGATCATCCACTCTCGGTATCACGAGAGGAATATCTCATACGTGCTTGCTTAGACAAATCCCTGGCCAGGGTCATTCAGATTGAGAGAGAAGGAGTTCTTCGGTAGAATCTAATTAGAGCAAGACAAACTGATTTCGTATGTGACCTGATAGTACCATGTCCAATATACGATCTCTGAGATATTATTTGGATGAGGGATTATATATACATGGTAACTGTGGATAAATAGGTCCGATGGATTTGATCCCCCCTGTATCGTCTAGGGACGGTGGCGTAGTGACCTAGTATGTCCATAGTCGATGAGTCGAGTGAATTATTATGAGGATAATAATTCACTATATCAGAAGGAGTTCTGATGGGAGTGACTCACGGCCAGCTCAGTATCGGGCCTAGAGGGTCACACATATATGGTGGATGCTTTAGCGAATATAGGATTGGATGAAGATCCAATTAGCCCATATTCTCATTAGATGAGACCCTATGTTGATGGGCTCCTTGATTAAGGCCCAATTATAGGCCTAAGGAGATTATTGGATAGAGATCCAATAATGCAAGGTTAGTGGGTAATTGGATGGAGATCCAATACCCACTAAGGAAGGAGACCTAGGGTTTTGGTGGCTCTCTATAAATAGGAGGGGAGACTCAGGGTTGATAGGCTACAGCCTTAGCCACCACCTCCTATTCTCCTCCCTCCATCCGAGCAAGAGTTGCAAGATCAGATTAGAGGAGTTTCGCTGTAGAGATCCATCGTGTGGATACCGCTAGAGAGGATGATGCTTGACCTCCTTCATCTTCTCCATCCGGATCTGGAATACAGGGATATACGATCTCCATAGGTAAAATCAATCTCTCACACATCGTAGTTTTTTCGATTTTTGTAATTTTTCTCGTGACCCCAATCTTTTGCACGACGATTTGATCTACGTGGGAAACTGGTTTTTATTTTGATTTTCGCTGCGCATGTGATGCACTCGTTGTAGGTTTCCCAACAATGGTATCATAGCCAAAGTTTTCGTACAAAAAATTGGTTTTAAACTGCGTGTGATGTGATTGAATCACGTAGAATCGTTCTACGCGTTCTTGCTAAGTTTTCGCAATGAATGAAGCCCTTGCAAGGGGCAGCCGAGCATGGCCATGGCCAGCCTCCTTGCAGGGGTGGTCGGCCACCTACAAGGGGGCGGTTGGCTGCTGCCAGGGCCAGCCCGCGGCCAAACCACAAGGGCAGCGGCCCGAGGGTGGCCGGCTGCAGCGGGGCGCCGGCAAGGGGCAACAGCTGCCCGCAGCCATGCCAACAGTCTGCAGATAGTCGCCCGCAAGGGGCGGTCGACTACGGGTTCGACGCCCGCAGGAAGGCAGCCTGCGGGCAGAGGCACCGCCCGTAAGGGCTGTCGCCTGGAAGGGCGGCCGCCAGCAGTAGCAGCGCTTGCAAGGGCGGCACCCGTGGAGGTGCCGGTCGTAGGGGTGGCCGCCCCTTGGCAGGGCGGCTGCCGGCCGCAAAGGGCAGCCACCGCCTGCTCAGGGGCAACGACGGCGGCGACGTAGTGAGGGTGAAGGAGGGCTAGGGCAACCTTTTAAGAAAAAGATAGTTATGCCCCTCAGCATTTGGAAATTGTAGCTCTGTCCTCGTGTACAGAATTCTGTAAATACCCTCAATATTTTTAAAAATTTTGAGGACTGTCCTCTCATCCAGAATTACAAAAATATCCTTGATAATTCTAGAAATTCTGAGCATATCCTGATTTCCAAAAAATAATTAATTAAATAGTTTAATTAATTATTATATATATCTAGTAATCCTACATATGATGTGATGTACATGTGATGCATGATGTGGATGGATGATCATGAGTCATGTGTTGTGATGTGTGTGATTGTGATTATTATTATTATTGGGGCATGCGAGCCTACGTTATCCTCGTTTATTGTTGGGCTTGCGTGCCTGTGATTATTTGTAATTACATGGAGAGACGTAGCGGGAGCGTGGAGGTTAAGTATGTATGTGTGTGATTACTAGATATATGTATATATATATTTGCATGCGATGTAGATATATATTAAATATGTATGTGTGTGACATGACATATTAGGAGACTGATACGAAACAAAAACCCCTCCTACGATAATATTAAGTCGGTAAGCGTGAGGCAATAAAATTGAGCCCACGTGGCCTTCCATCGTTATAGGAAGAAATTGAATCACGACATAGGTCGAGTTGGTCGAGTCCCTCGAGGCTCACATGTCTACGTGATCGAGTTCTTGCCTACGACATAGAGATCTCACCAGTGACCTGAGGACATGGTATGTTTAGTCGAGTCCCTCGAGGTCATATCATCGAATCAGACTCATCTTGTAACGATGGTGATGACTTAACTGAACGTCATGGTTGGTCGAGTCCCTTGAGACCATGATGATTCGGAGGCCGAACGTGACGGGAATAATAAGGAGTTGTGATTGGCAAGAGTTGCCTACCTTTTGGGCTTAGTGCAATTGGTCGAGTCCCTCGAGGTTGCACTAAGATGCCAATTGGATCCCGATCCTCATTAGGAGTCTGTCGGAGACTTCCGTCTCACGTGTCGAGGGTGTCGCTTGATTCGCTAAGAAAATAGTGGGAGTACATTATGATAGAAGTCCATATCTTAATTAGTATTTTCTGCAAAATCTGTATTTTATTTATTTTTGCTATATCTTGTTTTGTCAGAAACATGTCGCTAACAAACCCCCTACGTGGCATACTTAATGTCAATCGCCTCACTGGTCCAACCTATACATATTGGCTCCGTAATTTAAGAATTATTCTCACGGCAGAGAAAATCGCATATGTCCTTGAAATAATTGTGCCCATGCTGGAAGAAGTGGCAAGCGAGGATGAGATCGCTCGCTATGTGAAGTACATAGATGAGTCCACATTAGCAAAATGTTATATGTTGGCCTCCATGACTCCTGAGTTACAAAGGCAACCTGAGAGCATGGATGCAGATTCTATTCTTCTTCATCTCCAATAGTTATTTGAGAAACAGGGAAGAACTCAAAGATATGAGATATCTAAGAAACTCTTCCAAGCTAGGATGATAGAAGGGACATCGGTTGAGAACCATGTCCTAAAGATGATAAAGTGGATCGAGAAACTCACAGGTCTGGGAATAGTCCTAGAGGATAACCTGTGCGTTGATCATATACTTCAGTCCCTACCAATTTCCTTTTCTCACTTCATCATGAATTTTAACATGAGCAAGTTTGAGGTAACTCTCCCTGAGCTCCTCAATATGTTGAGGGAAGCAGAGAGTGCCATCAAAAAGGAGAAGCTAGTTCTCTATATTGGTGAGACCAAAAAGAAAAGGAAGGCCAGTAAGACCCTTAAGAAGGGCAACGATAAAGAAAGACCAGGTAAGACAAAGGTTGCCAAGAAATACCCGGTAAAGGATAATGCTTCCACTATGGCCAAGACAGACATTGGAAGAGGAACTATAAGGACTACCTTGCAAAGAAGGCGAGACAGAAGCTTGGAGAAGCTTCAACTATATTCATGATCAGTCTCCACTTGTCATATTTTCATGATAATAGATGGGTATTGGATACCGGGAGTGTTTATCATATCTGCAATTCGTTGCAAGTTCTGGCAAGACCTAGGAGATTGGCTAGAGGCGAGATGGACCTCAAGATGGGCAATGGAGAAAGAGTTGTTGTAGTTGTTGTTGGAGAGGTCACTCTACGTCTGCCTGGTGGAGCTATTATTGCATTAGATGCATGCTATTTTGTTCCCTCTATCATCAAAAATATTATTTCTATCTCTTGTTTGATAATTAATGGATATAAATTAGTTTTTGAGAACAATAGTTATACAATAATAATGGATGATAAGATCATCACTAGAGGGACCCTAATAAATGGCTTATATGTGTTAGACACTTCTTCACATATCATGAATATAAATATATCTAAGAGGAAAAGAGATAACGTGAATAATGCATACCTATGGCAATGTACGTTAGGTCATATACATGAGGGAAGGATTCAAAAGTTGTTGAAAGATGGATACTTAGATCCATTTGACTATGAGACATATGCAACTTGCGAACCTTGCCTTCGTGGGAAGATGACCAACTCTCCTTTTAGTGAAACTGGAGAGAGAGCCACCGAGTTATTGAAACTCATACATAGTGATGTATGTGGTCTCATGTCGACTCAAGCTATAGGTGGTTACTCATACTTCATTACATTCACTGCGGTATATGTTGTACTTTCGAATAGAATTCCCGTCGAAGAAGCAACAGTTTCTCGATGTCAATTTGATAGGACTCCAACAGGGTTGAGTCTTAATCATCTTAGTACTAGTCAATAAAAACCCTGTTAGATTGTAATAAAGTCACTCCTATTTTATAAAGGAGTATGACTAGGGTCTAGATTAGCCCTTAGGGCTTAGTAGCCACCACACCCCTTACTGGGTTGGTCGGCTAGGGTTTTCCCCTACTTAGGTCTGCTATAAAACCACTTAGCCGCCTCCTATTCCTATTAAGGCAGGTTGGCTATAATAGGGGCAAAGGGATAATTCTACTCAGGCAAGCACTCCCTTAGGCTAGGGTTTTGATCCCTATTTAAAGATGTAGCTGTACCCCTCTTGAATCAAGCAATTATAAATTTTATTTCAGCCTTGTGCCGAATCTAGGAGGGAGGAACCCCTACAGCGTTCCAAGGGTTGATCCCCCTCAAGGGTCAAAATCTATAGAGATTCTTCTGGGGTTCTATCATTTGGTATCAGATTTTGACCCTTGAGGGGGATCAACCCTTGGAACGCTGTAGGGGTTCCTCCCTCCTAGATTCGGCACAAGGCTGGGGTTCTATCATTTGGCATCAGAGTGGCGATCTTGCTGCCCATGTAGCCATCTTCTACACCTCCACCTTCCCAAGCAATTCCCACAATTGCTGTGACACACACCTCCACCTTTCACCCCAGCCACAGATCAAATCAGTCTGCCGCTACCCCCTGTGTTTGATATGGAAATCTGGTATTTTTTTAGCATCCACGCCTCTTCAATACTACAAGATTCCTTACTTTACACATTGAAGATTTTTCTCAAATTTCATCCGCTGCAAATTTTGTTTGTCGCAAACGTTATCGTTGTTACAAAGGTGGAACGCTACAGAAATTTTTAACTGTGTTTTCGCCTCTTGAAACCGGCTTATTCCTTCTCTTTTCTGGCTGAAATTTTTGCACAATTCTCAAGATCAAGTTGGCTTTCATCTTGATTTGATTTCTTGAAAAAACTCCATCTAGAACTGGTTTTCTTGTGCAATCTTTGACTATCACATAGTTCTAGAATTTTACAATGAAGGAATCTGCCTTTCATCTTTTGCCCTATTTCCCTACTGTTATGCTGCCAAAATTTTGTCAAACTTTTTACTGGTATTAACAACATCTGAACCAAGGGTTTGTGCATAATTTCCTTGAACTTTCCTTTGGAATTTATGTCGAGAACTGATTTAGCAGGACAGCACATCATAACACTTCTTTTCGTCGAATTCTATCAGATTTGAGTGCTATATTTTATGAGATTTTGGACTCTCTTTTCCTCATCTCAAAACCCTACCATCCTCACCAAAAACCCTTCAAAACCCTACCCTAAACTGAAACCAAACAGCCTCCCAAATCTGCCCTAAATCGCAGCCTACTTCCATCCAAACCAATTCACCTTCCAACCGGCCACCCCCTTCTCTAAAATTCTCATGCCACTAACCCGACAACAGAAAAAAGATCTCAATATTACAGATCTAGAGGCATATACTATGGCATCAGAGGAGGCTATTGATGTAAAGCTTGAAGCCTTTGAAAACCGCATGGAAGAAAAGATGCGATCCTTTTTCGCCGAATTCAGCATTGGCCGATTGTCGAGCCTGAGGAAATCACAACACAAAGAAACTTCAGATCGGTGAGATGATCCTCAAGAACATGGCCACATCACCTTTGATTTCAATAATCCACCCATGAAGGTTGACTTCCCTAGATGGGAAGAAGGAGACCCGATCGAGTGGATCTCGTGCTTGGAGCGCCATTTTCGATTCTACCGAACTGCCGACGCCACACAGGTGGAGATTGCTGCCATCCACCTCGAGGGAGATGTTATTCAGTTGTTTAATTAGTTTGAGCAAACCCATGGAGGACTCTCTTAGCAGCGATTCAAGGAAGGACTACTAAATCGCTTCGGACCAACCAATTTCAACAGCATCGACAGACAATTGGCAAAGATCCGTCAAACCTCTACAATACAAGAATACCAAACAAGGTTTGAGCGTTTATCTAACCAAACTAAGAATTGGTCGGAGAAATAACTTTTAGGTACTTTTATCGAGGGCCTAAAGTTAGAGATCCGAGGAGAAGTAAAGGCGCGGCAACCATACAATCTTATGGCGGTGATTTCCTTCATGCGTATCCGGGAAGAACAATTGAACCACGAGGTACCAAGGACAAGGGTCACTCCCTGACTAGCCATGCTAAGGCCTACTACCCCCTCTACTGCCATCCAAGTCCATGCACTAAAAAAGTTGACAAGAGACGAGCTTCATGAATGATCGACCAAGGAATTGTGTTGGCATTGCGACGAACTGTGGAGCCACGAACATCGCCGCAAAAAAGGGCCGGCTCCTCATGATTGAACTAATGGAGGATGAGAACAATGAAACATCTGAAGAAGCCCTTAAACCTAAATAAGAAGCCATAGAGGAAGAGTCCCAACCGGCTGACTATGCAGTGCATGCATTGGCCGGCTACTCCAACCCGCAGATGATGAAAGTTGGAGGACTTCTAAAACAGCAACCTATCACAGTTCTCATCGACACGGGCAACACCAATACTTCCTCAACAATAAGGTTGCTGCATGTTTGGTGCTTCAAATCGAAGGTTACAACAAGTTCGGCGTAAAGGTCACCGACGGCCAAATCTTTAATTGCGACCAATGGTGCCCGCGGGTGAAACTACTCCTCCAAGACCAAGAAGTGGTAGCTGATTTCTTCCTCCTACCCATCGATAATTATGAAGCCATATTCAGGATCGAATGGCTCACAATACTAAGTGATATCTCCTGAATTTTTTCTAAATTAATCATGAAATTTTATTGCAATAGGAGACAGGTTACGTTACGAGGCAAGCGTGAGAGCCAAATTTCCACCATTTCGTCATAACGAATAGAGAAAGTTTGGAATAAAGCACATGGTGGATACTTGATGCATATTCAGCAGCCATCTACGGGGGAGAACATACAAAACTCAGATCCTAAGCTTGCCCTTTGCGTGAACGAATTCGTAGATGTTTTCTTGGAGCCGCGCGGGCTGCCCCCTAACCGGTCGCATGACCACCACATTCCTATTTTGTCAGGCAAACCTCTAGCAAATTTATGACCATACCACTATCCTTACTTACAGAAGGATGAAATCGAGAACATTGTTAAATAGATGCTTGACACCATGGTGATTCAACCGAGTTGCAGCCCTTACTCCTCATAGGTGTTGCTAGTGCGCAAGAAAGATGATGAACTCTTGGACGAACTAAAAGGAGCCTGAGTCGTCACTAAATTGGATCTCCGATCAGGATACCATCAGATTCGGGTATACACTGAAGATATTCT
This sequence comes from Ensete ventricosum, assembly GCA_029747655.1. NCBI lineage: Eukaryota > Viridiplantae > Streptophyta > Magnoliopsida > Zingiberales > Musaceae > Ensete > Ensete ventricosum. The sequence goes on along the minus strand of JAQQAF010000004.1, from coordinate 32,266,097 downwards.
GAAAACTGCATTCCGCACGTATAACGGCCACTACGAGCTTCTGGTAATATCTTTTGGACTTACAAATGCTCCTTCTACTTTCCAAAGCCTGATGAATGACCTCTTTCGAGTTTTCTACGCAAGTTCTATTGGTATTCTTTGATGATATTCTCATTTATAGCCCTATGCTTGATATACATTTTCAGAACTTACGAATTGTTCTAACAATTCTTCAGGAGAATACTCTTTATATTAAATAGTCAAAGTGTGGCTTCTTACAGTGTAAAGTGGAGTATCTTGGGTACATTATATCAGAGGATGGAGTGACGATGGACTCGATAAAGATCGAGACAATACAAGGATGGCCGAGACCTACAAACGTACAATCACTACACGGTTTCCTTGGACTCACGGGCACTACCAAAATTTTATACAAGATTATGGCAAGATCAGTGCCCAGCTCACGTCCTTACTGAAGAAAGACTCCATTGTTGGGAAACCTCAGCGGGTGCATCACATGTGCAGTGGAAATCAAAACAAAAATTCGTTTCCCATGCAGATCAAATCATCGTGCAAAAGATTGGGGTCACGAGAAAAATCGTAAAAATTAAAAAACCGCGATGTGTAAGAGATTGATTTTACCTAGGGAGATCGTATATCCCTGTATTCCAGATCCGGATGGAGAAGATGAAGGAGGTCAAGCGTCCTCCTCTCTAGCGATATCCACACGATAGATCTCTGCAGCGAAACTCCTCCAATCTGATCTCGCAACTCTTGCATAGAGGGAGGGAGGAGAATAGGAGGTGGTGGCAAAAGCTGCAGCCTATCAACCATGAGTCTCCCCTCCTATTTATAGAGAGCCACCAAAACCCTAGGGCTCCTTCCTTAGTGGGTATTGGATCTCCATCCAATAACCCACTAATCTTACATTATTGGATCTCTATCCAATAATCTCCTTAGGCCTATAATTGGGCCTTAATCAAGGAGCTCATCAACATAGGGTCTCATCTAATGAGAATAGGGGCTAATTGGATCTTCATCCAATCCTTTATTCACTGAAGCATCCACCATATGTGTGTGACCTTCTAGGCTCGATACCGAGCTGGCCTTGAGTCACTCCCATCAGAACTCCTTCTGATATAATGAATTATTATCTCCATAATAATTCACTCGACTCATCGATTATGGACGTACTAGGCCACTATGCCATAGTCCCCAAACGGTACAAGGGGATCGAATCTATCGGACCAGTCTATCGATAGTTACCATGTATCTATAATCCCTCACCCAACTAATATCCCAGAGACCGTATATTGGATATGGTACTATCAGGTCACATACGGAATCTATTTGTCTTGCTCTAATCGGATTCTATCGGAGAACTCCTCTCTCAATCCGAATGACCCTAGCTAGGGATTTGTCTGAGCAAGCACATATGAGATATTCCTCTCGTGATACCGAGAGTGGATGATCCTCTATTGACACTCAATTGTTTTCGTAAGGTTGGCTACCAATCCCGATAACCAACTGTACTAGATCTGGAGCTTTCTAAACCTGTAAGTCTGGCGTCAAAGAAAGGAGTACTCATACAAGACATCCTTGGTGTCTCAAGTCTATGGACCAGATACACAACTGGGACTATGGAATCGCTGTCTGACATTAGGTATCATTAACCATACAGCATTTCATAAGCAGATCAATCAGTGAACTCATTCTCCAATGAGCACCTGTACTATATCCTTAGTGTCCCCACACAAGTGACTATAAGATCAGTCACCTCCATCATATGGATGGGAATATAGTAAGTACACTAGTCTGTCCGGTTATCTCGATATCCCTCTCGAGTAACCTATGACCGGGATTATTTAGGATCTGTATTTAAAGGTGAATCAATCTCATTATCGTGATCTCATCACGATCCAATTTCCATTGCACAAAACCAAGGACATCACAATATATATGCAACAGATAATATATTGTGAGAATATGCTAATATTAATCATAAGCAAAATGATCACACAACGTGTCACACGTTCCATCACTCATGTGATTGGCTTGCAGGACACCTGTAACTAGCAAACGTACAATCACTATACGGTTTCCTTGGACTCACGGGCACTACCAAAATTTTGTGAAAGATTATGGCAAGATCTGTGCCCTGCTCACGTCCTTACTGAAGAAAGACTCCTTGTGGTCGGATAAAGCCTCTGTAGCCTTCAACAATTCAAAGCAGCCATAACGATGATGTCGATCCTAGGCTGCCCAATTTCGATCGCACGTTTGTCATTGAGGCCGATGCGTCAAGAGTTGGAATTACGACTATTCTTATGTAAGATGGTCGACTCCTAATTTACACCGAGGCTTCCCCCACACTTCATACGAGGTTTTTACAAGAGATACTAATTACTACCAAATTTAAAATATGATTGGATACAGGTCCATGGCACGAAAGAGGAGTAAAACTAGAAGAATTGCAATCCATGCTCACGCCAGATTGGGCTCTCATCATCCTGAACCATACCAGAGGGCAGTCACCATTCCAGAAGAAAGATTGGCTATCACTAAAGACTAACCATATGGGAGCACATACAAAGAAGAAACGGCCTCCCGACAAACTTCAGAATGGATGAAAAATTCAAGATCGAGTTTTTCTACACCTCCAGCCCAATCAACAGGAACCTCCAGCCAAAAGTTCAGTTGATGATAGCATGGGAGTCACATGAGGAGTTGAAGATCCAATTTCCAGAGTTTATGGACCCTCAACCTTGAGGACAAGGCTGATCTGAAGAGGGCAGACTTGATAGGACTCCAGCAGGGTTGAGTCTTAATCATCTTAGTACTAGTTAATAAAAACCCTATTAGATTGTAATAAAGCCACTCCTATCTTATAAAGGAGTATGGCTAAGGTCTAGATTAGCCCTTAAGGCTTAGTAGCCGCCACACCCCTTACTGGGTTGGTCGGCTAGGGTTTCCCCCTACTTAGGTCGGCTATAGAGCCACTTAGCCGCCTCCTATTCCGTTTAAGGCAGGTTGGCTATATGAGGGGCAAAGGGGTAATTCTACTTAGACAAGCATCCCCTTAGGGTTTGATCCCTATTTAAAGATGTAGCTGCCCCCCCTCTTGAATCAAGTAATTATCAATTTTATTTCAGCCTTGTGCCGAGTCTAGGAGGGAGGAACCCCTACGGCGTTCCAAGGGTTGATCCCCCTCAACGGTTAAAATCTATAGAGCTCCTTCTGGGGTTCTATCACAATTCCAGCAAAAATTTGAGAACTTTATGGAGAATTTTAATATCAAAAACTTAGTTCATATAGTGATAGTAGTAGTAATGTGGATCAAGAAAATTTTGGCAGCATAACGGTACAATAATTGTTGCAAACAAGATCACAGAATTCTTATCATAAAATTTTAGCACTGCATGATGAAGGATTACAGTGCTATAAGTCCATATCCAAAAGGATTTTTTTCTAGAGATTAACCTTAGATGAAAGCTAAGATAATCTATGAATTTGTATAAAAATTTTGGCCAAAAAGGATAAACAAAAGTTTGGTTTCAAGATACCAATAAGCGGAGGGCAGATTCTTCATCGTAAAAATTCCAACACTGCATGATGATGAAAGATTGCACAAGAAAATCGATTCTAGAATGAGATTTTTCCAAAAATCAATCCCAAATGAAAGCCAAGTTGACCCTTAGACTTATGTAAAAATTTCGGCCAGAAAGGATAAGAAATAAATCGGTTTCAAGAGGCAAAAATGCGACTAAAAATTTCACCTTCGCAACAATGATAACGTTTACGACGAATGAAATTTGCAGTGGATAAAATTTGGAGAAATTCTTCAACATATAAGGTAAAGGATCTTATAGTATTGAAGAGGCGTGGGTGATAAAAATATACCATATCTCCAAATCAAATGCAGGGGGTAGCGGTAGATTGATCTGATCTGTGGTTGGGGTGGAAGGTGGAGGCGCGTGTCGAAGCAATTGTGGAAATTGCATGGGAAGGTGGAGGCGACTGAGACGGCTATAGGGGCAGCAAGATTGCTACTTTGATACCAGATGATAGAACCCCAGAAGGAGCTCTATAGATTTTGATCCTTGAGGGGGATCAACCCTTGGAACGCTGTAGGGGTTCCTCCCTCCTAAACTCGGCACTAGGCTGAAATAAAATTGATAATTGCTTCATAAAAGGAGGTGGAGGCTACATGCTTATATAGGGCTCCAAACCTTAGCCCTAGGGGGTGCTTGCCTAACTAAAATTACCCTTTTGCCCCTTCTATAGCCTACTTGCCTTAGCGAGAACAGGTGGCGACGAGGTTGGCTCTATAACTGACCTAAGCAGGGGGAAACCCTGGCCGACCAACCCAGTAAAGGGGGTGGCGGCTATTAAACCCTAAGGCTCCAGTCGAAACCCTAACCACACTTCTTTATAGGATAGAAGTGGCTATGTGGGGTTTTATTACAATCTCACAAAGTTTTATTTGACTACTTCTAGGGTGATTATGACTCAACCTTGCTGGAGTCATATTAGTGTAACACTTCTATTTTCATTAATCAATGAAGAAAATATGTTTTAGCCAATAGGCCAAAACCCTAGAAGGGTCGATCCCTTATAGAAATCAAGGAGGGCTGATCACCTATAGAGATTAAGGAGGCTTGATCCCCTCGAAATGATCATTTATCCCCCCTTTTCTATCTATACCCATGATTTAACCTTAGGGATTCCTATCAATTGGTATCAGAGCAGCATTCTCAGTGTCTCGCTGTTCATCCACTCCACCATCCCCCCTATAGTGATCGTTTATTTTCAATAGAAACCTTTGGGTTCCTATCACCTAGTATCAGAACAATGATCGATGGCAATTCCTGTTGTGATTCCACTATTGATCTACACTGTCATCGCTGCCCTTGTCGTTGTCGTCATTACCGTCTTCCATACCTTGCTGTTGTTGTCGCTACTATCTAACCATAAATTATAGCCACTTTTCCAGCCACCTTGTTATAGGTTCTCACCATCTTCGCTGCAGCTATCATCAGCAAAAAAAAAAATTGAAAGAAGAACAGAAGATAGTAAAAGAAGGAGAAGAAGAAGAAGAGAGAGAGACGCAACCATGCCACATCCTACTCAAAGGGCAGTTGTCGTTGTTCTCGACCAGCGGATAACCACATCGGCGATCCAAACCGCCATCGCTATTTCCAGCCTGCAGCTGTGCTAGCGCCCTTCTCACTTTCAGCCCCCTATCGCCTTGCCTCCTTCTTTGTTGGTAGCATCACCATTACTGCCCCGCATCCTGTCGCTGCTCCCATCTTCCAGCTGTCATCGTTGTTTCCAACTGCAGCTGCGCCAGCACCCTTCTCCCTTTCAACCCCTTGTCGCCCTACCTCCTCCTATGCTAGTAGCGTCACCATTGCTGCCCCCGCACTCAACTCTCAACCACGTACAAGCAGAGTATCGTCGGACATCCCTATCCCGCTACTGCCACCTCCCTCAATCTCTTCATCATCCTCCCCCATCACCACTGCTTTCTGCTGCCCAACCGTGCCACCACCTCCTTAACAACTGCTGCTACCCTCGTATTGCCGCCATCACACCAACATGTTGCCCTCTTCCTCCCCTCCTTTGCTACCATCGTCCTTGCCATTGCTGCCAGCCCATGCTATTGCCCAATAGCATCGCCAACGCCTTCACCGCCTGCTATCGCTGCTTTGCTGCTACCATCTTCCTGTAGTAATGTCATGCCACTCATTCTGCAATCTATAGTGGTACCATAGCCCTCGGCGCTCCCTTAACCCCTCTTCATCACCAGTCGCATGTCATCGGTGCCACCCGCCATTGATTTCCCGGCCAGCACTACTCCTCAACTACTATTATGGCCCTCATACCGCTACCAGTCGCTTCCTCCTTGGTTGTTGCTTCCCCTGCTTCCCACTACCTTTCCCTTCCTCTGTCCACCATAGCCTCACACCCTTTGCTTCATCGCTCGTCGCTCGAGCATAGCTGCTCACACGGCACTGTTAGCATCTCCTTTCAATGACCCTGTTGCCGTCGTCACTAACCTGCTGCCACGTTCATCGTCGATCCCCTTATTGCTCCTTTATCGCCATCACCTCGTCTCTGCTTCCCCTGCTCTCCACGATAATCTTCTAGTTGCCCCATCGCTGGCCACACCTGCTACTCTTCCCCACCACCACATACCACTAATCCTCTATCACTAGTGCCTCGTCTGTCCTTCCCCTGCTCTAACATTGACTGCTTTTGCCTCGCCTGACCATTGTTGCCGCTCCCTCAAACTACCCCCCACCTTTCTTCTTTTATCTACTGCCTTCAGCCCACACAGTCACAGCTGTCATTGATGCTTCCTTCCTCTACCGACGCCATCATCGTTGCCAACCTGCCCCTCACCTTCCCTCTTTCATCTGCTGCCTTCAGCCCATGCAACTATAGCCACCATTGCTACTACTTTCCTTTGCCCGACGCCACCATCGCAATCATAGCATCTGATCGCCCCATTTATTGCTTTGCTCGTTGCCATCTTCCTCCACTACTTCCAGACGTGGCCCATGACAGCCCTTATCTGTCGCCTGCAGCCAACACAACCATGCTACCAGTTGTTGTCAAAATCAGCACTGCTCCTTCCATCGCCAGTGTTCCCTTCCCCTGTCGCTGCCATCTCCTACGCCTTCGTGGGAGACACCGTTGTTGCCCTCCTTCGCTATAGCTGTCGCTAATGCTCTGCCATCCTTCACCTACACAGCAACATCAGGAACTTATCATCACCACCAGTTTCGCAGTCATAGCCAGGTCACCTTCTACATCGATTCTACTACCTTCCAGCCCTGGACGCTCGTGAACCCATAGCACTCTCACCCCACGCAGCAAAAAAAATAGGACAACAACCTTCCTTCCTTGCAGTGACCGAAAAGCAACTTCTAGCCCTCAACCGCTACCATCTCCCTCCTTTACTAGTTGCACCAGTGTCACCCATTTTTCCTTACCCACCATAGCCTCAACAGCAGCGATACCTCATTGCCACAAGAATTGAAGATCTGTAATGGCAATCAATAACTCATTGGAAGCAAGATTTAAAGCTTTCAAAGCTCGCACAGAAAATAAATTGCAAGCACTCTTCTGCTAATTTAGAAGAAGCTGATCAGAGAAATCTCAACATAGAGAAAGTTCTGATTCCAAGAGAAATCGATCTAAAAAGTGTGATCATGGGCAAGATACAAGATACCCATGCATGAGGGTAGAGTTTCCCAGATGGGAAGATGAAAACCCAACCGATTGGATCTCACGTGTTGAAAAGTTTTTTCATTTATGCAAGACCCCAGAAGAATCCGTGGTGGAGATAGCTTCTACTCAACTCGAAGATGTGATCCAGTGGTATGATTTGTACAAGACCTATCGCGGAGTCCCTTCTTGGGGACAGTTCAAAAGAGAGCTCCCAATTTGCTTCGGACCGTTGAAATACGAGAATATTAATAGGCAACTTGCCAAAATCCACTAGACTTCCATAGTATAGGAGTACCAGAGTAGATTTAAGTGCTTGTCGAACCAAACCTAATATTGGTCCCAGAAACAATTGATGACAAAATTTATCGAGGGACTTAATCCTGAGATTCGGTGTGAAGTTAAAGCTCGCTACTTTTATACCATGATAGCTATCATATCATTCATCAGTGTGCATGAAGAAAGAATTAATATAAACACTCGCCAAAATAGAAGCTTAAATGGACAAGTATCAATAGACAGCTATCAGCAAACTGCACACCCCATCTATTCCCAGCCAAAACTCAGACATCCAAAAGCTGATCCAAGAATAACCCAAGAAAAAATCAATAAAGGATTCATGCTCGTGTTGTGATGAACATGAATGCAAACAAGAGCAACTTCTCACAATTGAGCCAATTATAGAATAATTAGAAACTGATAATGTGGAGTCCGATCATGAAGGCTAAGACAAGCTTCTGATGATTGAGCCAATTAAGGAGAAATCAGAAACTGACGATATGGGATCCAATCATGAAGATATGGATTATGATGAAGATATCAGACCTATCACACATATAGTGCATACATTGGTCAGCTACTCTAACCCGCAAAACATGAAAATTGAAGAAATTTAGAAACATTAGCTTGCTACTATTTTAATGAATACTGGGTAATCTCTCTGTCGGTCAAGCTAGGATGAAGCAAGAAGCTGACACACATCGTAGCGAGCGAGAGTTTTCAATAAAAAATTGGGTCTACCTTCGCCCTATCCATCAACACACGAGCCTCGATGAAGCTATCTCCCCGATTTTATGGACCTTATCATATCACAGAGCGTTTAGAGCTATGGCATACAAACTTAAGTTACTAGAGGACGATAAAATACATTATGTCTTCCATGTATCCAGCTTGAAGCCTAAGCTGGGAGAACACGAGTCATCCAAGACTCAACTACCGCGCGCCATGGATGATGGAGAAATTCAAGTCCAACCACAAGACATCCTTGATCGAAGAATTGTGCTGCACTGCCAATGCCCTTCAACTAAAGTACTAGTACATTGGAGCAACTTACCGCCTAAAGATGCCACATAGGAATCGTATGAGGAGTTAAAGACCCGGTTCCCTGAGTTCATGGAACCTCAGCCTTGAGGACAAGGCTGATTTGATGAGGGCAGACTTGATAGGACCCCAGTAGGGTTAGGTCCTACTAAACCAAGTAGCACTTAATAAAACTCTACAAGATTATAATAAAACTCCACATAATCACCTCTACCTTATAAAGAATTATTACTATGGTTTATTTTGGGGTCTTAGGGCTTCCTGGCCGTTGCCCCCTTTATTGGGCTAGTCGGCCAGGGTTTCTACTAGGGAGTTGTGGCTTATGCAGCCACTTAGGCCACCGCCCCCCTTATTTAGGCAAGGTGACAATAGGAGGGGCAAAAGGAGAAATTTTACTTAGGAAGCACCCCCTAGGATTTGGGTTTTGAGCCCTATATAAGCTTGTAGCCTCCACCTCTTTTTCATTAAGCAAGAATCATCTTTATTTCAGCCTTATGGCCGACTTCTAAGAGGGAGGAACCCCTATAGAATTCCAAGGGTTGATCCCCCTCAAAGATCAAATCACTATAGAGCTCCTCTAGGGTTCTATCAGAGTGGTTCTTATCCTCCAAGCGTCTTAGTTGAGCCATTCCTCTTGGATTCGGGCGAAAGAGATTGGGGACATAACGGTGTGGGGCTGTCGTGCTTTAACATCTCCTTTAATCTTCGGCTTAAGTCCTTCGATGAACATCCCTAATAATTATCTGTCAGATCAATCATGAGCAAAGTAAGATAATTCCTCAAACCTGGTCTGGTATTCTTAGATCGTGGAGGTTTGTCGGATCTTGGCAAGTTGTCCATTGATATTCTCGTACTTGGTCGGCCCAAAACGATTTAGCAGCACATTCTTGAATTATATCCACGTCGGAGCCCCATGGGTGTATTCAAGCTGATTGTACCACTAAATTGCATCTCCTTCGAGGTGGATGACAGTGGTGTCCACCATGGAATCCTCTGGTGTTCAGTAATAGCAGAAGTAATTAGTATCATACAGAACTTCAAATTCATCTCTCCTTCGTGCGGTTAACTTGTACCATACAAAACTTCAAATTCAATCGCAATTAGTATCCTTTTACATATCAGAAGCATAGTGTGAAGTGTAGGGGGAGCCTCGGTGCATTTGATGGGTCGGCCATCTTGCATATAGATAACATAACTTCTAGCTCCCGATGCTTTAATCACAAATACTTTGTTGAAGTCGGGTAAAGCTAGCACCGGCTAAGAGTAGGGGTTGCAACTTGGTCAGATGACCCATGTTTCAAGTATCTCCTTTTAATGCTCTATATTTCTTCTTTCTGGAGGTGAGGATAATGATATGACCGAGTGTTTGCTGCTAGTTTGCCCGGGAGAATCAGAATTCGATGGTCATGCCAGCGGATAGGGAATAGGTTACGCGATTCGATGAAAATATATGAAAATTTAGCAAGCGATTAGAGAAGGTTTTGGTCTTTGATAGAACCCCAGAAGGAGCTCTATATATTTTGACCCTTGAGGGGAATCAGCCCTTGGAAAGCTATAGGGGTTCCTCCCTCCTAGACTCGGCACAAGGCTGAATAAAATATGATAATTGCTTGATAAAAGAGAGGCGGCTACATCATTATATAGTGTTCTAAACCCTAGCCCATGGGGTGCTTGTCTAAGTAAAATTACCCCTTTGTCCCTTCTATAGCCGACCTGCCTAAGTAGGAACAGGTGGCGGCTAGGTTGGCTCTATAGCCGACCTAAGTAGGGGAAAACCCTGGTCGACCAGCCCAGTAAAGGGGGCGGCAACCACTAAGCTCTAAGGCCCCAATCTAAACCCTAACCACACTTCTTTATAGGATAGAAGTAGCTAGGTGGGGTTTTATTATAATCTCACAGGGTTTTATTGACTACTTCTAAGGAGATTAGGACTCAACCCTGTTGGAGTCCTATCAAGCCCGCCCTCTTAGAATCAGTCTTGTCCTCAAGACTAAGAGTCCATAAACTCTAGGAACTGGGTCTTCAGCTCCTCATGCGACTCCCATGTTGCATCTTTAGATAGTAAGTTATTCCACTTCACAAGTATTTCAGTTGAAGAGCGTCATCGGCGCATCACAATTCTTTGATCAAGTATAGCTTCAGGTTGGGCTTGGATTTCACCATCAATTATAGTGTTCGGCAGCTGAGTCTACGCCAACTCTCGTTCTCCCAATTTCGACTTTAGCAAGGATACGTGGAAGATGGGATGGATCTTAGCGTCATCTGGAAGCTTTAATTTGTATGCCACGGCTCCCAATACACTCCAAAATCTGATATGGTCCATAGAATCATGGAGATAGCTTCATCGATGCTCTAGTGTTGATTGACAGCTGCTTGTATGGTTGTAAGTGAAGGTAGACCCAATCTCCTGCTGAAAATTCTTGCTCGCTTCGATGAGTATATGCTTGTTGCTTCATGTAGGCTTGAGCGGCAGTTAGGTTGTCCTCCAACAGTAGAAGCTTGTCCCTGTCAACTAAATTTTGGTCTACCCGATCTACTTTGGCCGTACTAATTACATATTTCAGTATTACAGGGGGCGGTCGGCCATACAATGTCTCATAAGGGGTACATTTGGTTGATGAATGATAAGTTGTGTTATACCACCATTTGGCCCAAGGAAGCTACTTTGTCCACTATTTGGGCCAGTCACTGGTGAAGCACCATAAGTAAGTCTCGAGGCATCTATTCACCACTTCTATTTGGCTGTCTGTTTGTGGATGGTAGGTTGTGCTCATCTTCAGTTGGGTGCCTTGTAGTTAAAAGAGCTCGGTCCAAAATTTACTTATAAACACCCTATGACGATCGCTCACAATCGACCTTGGTATCCCATGCAATTTTATAATATTTTTCACAAAAAGCTAAGCAATGTTGGCAGCGGTATAAGGATGTCCCACAGCACAAAAATGAGCATATTTAGTTAGACGATCTACCACCACAAAAATCATGCTTTTACCTTGAGATGATGGCAACCCTTCGATAAAATTCATGGAGATGTCAGTCCTTGCTAAGTCCGGTATAGGTAGTGGTTATAGTTTGCCTAGATTTGCCACCGTTTCACCTTGCTGCTATTGGCAAACATCACATTTAGATACATAGTCATAAATTAATTTTTTTACGTCCTTCCAAAAGAAGTTTTGTTTCACCCTCTTGTAAGTTCTCAGCAATCTAGAGTGCCCTGCCGAAGGTGAAGAGTGCATCTTATGCAAACTAACTTGAATGTAAGGGGAAGAAGGAACAACAACAATTCAGTTTTTGTAACGGAAGTCCTTCGAATCCCACGTGTAGTGACCTATGGAACCCAGATCCTTCTCCAATCTTTCTATGATGTCTCGAGTCTCTGAGTAATTCTTCCATTCCTCCTTAATATCTTTAAGGAAGTCGGTGGAAGGAAGGGAGATGGTTGAAATTTTGACTTGTCCCGGTAGCCGTGATAGAGCATCTGCAACAACATTCACTGGTATTCTCAACCAGTATTGGTATTCTCGTATTTCAGCCGTGATAGAGCATCTGCAACAACATTCACGGGTAGAAGACTATGTCGTCTTGGAGACTATGTCTTCGAAGACCATGTCTTATCTAATATTGTGTTACTAAAATAATTTTTATAATAAGTCTAAATTAGCCCCAATTAAGACCTAATGACCTCTTAATTGAGTTAGTAAAATTAACTCTCATTATAATGCTAACTACGATACTCAATATACAATCTTCATTGTCTGATCGTCTCTTCGGCGAACTCTCGGCATCCTTCCGATGAACCCCAAGCGAGCTCCCGATTTCCTTCGGTGAACTCCTAATGAACTTCCAGCATTCTTCTAGTGAACTCCTGGCGAGCTCCCAACAACCTGTCGGTGAACTCTCGATAAATGTCTGGTGAGTTCTCGGCGAGCTCCCGACAACATCGTCTGAACCTCGGCTGACCTCCGATGAACTCTTGGTGAGCTCTCATTGCATCATCTGAATCTCGACCCGATGCTCGAACTTGACTCCGGCATAACATCTGATTGTATTGCCCTTTACTGTCGCAGTTAATCCTACATCACTTTCTTTAACACACAAGTTAGATCATAAAACCCATCAATTGATTTCATTATCAAAATCTGAGATTCAACAAGAAGATCTTCTAGACCACATCAACATTTTAGAAGATACTCTACATATGTGTATGTAATTCTTACTGATTTAGGTGAAGTAGAGAGTTACCAAGAAGCAACGGAAAGTGAGTAAAAAAAGAAGTTGTTAGTTGTTATATAGGGAGAGATGGATGCTCTACAGAAGAACCACATATATGATTTGGTGCAACAATCAAAGGGAATGAAAGTATTGAAGGACAAGTGTGTTTTCAAGTTGAAGATTCAAGAATAATATTCTTAACCTAGTACAAAGCTAATTTGATTGTGAAAGGATTTGGTTAAAAGAAATGTATTGACTTTGAATAGATTTCTTCTTCTATTATTAAAATATCTTCTATCCATGTTACTCTTGGTATTGCTACTAGCCTAGTCTTGGAGCTTGGGTAGAGCTTTCCGTCATGGTGATTTGGAGGAGAAAATTTATATGAAACAACCATAAAGCTTCAAAGTCAAAGGTAAAGAAAATTTTGTTTGTAGGAACAACTTGTATGGGCTTAAGCAAGCTCTAAGATAGTGGTACAAAAAGTTTGATTCATTTATGACCAAAAATGAATACAAAAGAATAGCTTTAGATTATTGTATATATATCAAACGATTTGGTGAAGATTTTATTATTCTCTTACTTTATATTGATGATCTGTTTATCATTGGGAAAGATATATATATAATTAATAAGTTGAAGAAAGAACTGAGTTCCTTTATAACGAAAGACATAGGGCCAACAAAATAAATACTAGGTATACAAATTTCCCATGATAGAAAAAATAAGAAGATTTTATTATCATAAGAGAAATACATCAAAAAGGTATTGGATAGGTTCAATATAAGTAATGCAAAGCTAGTTGGTTCTCTTCTTTTAGGTTACATCAAGTTATGCTCAGAGTGGAGTCCATCAAGTGATGAGAAGAAGAAGAAAATGCAAAAGATTCCTAATGCTTCAGTAGTAGAAAGTTTAATGTTGCGATGGTATATACAAGGCTAGACATCACATATGCAGTGGGTGTTGCTAGTAGATTTCTTGTAAATCCAAGCAAAGAGCACTAGATAGCAATGAAGTAGATCTTAAGATATCTCAGAGAGAGCTCTAAAGTTTGTTTAAGTTTTGAAAATAGATCATGTTGAAATCCAAATTTTGATGATGAAATCAATTAATGAGATTATAGACTAATATACTTTTAAGATAAGTGACGCAGGAAAAACTTTGATCATAGACATGAACCATCACAGATAAATTATCAAAGTAGGAGAATCAGACGTTGGGCCAGAGAAACATCATGTTAGAGATTGGACGTCGGACTAGAGGATTGGTTAATGTGCCGAAGGATGGACTTTACACTATGAGTTCAAGCATCGAGCTAGAAGGATCATGTATTATGCCAAAAGTTCGGATATTATGGGAAGTCAGCATGTCGATAGATCGGGCGATACGTCGAAGGAAAGGATGACATGATAGAGATTTGGATGAAGTATCGGATGATCAGATGACATGTCAGAATGTTGGACAATATATTGATTGCTTCGTAATTGTGTTACATAAGTGATTGAGTGGTTAAGTCTTGATCGATGTTGTTTAGTGTCAAATCGAGTTGGTATTAGATCAAAATTATGTCAACTCAATTGGGCTTGAACTAGGGCTGAATTGGGCCTGCTGAAAGGCCAATTTGATAACCTAAAATAGGCCTAAGTGGTGCTACCGCCAAGCCTAGGCGATGGTATCGCCTAGACAGCCAGAAAGCACTGTTTATGCTTTTTCGAGACTTCTGACGGTAGTAGCCCATGGCCAGTGATGATAACACCTAGGCGATGGTGGTACCACCAGAGCCCAGAATTTTGGGCTCTATTCGATGGTCCACCACTATTAGTGGTACATCGATACCTCAAAAACTTAGGAAATAAATTTTTGGCTCCATTTTCCAAGCCTTTGGGGGTTTATAAATACCCCACCCATGCTTGGTTAATGCAACAGTGAATAAGTAATAATTCTTAAGGTTAAAAGCATTGTAAACTCTCTTTGAGCATGTTGGGAAACCTTAACGGGTGCATCACATGCGCAGCGAAAATCAAAACAAAAATCGATTTCCCACGTAGATCAAATCGACATGCAAAAGATTTGGGTCGCGAGAAAAATCATAAAAACCAAAAAATCACGATACATGTGAGATTGATTTTACCTAGGGAGATCGTAAATCCCTGTATTTCGGAGCCGGATGGAGAAGATGAAGGAGGTCAAGCGTCCTCCTCTCTAGCGGTATCCACACGATGGATCTCTGCAGCGAAACTCCTCCAATCTGATCTTGCAACTCTTGCTCAGAGGGAGGGAGGAGAATAGGAGGTGGTGGCTAAAGTTACAGCCTATCAACAATGAGTCTCCTCTCCTATTTATAGAGAGCCACCAAAACCCTATGGCTCCTTCCTTAGTGGGTATTGGATCTCCATCCAATAACCCACTAACCTTGCATTATTGAATCTTTATCCAATAATCTCCTTAGGCCTATAATTGGGCCTTAAGTAAGGAGCTCATCGGCATAGGGTCTCATCTAATGAGAATAGGGGCTAGTTGGATCTTCATTCAATCCTCTATTCGCTGAAGCATCCACCATATGTGTGTAATCCTCTAGGCCTGATACCGAGCTGGCCGTGAGTCACTCCCATCAGAACTCCTTCTGATATACTGAATTATTATCCTCATAATAATTCACTCGACTCATCGACTATGGATGTACTAGGCCACTACGCCATAGTCCCCAGACGGTACAGGGGGATCGAATTCGTCGGACCTGTCTATCCACAGTTACCATGTATCTATAATCCCTCATCCAAATAATATTCCAGAGACCGTATATTGAACATGGTACTGTCAGGTCACATACGGAATCAGTTTGTCTTGCTCTATTCGGATTCTACCGGAGAACTCCTTCTCTCTTAATCTGAATGACCTTTGCCAGGGATTTATCTGAGCAAGCACATATGAGATATTCCTCTCGTGATACCGAGAGTGAATGATCCTCTATTGACACTCAATTGTCTTCGTAAGGTTGGCTACCAATCCCGATAACCAGTTGTACCAGATCTGAAACTTTCCAAACCTGTAAGTCTGGCGTCAAAGAAAGGAGTACTCATACAAGGCATCCTTGATGTCTCAAGTCTAAGGACCAAATACAAAATTGGGACTGTGGAATTGTTATCTGACATTAGGTATCATTAACCATACAGCATTCCATAAGCGGATCAATCAGTGAACTCATTCTCTAATAAGCACATGTACTATATCCTTAGTGTCTCCACACAAGTGGCTATGAGACCAGTCGCCTCCATCATATGGATGGGTATATAGTACACCGATCTATCCGGCTATCTCAATGTCCTTCTTGAGTAACCTATGATCGGGATTATTTAGGATTTTTGTGTTTAAAGGTGAACCGATCTCATTATCGCGATCTCATCATAATATATATGTAACAAATAATATAATGTGAGAATATGCCAATATTAATCATAAGCAAAAAGATCACATAACGTGTCACACGTGCCATCACTCACGTGATTGGCTTGTAGGGCACCTGTAACCAGCAATCTCCCACTTGACCAAAAGCTAATCACCTATGTGTCTGATCCCTATCAGACCCTTGTGACGCTCAAATATAATCTGAACTAGTGGCTTCATCGGTGGATCTCCAATGTTATCTTTGGATGGAACTATTCTCATTGCTATATCTTTTTGGGTCATGATCACTCTAATCAGATGGAACCTCCTCAGAACAATTATGTTGAGACCTGAGTTTCTTTATTAGAGTTATCGCCTTGTCACTGTCACAATATATGGGAGTTAGCTCCACGCTGCTTGGTATGACTCTCAAATCCTTGATAAACTTCTTCATCCACACCCCTTCGTTTTGCTGCTTCTACTACAGTAATGTATTTCGCCTCTGTGGTCGAGTCAGCAGTAGTATCTTGCTTGGAACTCTTCTAGCTTACTACTCATCCATTCAGGGTGAAAACATACCATGAATTTGACTTGCTATCATCAATGTTAGAATGAAAACTCAAGTTCGTGTAGCCCTCAACCTGGAGGCTACCTCCTCCATATACCAGTAAAAGATCTTTAGTCATTCTCAAGTACTTAAGGATACACTTTACTGTCATCCAATGTTCTAAACCTGAATCTGCCTTATACCTATTAGTGACACTCAAAGCATGTGCTATATCAGGCCTAGTACATAGCATCACATACATGATAGACTTTATCGCTAGGGCATAAGGTATCTTATTCATGTATGCCCTTTCTTCAGGAGTCTTTGGGGACATACTCCTAGAAAGTGATATTCCATGTCTCATCGGTATGAGACATCTCTTGAAATTTTTCATGCCAAACTTTTTGACAATAGAGTCTATGTACCTAGACTGGGACAAGCCAAGCATCCTTTTGGATCTATCTCTATAGATCTGGATCCCCAAAATATAGGATGCTTCCCCTAAGTTTTTCATGGAGAAGTTTCTAGATAGCCAAGCCTTTACTATAGAAAATATTCCTACATCATTCCCAATTATTAGGATGTCATCCATATATAGCACCAGGAAGGTGATAGCGCTTTCACTTACCTTCCTGTACATACAAGGCTCACCTTCATTCTTAACGAAGTTATAAGATCTGATCACTTCATCAAATCTTATGTTCCAACTTCGGGAAGCTTGCTTCAATCCATAAATGAATCTAAGCAACCTGCACACTTTATCTGGACTCTCTTTAGATATGAATCCCTCTGGCTATATCATATACACCTCCTCCTAGAGGTTGTCATTGAAGAATGTCATTTTAACATCCATCTGTCAGATCTCATAGTCATAGTGTACTGCAATGGCCAAAATAATTCTAATGGACTTAAGCATGGCTACAGGTGAAAAGGTTTTGTCATAGTCAACTCCTTGTCTTTGACGATATCCTTTAGCTACCAGCCTTGCTTTATAGGTCTCTACCTTTCCATCAACTCCGATCTTCTTCTTGAAGATCCATTTGCAGTCGATGGGTACAATACCCTCAGGTGCATCCACAAGGTTCCAAACCTTGTTAGAGTACATGGAATCCATCTCAGAATTAATGGCTTCTTGCCACTTCTCGGAGTCTATACTCATAATAGCCTCCTCGTAGGTCTGAGGATCAACATCCTGAGAGTCATCTCCACTGATATGTCCAACATATCTTTCAGGAGGGTGAGATACTCTACTAGTCCTATGCAAAGTTGGAACTTGTGTGTTAGGTACCTGAATAGACTCGGGCTCTGGAATGGTGCTAGGTTCTCCAACCTCGCTCAATTCTATCTTGCTCCCACTATTTCCACCAAGAATGTGTTCCTTCTCAAGAAACACAGCTCTCTTGGCAACAAAGATCATTCGGTCCTCGGGATGATAGAAATAATATCCTAAATCTCCTTAGGGTATCCCACGAATGTGCACCATTCCATCCTTGATTCTAACTTATCGGGGTTGTACCTTCTAACATGGGTAGGACAGCCCCAAATCTTAACCACCTTAAGATCGGGCTTCGTTCCTTTCCATATCTCATATGGTGTAGACACTACCGACTTTGATGGAACTCTATTCAGAATGTAAGCTGTGGTCTCTAGGGTATACCCTCAAAACGAGACGGGTAGATCAGCGAAACTCATCATGGACTGCACTATGTCTAACAGAGTGTGATTCCTCCTTTCTGATACATCATTGAGCTGAGGTGTATAAGGAGGAAATGGGTGAACTCTGTACTCAAGTACTCTCCTCCTCGATCTGATCGAAGAGTTTTAATACTCTTTCCAATTTGGTTCTCTACCTCATTCTTATATTCCTTGAATTTCTCAAAGGCCTCAGATTTGTACTTTATTAAGTACACGTGTCCATACCTAGAGAAATCATCAATGAATTTAATGAAGTATGAGGAACCACCTATAGCTTGAGTCGACATGGGACCACATACATCACTATGTATGAGTTCCAATAACTCAGTGGCTCTCTCTCCAGTTCCACTAAAAGGAGAGTTGGTCATTTTCCCACGAAGGCAAGGTTCACAAGTTGTATATGACTCATAGTCAAATGGATCTAAGTATCAATCTTTCAGCAACTCTTGAATCCTTCCCTCATGTATATGACCTAGTCTACAATGTCATATGTATGCATTATTCACCTCATCTCTTTTTCTCTTAGACATGTTTATATTCATGATATGTGGAGAAGTGTCTAACACATATAAGCCATTTGTAAGGGTCCCTCTAGTGATGATCTTATCATCCATAATTATTGAACAATTATTATTCTCAAAAACTAATTTATATCCACTAATTATCAAATAAGAGATAGAAATAATATTTTTGATAATAGAGGAAACAAAATAGCATGCTTCTAATACAATAATAGTTCTACCAGACGGATGTAGGTTGACCTCTCCAACAGCAACTGCAACAACTCTTGCTTCATTGCCCATCTTGAGGTCCATCTCACCTCTAGGCAATCTCCTAGGTCTTGCCAGAACCTGCAACGAATTACAGATATAATGAACACTCCCGGTATCCAATACCCATGTGTTATCATGAAAATATGATAAGTGGAGACTGATCATGAATCTACCTGAAGCTTCTCCAAGCTTATGTCTCGCCTTCTCTACGAGGTAGTCCTTGCAGTTCCTCTTCCAATGTCCGTCTTGGCCATAGTGGAAGCATTGTCCTTTGTCCTTTCTCGAGTATTTCTTGGCAACCTTTGTCTTACATGGTCTTTATTTGCTCTTGCCCTTCTTAAGGGTCTTGCTGACCTTCCTTTTCTTTTTAGTCTCACCACTATAAAGAATTGGCTTCTCCTTCTTGATGACACTTCAGCTTCCCTAAACATATTGAGGAGCTCAGGGAGAGTCACCTCAAACTTGCTCATGTTAAAATTCATGATGAAATGAGAAAAGGAATTTGGTAGGGACTGAAGTATAAGATCAACGCACATGTTATCCTCTAGGACTATTCCTAGACATGTGAGTTTCTCGATCATCTTTAGGACATGGTTCTCAACCGATGTCCCTTCTGTCATTCTGGCTTGGAAGAGTTTATTAGATATCTCATATCTTTGAGTTCTTCCCTGTTTCTCAAACAGTTGGCGGAGATGAAGAATGATAGAATCTCCATCCATGCTCTCATATTGCCTTTGTAACTCAGGAGTCATGGAGGCCAACATGTAACATTTTGCCAATATGGAATCATCTATATACTTCACATAGCGAGCAGTCTCATCCTCGCTTGCCCCTTCTTCCGGCGTGGGCAAAATTGTATCAAGGACATGCGATTTTCTCTGTCGTGAGAACAATTCTCAAATTACGGAGCCAATCTGTATAGTTTAGACCAGTGACGCGGTTGGCATCAAGTATGCCACGTAGGGGGGTTTGTGAGCGACATGTTTCTGACAAAATAAAATATAGCAAAAATAAATAACATGCAGATTTTATAGAAAATACTAATTAAGATATGGATTTCTATCTTAATGTACTCCCACGTTTTTCTTAGCGAATCACGCTACACCCTCGACACGTGAGACGGAAGTCTCCGGCAGACTCCTAGTGGGGATCGGGATCCAATTGACATCTTAGTGCAACCTCGAGGGACTCGACCAATTACACTATGCCCAAAAGATAGGCAACTCTTGCCAATCACAACTCCTTGTGATTCCCATCACGTTCGACCTCCGAATCATCATGGTCTCGAGGGACTCGACCAACCATGATATGTAATTAAGTCATCACCATCGTTACAAGATGAGCCTGATTTGATGATATGCCCTCGAGGTACTCGACCAAGCATAACATGTCCTCAGGTCACCGGTGACATCTCTATGTTGTAAGTAAGAACTCGATCACGTAGATAGGTGAGCCTCGAGGGACTCGACCAACTCAACCTATGTCGTGATTCAATTTCTTCTTATAACGATGGAAGGCCACGTGAGTCAATCTTATTGCCTCATGCTTACTGACTTAATATTATCGTAGGAGGGGTTTTTGTTTCGTATCGGTCTCCTAATATGTCGTGTCACACACATACATATTTAATATATATCTACATCGCATGCAAATATATATATACATATATCTAGTAAGTGTATAACACATCACATATGCAAGTCACACCAGATGATCATGAGTCGTCACCTAATATGATTAAGCCCAAGCCAATGGGCCTAATCACTCATAATAGGATCTATGTGTACATTGGCGCATCTTCATGCCCTATGATTGTTGATCTCGTCATCATCGGTTTCGTCGGATCGTCGCATCACCATACGTCATAATCTCCCGTCACAACATCGTAGGTCTCGCTGTCACCTCCACGCTCCCGCTGCGCCTCTCCATGTAATTACAAATAATCACAAGCACGCAGGCCCAACAATAAACGAGAAAAACGTAGGCTCGTAGGCCCCAATAATAATAATAATCATAATTACACACATCACAACACATGGCTCATGATCATCCATCCATATCATACATCACATGTACATCACATCATATGTAGAATTACTAGATATATATAATAATTAATTAAACTATTTAATTAATTATTTATCTTGAAATCAGGACATGCTCAGAATTTTTAAAATTATCAAGGGCATTTTCATAATTTTGGATGATCTCGGAATTTCTAGAATGATTAAGGGTAATTTTAAAATTTTGTACATGAGGACAATCCTCGAAATTTTTAAAATTTAGAGGGGTAGGATCATCGTTTTCTCAAAAGGATGCCCTAGCCCTCTCTTTGCCCCCCTCTGGCGTCGTCGTCGTCGCTGCCCCCTGCGCAGGCGGCAGGGCTGGCCGCGGGTGGGCCGCCCCCTTGCAGGCGTGCCACGGGCAGCCAACCCTTGCGGCCTAGCCGCTAGCGGTCGCCCCTTGCGGGCTGGCCGCAGCCGGTCGTGCCCGCGGGCGGCTGCTGCCCCTGCGGGTGGCCGCCCCTTGCAGGGGGCCTGGCCCCAATCGATCACCCCTTTGTAGGTGGTCGGGCCATGCCCTGCTGCCCCTCCTCGTTGCCTTCGCTGCGATAACGCAGCAAGAACGCGTAGAATGATTCTACGCGATTCAATCTCATCATACGTAGTTTAAAACCAATCTTTCGTATGAAAACCTTGGCTCTGATACCATTGTTGGGAAACCTCAGCGAGTGCATCACATGCGCAGCGAAAATCAAAATAAAATATCGGTTTCCCACGCAGATCAAATCGTCGTGCAAAAGATTGGGGTCGCGAGAAAAATGTAAAAACCGACAAAATCGTGATGTTTGAGAGATTGATTTTACCTAGGGAGATCATATATCCCTATATTCCGGATTCGGATGGAGAAGATGAAGGAGGTCAAGTGTCCTCCTCTCTAGCGGTATCCACACGATGGATCTCTGCAGTGAAACTCCTCCAATCTGATCTTGCAACTGTTGCTCAGAGGGAGGGAGGAGAATAGGAGGTGGTGGCTAAAGCTGCAGCCTATCAACCATGAGTCTCCCCTCCTATTTATAGAAAGCCACCAAAACCCTAGGGCTCCTTCCTTAGTAGGTATTGGATCACCATCCAATAACCCACTAACCTTGCATTATTGGATCTCTATCCAATAATCTCCTTAGGCCTATAATTGGGCCTTAAGCAAGGAGCCCATCAGCATAGGGTCTCATCTAATAAGAATAGGGGCTAATTGGATCTTCATCTAATCATCTATTCGCTGAAGCATCTACCATATGTGTGTGACCCTCTAGGCTTGATACCGAGCTGGCTGTAAGTCACTCCCAGAGCATTGGTTGAGTCTCTTCCTCCTTGAGTTTAGAAATATTTCTAAATTGTATGAGGGTTAAGGCCTCTTGTCAAAGAGAGGTGTAAAGGTTCTCTATTGAGTATGTTACAAGGAGAAGATGTATAAATATTATTTCTTAAGCCTAGTAAAAGGAGAAGAGTTTTAATAAGAGTACTTGATCTTCGTCTATTGGAAAAAAAGATCGGTAGTAAAAGCTGGTGGCCTCGAGGGAAGAAGAATCAGAAGTGGACAGAGATCGGGATGATCGAACCACTATAAATCGATTTGTATTTTCTTGCTTGCCTTATAATTACTTACTAATTTAGTTACTCAATACTATTACTCACACTATTTAGTCAAACGCATTTGGGATGCATATTTTTTTATCAATTTTTTTTAAATCAGAACCTAATTGTGAAAGCACTAATTCACAAACACCCCCCCCCCCCCCCCCCCCCCCCCCCCCTCTCTTAGTGCTATTATGATCCTAACACTTGGTATTAGAGGCAACTTCTCTCAGTTGGATTAACACATAAGTGAGATTTAATGACTTTTTCTAGCAATCAAGAGGGTCATTCTATCACTCATCCTTCTATGTTCAATGGGACAAACTACACTTATTAAAAAATGTGAATGAGAATTTTCTTAATTTTTATGGATTTTGATTTATAGAAAGTCATTGAATATGATTTTAAAAAATCTTATAAACTAATGAATGAATAGAATGATTTTGAGAAGAATACATTCTCCTGAAATATTAAAGCTATAAACCTTTGTTTTATGCTTTAGACAAAAATAAGTTTAATTATATTTCTACTTGTGACATTGCACATGATATTTGGCATACACTTGAAGTTACTTTTAAAGGCACGAGCAGAGTAAAAGAATCTAAAATTAATATTTTAGTATATAGTTTTGAATTGTTTAAAATGAAGCCAAACGAAACCATCAGTGACATGTACATTCATTTTACAGATATTGTCAATGATTTAAAAGCTATTAGTAAATACTGTACTAATCTTGAATTGGTAAATAAGATTTGAAGATCTCTTCCAAAAATTTGGGATCCAAAAATAATGGCTATCCAACAAGCAAAGCATTTGAACAATTTTCCTTATGAAGAACTCATAGGATCTTTAATGACCTATAAAATGACCTACAAAGTACATGATGCACAAGAGGAAAACCTTCAAAGGACAGGAAGGATATTGTATTTAGAACCCAAGAAGACTACTTGAGCATGTTGAATCTCAGATTTTGATGATGAAATCAATTGATGAAGTTATAATCTAATTAGCATTTAAGTGGCATAGAACTAACTTCGATCATGGAAAGACAAATCGATTAAAGAATGAATAATTAGATATTAGGTCGGAGTCAGAGATCGGGCATTGGGTTAGAAGCATTGGATATTATGCGAAGATTGGATGTTGCGGGAGTCAACATACTAATGAATTGGGCAATACGTCGAAGGAGAGGACGATGTGCCGAAGGTTTGGATGAAGCATCGGATGAACCAATGACATGCCAGACAACATAAGATTCATGCTTATAATAGTATGTGTCATGATCGAAGTGGTTTAGGTTGTAATTGAGTTGATTTTGGGTGTAACCATACTAACTCAATTTGAGAGCCCATTAGGCCTTAATTAGGACTGATTAAGGCCCATTGGGAGACCCATTCAGTGACTCAATGTTGGGTCAAGGGTTAGCACCACCAGACCTGACAGTGGTATTGCCAAAAGACACAGTCTTCTTGGATGTGTCAAGCAGCGGAACCACCCAGACTAGGTGATGATACTGTCAGCATTTATTACTACAGGTAATGGTACCACCCAAGCTAGTTGTAGTACCATCTAGGCTAGTGATAGTACCGCTAGAACTCAGTCTCCCAGGCTCTAACAAGTGATAGTACTGACCATTAATGGTGGTGGTACCGCTAGTACCCTGAAAACTCAAAATTTTTGAATTTTGGCTCTATTTTTTGAGTCCATTTAGGGTCTATAAATATTCTGCTCCTTACTTGAGGATACAAGACAAGTGAGCAAAAATTGTGATTGAAAGTATTGTAAAGGTCTAAGTGTTAAGAGTTCCCCTCCTCTTAAAGTTTAGGTTTCATTCTAAGGGAGGTGTGAGACTTGTAAAGGTTCTCTCCTAAACTTATGAAAAGGAAAAAAGAGTTGTAAGAGCAGTTGATCTTCGTCCATTGAAAGAAGATCATTAGTGACAGCCGGTGGTCTTGACGAAGAAGGAATAAAGAGTGGATGTAGGTCACAATGATCAAACCACTATAAATCTGGTGTGCTTTTTTCCTTGTGCTTTTCATTCTTATTGCTGAATGATTTAGTTGTTCACAACACTTTACTCACTTTCCAAGTTAAAACACATTTTCGATATGGTTTCATTGAATGATTTTTCAAATTGACATAATTTTCCAAGTTAAAACGCATTAAGAGATGATATGGTTGTAACAGAGCAAAAGCTCAAGTGATGATGACGATGACATAGAACTTCATACAATAAGACTTAAAAAGTTTATGAAAAAGAACATAACTAATTTTGTAAGACAAGAATATAAGAATAAAAGTGAACCTAAAATGGATACAATAATATATTATGAATGTAAAAAGCATAGACACTTCAAAAGTAAGTGTCCATAACTGAAGAAATTGCTAATCTAAAATAAGAAGAAAGTATTCAAGGCAACGTAAGCTTAATCAAGTACATCTGAAGATGAAGATCAAATCAATGAAAATGACATGACAAACTATGCATTGATGGCCTTTAAAGATAAGGTATGACACTCTTCCAAAACATCTTTATCTTATGATGAATTCTTTGATGCATTTCATGATTTATATGATAAACTTAAAAACATTGGTAAGAAATATAAGTTACTAAAAATGGATCATGCATTATTTATGAATAAATTTGATATATTAAAAATTATGCATAGTATATATATGTCAACATCTTATACTTCTTGCTCATCTAATCTTAAATTTCAAAAGGAGTCATTTCAAAAATCACAGGTTTTGGAAAATATGAAAAGAGACCTAATTACCATGTATGAGAAACTAGAAGATTGCTTAGAAGAATCAATTGATAGCAATCATATAATAGAGTCTCTCAAAAAAGAAAATATGTTATTACAACAAACTTTAGAAAAATTTAAAATTTAAAATAAATCATTAAACATGATTCTTGCTAAACAATGTTGTGGATTTAAAAAGAAAGGTATTAGATTCACAAGTAATAGTATACATCAAAAGCCAACTAGATTTGTAAATGGAACAACACTACGTATTCCCCTTAAAGTTAAATATAATTTTTATAGAAGATTTTAGACATTATGCTTATACATGCTCTTCTAAAAAATATAGCTCTCATAAATTAGTTTGGCTTCCTAAAGAAATAATAAATGATTTGATACCTAAGGTCAAGAAAGAAAGATCTAACTATGAAGGACCTAAAGTTAAATGAGTACATAGAGCAAATCCCTCCTTTTTGTAGGCATATTTTCATACAAGAGGTAGGAGCAAAAGATGGTATCTTGATAGTGGATACTCAAACCACATAACTAGAGACCCAACATAATTTTAAATCTCACTAGCCAAGATAAAGGATTTGTCACCCTTGGAGACAACAACAAATGAAGGATTATCAATATTTAAAAAATTAGTAACAAATCAAATCTTTTGATTGAAGATGTTATGTTCAGGTTTAAAACATAACTCATTAAGCATTAGTTAATTGTGTGATAAGGGATGTAATATTAAATTAAATTTAATGCTTGCATCATAGAAATACCAAATAAGAACACGTCTATGATTGCTTTAAAGAATAATAATGTTAATGCTATTGATCTTAATGATTTTCATAGCAAAACTTATTTTTCATTTCTCAACGATGATGCATGGCTTTGACATAGGGGATTTGGCTTTGACATAGGGGATTAGGACATGTTAGTACCAACTTTAGTTATTTTCTAATTTTATAAGAATCTATCCACTTTATTTTCAATAAATTTTTTGAATGTAAGAAAAATAATTTTGTTGATGATTTTTGAATTTTATTCAAATAAGAAGTTCTCCTCTCTAAAACAACTTAGATGCATCTACTTCCAAAGAAATCTTATCCAAGGAATGAAAGTATATAGATGCACATTCTAACGATGCATCTACTTCCAAAGAAATCTTACCCAAGGAATGAAAGTATATAGATGCACATTCTAAGGAGCTAATTTTTAGAGATATTTTATTCAAACTCACTCTTCGATGAAAAATATTTATTCACATATATGAATCAAGACCTTGTACTATTTATTCTCATATGATTATTTCATTTTATTAAAGAGGAAATCTATTAAAATAAATCATGATCTTGACTTCTCGATGTTTATAACTTGAGATTTATTTTATATGAATTAATTTTTTTTACTATTTATTCTCTTATAAATCTTTTTGTTATTTACTAAAGAGGAGATTTATCTAATGAATCATGATTTTTTACTTAACTTTTCAATGTTTATGAGTTAAGATTTATGACTCTCTTGTATTCATGGGTTATGTATTCTATTTTGAAAAGGAGAAGTGAATGTATTTGTGTTGATGTCAAAATAAAAGAAATAACGATTTATGTCTAGCTTATGTGTTGAACAAAGAGACTTTTGATGCTTTTTAAAATGTTTTATTAATAGTAACTCATGTATAACTTTTATTAGTTATTATTATTATTTTAATTTAAAGCTTGATTGAATATTTGACCTATAATATCACGATCGAATTTATCTCAACTTAAATTTAAGAGAATTGTTGAAAAAGTTCTATTTTGAATTAAGTTCATCATTTTTTTTATGACATATAGATAAGGAGAGTTTTATTAATACCCCATCATAATTGACCTCTCTTGAACTTATCTTCGATATTAATATCCTTTATGTTATGATATCAAAGTTGTTTTACAATTAAAATTTTGATGTAAATGAAAAGAAGTAGCACCATGATACCATGATATCCTTCTATTTTTTTTTATAATGACAAAGGGGGAGAGAGAGAAGTAGTAGCTTGTCCTTTTTTTTTTTGTTGCTGATAGGGGAGAGAAGTAATGATAATATTTTGATGACATAGCAACTATGTTGCACTCTTATATTATATTTGATGAATTAACTTATGATATCTATTTGAGATGCATAACTATTTTGGTATTCTAACTATGGATATGATGTGATTATTTAACTGAAAATTATACATATGATTCTTGCAATGATTACTATTGAAAGTCACTATAATTTTTTATTAAAATTATTTTAACGTAAATTCAATACATGTATTTTAAATGATATATGATCATTTGAATTCAAGTTTATTATGGCATATAGATATGGGGAGTTTAGTTAAAAATCTATCATCAATTAGTTGTCATTATAAAAATGAGAGAGATTATTGAATCTCAAATTTTGATGATGAAATCAATTGATAAGATTATGGACTAATATATTTTTAAAATAAGTGATATAAGAAAAACTTCGATCACAGACACAAACTATCACAGGATAAATTATCAAACTAGGGGAATCAGACGTTGGGCCAGAGAAACATCATGTTAGATATTGAACGTCGAGCCGGAGGATTAGTCGATGTGCCAAAGGATGGCCTTTGTACCATCAGTTCGGGCATTGGGTCGGAAGGATCAAGTATTGCATCAAAAGATCGGATGTTGTGGGAGGTCAATATGTCGATAAATTAGACGATATGCCGAAAGAAAGGACAATACGTCGGAGGTTCGGATGAAGTGCCGGATAATCAGATGATATGTCAGAATGCTGAAGAACATTCTGATTGCTTCATGGTTATGCTAGACATGTGATTGCGTGGTTAAGTTTTGATCAAGATTGTTTGGTGTCAAATTGAGTAAGTATTGGGTCGAACTCATGCGAACTCAATTAGGAGCCTATTGGGCCTCAACCAAGGTTGAATTAGGCCTACTATAAGGCTAATTCGGTAACCCGAAGCAAGTCGGGTGATGGTACTACCAGACCCAGGTGGTGGTACCGCCTAGACAGTCAGAAAAATACTATTATGCTTTTTTGGACTTCCAACAATAGTATTGTCATGGCTGATGGTGGTACCACCCAAGCAACGGCGGTATCACTAGAACCCAAAATCCTGAGCTCTATTCGATGATAGTACCGCCCGACACCAGCACTGGTACCGTCGGTACCATGAAAACTCAAGGATTTAAAATTTTTACTCTATTTTTGAAGCCTTTGAGGGTCTATAAATATCCACTCATGTTTGCTTAATGCAAAGGTGAGCAAGGAAGGATTCTTGAGGTTAAAAGTGTTGAAACTATCTCTTCTACCATCTTGAGTTTAGAAGTGTTTCTAAGTTATAAGAGGGTTGAGGTCTCTTATAAAGAGAGATGTAAAGATTCTAAATGAGAAGATGTGTAAATGTTCTTTCTTGAACTTGTTAAAAGGAGAATGCTTGTAACAAGGGTAGTTGATCTTAGCCCATTGAAAAGAAGAGTGGTAGTAAAAACCGGTGGCCTCAAGGGAACAGGAATCGAAAGTAGATATAGATCGGGACGACCGAACCACTATAAATCAGTTTACATTTTTTTTCTTGCTTTGCCTTGTCATTACTTACTAATTTACTTACTCACTACTCTCATACTTCTTAGTTAAACACATTTTTTATACACAATTTTTTGATCGGATTTTTCAAATCGGAACCTTATTGCGAAAGCACTATCTTAACAGATCATGCGTTGACGAGTTATACAGATGTAGATATGACAAGAGATATTGATAAGAAGAAGTCAACATCAAGTTTTGTACTCACTTTTGCAGGAATAGCTATGTTATGGTAATCCCGATTATAAAGATGTATTGCTTTCTCGACCATAAAGGCATAATATATTGTTACTATAAAGGTTTGTAAAGAAATATTACAGATGAAATAATTCTTACAAGAATTAAGATTGAAGCAGAAAAATTATGTGACGCATTGTGATAGCAGAGTGTCATTTATTTGTGTAATAACTCAACTTTTCGTTCTAAGTCAAAGTATATATATGTCAGATATCACTAGATTCGAAATATATTTGAAAAAAAATAATTGCAACTTCAGAAAATTCACACAGATGATAACAGAAGATACATGTTGACAAAGATCTTACCGAAAGAAAGACAGGAGATATGTCGATTGTTGGTCGATATGATTTCACATTGAAGAGCCATGATTCAATCTATCTTATGGGCTAAAGAGAAAGGTTGTTGGGCATATGACCTATTAATTCACAATCACAATATGATAACAAGAATAATAAAAGAGAAAAATAATAGGGCAATATGTACGGTGACATAATCCTTGTATTCTTGTTATCATATTGTGATTGTGAATGGATTTTTTATCATATTGTGATTGTGAATGGATTTTTTGGATAAGAGACTCTAAGATTTATATGTTTATTATTTTATAATAGATTTGCTACTCTGATTTATCTTGTGATTTTTTACTTTCGTATTAAGGTAGTTTTTCAAGTGGATCTTAGTATATAATGTGACTAATTTTTGTTTAATCTGTTCGTATTTGTCCGTATACAAAAGGGCGCTACTGGCAGCGAGCAACAGGCGACTACCGGCGGGGATGGGGAGCCGCACGATGAAACCCTCACATGAGGACGGCGGCGTGAGGGCAAGCAGCGTGCGCTGCGGTGAGGAAAAGACGTGGGAGCCATGACTAGTTGACCCGGTTGATTGAGCCAAAATCTGACTCAATTTTGAGCCTTTTTCCACATCTGACTCTTGGCTGGTCGCCTCGTCGCCGTAGAGCACGACACGTCTCCCCCTTCCCATTCCATCTCCCTCAAGTGCGACGACCTGGGAGCCGAGTTCATCCACACCTCCGCCCCCACTGCCAAGGTTTCGGACATACTCCACTTCGTCTACGGTCCACCAGTCGTGCTCCCGTTCTTGCCCCTCAACGGAATGCTGAGCAACGACGGCCACCACTTGCCACTTCTCGGCGTCCAAGTCATCGAGCTCGCCGACGAGGTGTTCATTGGGTGCGCCGTCAACCATGCCTTGGCCGACGGCACCTGCTTCTGGCACTTCTTCAACTCGTGGTCGGAGATCTGCCGCACCAGCAGCAATCATGTCATCAATCTTCCCGTCTTCGCCCGCTGGTTTGTCGACTCTTGCAGCCCTCCTCTCCCGCTGTCTTTCAGCAGCGAGCGAGACTTCATTAGAAGGCCTGTGTACACTCCGGTGGAGGAGTGCGCGTTCCATTTCTCCGACGAATCCGTGGCCAAGCTAAGCCCCGAGAAAACGCGGAGATGGGCACCGGCAACCAGATCTCCTCTCTCCAATCCCCGCTCTCCCACCTTTGGCTGTCGGTGACGCGCGCACGTCGTCTCGATCGTCAGCAGGAGACCTCGTACATCTTACTCATCGGGTGCCGGACGAGTCTGACTACCCCGTTGCCGCAAGCTTACCTCGGCAACTCCGTATGCTAAGCGAAGACCACGGCACCGTTGGGGGAGCTACTGCATCGCGGCCTGGGTTGGGCGGCGTGGCTCCTAAACCATGTCGTCGCTTCGTACATGGAACCGACAGTGCGGAGCTTGCTGGAGGAGTGACCAACGACGCCGTCGTTCACCTACGTAGAGACCATCAAACCTTGTGATCTGGTGACGGATAGCTCCCAGAGATTCAATGTCTACGGGAACGACTTCGGGTGGGGGGAAGCCGGTGGCCATCGGGAGCGGCCGCCGGAACAAAATGTGACGGCAAGTCCACCGTCGTCGTCTACCCGGGGCCAGCGAAAGGGAGCATGTCTTTGGAGGTCTGCCTCTCACCGCCGGTACTGAGCTCACTGGTAACAGATAAGGAATTCATGGAGATGGTGTCTAACAGTTCTTAATGAATGTGGCACATCTGCCATGGAAATGTATCTAGCGTCTTTATCTTATCCACATATTATCATGTGATTTGTGCTTGATTTGTTAGAGCTTCTCCTGTTATATTGCGTTCTGCTAGCAATTACTTTGGCCATTCATATTAGAAAATTATTGGATAAAGAGACTCAAACGTTAAATCAAGTTATAATAGATGCAAAAATAAAGCTAATCTTCCGCTATTAACCTTCAAAAATGATTAATAAAAGGTTATAATAAATCGTACTGTATCGCACGGTTCAAGTCAGACCGCCAATAGATCCCTAAGTGGGCCGATCAAACGAAGTCCATCTAGGCCCAATATAAATGGCCCAGATTGGGCTCAAGATATGGCCTGTTCGGTCTGGCGAATACCTGCCGCCGCATGATCTACTTCCAGCCAAGCGTCCTAAGCTTGGACGGGGTGAAGCAACATCATCTCTCCAGTTCACCGACTTACTTGGAGGAAGATGCTTGGTCCGGCCACCGCCGTCCACCTCCCACTGAACCGACCCTCTCTCATCGTCTCGCCTCTCCTCCCGCTCCGCTGCCCGGTCCCTAGGCTCGCCCTCAGCTCCCGCACCGCTGCCGCCCGCCCCCTCGCCTCCGCCGCCCAGCCCCCCGATCTTAGCGCCGCGGCTGCCGAGGTGGACATGTTCTGCGGCCGCGACGGCGTCTGGACCGCTCGCCAGCAGACGGTGGTGGTCCTCTGGGACCTCGATAACAAGCCCCCTCGTGGACCCCCTTACGAGGCCGCCGTCGCCCTCCGCCGCGCTGCCGAGCTCTTCGGACGCGTCGTCGAGGTCTCCGCCTACGCCAACCACCACGCCTTCGTCCACCTCCCCCAGTGGGTCCTCGAGCAGCGCCGTGAGCGCCATCGTCTGAACGTCCTCGAGCGCAAGGGCCTCGTCGACCCTTCCGAACCCTACACCTGCGGCGTCTGTGGCCGGAAGTGCCGAACCAACCTGGATCTCAAGAAACACTTCCGCCAGCTCCACGTGCGCGAGCGCCAGAAGAAGCTGGACCGCATGCGCTCCCTCAAGGGCAAGAAGCGGCAGAGGTACCGCGAGAGGTTCATCGCTGGGAACCACAAGTACGAGGAGGCCGCCCGGAGTCTGCTCACCCCCAAGACAGGGTATGGCCTTGCTTCGGAGCTTCGGCGGGCAGGGGTCTTCGTCAAGACGGTGGCCGACAAGCCCCAGGCTGCAGACTGGGCGGTCAAAAGGCAGATGCAGCACTCTATGACACGGGGGATTGATTGGCTGTTTCTGGTGTCCGACGACTCAGATTTTTCCGACATGGTCAGGAGGGCGAGGGAGGCTGACCTGAGGACGGTGGTGGTCGGGGATGGTCGGACGGCACTGGGGCTTCAGGCTGACATATGGATTCCTTGGGTGCGGGTGGAGAATGGGGAGGTGGGCGAAGAGTTGTTGCAGTCAGTGTGGGGGGCACAATTCTTGGACGGGGAGGAGGTGAATAGTTACTACGATGCTGATGACAACACGGAAGGATTGTTTGCGTCTGCTGGTTTCTACGAGGATGGTGAATTGCAGGATTTAGATGTGGTAATTGATGAGATTGTCATTGGGAATTCCAGATTGGGTGGTCTTGAGATTTCAGCATTTTCAGAGGAGGAGGTTGTTGATGACGTCACTTTTGGGGAGGAATTTGGATATGAGGGGATTCAAAGCTTTGGATCACCAAGTCCCAACAATGAATTGTTATGGGATAGTGACGCGGAGGAGGACGATCCATACATTTGAGTGCCGAAAGGTACTTTCAGTTTCAGTCAAATTATTCTGATATTTGTAGACATATTTCTTTTGTAGCCTAATTTGCTTCCAATGTTACTTAACTGTACTACTGTAGACTAGCCTTTTTGTTATTTTTATATGTATTACTTGCAAAAAGGATGCTAAGTCTACACACACACACATATATTGTCAAAAGACCCTAGGCGCTTGCTTAAGTGATGTGAGACACTTGTCAATATAAAAATTATAATAAAATATAATTAATGAAAAATAATCATTAAAATAAAAAGTAAATGATATATGAGTTTTATAACATTTGATATAGTCAAAATATCACCCAAAAACTTAGAATTACATAGATTTAACCACTAAAATTAAGATACTACCTATCATTGTCATGATTTAAGATCTCAAAACAACAGAAACAATCCAAACGACTAGCAGTAACAATCCCAAGATCAACAATCAAGAGGGAGGCTACTTTGGCACAGTGCAAGAGGTGATGAAGAGGAGCAGCGGAGTTCGATTTAAGAACAAAGACAATGACAAAGAATGTTGTCTCTACTACGGTGCCACTCGGTTGGCTGGGAGGGGATGCGCCTTCAAAAAAAAAAAAATACATATATATATATATATATATAGAGAGAGAGAGAGAGAGAGAGAAAGAGAGAGAGAGAGGTGAGCTGTGAGAGGGATAGTTGAGAGTGGGGAAGAGAGAGACGGGGAGAGCAGGAGAGGTGGGGAGCAGGGGGATGACGCTGCACCTCCAGGAGAGAGGGGGGTATTGTGAGCTAGGAAGAGAGAGAATAAGAGCGGGGGAGAGGGGGCTTGCATTGTCGGTTGAGAAAAGTCGTTAGGGCCAACGACATCAGAGGAGGAGATCATCAGGGGAGGATGTGGCATATGCGTTTGTCACGTCGAAGAAGGCGGAATATGCTGTTGTATGGTATATTTGTTTTAAGTGATTACTATCTGGAATTGGAGAACTGGATGTTTATAGACACTATAGGACTTGTGAGTTACATGTTAGGATTTATTCCTCAAACCAAATTTTTTTCTCCAATTTGAAGAAGAGAAAGATCTCCCAAAGATCTAAACTAGAGAGCAAAAAGATTATTTTATTGCTGGAAAATGGAGAATAACTGTGGAGGATGCTAACTGATGTCTTAAGTGGCTTCAGACCCCAAATGGCACTGGTCTAAAACATCAAATCTTAATGCTAAGACTATTTTGGGTTCATGATTAGCAGATGGGCTTTCAGGAATTATTAAGAGCTATCAAAGTCACTGGGGACTCGTCTAGTGAGAAGAAGAGGTTGCGCCCCTTGTTCGCATCTTGAGAGAATCACAATAAGACTGCAAAGAATGTCAACTCTTGTTAGAAATGAAGAGTTATACCAGAACCTATTTGAGGTGGTAATGAGACTTGCGTAAGTCAGATTGGTAGATGTAGGAAGGTGATGACTAATGTGATACAGTAGAAGCCTATGGGTTCCATGCTAATGCTTCATCTTGTTGTTCTCCTAAAAGTGATTATTATAAAAGGCTGTTCCCTGCTCTAAATTTTCTGTTATATGTCTTGTAACTGAAGTGAACTTGTATTGTGCCTGTGACATGTTGGAGTTTTGTATTATTTGACAGTGCCAAACTTGCAGCAAAGTTTGTCATTCCTTGATATAACAGTATATTATACGTCTGTCTCTTTAGGCATTCCTTGATACCAGGCTGCATGCTAGGTGTAATGATCCTACTGATCAGTTAACCACCAGTATAATAAGTTCCCAAGATGAGTATTGATATCCGTACCTTGATGATAAGTCTGGTTATATTCACTTGATACAAGTTTAGTGACTTGTAGGTTTTATTCAGTGCAGGAATCCTGTGCATGGTTCTAAAATATGAAGTGGAAAATTGCCCAACATGGTTGAGCTGGGTGCGAGACCACCTCGAAGCTAATAATCTCTAATCTGTTTCAATTGTTCATACGCTAAGCAAGAAACTCTTGTCCCATCAAAGAGGCAAGTGCTTACTTGTCATTTACGGATGGAGTGCATCAAATTAGATATTTTGGGGTTTTGACATACATGTAAGTTGTATATAACAGTTGACTGCAATTTGTAACAATTTATCTGATAAATTTGATGCTTAATCTTTTTTCTTTAACGTACAATCCCATCATGAGATCTTTTGTTTCATTGGTCTTAAGTCAAGAGTAACATGAACAAGCATGGACATGTTAACTAGCCGGTTGGAGTATAGTTAAATTTAGAGTATGGGGATTATGTTTATAATGAACATTGCATATTAGATTAGAACTTTGGATGTTTATGCTGAGGATATGTGCGGATGTTGTGGGTATGGTCTACAAGTTGAGGTCGTAGCACGGAGAGCTGTTGCATGAGGAGACAATGTAGTATTACTTCTTTTTGCCTTTCCATGTGATGGAAAGCTTGTTAAGTTTTGCAAGGGACTTCTGCCCATGTGTGTAACACTTCTTGTACTCATTTGCTTTTAATGCTGCTTTGAGTAGTTTCTTGGTTGAATGCAGAAATAAGTGCTCTGATTTGATGAGTGTTTTTTCTGGTAGTCATTTGCATATGATTGCTCTATGTTCTGGTTGGTGCAACTCACATGAGTTATCTTTGACACGTATAGCATATTTGCTTGTGAGAAGTTGAATTGAAAGTGTTCATTTGTTTGTCGCTTTTTTCAGTTTTATTAGATTGGCAGTCTCATCATCATAAGACATGATTAGGAGAGAGGGATAGTTATCATCTAATAACATCTTCAAGCTTTGGTTGGCTCAAACAACACTTGAGTTTATCCCGAAAAAGACATTAGTGAAGCCTTTGTGCCTCACATGTTGATGGCTTCTAGGAAGGAATTATGTTGCTGAAAATTAGCTTAATAACGAAAGATTAATCATTGGGAATTGGCGTCATGTTCTTTAATACCCTTTGAGTCATTTAGGGGTTAAACAATATTTTAATTACGGGTTTTTGATATGATCATTATTTTTTATCAATCGAGATTAGATAAATGAAGTTCAATCAGTGTCTATCAACATGCCCACATGGGCTTTTGAACCTTTAGGCATATGCTACATTAGTATGGTGCTTAAAAGAACCTTTAGGCATATGTTATATTAGTATGATACTTATGTTTTTTTATTAAATCGATGGTTATAAGATTGATATTTTATTAAAAGGATTCAAACATTCTCAAATATGTTTTCTGTTCAAAACTCGTCAAACAAAGACGGGATTCTGTAAGGGATGTTGACATCCAAAATGAACGAATGCATAGTGACTTGATGCAAGTCTTTCTAGAAGGAACACAAGGGTGTTTGATACTCAAACTATGTTTTTTGTGTTGGAATTTTTTTTATAAAATCCAACGTTTGAATCCTCAATGTCCTTCCTCATTCGAACTTGATATATCGAATCAATTTTGTCAAATTAGAAGAATGGCCAAATTTGACCATGTCATGTGCATAGATGCTAAAAGTTACTCATAGCTCTCATGTGTTGATGATGTTAAAGGTAAGTAAGCCCAAAACTTAGGTTTCCTCCCACGTTAATGCATTTGATACCCTCGGTCTCTTGCTCATTAAGTTGACCTAGTCGGTAGAGGTTATTATTAATAGGTCTAGTCAGCTTTATTCTCCCATTCCCTATTCGACTCCATACCTCAATTATAGTGACTTTGGGCTGGATTGGGATGTCACTGTCTCTTCTTTCTCTTGCTAATATGTGTTCTTTTTCTTAGATCAAGAAAGAGAGGCCATGTCGTTGGTATTCGGGTTTGTCTAATTGGGACGTGGTTGCTTACGAACTAATGTCTTTTTTTTCTTTTCATTTGGTAGACATTGAACATGGGAGAAGAGCAAGCGGAAAAGGAATACACATTTCCACTATTTAATGGGACGAGGAAAGAAAGACGATAATGGCATCGGTTGCCATGATTAAATATGGATTTATTTTTTCTGAAATATTATAATGATTTGATAAAGCCTTAATAGATTTCGTATCCTAAATCATTATGCTTTTATCGGATGATATTTCGAACAATTATTAACATTTGGTGAATGAGCCACGACGACTAGGTGTTAAAACTTATGGGACGAGATTACAAGAGATGCATGGGCATTTGGAGTCGTACATTTTTGTCTTTATTGTCTCATCCAACTCTCCTATTCCATTCTAAACCAACCAACCAAACCTGGCTCAATTGAACGGAGAGAGAGAGAGAGAGAGAGAGAGAGAGAGAGAGAGAGAGAGAGAGAGAGAGAGAGTAGACCCAAATCACTCGTTAATGCACGACCATAGTCATCACCAACACTCCCAAGATTCCTATCGAAACCTCAGAAGGTTTCAATAACCACCAGGCTATGACCTTCGATTCGAATATAACCCACTCCTTATCCAATTAGAACACCAACCCTAAACTCAATTGGGATCACAGCCTTTCGGTCTGTTCAAATCAAGCTGAGGTTAATCTGCAGACGTAACCTCGATTCAAATTGGACTTCGGTGTTGCCCTTAGTAGAATGCATTCTCGATTGAATCCTACCAATTCGGAAGTAGTGCCATGGGATCAACATGCCATGTAGAAGCGGCACAGTGTGATGGTCACACTTGCTTGCCACCGGCGTGTGAAGGGTGAACTGCTTCCTTTCATGGCGGTGAGAGAACAGTAAGAAACCAGGAGAGGCAATTCCAAATCAGGGCTGGCTTTTCGATTTGGTTAACGTGGGATTAGGCTGCGTAATGGTTGTTGCGTCTTCTTTCCTTTCTTCCCCCTCTGCACGAGGTGAGAGGCGGAGCCCAACAAGCAAATGGCTTAATGGACGGATAGAACGTTGCTGCAATGTTTGACGGGAACAGATCGCCGAGGTATAACTGCGCTTCCACTCTGTTGTGCTTAAATGTATGTGGTGGTGCTCCTCTTGGATGAGTCATAGGTGTGTTTTCGGAGCGTTTCACTGGTTGCGGGGGCGGCACTAACTTTGGCAAAAGTGGTTCCCTCTGGTCATCAGCTTCCCCCCTCCCCGTCTGCTCCTCTTTTTGCCTCTGTCTCCTGTCCTAGGTTTTGGATTCCACAACGACAAAGTTCCTGTTGCGATAACAGGACAAGCGACCGGCGAAGGAAGATTGTACCCGCATCCTCTCTTTTGCGAGGTGGAAGATGAGACCTTGAAGACAAGAAGAGAAAGAAAAAATCCATCTTGACGTGTTCTGTCTGCTGCAGTTGAGTACCGGTTGAAGGCTATTTCTAGTTTTCTAGTTTTCTACTTCTCGAGGAAGAGCAAGAAACCGGAGGAGGAATATTGAACCGGCATCCTTGAAAGAAGATAACTTGAAGGCAAGAAAGAGAAAAAGAAAAAAAAAATCGATCTTGAAGGGTTGTGTCTGCTGTGGTCGAGTAGCAATTGTAGGCTATTTCTGCTGCTTCTCGAGGAAGGACAAGAGAGCGGAGAAAGATGATTGAACCCTCCTCCTCTCTTTTGCGAGGTGAAAGATGAGATCTTGAGGCAAGAAAGAGACGAAAAAGAAAAAAAAAAGGGAATTCGGTCTTGAAGTGTTGTGTCTGCTGTATTTAGTAGGAGTTGAGCTCGTGAAAGAGCAGAGGGAAAGCCGACGATGTGGAATCTAAACGACTCGCCGGATCAGATGAAGGACGCAGCTACTGATGCTGAAGAGGACAACAAAGGAAAAGCGCCGGAGACGGTGTCCACCGACAAGGACCGCTGCTGCTACGACAACTCCAGCTCCTCCGCCGTCGAGGCCGACGGAGACTGCAAGATATTCGGATTCACAGTCACCGGCCGCGGCCGCCAACACGTGGAAGGCAGCTGCTCCGCCGACAGCGAGCCCGCCGTCATCACGCGGCAGTTCTTCCCGCTAGACGAAGTCATGGAAGCAGGCGACGTTGGCAGCGGCGCCGGGGAGAGCTCCTTGCCACCGGCGCACTGGGTCGGCGTCCAGTTCGGCCAGTCACGGCAGCCGACCGCCACCGCGACAGAGACTGCGGCGGAGGCGTCTCAGCCCGCCAAGAAGAACCGGCGAGGGCCGCGGTCGAGGAGCTCGCAGTACCGCGGCGTCACATTCTACCGGAGGACCGGCCGCTGGGAGTCACACATATGGTTAGCCCAATGCCCTTCTTCCTTTCTCATCTTCCTTTTTCCCTTCGGAGACCTCAACCAATCCATGTGTTGTTCATCATTTACGTGCAGGGATTGCGGAAAGCAAGTCTATTTGGGTAAGCATCTAATGGATTTCGTCTGTGCGTCACGCTGCTTCAATGGCTTGCTTATGGCTGTCGATTCCTACAGGTGGATTCGATACAGCCCATGCTGCGGCGAGGGCATACGACCGTGCGGCCATCAAATTTCGCGGCGTCGACGCCGACATCAACTTCAATATGGAAGACTACGAGGAGGACATCAAACAGGTAAGTGCTGCTGCCATAACTTGTGCAAACATTAGAAGAGCAGCTCCTGAGAAAGACGATGGTTGTGGGTGGGCAGATGAACAATCTCACGAAGGAGGAGTTCGTCCATGTGCTTCGACGCCAGAGCACTGGTTTCCCGAGAGGGAGCTCCAAGTACAGGGGAGTCACACTGCACAAGTGCGGCCGATGGGAAGCCAGAATGGGCCAGTTCTTGGGGAAGAAGTATGCAAAGCCCTCTCTCTCTCTCTCTCTTCTTTCTCTGTTTCCTTCCCCCCCCCCCCCCCCCCCCCCCCTCTAAGCTCGTAATGTTTGGTCTTCAAGCAGATACGTCTATTTGGGCCTCTTCGACACGGAAGTGGAAGCTGCAAGGTAAACTCTGTTCCACGGTTTCCACGAGTTAAACGGAGGTTTTACGTGTGCTTCTGGTTTGCAGGGCTTATGACAAAGCTGCCATTAAATGCTATGGGAAAGATGCGGTGACCAACTTCGACCCGAGCATCTACGTGGAGGAGCTCAATCCCAGTGGTAGGTTATGGGTTGCTATTTCGCAGTTTGATGCTTAGTGTAGCCTGCCTTCTCATCTAATGTTGCAGATGGTAAGAACGAACACAACCTCGACCTGAGCTTAGGAAGGTCTAACTCTGATGTTGATGATCCTCGTGGGGTCGTCGATAAGGGTGTTCAGATGGACAGCAAGGCAAAGGTATGATGATGACCTCTGTCCCCCGCAATCTTCCATGCTCACAACTGCAGCTCATACTTAAAACTACTTTTGCCATGACTGAAAGCTGCAGCTTGCGAACAGCAGTGGTGACGGCGGTGGCCACCGGCAGCAGCAACGACGACAGAGACTGTGGAACTGGGGTAACGGTAGCAGCAATAGGCTACGCTTCGGAGACATGGCCACACCTCAAGTGATGGCCGGTTCAGCTGCAGCATCATCAGGATTCCCTCAACAAAGGCCACCACATCTGACTTGGCTGTAGGAGATCGACTTGAGCCCATCGTTCCAAACTCAAGACTAAGGTCGATGCATCTTTGTTTCTTCTCATTGCACTCGACTGCAGGGTCATATTGAATCCGGAGTGAAGTGTTCTTGCTAGTGCTAGTAAATTGCGTAAGAAATGGATGTTCCATGACACTATGAAAGCAATAGTTTTGAGTTAGGGAACAGCTTCATCCTAAATATTTTCCTTCGTGATTTTTTTTTTCGAAAAAGTATATTTATTATCAGAAACTTGTGTTTGTTGATATTCTATCAAAGTGTATATTTAGAGCTTTTCTATATTATAAACTTTATTATAGTTAACTAATTAAGTAACTCAAACATTATTATTATTGTATGGAGCTGCTAACTAGTTTTGTTGGTAAAATCTAAATAATTGATAGTAAGGTTTGGGATCAAATCATGTCTTTACCACTTACACCTTACAAAGAAGAAGAAGAAGAAAACTAGTTAGCAGCTCATTTAAAGTATTTTTCATCTTCTCTGAAGCATTTAGAATTTTTATATTTTGATCTTCGACGAAAAAACTATAGTTAAAAAGTATTAGAATGTTTGGTAAAAATATAATATATGATGGAGATTAATTTTCTTCTGAAATATAGTAAGAATGTTCTGAAAGAAAATTTTTGGAAGTTTTGAATGGGAAGCATGTTAAGTGTTTTTCTTATATTTCTTTGCACATATGCTATTATTTTGTTGGGTAAAAGTAAGATTGGATTCCTTGTTTCCTAATGTGGAATGGCAATTATTGGAGTGTTGGCTTGGAACAACAACCAAGTAGATAAATTAAAACCTGCATACAAACCAATAAAATTAATGCTGGTAAAACTTGGACTAAGATAATTCCCCAAAGTTGGTAATCAAGTTGTCAGTATATCCTCCTCATAATTGAAGTCAAGATGTTCTGATCTAAAGTCACATAATTGATAGGTCCACATGCCTAACCTGGTAGTCTTTTACTCCAATGTTTTTTTGGTTATTAAGGAGATGATGATATGCTAAAGGAAGATTTAGAAAATACTTTGCATGTGGGTTTGTGAAACCTCAAAGGTCTTTGTCATATGATAAAGACCTTTGGGGTGGGGGGGGGGGGGGGGGGGGGGTACCGCCTTATCCTGCACATAGTTATTGGCACACGTGACGCTGTCTGATTGATACAATCTTGGACTTGATGATGCTGGTCGGTTAGGATGGCAATTTTAAATTGGATCCGATCCAATTTGATATGATCGAACAAGATGGGTAACACTTGTTCTTTAGTTTTTGTGAGAAAACTAAGGTCCATAATCTTATACAAGTTTTCTTATCTTGGTTTTGTTGGAAATATGAAGAAGTAATGAAAATGCCCAATTGATCCATCGTTAATTTATACAGGTGAAGATAGGAGGATTTCCCTCAACTAACCTACGTGATTTCCTCATTCAGTTAAGGAAATCATATCTAAATCCTAACTTCATCTTATCTTCTATCATGCCCCCGCAAGATCGAGCTCCTGTAAGGACGTCGATCTTGAACTGAGGACGTTGATCTTGAACCGATGACAATGAATCCGAAGAAAGGAGCAGACGATTCTGCTAGAATCAGATTCGACAATCCGATTAGATCGAACTATCATGCCCCCGCAAGATCAAACTCCTGTGAAGGACACAGATCTTTACCCGATGTCAAGGAGACCGTTGTGTTGTCAACCGCGGTAAAGGTCTGACAACGGTTGACTTCAGCGGAGGAGATGCTACTACGGCTGGGGCGATCGGTAGATCTGAAGGGCAGCGGGAGAAGCGTGCGGTCGTAGATTTACTGTCGTTTGACAGCGAGAATGAACTTATTGTTGATGAGGTAGGGAAGGTGCCGCTGCTTGTTAGTGCTGATGCGACAGTGGTGGTGCACAAGGAAGATGGTCTCGTGCAGAAGAACACCTCGGTAGAGGAATTGAGAAAGCCGACGCACTAGAAGTCTCCAGCTTCGATGTCGACGAGAGACTGTCGTTTGACAACAAGAAGCGATAGATCTAAGGAGAGGGCAACAGTTGTGGCCGGCGAGGGCTACAGTTGCGATTGCAATTGTTGGAGTAAGGGGGGTCGGCAGCGAGCATAGTATCTGCCGAAGGAGAAGATGAGGAAGCCGCTGTAGTGAAGGTGTGCTTCCCTTTCTTCCCTGACTTCAGGACCACAATGTTGCGGTCCCTTCTTTGGAGGTGTAGAGACGATGCAGAGAGGGATCTGCACCGAAGAGAAGCGACCGAGTTATTGCTGTGACGGCAGCAGCAGCGAGCGAACGGTGAGCCGATGGTAGGCAACAATGAGGCAGATAGTGTCGTCGATGCTAGCGATGGCAACGGCAAGTGCCAGCGAGGTTGAGCGAGAGGGCTGCCAGACCAGCGACGTGGACATCAATTATAGAGCGGGACCCGAATCTTCAGATCCTCGAATGAAAATGGCACCAGCGATGCTCTGTTTTTTTTTTTTTTTTCGTCAGGAAACAGAGATCGCGGCTTTGCAGAAAAGGAGTCGACCGACAATTGCGGCTTCTCAAAAGGGCAGTCGACAGGATGGGGATTTGCTATCGTTTGATAGCAAGAAAGAACTTATTGTGCCCTCTCTACAAAGCACCGAGAGACGATGGGCAGTGGCCCTTACAGGTGCTCTTGGTAGAGAGAACAAAGGCTACAGGAGGGACGATGCCAACGAGCGGGTGTAGAAGTCGTCGTCTACTGCAGATGGGGTAAGAGAGATCTTTGGAGCAGAGAATGTCCGGGAGGGTGGCGACAGATGACCCCTGAGTATCTGCAGTTTTGCAGCGGAGTTGTCGACAAACAAACGGTAATAAAAGCTGTCGTTTGACAGTGAAGAAAAAAAAAAATCTCTCTTATAGAAAGAGGGGCTCTGATACCATGTTGAAAATAAGAAGAAGTAATGAAAATGCCCAATTGATTTATTGATCCATCGTTAATTTATACAGGTGAAGATAGAAGGATTTCCCTCAACTAACCTACGTGATTTCCTCATTCAGTTAAGGAAATCATATCTAAATCCTAACTTCATCTTATCTTCTATCAGGTTTATTGTTTTTCATAAATACAAGCAACAAATGAATATGATACTATTATTAACATCGATTAAAATAGTATCTCATACAAAAGACTGAAGTTTTTAGATGAAATAATAATGATAACAAATTATGATAATATCGAAGTTGGCTTATACTCTAAACTCATTGGACTATGCTTCCAAAGAAAAAAAAGCAATCCTCAATTAATTTCCAAATTTTAAG
This sequence comes from Ensete ventricosum, assembly GCA_029747655.1. Taxonomy (NCBI): domain Eukaryota; kingdom Viridiplantae; phylum Streptophyta; class Magnoliopsida; order Zingiberales; family Musaceae; genus Ensete; species Ensete ventricosum. Next base: position 32,222,184 of record JAQQAF010000004.1, on the reverse strand, counting down.
CATATAAAAATATAGACCATATAGGTCAAAGCTTTCAGATGTAATGACATTGACAAAAAATTTAAGATGGTATGTATTGTTAAAAGATAAATCTTTTAACATCTAATCTTTTAATCTTCTTCCTTCATCTAATCTTGTTGAGGAAAATCTAATCTTTTAATCTTCTTCCTTCATCTAATCTTTTAAAAGATAATTGTTGAGGAAAATCCTCAACATCTAATCTTTTAATCTTCTTCCTTCATGAATAAATATTTTTTAAATCTTCTTCCTTCATGAATAAATAGTATGAGTGTGAAGAAATAAATCAATCATTTCATTTATTTAAATACCTTTCTCGTTTCTATCATGGTATCAGAGCGAGCCAGTCGTGCCGTCTCTCGTTGCTTTCCAACCGTAGCACCACCTCTGTCGAGAGAATCTCTAAGGGCTACCCTCCGCTCCTTTCAGCCGCCGGCTCTTCTTCTTCGTCTCCGTAGCGGCTCCTTCTCCAGGAAGACACATTCGACACTTGAACATCGGGACCCACCAGGTGTTGTTACAACAGTGTGAAACACAGACGACAGAAAAAGATTAAAAAAAAGAAAATGGTGATCAATCACCATTTGAAAAAACTATTTCATCAATCCCCAAATCTTCAAAAACTTAGGGTTTTTGGTTGGGTCTGATATCTTTGGCTACATCCTTATGCATCAAATAAACTAGCCCCACGGTCAAAGTCTTGTACCTTCATTGGTTACTTTCTTGAACATAATGCTTATCGATGCTATGATCCTATGACTCACAAGGTATTTGTGTCACGTCATATTGTCTTTGTGGAGTCTTCCTTTTCATTTCAACAGTACAAATCTACTATTGTATCAACTACTCCGATGAATATACATCAGTGGCATATGCCATTATCCAATGAACCTCCACAAGAATCACCCACTCTAACTCACATACATGAGTGGAGCACTTCTCCAATACAACATCTCACTCCCTCTTTTTTTTTCTCCATCTTCTGCTACCACATACATTCAATCTTCGGACACTCAACCACTAGCATTCCCCTCACCCCAATCTACTACCACTAATGTTCCTTAGTCCAACTCACCATGTTCTACTACTTCCACCACACTCATTCCACCATTATCTCTTAAACCACTTAGACATCCCATGACAACACGTTCTAAAAGTGGTATTTTCAAACCACGTTAGGTTCTCGATCTCAATACGATTGTGACTCCCTCTATTGAGACCTGTGAACCTATCATGGTTACTCAAGCTCAAAAGTCTCCTCATTGACGTCAAGCTATGTCTAATAAATATGACGCCCTACTTCATAACTCTACCTGGACACTTGTTTTGTTCATTCCGCATAAAATATCATCGGGTGTAAGTGGGTTTTTCAAGTTAAGCGAAACCTTGATTGGTCCATTGCCAGGTATAAGGCCTGTTTAGTGGCCAACAGCTTCCATCAACGTCCTGGTGTTGATTTTACAAAGACATTTAGTCATGTTGTTAAGTCCACAATAATCCGACTGATTCTGAGTTTGGTCGTTTCAAAAGGTTGGCACATGCGACAACTTGATGTGAACAATGCATTCTTACAAGGAACATTAACTTATGATGTCTTTAAGGAGCAACCTTTTGATTTTTTTCATCCTCAGTATCTGAAACATGTCTGCAAACTCCACAAGACTATTTATGGTCTTCGGCAAGCTCCAAGAGCCTGGTACAAAGAACTTGGCTCATTTTTTATGTCAATCGGCTTCTCTAACTTTAAGTCTGATACCTCCTTATTGCTCCGTTAACAACCTAGCAGTACAATATATCTTCTAGTATATATGGATGATATTATTGTAACAGGTAATAATTCTATAGAGGTCACAATGTTCATTAAAAAGTTGGCCGCCATATTTTCCCTGAAAGATCTCGGTCCCTTGAATTATTTTTTGGGTGTGGAAGCAACATCTATATCTTCGGGACTCTTCCTCTCTCAACGAAAGTACACTAAGGACTTATTAATAAAGATAAACATGAATGATGCAAATGATGTTTAGACTCCTCCCTCCACTAGTGAATCGCTTCGGTTAAATGATGATAGTCCTGCTACAGATCCTACACAATATCGGTAAGTAATTGGTTCCTTACAATATTTAGCTCTCACCCACCCAGATATCCGTAAGTAATCTTATTTGCAGTTAACAAGCTGTCACAATTCATGCATAGACCGTCTGTGACACATTGGTCAGCAGTTAAATGAGTATTACGATATCTTAAATGTACTTTTGACTATGGCATATTTCTCTACAAAAACTCTCCACTTCAACTTCATGCTTATGTTGACACTGACTGAGGTGGGAACTTTGATGATAGAACATCAACAATATTTGAGTATATTATTTTTCTAGGAGCCAATCCAATCAGTTGGAGTTCCAAGAAACAAAAGACAATTGCTCGGTCAACCACCGAAGCTGAGTATCGCTCTACTAAAACTGTAGCTGCCGAACTTAATTGGGTAATGAATATGCTTAAAGAACTTAACATTCGCTCTTCTGTTACTCCTATAATATACTGTGATAATGTCGGAGCTATCTACTTATGTGCCAATCCAGTGTTTCATTCTCATATGAAACATATAGCAATTGACTTTCACTTTGTATAAAAGATCAAGTGATGAATCATCAATTACGAGTTTCTCATGTTTACACGACAGATCAACTGACGGACTCCCTCACGAAGCCACTCTCCGGTAAGTTATTTTTAATTCTTCCTTCGTATATAAATAAATAGGTATGAGTACGAAAGAATAAATCAATCATTTCATTTACTTCAAATAACTTTCTCGTTTCTATGACCACGCTTATACTTGAAAAAGCCTCGATTAATATTATGTATTAGGTTTTAGCCATTTGCCGCTCGCACAACATAAATTACGATTGTGTGTCATCACACAACATACAAAAATATTAAAATAGTATATTTCGAGCTCATCCCCATCGTGCTTTTAAAAAAATTTCGGATTAATTTTCAATTGTTAAGCAGATAAAGATAAAGACCATAAAGGTTTATGATTTTAAATGTAATAATTTAAGATGGCACCAGATCCGAAGTCTCTAATCCATGCTTATACTTGATTGTGTCGAAGTACGATTTTGTTGAAGATCAGGCCTTCAGATAGAACGACCATGATAAAAAAAAAAAAGAAAAAAAAATCTTAATAGATAGATAACTGTTTTATTGGGTAATCAGTAACCTCAAAAGTTAAAACTCTGTTTATACACAATTGAGTGACTAGTAACCCTAAAAACTTAAAAGAGTAACAAGGAAAGGATTCAATAAATATTAAATCCTAATATCCTGATTAGATATCACCATTGAATTGAATGAGGAAAAACACTGTTGGGATTTCTATACAGAAGAAAAAGATTTGGTGCATCTATTCTGTTTAGGTAGGGAGCAAGAAGATGATATGTTGAAGGACAACTCTCTCCATCCATCTTCGCCGAACAGTTGAGTCATGGCATTTACTCATCTCCACAGTGGTCCCAATGGGTAAGCATCTCCAACTTCAATAAACTCCCTTCATTAAAATTCTCGGGAAAAGATCTCCCCATTCACTGCCCGTGAGTGAGGTCTGCACGCCAATGACCGCTCCGGAGTCCTCTCCCGAGGCTTTCCCTATCCGGGGAGTTGCTTCGTTGGACCCCCTAAAGTGAGAAGGGTGGAGTGCAGTGGGACGCAGTGTGCTCTCGTTTTCAACCCCCGTTTCCGGGCCGAAACGGGCTTGCTTCGGTGCCAGGCATCGGTCCTTGACCGCGCCAGACCCGCCGGGAATGGAAAGCGTGGGGACGCTGGTGGTGGTGGTCTTAGCCCTTTTTTTTTTTTTTTCTTCTCGATTGCAGTCTGAACTGCCTCACGGAAAACAATAATAATGATACCGACAGCAGAGTTCTTTTGGGGGGAGAGAGGACAGCGAGAGATGCCTGTCGCCGCGCGGTCCCACGGACTGGTGGGGTAGGGTAGGGGGTAGAGTGGATGGAGGCTCGTAATCCTTTCTATTTCTGTGTCGGAAGAGTTTCACCAATTTTCCCTTCTCCTCTATTTACAAAAAAAAAAAAAAAAAAAACCATTCAAATTAAAAAGAAGTATTAACCATAAGTATGCCCTTGTAATTAACTTTTTTTGTTTACATAATTATTTTATAATCCACTAAAACTTTAAAGTACTAATTAATTTAGTTGACAATAGATGTTACGTTTCTAACTTCTTTTATGGTCAAACATTCTTGAGTATATAACAGAACTCGAGTATCTAACGGAACTTCAATACCACAGTCTTGTGCTTAGAATGTCGATCAATTAAGAAAGCAATAACCCCCTGAAGAGGATAGAGCAAGAGCTAGTAGAAAATGAAGTGAATCATTAATTGTATCGTGAACATGCTTATGCCTGCATCCTAATCAATCTTCGGAGAAATGTGTGTTTGTAAAAGATCTATGATATTATGTCTATGATTATTAACTATTACTTGTATTTTTTTTCGTGCAATTTTTGTCAACTAATTTGATTAGTGATAATAAAATCATGTCTTAAATTCTTATCATACATTCTTATTTTAACTGTGGGAAGGAACCATCAATTGTTGAACTTTACTATATTTTAACGTTATAAAGTGATTTCTCTTGCCTAAGCTAACTTGGTTATAAAGATCTCGACTGTTGATAATAAGATCTCTTACTTATTAATTAGATTCGTCTCTTAATTATTACTTGCCCAAAAAAATGTTGTTTCAGGTATCGGGCCCATATTAATCTCTGGGTAGACCTCATACATATCGATGTTTTGAAGAGAAAGAAAAATGAGTAAGAAAATGATGACAGTAGAGAAATAGAAAAAGGAGAAGAAGGATGAGTTAGTAAGATGGAGGATGAAGAGGAGGCAATGGAGGAAACATAGAAGTAAGAAGACAATGAACCGAAGGAAGAGGAACCCAAATAAAGAAGATGAGCAATTGGAGGAAGAGGAAGCATACCCAGGATTGATAACACGTGATGGGCGATGTGGAGAAAGGTACACGGCATCAGACGATAGAGGCAAAATTATGCTCCCCGTGCGAAAGGATTCACATTCACGAACCCTAATCAACATGAAAAACTATGTTTTTGGTTTTTTTTTTTTTTTTACTATTTCAATGAATTGAATTGGACCATCCGTTCCCATAACGATTCATATGAACTATTGGACAGATGGTTCAGATTCAGTCCATAATGGGCTTTAGTGAAACCCACAGCACACAACATCACATATATTAACCTAAAACCTATATTAGATGGTTAGGATTGAGATTAAGAGGGCAACGACGACTGAAAACGTGGTGAGAGAAAGTAGACTGCAGATTGATAGTAGAAGCCAGAAAATAAGAGATCTAGAAAAAAAAAAAGACAAGGATAAGAAAAGACTATTCTCAATCATTCATATCTCAGGTTAGATCAGTTTGCAGTGGATTCTTACTGTGATCTCTTGGGAAGATTTTGGATATTGTATTTGGTATTATAGTCCTTGTATCCCTGTGATTCTCTTGTGGCTAGTGCTTAGGCTTGGGCAAGAAGCCTTGAGATATGTATATTCATTATTTTGATAGTAGATTTTCTCTGGCTTGTCCCGTGATTTTTACCTTTCGAGTCATGGGGATTTCCACGTAAATCTTGGTGTTTATTTGATTATGATTTTTGTTTGATTCTGCTGTGTATGACGGTCTGCTAGTATTTGTTCATATATAAAGTTTATTCTTGTTTTATTTTCATCATGAACTAGTATATACTTTCCGTTTTGTACCAGTCTAATCAAAATCTCGTTCACTGCTCTTACCTAGACAGCAAATTTTGCATTAATATTATACAAAAGAAAAAAAAATCTATCCCCTAATATAGATCCAAAAGTATCAGCAAATAATGATATAAAAACTGATACAACTATATAATTAAGATTTCAAGCCTATGCAGCCAATTGGTTGGAAAACTAGAATCCGTGCAGGTATGACAAAATTTACATGGAAATACTTTTCCATCTCCAATCAACCTTCTTGATCTTGAGTCTACTATGATTGATTTCTTTCTTCGAGTGAAAAAGGTATTCCTCCAAGAGTGAGACCAGAATTGAGGATAGGTAAAGAGAAAGCTAGAAGAGAGAGATAAACATAAGCTACAGTTACAAATTATGCCTTGGGAAATACATGGCCCCTTATTGATAGATGTTATGAGAAGACTCATAATCCAGATTATACTTAAAATCCTTCTATAACGAGGTTCCACAGCCTATTATACATATGTTGTAGAATTTCAATAAACAATGACAAAAATAAAGGATGATTTAGCCACTAAGAGACTTACTGTATAAACTATGATATCAAAACCATATAAACAATTAATTTGTATAAAAAAAGCTTGTTAAAAGGTTATGAACAAGTAAAGGGACAAATAAAAGAAAATTGAAAACAAAAATCAAAGAGCAAGAAGTTCTCTTGCATTAGTAAAATCCAAATCAAGTATACTCGAGCACAAACTCACTTCTTCCACTTCCAAGTTCAAGAACAAGTTTAGAGAAAAACAAGTCTCTTCTCCGAGATCTGTACCTTTACAAGTTTCTAATTGGCAGCCTTCGATTTAACAACAATAAACCTCAAAAGTATAGAGGTCTATAAGCAAGGCAAGCTAGATTAACAGTAAACGTACAAGAATAACACTAGCTTACAGTAGGAGGAAAGATCTCTGAAGACTTTAGAAGTGAGGCTCAAAAGCTTCTTTCTTTAGATCTTAAGAAAAACACAAATTTGGAGCTTTCTCTTAAAAATAGACAGTTCTAGCTTTCCTCCTCTTTTCTATGTAAGATAGACAAACGTTAGCTCCATGAGATCTTCTATCTACAAAGCTTGGAGGTGACACTATTTCCAGATGTTGGGATCATTCTAAATGGGTGAAATCTTCTTTTCAATATCAAAATAATCCTCTAATTCATCATAATTTTTGCCAAATCTTGTTCGAGTAGATTTGGCATTTTGGTGAAAAAATATCTAGAAAATTCTTGAAAATTTCTCACCCATTATGATTGATTGTGTTTAATCTATTGAAGTAATTGGATTGTATTCTTTGATCATCCACATTAATCTCTACTAACTGCTTATGTCAGTAACAGATATATTTTCAGCATAAATAATTCAAATTGAATCAGATCCTTCAAAAACAATCATCAACTTTACTAACTTATAAAAAAAATCACACATAATTTATTTATAAACTATTTAAGTTCAAAATAATGAAATCTAAATTGTTTCGAGGACAATTAAACTAGTTTTGTACAATGTTTATACTAGTTTTTAATATAATGTAGATTTTTTAAATTTAATGTTATTTATTTACATTCTTAACCAAGGTTTGCCATTTCGTATCGTACCGACATTTCGAGCTCAACCCGTTACAGTACGGCATGCCGATATCGAGCGGTATGCCCAGGTGTACCGCTCGGTATATATATATAATAAAGTTAAAAAATAAAAAAAAGCTCGGCGACGTCGCCTCGTTCCTTCTTCCCACGTGGGGAAACACTTCTCGCGCGGGGAGAAGAAACGTCTTCTCCTCGAGAAGCCTCGGCGAGAAGCTCATGCATCATTCCTTCTCGCGATCGCCAAAGATTCTCCCCGCGAAGCGTCGAGAAGACCACAAGCAACGGATCAAGATCGGGAGAGCAGCGTCGGATCTCCAGATTCTCCCTTTCCTTCTCCCTCTTCTCTTTCTCCCTGGGCTGATACCGCTCGACAGTGGTCATCGAGGGTCGAAATCGATCGTTACCCGCCCAACAGCGGCCGACGATGGTCGAAATCAACCGTTACCAACTTATTTTATGTGGTAACGGGGCGGAAACAGCCCCAATCAGTGGTATTGCCCAATAGCGGGCAGTTCGCGCACCGGTCAGTGGGCGGACCTATTAAATCTCGGATTTTGATGATGAAATCAATTGATGGGTTTTATGATCTAACTTGTGTATTAAAGAAAATGATGCATGATTAACTGTGACAGAAAGGGCAGTACAATCAGATGTTGGGCCGGAGTCAAGTTCGAGCATCGGGCCGAGGTTCGGACGACGCAATGGGGGCTCGTCGAGAGTTCGCTGGAGGTTGGCCGAGGTTCGGACGATGTTGTCGGGAGCTTGCCGAGAATTCACCAGAAGTTTGCCGGGAAGTTCGGGAGTTCGCCAACAGGTTGTCGGGAGCTCGCCGAAAGAATGCTGGAAGTTCATTGGGAGTTTGCCGAAGGAAATCGGGAGCTCGTCGAGAACTCACTAGAAGTTTGTCGGGAAGTTCGTCGGGAGTTCGCCGATAGGTTGTCAAGAGCTCACCGAGAGTTCGCCCGAAGAATGCTAGGAGTTCATTGGGAGTTCGTCGAAGGAAATTGGGAGCTCACCGGGGGTTCATCGAAAGGATGCCAGGAGTTGAATATTGTGTGTTGAGTGTCGTAGTTAGCATCATAATGAGAGTTAGTTTTACTAACTCAATTAAGAGGCCATTAGGCCTTATTTGGGGCTGATTTGGACTCATTATAAAAGTTATTTAAGTAACCCAAGGTCAGATAAGGCACGGTCTTCGAAGACACGATCTCCAAGATGACACAGTCTTCGAAGGTGTGTTAGGCGGTTGAACCGCCCAGACACAGTCTGCCAGACTGTGTCAAGCGGCTGAACCGCCCAAAACGCAGTCTTCGAGACTAGCACCTCGGGAACACTTAAAAATTGATTTTTGGCTCCACTTTTGAAGCCATTTGGGACCTATAAATATCCCACCCTTTCTTGCTGGTGAATGAGCAAGAATCAAGAGTGAAGAACTTGTGAAAACGCTGTTGTAATCCCTTGAGAGCTCCCCTCATTTCTTCTTGTGTAGTTTTTGTTTAAGAGAGAGCTAAGAGAATTGTAAAGGTTATCTATCTCCTGAACATGTAAAAGGAGAATAGAGCTGTAAGAGGGGTGTTTGATCTTTGCCCATCGAAAAAGATCAGGAGTGGAAGCCGGTGGCCTCAAGTGAAGAGGAATCGCGAGTGGACGTAGGTCAAGGGGACCGAACCACTATAAAATCGGTTTGCTTCCTCTTTTTTGCTCTTTCTGTTCAGTGCTTAATTATCTACTACCTTTGCTTGCACTCTTACAAATATCTCTATGCTTAAACGCATCTCTTCGCTTAAACGCATCTTTACGCTTAAACGTATTTTCGATACGGTTTGTATTGTGTGATATTTAAATAGAAGTGAAATTTTTACAATCACTAATTCAAACCCACTCCCCCCCCCCCCCCCCCCCCCCCCCTCTTAGTGCCGCTTTGATCGTAATAATTGGTATCAGAGCCATGTTTCTCTCTAATTTGCTTAAAATCCAAAAGAGATGGCTTTTGTTGGCAATCAAGAGAGACTTTCTATCACATGTCCTCTTATGTTCAATGGGACGGACTACACATCTTGGAAAATTCGAATGCGCATCTTTTTTATTTCAATATATTTTGATTTATGGTGTATTGTTGAAAAAGATTTTCAAAAGTCAACCAATCCAATAAATGATTGAAATGATTATGAAAAATAAATATTTTCTTTAAATGCCAAGGCTATGAATGCGTTATATTGTGCTCTCAACAAAAATGAATTTGATTGGATTTCCTCTTGTGATTTGGCTTTAGAGATTTGGCATATTTAGAATTAACATATGACAGCATACTAAATCTAAATGAATCATTAAACAAAATGTCTTAAAAAAATGAACAAGAAAATACCTTCCTACGAGCAAAAAAAATTTGACATTGAGAACCCAAGAACACCTTCCAAAGGACAGGAAGGAATTGGAACTAAAGAGAACACATAGATTTCTCGAGTGAAATCTCGAGTGACATGAACGTTGAACATTTGACAAATGAACCGAATAAATTAATCAACATGAACCATAAAAATGATTTAAAGATGGACAAAACTTCTTGCTATGAACACAAGAAGACGAGGAGCTCCAAAGATGAAGAACACAATCAGGAAAAAATGAAAGATCTCGCGCTCGTGGCCAACCACGATGAGGTAAGTAACCCACTCGAAAACTCTTTTACTTTTAATGAGTTATTACTTTCTTTTCATGAGCTTTATGATGAATTTAGAAAGATTAGCAAATCCTATAAATTATTTAAGATAGAACATGCATCATTAGTTAGTAAACTTGATGAAATGCATGAAGTATCACCATCACACAATACATGCACCAAACATGAAACCTTGCATGATACTTTATCATCACACAATTTTTGCTCTAAATGTGAAACACTAAATAGTGTTAAAGAAAAAAAATATCATGCTTAAGATTACATTAAAAAAAATTAAAATTGAAAACAAATCCCTAAATATGATCCATGTCAATAAGGGTCATATTAATAGAAGAAATGACATAGACTTTGTTGATAACATTCAGCAAAAGTCAACTATTTTTGTTAAAGGACTTACCTTAAATTTACCATCGAAAATTAAATGTAATTTTTGTGGTATATTACGACATATGGCTTACAAATATCCATTCAAAAACTATAGCTCTCACAAATTAGTTTGGGTTCCTAAGGGAACACAAATAACCAAAGACCATTAGATAAAAAAGATAAATTTCTTCAGATAGGTCCCAATGTAAAATGGGTACCTAAATCTTTCTTATAGGTTTGTCACCAAACTAAGGCTAGAAGCAAAATGAAATGATATCTTGTGGATACTTAAGCCATTTGACTTGAGATCTAACTTACTTATCAAGCTTCCTGACTAAAATATAAAAAAAATAAGAAAAATTATTTGAATTATGATGTTTGAAGCTTAATAATCCTTGTTTCTATTATAACAAATCCTTTTATTGAAAATAGTTATCATTGTATAATTAATCTTGATGATGCATATAAGTATGAAAACGAACTAGAACCAAAGAACCATAGTTATTGAAAAATATGTTTAAATTTACATAAATGAGATTTTGATGATGATTGAATAATAAGTTCAAAATCATTGATTTGAATATTTGGAAAGGCTATTGTTAAATGACTTAAATGTTATGAATGATTGATGGTTGAATAGTTGTATGATTTGAATATTATATTAGATAGACTTGAAATAAATAAATTTTTTTTAAATGAGTTTGTCAACTCCTTACACTATGTGTAAAGAGTTAGACTCATTTACATGTTAGAATTGAGATTGGTTGAATTTTTGCTTTGAAGATGTTTTATCAATTTGATGTGTTATTATAATGACCTTGATAATGTTGAAGAAGTAACTTGAAATATGAGTTGTATGATTAAATGGATATTGTTGAATGATAGAATTTGAGTATAGAATATTATAAAAATGGAAAGAAAAATCATGCTTCATTATCTAGTATTTTTGAAATGAGAATGAAATGAACATGGTAACTCGCTCTAAAAATCATTGGAATTGAAATAAATTAAAGTTTTTGTTTGAAAATATTTTATTGCAATGATGTTGATAAGATTTCATTCTTGAAATAAATTTCATAAGTTAAAAATAACTCAAAATTAGGATAATTCTTCTTGAAAATATTTTTATCCCATCAACCCTTCAACAAGAGATAAAATGATAACATTATTGTTGAATCACCTAAACTACAATAATTTGATGATTTAAATATTATATTATTGACTAAGTTTGTAAAATGATTTAAATGTTATAATGATAGTTGCAGGTTAAAATGAGTTATGATTGGCTGATGATTTTTGAATTGAAACTTTAAACAAAATTATCATATTTCTCCTTTTAGTGCTTTAAAAATATATATATATTTGAAATACACATCGTAAGTGCAACTCTCTCCACTAAAGTCAAAAATAGTTAGACACACTTAACAAAGAAACATCATTGAATCAAAGATGAATCAAAGATAAACCAAAGATCATGTTTGAAGATATTTCATTGTAATATTTGTGATGATCACTTTTGAAAATTTCTCAATCTCTATCTTATTAAGATTTCAATAAGAGATTGATGAATCTATTCATGATATTTTTATTTGAAATATCGATTTTGATGATTTGAACTTGAATAAGTTATTATTATGATTTTGGTAAGTTTAGAAAATGAAACTTGAAATTCTTATATAAATCAAGTTCGTTTGAAGAAGTTTATAAATGAATCATAAGTTTATCTATTTGGAACTATAACATCAATCTAAACAATAATCTTGATGATTTGAATCATATATAAAAATTGAGATCCTATATTTCCATATCTCATTTTGTAAAATCATGATATTAATTTCTCGATATTTGTAACTTGACGATTTTCATGAATTAAGATCTTGCTTACAATTAATCTTCTAAAATTTTTATCGAAGAAAATTTATTAAAAAGAAATAGTGTCTATCGATACTTATGATTTAATTCTTCATGATATGATTCCTTTATACTCATGGTTATATTTAAAACATAGATGTATTAAAAAATTAAACCATTATATTTCTTGTTGACAATAAAAAGGAGGAGGAATCAAAATTAATTTGGTTAGAAGAAAATTTGAACATTAAATTAGGAACAATTGCTTAAAAGAAAATTAGAACTTTTTAAATGCATGCAAAATAGTTGATAACAATTTGAGCTTGATTTACTATCATATTTTCTTTTGGAATTCTTGATGCTCATTATTTACATCTATAAAATTTAGTATTTTTTTTTATATGATGCTTTTCAGAACCGTTGTTTACAAAAAGGGGGGAGAAATGGACTAGATTTCTTTCTTTGTGTAATGAATATTTATAATAAATATGTTGACATATATATTAAACACTCAGTATTCAAATATGCGATGAATATTTCTTCTTTTTGATAACAAAGGGGGAGAAACGACATGATTGATAACATATGATAAATGTTGTGTTTGAAATTTTATCATATAATGAACATTTATTTTCAACAATTGTTTAGAAAAGTTATGTTGAACATTTCTCCTTTTTGATGACAAAAGGGAAAGAGATAGTATATTGATGATAATTGATAAATGGTATGTTTGAATATTTTTGATAAATATTCAAAAATGATAAATATTTAAATGATAGATATTCGTGATAAATGTTCAAATATGAATTGAGTATTTCTCCTTTTTGTTGATGACAAAGGAGGAGAAATGACATAATTGATGACATAAGAGAGATATTTTGACATCTTTGAAATAGTTGAAATGAATGGTATATCATAATTGATGACATGGTTATATTGTGAATATAATGATTGAAATTTTTATGTGACCATCCCTCATTGGTTGTCCGCGGATCCCATTATCAAGAAGTGTATCCACGGCCTCTTGTACCAATTTCTCCTGACACATTACTAATTCCCTTGGCGTAGATCTACTTGTTGCTACCCTCTCTTTTCTGTTTGTATTCAAAGATATCAAAACTGATACAAGACCAGAATATCAGGAGGACTCTTCCGACTAGACCAGACAAAAATCTAGAATTGTCAGCAAAGTTGTTTCTTTATTTGTGTGAGGAGGCACCCCTTCTCCCGAAGTTACGGGGCTGTTTTGCCGAGTTCCTTAGAGAGAGTTGTCTCGCGCCCCTAGGTATTCTCTACCTACCCACCTGTGTCGGTTTCGGGTACAGGTACCCTTTTGTTGAAGGTCGTTCGAGCTTTTCCTGGGAGTATGGCAATATGATTCAAGAGGAATCACACAAGGGTAGATTGATAAAAACCTCTGGTAAAATACCCACCAGTACCCATAACCCAGCAGATAAAGTACATTACATAGTCTGTTTTAGGGATTGGCGACTTACCCATTCAGTGACTTTGGCACTGGACGTTCCCAAAATGGATCGGGTCGGGTGAATTAGAGAATACCAAGAAAACGAATGCTTTAAAATTTTTATAATATATGGTATCACGAATGGTTCAATTATGAAAATATTATACTTGAATTCAAAAGTGATAGGTTCTTTTGAATTCAAGCTTTTTGTATTTATCCTATGACATATACAAAGGGAGAGTTAAGGTTAACTCCGTCATCAATTGGTTGTCATCATAAAAAAGGAGGAGAATGTTGAATCTCATATTTTGATGCCGAAATCAATTGATGGATTTTATGATCTAACTTGTGCGTTAAAAAAAATGATGCAGGATTAACTGCGATAGTAAAGGACAGTACAGTCAGATATTGGGCCGGAGTCAAGTTTGAACATCGGGTCGAGGTTCGGACGACGCAATGGGAGCTCGCCGAGAGTTCGTCGGAGGTTGGCCGAGGTTCGGACGATGTTGTTAGGATATCGCCGAGAACTCATCAGAAGTTTGTCGGGAAATTCGTCGGGAGTTCGCCGACAGGTTATCGAGAGCTCGCCGGGTGTTCGTCGGAAGAATGCTAGAAGTTCGTTGGGAGTTCGCCGTAGGAAATCGGGAGCTCGTCGAGAACTCACTAGAAGTTTACCGGGAAGTTCATTGGGAGTTCGCCGACAGGTTGTCGGGAGCTCACCGGGAGTTCGCTGAAAGAATGCTGGGAGTTCGCCGAAGGAAATTGAGAGCTCGCGGGAGGTTCATCGAAAGGATGCCGGGAGTTCGATGAGAGACGATCGGACAATGAATATCGTGTTGAGAGTCGTAGTTAGCATCATAATGAGAGTTAGTTTTACTAACTCAATTAAGAGGCCATTAGGTCTTATTTGGGGCTGATTTGGACTCATTATAATAGTCTTTTCAGTAACCCAAGGTCAGAGAAGGCACGGTCTTCGAAGACACGATCTCCAAGATGACACAATCTTTGAAGGTATATCAGGCGGTTGAACCGCCAAGACACGGTCTCCCAAACTGTCAGGCGGCTGAACCGCCCAGACACAGTCTGCCATACCGTGTCAAGCGGCTGAACCGCCCAGAACGCAGTCTTCGAGACTAGCACATCGGGAACACTTAAAAATTGATGTTTGGCTCTACTTTTAAAGCCATTTGAGGCCTATAAATACCCCACCCTTTCTTGCTGGTGAATGAGCAAGAATCAAGAGTGAAAAACTTGTGAAAACGCTATTGTAATCCCTTGAGAGCTCCCCTCATTTCTTCTTGTGTAGTTTTTGTTTAAGGGAGAGCTAAGAGAATTGTAAAGGTTATCTCCTAAACCTGTAAAAGGAGAATAGAGTTGTAAGAGGGGTGTTTGATCTTTGCCCATTGAAAAAGATCAAGAGTGGAAGTCGATGGCCTCAAGTGAAGAGGAATCGGGAGTGGACGTAGGTCAAGAGGACCGAACCACTATAGAATCGGTTTGCTTTCTCTTCGCACTTTATGTTCATTGCTTAATTGTCTACTACCTTTGCTTGCACTCTTACAAATATCTCCACACTTAAACGCATTTCTGATGCGATTTTTATTGATTGAGTATTTAAATCGAAGTGAAATTTTTATAAGCACTAATTCACCCCCACCCAACCCCCCCCCCCCCCCCCCCCCCCCCCCCCCCTCCTCTATTAGTGTCGCTTTAATCCTAACAGGACCAGTACAGTATCGAGCGGTACGATTCGAAAACACTGACCTTGTTCTTAACTAGTATATACAAAATGTCTATGTTAGCAATAAATATAAATTCAAAATAAATGTTTCACCTAAGTAACAAATCAAGGTTGGACATACTAGTCCATACCGGTGCACCGAGATTATCTCGGTACCGATACTGGGTGGTACACATAGTGCATACCATCTGGTATATTAAAATATAATATAATATAATATAATATAATATAATATATTAAAAAAAATGAAGCGACATCGCCTCGATCTTTCTCCCTGCGCGGGGAGACGTTCTACTCCACGCGTGGGAGAAAAATCGCTTGCGGGTGAGGGCGGCGATGGCACGCAGGTGACCCATGGGCGACGACAGCGCACGGGCGAGGGGAAAAGAGGTACTTCTTTCTTCTTTTCCTCTTCTTCTTCTTTCTTCTTTTCCCTCAATCGACCGCTGATGGTCGATTTTTCCCTCGATCGACCGCCGACGATCGATTTCTTTCTCAATTGGCCACCGACGACCGAAATCGACCGTCGACAGTCGATTTTAGCAGTACCGCCCGGTAGTGGGCGGTACAGATCGAATGTCTAGCTAAGTTTAAACCTGTAACCTCATTTGAGGATTAAATGTAACTTTTATTTGAATTTTTCTCAACCTGATTTTCAGCAATAACATTTACCAAAAACATACAAATCAAATAAAACCTCAAATTAAGAGGCTCTACATTCAAAATCCATAGCTAAGGTCTCTTTCAAATGAATCAATCTCAATTTGAAAGATTGTCACTTGTTAGACCTTCCTAATTTCGAACTCCAAATCTACTGCATAGTGCTGTTCAAATTATAAAATAATAACAATATAATAATAAAACACCACTCTGAAAGGAAAGAACTACAAAATAGACTTGTACCAAGCGTGGGGATCCTAGTTTTACAGCAATAAAAGAAAATGTCAGTGCATGAAGGACCTTTCATGTGAAAATCATTGAAAGAATAATTGTCTTTTATGTATCCTATGAGGGTTGTTAAAAGAAATTTGAAAAAAAGTTCCAAAACACAAACTGCATAGATTTAATGCTCAACTGACATTTAATAATAAGAATGAGAATTTTTTAATATGAATTGCCATTGAATTCTGATTGCATAGTAGCATGGATCTAAACATAGTTCTATTAGGTATAAGTAAAATCCAAAAAATCTTTCTATAACAAGAAGATCAGTGTGCATAGTAGCTGTACCTCGTGTTAATAAGAATGAATATACCATAGCTGTTTTGAAGATGTTGTTAGGCATAGTAAAAGTTAATATAACAGCACTTACAATGAGAGAATACTTTAGGATCTTGTTCAACAGAGGTACCAGAGAATTGAGAAAAAAGATGTAGTATCACTAGTTTCCACTGTATATCCATATGGTGCTCATTGCCATGAAGAATTAGCATCCAAAAACAGCTTTAAGTGGTAAACTCTGGATTACAGGGAGTAGCATTAGAGTTTAATCAGTAAGTTCCTGCAAAAATAACAATCAGAACTCAGTAAAAGATGAAACCAGATAATACAGAAATTTCAAGCAACAAAGCATCATCTACCAGTGTCCAGGTATCAGGGCAGCTGTTTAGATTCTCTTACCACAGAGAACTTGTACCAGGATTTCTGACAACGTAGCTATGAGCTTTACTGTACAACTGACATCAGCTCTCTGTAGAAACTTGCTTGCAATGTGATGAACTCCAGAAATGTAAAATGCAGCAGGTTTCCATGTTATCTTTATGGAAAAGTCGGGCATCCTTTCTGTTATATATAAATTTCCACGACAATGCAATCACAGTGCAAGGTCTAAGATTTGTCTCTATTTATGATATGAGATACTAGTATTTCACAAGAGCAGGCAATACAGCATAAAACTCTGCCAAGCACTGGAAAATCCAGTGAAGAAGTTGCTCTTTTGGTAGCTCCAAAAGAAGCTCAGCCTGCATATCAGGAACAAAAATTTAATTAACCAGATGATTATTGTCGAGTCATACATTTAGAGCAATTAATTGTAGAATAAAAGTCCCTATCATGTGACTTTTAAAGTTTTCCCCAAAATCTAGGATATGTGAGTATAGCTGCTCGCTTTAATAAAAAACTAGAAACTAGAGACCAAATCCTATGTATTGATATATCCAACATGGGGTTTGTGCAAAATGATACAACAGAAAATTTCAGTAAATTGATTAAAGATGTTACGATAATATGATTTTAGTGATTGTAGTACAGTTTTTATTAGACAAGTTGGTTCTCAGACAAACTAAAAATGTCGTCACCAAGTACAAAGTTTGAGGAAAAAGTAATCTGCAGCACTTTTCCTCATTTGACAATATATCTGCCAGGAGGTAGATTGGCGAAATGGACCTGCAACAGGTCCTTGGAAGTGCAAAAGTTGATACTATAACTCCTGTTTTATCTGACCTTGAAATAAATATTTTGTGAAAATCAAGAAAGAGTGGCACATATATTGACTTAGGGATTAATATGTTCGTAAGATCTAAACTACAAGCAACCATGGTTGACCAAGAATACAACCAATCCACATTACTGAGAATACTGAGGTGTCACTGATGAGAAACCAATATTTTCTTGTTATAGAAGTTCAAAACCTCCCAGCAAGAACGATTCAGCTTGGGCCTTCGAGGGTTCATGTAAATCACAAGTTTCCTATTTCTGTGGAGTTACATGATGATTTAAATTCTTCACATTCTGTTGGAGGTAAAGGTTCTAAAATTTCACATATGAAGTACTGCCACCATGCAAAAAGACATGAATGATGTTGGTAATTTTCACTTTACATGCCATTAGGAATATGTTAATTCTGAGGATAGCATATCTTATTTATGCATTATAAAAAATGATTCATTCAATGCAAGATTTATTTCTCAATTTATAATCAATCCTCTCATTTTGAACAGAAAAAGAAAACACATGATAAATTTTGGGAACATCATGGAATGAAGTTCACTGGTCACTTTGTGGCACAGCTTAAAGACACATGGGAATACTACAACATAGTAAAAAACACAGGTGGAGCAGTTTCAGGAAATCCAACTTTTATTATATGGCATAGAATTGTAGATTTGCATTACATCTATCCATATTACTAAAATAACCATAGAAAAAAAAAATCAGTAGGAAAAACAACTCAATTTGAACAATGCACAAAAACAAAATCTATATTCTTGCAGAGGGGCAAGAGAATTTCAATCAAGCAGAATTAGTTGATGCTGCGCATACTTCAATATAACAATGAAATACAAACGTATTGTAAGTAGATTGGACTAGCAGTTGCAAGTGTAACTTCAATATATTGTTGAGGATGCAGGCCATCCATTTCATACAGATAAACAATGTCAAGTTACAACAGTGATCCAAGATGACACAAAATAGCAAAGATAAAACCTACAGGAAACAACACCGTATCGGTCCATACCGGCGTACTGAGTATATCTCGGTACGGTATGATAACAGGTACTGAGCGGTGCACACAGTGCATACCGCTTGATACATTAAAATATAATATTAATATTTTTATAATATAATATTATATAATATAATATTAATATATTATAATATATATTAGAAAAAAAAAAAGCTGGCGACATCGCCTCGATCCTTCTCCCTGTGCGGGGAGAAGGAATCGCCCATGGGCGACAAATCACGCGGGCGACCCACGGGCAACGGAACGCACGGGGGGACCGGTGAATAGCAACGCACGAGGTATTTTTCTCCTCTTCTTCTCCTTCTTCTCCCTCTTCTTCTCCTTTTTCTTATTTCTCCGTCAATCGACCGCCGATGGCCGAAATCCACCGTCGACGGCCGATTTAGGCAGTACCGCTCGGTAGCGGGCGGTCTACGTACCGACCGGCTGGCGGATCTGTACGTAGCGCTCGGTACGGGGCCTTACCGCTCGGTAATGCAAACCTTGCTACAACTACAAGATGCTGTTGTTTTCAACTCCTTATAATCAATTGGATGTATAATTTTCCACCATCGAGCTCCAAGTGGCAATGACTTCCAATTTAAGAATGTGGTAGAAAAATAATGTGATAGCATAGAACTAAAACAAACTGGCATGCCACAATTGAACAATCAGACAAACTTATGATACACATAATCCAATTCGGACAGGCCAAGATTAATTAATCAACTCATATTCTTCAATCTCATAAAATTTTCTTATTTAGCCATTATATTTTGTTTCCCAACAAGAGAAATGGAATTCTGTAAAACATTAAACCAGGTGAGAACTTCTGGAGATTGACAGTGCATATACCTATATAGCTAAATCAAATGGTCAAATGTCCCTGTTTTCTGGTGGTACTTTTGTAGCCAACCCCGATACATTCTCAGGGTTCCATCCCATAAACTGCAATCTACCAGCCATCAGTTACCCTTAATGTCATAATTTGTGGCAATTTCTTAATGAGTGATCTCAAAAACAAAGTGATAATAGCATGCATATTATGTTCTTAATCATATGATTAACCAACTTAGAGACTGGTTCAAAATTGTCTTTGACGTCTGTTAAGCCAAGATTTTGAAGAACATATATTCTATCATTTATGTCATGCAAACTGAATTATGAAATTAAAAATATGATGATCATTCCAGAATGACTGCTTCATCGAACAAAAATAATATCACAAACACACCTTAATTTCGTTCCCAGTGAAATTAAGACAATTACGATATATATCAGATGTCATTGATTCTGTCATAAGCTTGAAGACCTTCTTGCTCATGTTTGTGTTCATAATAACCGTCTTCCCACCTGTATATACCTTACTAATACCAAGATCTGCTGCCATTCGTCTCACATAAAGTCTCTTAAGCAATAACTGCATATAAGAAAGGGAAGTACCCAATTTCAGAAAGAATCATGAAGTTTATTTAGAACTAAATTTTTAATAATTATAACTACCTCCATAGAATGAGGTTCTTTTCCATATTGTTGTCGAAATTTCTCCGTGAATTGTATTAAACTCCACATGTCATTTTCTGCAGCCTTCTCAGCCTCTTTGATAAGTTCCAAAGGATTATCAAGATAAGTTATGTATTCAGAGGAGAGGCGTAGTTTTAGATTTATATCAAGCTGCCAAGAGAGGAAGCAAGGGTCTCAAATACCTTAAAATCTGATCTCAAAATACTCACAAAAGTTTAATTTTGATAAAAGCATGTTATTGGTACCTGAACTCTGTTATAAGGAACTGAAAGGAGTCTATTCTCTTCAACCTGGAAGAAAAATTAGAAACTTCTGAGTTTTCTGGAGTTCTACTATTATAGTCCAGGTGTTATAATTGCATCTGTTGAAAGCGAGTATTCACATGTTAAACAAAAGATCATAGAGAACAGGATCAAACCTTAGATAAGCTCTCAAAGAGCATCTCAAAGAAAAGGTCAATACCAACATTCCCAATATCACCAGTCTGTTGTTCGCCAAATATATTCCCAAATCCTCTTATTCCCATGTCTCTCTCTGCAAGATTAAAGCCTTGCCCTAGATCCCCGTACTCCTCAATAGCAGCAAGTCTTTCCTGTAATAAAGGAACAATCAATTGTAAGTGGAGAAAAGGAATTTTCAAATATTGTTCTTTAAGAAACAGAACCAACTTACAGAAACACAAACCAAGTACAAAAGCTCAGAACTTCCATTGCTATTATAATGTGAGAATAATGTTCAAGCCTAATTTACCATTGTGTATAAAAATTCTTTTGTAGGAACCAAAGTCTCAAGAATACCCACCGTAGCTTGATCAGATAGCAACGATTTGTCAGGATAGAATAAATATGCATAAGCTTCTTTATCTGCTCGTCCAACCCTTCCTCGAAGCTATTAAAAGATATTAGAAGATCAAAAGCAAAATAACACAAGTACTGAAACTTCAGGGATTCCTGTGGTGGACAACCAACAACATCCATTAAATCCTAATAAGGTGCCATAAATGGTTGGTGCTTTCATAGTAATTATAAACAAATCATCCTCTGCAGCATCTGCTTGTATACTTAAGTAACAAAGACATTTTAATGGATTCTTGGTGTACCACTTCTCCACAACAAAATCAGATTTTTTTTTATTTTATTGTACTAATTTTCTGAAAACAATGGAAATATTTGAGCTTTCCAACTTGATTTTTGCTTTGTGGATAACCTCGTACGAACAGGAATAAGCTTGGCTGTTCATGTTAAACTAATTAATGCATGATATCATTTTGCTTTTGCAAAAGAGAAAGAGAAATACGAACCTGATACAATTGAGCCAGGCCAAATTGATGAACGTCCTGAACTACTATGGTGTTCGCATTTTGGATATCTAGTCCACTTTCAACTATATTGGTGCAAATAAGAATCTTGATTTCTCCAAGAGAGAACTTCTCCATTGTTTCTTCTAGCTGCTTTGAGTATTGCTGACAATTTGACAAAGAATTCTTTCTTCAAAATAAGAGTATTAGAGTTTAACAAAAAAAATCAACATAAGAATTTAATATTTTACATTTAACGAACTAACAGCTGATATTCAACTTACCTAGATTAGGTTTTTCTTTTTCCCATACAAATTTTTACTGAATTAAAGAAAGCCTATGATAGGATTCCTAGAGATTTATAATTGTGGGTTTTAGAAAAGAAAGACATCCACTAATTATATTAATGTTCTAAAAGATATGTATGATAATGTAGCTACTAGTATTAGAACTATAGGGAGTGTGTCTAGTGAGTTTCTTATTAGCATAGGATTACACGAAGGATCTACATTAAGTCTCTACATTTTCACATTAATAATGAATGAATTTATTAGTCACTTACATGCAAGGAATGCAATTTTGATCTGTACCACCCGGTACGGGCGGTATGTACCGGTCCGCCAGGTTACCGGTACGCGGACCGGTCGCTACCGGGCGGTACCACCAAAATCGATCGTCGACGGTTGATTGAGAGAAAAAAAGGGAAGAAGAAGAAGAGGAAAAGAAGAAGGAAGAAGAAGAGGGGAAGAAGAAAGAAATACCTCGCGCCGTCCTTGCCCACGCGTCGTCGCCGCCTGCGGGCGATGTATCTCCCATGCAAGTAGACGGAACGTCTCCCCGCGCGAGGAGAAAGATCGAGGCAACGTCGCCGCCGTCTCCTCGTGCGGGGAGAAAGATCAAGGCGACATCGCCCCTTTTTTTCTTTTTTAATATATTAATATTTAATAATATTATAATATATTTTAATATACCGGGCAGTATGCACTATGTGTACCGCCCGGTACCGGTACCGAGAAAATGTCGGTACACCAGTATGGACCGATAAGTAAAACCTTGCTACATGATAGATCTCTCTAGTGTATATTATTTGCTGAAGATATTATTATCTTAGTTGATGAGAACCTAAGTGGAACTAACCATAAACTTGAGCTATGGAAGCAAGTCTTAGAAACTAAATGTTTTAGATTAAGTAGGACTAAAACTGAATATATAAAATATAATTTTATTGATTCTAGGAAAATCGGATGAACAAGAAGTCCTTTTAAGTAAGAGCCTTAGGTATCTTAGATCAATTATTCAACAAGATGGAAGGATTGATGAAAATATTATTCATAGAATAAAATAAGATGGTTAAAATGATGATGGAGTCGTGTTATCATCAGATACCTTTGAGATTAAAAAAAAATTATATAAGACAATGGTGAGACCAACAATACTTTATTGATTTGAGTGTTGAGTAGTTAAGAAAAAATATATACAAAGAGTTTGTGTTGCCAAGATGAATATGTGGAGTTACTAGGAAAAATAGGAAAAGAAATACTTTAATTCGTGAACAACTAGGTATCGCTTCAATAGAGGAAAAGATGAGAGAAAATCGTTTAGAATTATATGAGTATATGTTAAGGAGACCTCTGAATGCAGTAGTTAGAAGAGGTGAAATAATTAATACTAGTGGTGCGAGGAGAGGCAGAGGAAGACCTAAAAAGACTTTAATAGTAGCTCTAAATAAATATTTAAGTACTCTGAGCTTAGCTACAGATCTCAATGGCGGCAAAGGATTCACGTAGCCGACTCTAAATAGTTGGGACTAACGATTTTTTATTGTTGTTGTTGTTGTAATATGACATGAAGCATGAGTATGAATAGTTTTATTAATTACAGATCCAACATAAATTATTTATATATACATAAACAAGATCTGAAATCGAGCTTGTCAAAAGCCTAGTAGATGCAGTATGGTTTGTCCTAAAACATAAATATTGAACATATTTTATAGAGTTATATTTACTGGAATTATTTGCCAAAGTCTAGGTCTGGAACAAGGCTAGTGAATTACATCAGGCTTATCAGTTATAGCATAAGATTTTGAAACAAGCAAAGTTTTAAAATTAGAAAGAACAATCACATTTCAAATTTATCTAAAAAAATATCATAGACTTGGTCATCCAGATATAGTAACATGCTACTTTAGAGCAAGGTTTGCAATTTCGATCTGTACCGCCTGGTACGGGCAGTATGTAACGGTCCGCCAGGTTATCGATACGAGGTCCGCCTTGTATCGGGCGATACAAATTTAATATATAATATAATATAATATAATATAAATATATATTAAAAATAATAAAAAAACGAGGCAAAGAGATGAGGCGGCACCTCGTCTTCTCGTGTGGGGATGAGGGCGAGGCGCCACCTCCCTCGTCTTTCCGCACAAGGGCGAGGGCGAGGCACTTCCTCGTCTTCCCGCGCGGGGGCGAGGCAACACCTCCTTCGCTCGCTGGATGATGAGGTGTCGCCTCTTCCGGCTCAGGGATGAGGCAGCACCTCGTTCTACGCTAGAAAACGAGACAACTCGTCTTCCAGCTTGGGTTGCCTTGTCTTCCAGCTCGGGGACGTGGTAGCACCTCGTCCCTCGTCTTCCAACTCGGGGACGTGGTAGCACCTCGTCTTCCCGCGGGGACGAGGCGCCGCCTCATTTTTCCCGCAAGGCGAGGCTATGCCTCGTTTTATTATTATATATATATTATATTATATATAATATTATATTATAAAATATTATATTATATTTTAATGTACCGAGTAGTATGCACTGTGCATACCGCTCAATACCGCGTACCGTACTGACCATATCTCGATACGTCAGTATGGATCAGTACGGCGAACCTTGCTTTGGAGTACTAAAGACTTATTTTCAATGTATAATATTAAAGGAGCTAGCAAAATAGATAGAACCAGAGGCACGTCCCCTTTGGAAAATGGATAACCGAACACAAGCTAAGATCACAAGAAAAAAACACTGACAACTAATAAGCTCCCTAAGAAAAGTTATTTTTCAAGTTTTCCATAATGCAAATGAAAAGAAATTCCACCAAAACTTATGCAAATTTGTATCAGAACAAAATAACCAACCTTTCCATGAGCAATTGCAACCGTAGCATTGGGGAATGAATCCTCAAGAAAATCTTTTACTTCTTCTAATCCTGTAACCAAAAATTTGCAACAAAACAATGTCAAAACCCATGGGAAAGAAAAAAGATCACATGTTTGATATGCTATAAAATGAGATATTTGGCCCAATTGTAACTCAAATCCATCTTAACTTGATTTTCTTGGGCTTAATTTGGGTGTAACAAATTTTACTCACTCACTTATGATTGTGGCTTATACATATCTGACCTTGAAATGTTAAAAAATAGCATAATTTCCTTAAACAAATTTTGATATAGTATACAAGTTCCTCCACTCATTAACATCCTCCACATACACGCCTTACATCTCATAAGACTTTGTTAATCACTAATAAGCATGGTTACTATTAGCTAGTCTGAGTTTAAGAAAATAAATATATAAAATACATAAAATATCATTAACTTGTTGCCATCATAATAATAAAACAGGAGGAGTTTCCAAAGGTATTAATATCATTTAGAGTTTCAACTAGCAATCAAATGGCATGGATCAACAGATTAACTATAAGGGCAAATATGCAAGCTTTTAGATTTGCAGGGTATTTATGTCAAACATAATTTTAGAGGACATATATAAAAAATCACTAATTTTGAAGGAATATAATGACTTATTATGTATTGCCTTAATCTAGATCTTGTGACATGAATTCATCTATGATAGAACCCCAAAGGAGCTCTACAGATTTTGACCCTTGAGGGGGATCAACCCTTGGAACGCTGTAGGGGTTCCTCCCTCCTAGACTCGGCACAAGGCTGAATAAAAGATGATATTTGCTTAATAAAAGAGAGGGGGCAGCTACATCATTATATAGGGTTCTAAACCCTGGCCCATGAGGTGCTGGCCTAAGTAAAATTACCCCTTTGCCCCTTCTATAGCCGACCTGCTTAAGTAGGAACAGGTGTCGGCTAGGTTGGCTCTATAGCCGACCAACCCAGTAAAGGGGGCGGCGGCCAATAAGTCCTAAGGCCCTAATCTAAACCCTAGCCACACTTCTTTATAGGATAGAAATGGCTAGGTGGGGTTTTATTATAATCTCACAGGGTTTTATTGACTACTTCTGGAGAGACTAGGACTCAACCCTACTGGAGTCCTATCAAGCCCGCCCTCTTAGCATTAGCCTTGTCCTCAAGGCTGAGGGTCCATAAACTCTGGGAACCAGGTCTTCAGCTCCTCATGCGACTCCCATGTTGCATCTTCAGATGGTAAGTTATTCCACTTCACAAGTACTTCAGTTGAAGGGCGTCGTCAGCTCATCACAATTCTTCGATCAAGTATAGCTTCAGGTTGGGCTTGGATTTCACCATCAGTTGTAATGTTCGGCAGCTGAGTCTGTGCCAACTCTCGTTCTCCCAATTTCGACTTTAGCAAGGATACGTGGAAGACGGGATGGATCTTAGCGTCATATGGAAGCTTTAATTTGTATACCACGGCCCCAATATGCTCCAAAATCTGATATGGTCCATAGAATCATGGAGATAACTTCATCGATGCACTGGTGTTGATTGACAGCTGCTTGTACGGTTGTAGGCGAAGGTAGACCCAATCTCCTACTGAAAATTCTCGCTCGCTCTGGTGAGTATCTGCTTGTTGCTTCATGCGGGCTTGAGCGGCAGTTAGGTTGTCCTTCAGCAGCTACAAAAGCTTGTCCCTGTCAATTAAATTTTAGTCGACCCGATCTACTTTGGTCGCACCAATGACATATTTCGGTATTACAGGGGGTGGTCGGCCATACAATACCTCATAAGGGGTACATTTGGTCGATGAATGATAAGTTGTGTTGTACCACCATTCGACCCAAGGAAGCCACCTTGTCCACTCTTTGGGCCGATCACTGGTGAAGCACCGTAAGTAAGTCTCGAGGCATTTGTTCACCACTTCTGTTTGGTCGTCCGTCTATGGATGCTAGGCTGTACTCATCTTCAGTTGGGTGCCTTGAAGTTGGAAGAGCTCGGTCCAAAATTTACTTGTAAACACCCTGTCACGGTCGCTCACAATCGACCTTGGCATCCCATGTAGTTTTACAATATTTTCCACAAAAAATAGAGTAATGCTGACAGTGGTATAAGAATGTCTCACAACACAAAAATGACTATATTTAGTTAGACAATCTACCACCACAAAAATCGTGCTTTTACCTTGAGATGATGGCAGCCCTTCGATAAAATCCATGGAGATGTCAGTCCATGCTGAATCCGGTATAGGTAGTGGTTGTAGTTTGCTCAAATTTGCCACTGTTTCACCTTTCTGCTACTGGCATACATCACATTTGGATACATAGTCATAATTTGATTTTTTTATGCCCTTCCAAAAGAAGTTTTGTTTCACCCTCTTATAAGTTCTCAGAAATCCAGAGTGCCCTACCGAAGGTGAAGAGTGGATCTCATGCAAAATAACTTGAATGTAAGGGAAAGAAGGAACGACAACAATTTGGTCTTTGTAACGTAAGTCCTTCGAATCCCACGTGTAGTGACCTATGGAACCTGGATCCTTCTCCAAATTTTCTATGATGTCTCGGGTCTCTGAGTCATTCTTCCATTCCTCATTAATGTCTTTGAGGAAGTCGGTGGAAGGAAGGGAGATGGCTGAAATTTCAGCTTGTCCTGGTAGCCGTGATAGAGCATTTGCAACAACATTCTCTTTCCCCTTTCGATAAATAATTTCATAACCAAAGCCAAGAAGTTTAGTTACCCATCGTTGCTGCTCGGAGGAAGATATTTTCTGCTCCAAAAAATATTTAAGGCTTCGGTGGTCGGTCTTAATTTGGAAGCGTCGGCTGATCAGGTAGGGTCTCCACTTCGTGACGAAGTGTACGATGGCAAGCATTTCTTTATCATACACGGACATTTTAAGATGTGAGGGAGATAAAGCTTTACTAGTGTAAGCAAGGGGTCTGCCATCTTGCATTAGAACAGCTCTAATTCCAACTTCGGACGCGTCGGCCTCAATGACGAAGGTGCGACTGAAATCGGGCAATGCTAGGACCGACGGCGTCGTCATGGCTGTCTTGAGTCGTTCAAAGGCTGCAGAGGCTTTATTCGACCATAAGGAGTATTTCTTCAGTAGGGACGTGAGTGGGGCACTGATCTTGCCATAATCTTTCACGAATTTCCGATAGTAGCACGTAAGTCCAAGGAAGCCGCGCAGCGATTTTATGTTCGTAGGTTTTGGTCATCCTTGCATTGCCTCGATCTTCGTCGGGTCTACCGCCACTCCATCCTCTGATATAATCTGCCCTAGATACTCCACTTTACACAGAAACTCGAAGTGGCCGTTATGTGTGCGGAATGCAATTTTCGGAACATCTTTAGCGCATACCCGAATCTGATGATAACCGGAACAAAGATCCAATTTAGTGAAGACTCGGGCTCCTTTTAATTCATCCAAGAGCTCATCTACGACTGGTATAAGATATTTGTCTCTGACGGTGATGGCGTTCAAAGCCCGGTAATCAACGCACATCCGCCACGTACCATCCTTCTTGCACACTAGCAACACCAGCGAAGAGTAAGGGCTGCAGCTTGGTCGAATTACTCCGGTGTCGAGCATCTCCTTGACGATGTTTTCAATCTCGTCCTTCTGCAAGTGAGGATAGCAGTACGATCTCAAATTTGCTGGAGGTTTGCCCGAAAAAATAGGTATGCGGTGGTCATGCGGCCGATTAGGGGGAAGCCCTCGCGGCTCCGTGAAAACATCCACGAATTCATCCAGTAAGTGGGCAAGCTTAGGATCTGAATTTTGCATGTTCTCCTCCTTGGATGGCTGCTGGATATGCATAAAAAATACTCAATGTACTTTGTGCAAAACCTTCTCCCTCCATTGCGTCGAAACGGTGGAAATATGGCTCCCGCGCTTGCCTCGCAATGTGACCTGTCTCCCTTTGCAATAAAACTTCATGATTAGTTTAGAAAAATTCCAGGAGATATCACCTAGCGTTGTGAGCCATTCGATCCCGAGCACGGCATCATAATCATTAATGGGTAGGAGGAAGAAATCGGCTACCACTTCTTGGTCTTGGAGGAGCAGTTTCACCCGTGGGCACCGTTGGTCACAATTGAGGATTCGGCCGTCGGTGACCTTTACGTCGAACTTGTTGCAACCTTCGATTTGAAGCGCCATACGTGCAACAACCTTCCTGTTAAGGAAGTTATTTGTGCTGCCCGTATCAATGAGAACGGTGATGGGTTGCTGTTTTACAAGTCCTCCAACTTTCATTGTCTGCGGGTTGGTGTAGCCGGCCAATGCGTGCACTACGTAGTCGGCCGGTTGGGGCTCTTCCTTCGTGGCTTCCTCTTCAGGTTCAAGGCCTTCTTCAGATGGTTCGCTGTCCTCATCCTCCACTGGTTCAATCACGAGGAGCCGGCCTTTTTTGCAGCGATGTTTTCGGCTCCATGGTTCATCGCAGTGCCAACACAACCCCTTGGCCGAACGTTCACGAAGCTCGTCTCTTGTTAATTTTTTTGGTGCGAGGGCTCGGATGGCAGTAGAGGGGGTTATAGGCCTCGGCATGGCTGGTCGGGGAGTGACCCTTGTCCTTCGTACTTCGTGGTTCAATCGTTCTTCTTGGATACGCGCGAAGGAAATCGCCACCATAAGAGTGTACGTTTGCCGCGCCTTTACTTCTTGAATCTCCGGCTTTAGGCCCTCAATAAAAGTCCCTAAATGTTGTTTCTCAGACCAATCCACAGTTTGGTTAGATAAACGTTTAGACCTTGCTTGGTATTCTTGGATTGTAGAGGTTTGACGAATCTTTGCCAATTGTTCGTCGATGTTGTCGAAATCAGTTGGTCCGAAGCAGTTTAGTAGTCCTTCCTTGAATCGTTGCCAAGAGAGACCTCCATGGGTGTGCTCAAACCAATTGAACCACTGAATAGCATCTCCCTTGAGGTGGATGGCAGCAATCTCCACCCGTGTAGCGTCGGCGGTTCGGTAGAACCGAAAATAGCGCTCCGCGCGCAAGATCCATCTGATCGGGTCTCCCTCTTCCCATCTTGGGAAGTCCACGTTCATGCGTGGATTATTCTGATCAGGGATGATGTGTCCATGCTCTTGAGGATCGTCTCGCCGATCTGAAGTCTCTTCATGCTATGACTTCCTCGGACTTGATGGTCGGCCTATGCTGAATTCGGCGAATAGGGATCGCATCTTCTCCTCCATGCGGCTTTCAAAGGCTTCGAACTTGGCGTAGATGGCCTCCTCTGATGCCATGGTGTATGCCTCTAGATCTGTAATATTGAGATCTTTTTCCTATTGACGGGTTAGTGGCATGAGAATTTTTGGAGAGGTGGTGACCGGTTGGATCGGTGGAGATGCGGGTAGGCTGCAGTTTAGGGTTGATTGGGATGGCTATTTGGCTGCGATTTTGTTAGGGTTTTTTGAGAGGTAACAGTAGAGATTGAAGATGAGAAGGAGAGTCTCAAATTTGGAAAAGATGGCAACGAGATCCGATAAAACTTCGATGAAAGATCGCTACGGTATACGCTGTACTGTAGAACAGAATTCCCGTCGAAGAAGCAACAGTTTCTCGACGTTAATTCCAGCAAAAATCCGATAAATTTATGGAGAATTTCAATATCAGAATCTCGGTTCAGATGGTGACAATAGTAGTAATTTGGATCAAGAAAATTTCGGCAGCGTAACAATAGAAAGATTGTTGCAAACAAGATCGCAGAATTCTCGTCATAAAATTTTAGGACTACGCGACGAAGAATTGCAGCGCTATAAGTCCAGATCCAGAAAGAGTTTTTTCCAGAGATCGGTTTTAGATGAAATCTAAGACGATCTATGAATTTGTGTAAAAGTTTCAGCCAGAAAGGATGATCAAAAGTTCAGGTTCAAGAGGCAACAATCAGCTGAAATTTTTCTGCAGCTTTTCCCCTTCGCAACGATGATAACGTTTGCGACAGTAGAATTTTGCAGCAAAGAAACTTTGAAAAAACTTCTTCCGCATATAAGATAAAGGAATAACAGTAGCAAGAGGCGTGGGCTTTGGAGTTTTTACCAGATCTATGATGTTGACGCAGAGGACGATAGCAGATTGATGGATCTGCGGCTTGCTGGGCGACGGCGGATGGAGGCGACGTCAAATGCAATTGTGGGAATTGCTTGGAAGATGGAGGCGGCTGAGATGGCTATAGGGCAGCAGAAATGCGGCTCTGATACCAGATGATAGAACCTCAGAGGAGCTCTATAAATTTTGACCCTTGAGGGGGATCAACCCTTGGAACGCTGTAGGGGTTCCTCCCTCCTAGACTCGACACAAGGCTGAATAAAAGATAATATTTGCTTGATAAAAGAGAGGGGATGGCTATATTATATAGGGTTTTAAACCTTAGCCCATGGGGTGCTTGCCTAAGTAAAATTATCCCTTTGCCCCTTCTATAGCCGACCTGCCTAAGTAGGAACAGGTGGCAGCTAGGTTGGCTCTATAATCGACCTAAGCAGGGGGAAACCCTGGCCGACCAGCCCAGTAAAGTGGGCGGCGAACACTAAGTCCTAAGGCCCCAATCTAAACCCTAACCACACTTCTTCATAGGATAGAAGTGGCTAGGTGAGGTTTTATTACAATCTCACAGGGTTTTATTGACTACTTCTAGGGAGATTAGGACTCAACCCTACTGGAGTCCTATCAATCTAATTAGGCATGATATAGTTTGGTTGCAACTCTAAGTGAAACCAAATGAATTCATCAGATAATTGGGTCCCTTTCCAATTTATCCTTCAATTCAAAAAACCTTTTACTTTGTTTTTCTGCATTTACGGTGATATCAATGATGTTGCTGCAATAAGAAACATCCTGAGGTCATGCATGTACTGCAAATGCCTTATGTTTCATGTTGTCATTAAGAGTTAGGATACATTAGGCTTAGTATGTGATCATTTCTTGAATACAGTGATGATTGATTTCATCGATTACCTTTTCTGCACTAACTATATCTTTTTTGTCATGAATGTAATGTATGCACATGTATGCAGATTATTGAATAATATATAAATGCCTCACCAATACTGTGAAATACAAAGTGCATTATCTAATCGTCATAAGAGATTTACATGAAAACAAGATAAATATTTAATTATTTATTCTAATAGAAGAAGTAAAATAGAGCAAAAAATACCTCTAATTCGAGGTAAAACATAGAAAACTTGACCACCTCGATCCAGCTCAAACTTAATTGCTGATAAGACCTTCTCTTTGTTATAAGAAGACAAGTGAGTCTTTATACGAACTCTTTCCGGAGGTGGTGTTGAAATTAAACTGTAATGGAAAAAAATATATCATTAAGTTGAATGTCAAATACAACAAGAAGTGAATCAGCTATAAAGATAAAAATGAATAGCCAAATATATTTCTCCATGATTA
This sequence comes from Ensete ventricosum, assembly GCA_029747655.1. Lineage (NCBI taxonomy): Eukaryota > Viridiplantae > Streptophyta > Magnoliopsida > Zingiberales > Musaceae > Ensete > Ensete ventricosum. The sequence goes on along the minus strand of JAQQAF010000004.1, from coordinate 32,189,848 downwards.
ATTCTAATCCTTCTTAAACTCCAAAAGCCCTTTCTAATAACTGTTCTTCGAACTCGATAGTCATGGTTGGTTATCATCATAGTACAATGAAAAGAAGACATTAAAGGGATGCATCAATGAATCAGGATGATGAATCCACCAATGCCACTTACGAGTTTCAGGGATGATGAATCAGAATGGTAAAAACCATAGGTCCATGTTCCAGATGGAACTATTCGATAGAAAACTAAACCCTGCAGTTTTTAATGTTCTATATGCACAATGACCTTGTGCTTGATAAAGAGAATCAAAGTCATATTAAATCAACTCAAAACTCTTCTGCGATACATTAGCTGCTAGATTAAACCATATTAAAAAACATAAACACAGATGTGATATTCCTAAAGATCTGTTACCTAGCATCACGGAATCCAGTCAATGCCAGGTAAAGAGTGCGTGGAATAGGAGTTGCAGACAGTGTGAGAACATCAACTGAAGTCTTGAATGATGCAATCTTCTCCTTCTGTTTGACTCCAAATCTCTGAGAAATTAGACATTAGGCAATTATAAATTAATCGAACTTGACAGAATTTGGTGTGGAAACAAGCCTTATCAGCAAATTACTACATTTAGCATTTTTTTTCAAAAAGAAAGGTTCATCTCTTGGAGTAGCAAAAAGTATCAGATGGTTATGGAAAATAACTTTTCTTTAATAAGTCCAGTACTGGAGATTTGAACACATTATTTCACAAGTAAGCTTATGTAGCTTAGAGCTGTCCAAGGAGAGAATAGTTATGTGATAATGGGCTACTCCAAAATTAACAAGAAAGAGATGGATACAAAACAAAGTTATCGGAGAGGAATAAAAGGATTGTGAACGATGATATGGCAGAGAGAACACATACCGTGAATTATAATCTTGATTCATTACTTGCACAAGAGTCACCCTAGACCTTCACATGAATTAAAAGATTGTTGGGATTGCAAGCAACACAAAGGCCAAAGCAATTAGTTTGTATAATGCACAAAAGCGCTGAGAAACGGGTTATACAGCCACACGGAAAGGGGTTTTGAAGATAGGTGCAAGCCCAATGATCATTTAGCACTTTCGTCGAACAAAAACAGGCAAACTAAAAACGTTGCACCACCCTCCAAACACATAACAAAAACCACATCCAACCTGGTGCTACCCAGGTTCCTGTGTGCCAAGACAGTGACATTTCGCAACGCAAGACCATCAACTAGAAATCAGCCTATGGCTGTCAAATATAGGGTTGTTTTGGTCATTTTCCCTCCGCGTGACACCGCACAAACAAAGAAGTCTTCAAGTTTTACAAATTACAAGACAGAAAAATAAAACAAAACCATCATCAATAAAGCAAAATGGGGTTGACAATAATACTTCATGCCCCATACAAGCTGCCTATGAGAAAACATATGAAACACTGAAAAATAATGAAAAACAACACCTGAAAGGGTCATGGACGTATGTCAAACACCTTATGCTCTCCCCTCACAGCACAAATTTGGTCAACACTCAAAAGACCAGCCGCTATAGTACCATGCCCTTCCTTTTCCTCTAAATGTTCATGGCCTTCTGTTGATGCTTTCTCGACCAAGTTCTCCTTAGCCAGTCGAGTCCCTCCTAGAATCAATGTAGTTGTAACCTCTTTTGGTAAATTGCTTCTATAAATTGCCTTAGTCTTATGAAGCATTTGATCTTCTGCCAATCATACTATGACTTTTCAGTGTGGCCACCACCATTAGCTTGTTGTAAGACCCTACCAACCCTGAGTCCTTGGTCATCTGGTTGGCACTGACATCCGCTTGCCAAGTCTTGCCCCTCAGAAACACCAGGTTACGAAAAAAAAGGTCTGAAACGATCCGTCATCCAATAAATTATTTGAGAGGTCTAAGAGATTCTCCCACTTTGGAAAGGATTCCTAATATGGATGGTCAACTAGATCTTGAATTCCTTCACTGAGTTCGAACAAGTTCAAATCACAGGAAGGATAAGCAATGTCTTATATGGAGTGCAACTCTCAACATGGTTTAAAATGCAAAACTTCTTTAGAATCCATCAAGAAGCATCTCAACTCAGCCTCCCCTACACAGATGTTATACAAACGGTGAGTCGAAGCCATATTGGCATATTGTAGGCATAAACTTCCCTTGGGAGCGAACCAAATTGACTTCTTGAAGTGCCTCCCAAGATGAAGGCCAATTGGCAATAAGAAGATGCTCTACACCATGAAGAACAGATCATCAGATGCTTCCAAAGAACATTGACGGGGGGTTGACAGATTTGAATGGAGAAGATCATGGAGGCAACCGTGCATTCCATCTTCTGTTTTCCGTTACCCTTTTCCATGTAAAAAACAAGGCATGTGGTAAACCAACATCCTCATTTGGGCTTGTAATTTACTTTTTTTTGTTGTATATGTAGTTTGTAGACTATTTTGTTAGCAATCTGAAGCTGAACCAGCCAAAAAAGACTTTTTCGTGTGTGCCACAGCTGGTTTTCAATGTGCTAGTTGGCAGAGAAAACATCAGCTGTCTCAGCATGAGACTCCGTCAGGCTCTCTGATTAGTGTTTGAAACTGCACTTGTCTTCATTTTAAGGCTAAATAGCTTCCCCATTGCTTTTTATTTTTTGTTTTGTGTGCTTCATATGCAGTGGTGGCATTTTTTTTGTCATTACTTTTTTGACTAACTCTTTTCTATGCAGGTCATTTTGCACTGCACAAAATTGAAACTTAGGCTAACCTTGTAGGATGTTTCGCTTCGATCCCTTGTGACTCCAGCAATTCTAGCCAAGTCCATGACAGTAAAATGATAATGACATTTGGAGATAGCAATATGAGGCAATGGCCACATTAACTTATACCAAAGGAACAGAAGCCGACAGCAGTGGAGGAAGCAAATGCAGAGGTAGGGGCAGAGGAGAAGAAGGCTATTGCGACAGCGGAGGCTAAGGAGAGAGAGAAGAGAAGCTGCAAAATAATTGCTTGGGGTCATTGAGGGTTGATTAATGTCTACAATGTTGAATGAAAATGGGGACTGTTGATAGACTCCTCAAGGGCTTACATATATAAGAATAAAATGTAGAATTGATACTGATGCTAGTATAGCTCGGTACCAGTTACCTCTCCGAGCAATACGAGCAATATCGAGCTGAACTGGGCAGTTACCTACAAGATGATTTTGCACAATCCATGACCTGATTTTTTGTTGGACAAATAAATACTAAGGAGTGTTCAATCTATGATACAAACCATACAAGTCAAGCTTACAATAAGTGGATAAAACAAGCATACTATAGATCAAACAGTAACTTCTAGCATGCACTTAATCAAAAGTTCAAAAATTTTAGGTAACAATTTTATGGTCAATATAAATATGGATCAAACTGTTGGATGATTAGGGAATAATATAACCAAAAATTTAGTACACTTAAGATGTGCTGATGGGGTTACTAAAAGAGTAGAATAAAAAATATATACATAACCAATTAAGTTCCTATCAAGAAAAAATGAGGAAATATTATTTAAGGTGGTTTGTGCATTTCCAAAGGAGATTCACTGGATAGACCAAGGTGAGTTGATGTTAATTATTGGCAGGAGAAGCAGCAAGGAACATCTAAGATAACAGTATTAGAAAACATTAGAATAGATTTATTAGCTCTTTCTGTGACTAGTTATATTGGCCTTAGAAAAAGAATGAAAAGTTATAAAAGATGTACCATAAGCTGTAAAATATCTTTAAGACCAGTTTTGTTCTGATGCAGGCCATGTTGACTACCCTTGAAAAAAGGATTTTATCGGAGGAAGAAGCAACGGAGAGACGGTGGAAAAAGATCCAAGTAACCACACAACTAGCTGCGTCCAAAATTTAAAATACCATTGCTAAATGTCTATGCCAATTGATGTTGACTGGTACGAGCCTAAATTGACACACAGACCTGCCCTTACCTAGTGGTACCAGTTTATACTGGGCATGCTGCCCAAAAAGGCATGGATGAGGCTTTCGTCCAATAAACTTCAGGTATTAAATGGCAAGCAACCCCTTCTCGATTATATCTTTCACTGAAACACTAGCAAACCCTTCCACAACAACTACTTCAGAATTTCTTTCTCAGGAATCTGATACAAATAATGTCTCGATCTCAAGGAAAAGAGGCTTTTCTACCTAATCAAGGTAAATATGAGCTTATAATTGATCCGTATTGTCACGAACTTAATTGGAATTGCCTAAGTTGTGAGGCACCATTGTGTTATCCATCTGTAAAGGATTAACCTAGTTACAACTTTGCTCAGGCCCCGAAGGACTTGTAAAGGAGCAAATTGATTAGTTCCGAAAATGAGCGGTGGACAAGTCCCCACATCTTGCAAAGATGGCAGATTTACAAGCAATTCAGTGAATACTTAGTGTGCAAGAGAGAAAAGAGAGAAAGGATAAAACAAATACTTTAGAAGGCCAACAAACTTATGAATCTAATCAATGACCAACACTACCCCAAAACCCTATTCAGCACCATGTCACCCAAGTGGTCTTGGGGTGTTGAGATGGCTAATGTTTTGCTCTGCATCGCAGACTGCAGAAAACAGGCGATAGCATGGAAAAAGTAGGCCATTTTGAGGCAGTTTTATTCATTCTAGTGAGCGATCACTCTACAGCCCTACAAAATGTTCCTGCTCATAGTTTTCAAGCAAAAACAAATAAAAATAAGGTAAAACACGCTGTCAAACATATGTAAAAGCAAACAAAAGTAACAAATGATTCGTTGACGAAAGTATTGCATGTAAGCGCCGACAATCCATGATAGTATGGGGTTCAAGTTTGACGATCCGTCGACTCAATACCACTCTTCGGATGAAAGTTTTGACAAAGGAGATGCACTTTTGATGCAATAAACATAACTTAGAAAGGGAAATTAATCTACATTTGTTGTGAATTTAAAGTGCTTAAAATAGGGAACTAAAGCAAAGAGTTCTCAAGCGATGATCGCTCAGAAGTTCTCGCATGGCAAGCGCGGATAAATTGTTCTCAACAGAATGTAGTGTCACGAACGGTCTCGCGCACCCACAACATTTTTTCTCAACAAACCGTTCATCGCTTTTGCATGCTTGTACAAATGTTTGGCAGCCTGTTTTGCTTTAGTTTTATGTGGTTTTGCTTAAGAAGTGTAAGCAAAAATAGTTTGTAATGCTCCAGTGCAACCGCTCACCACGCCAGACCAAAACTGTCTAAAATAGCTCCGTTTTCACGTGTCGCAGCTTGATTTCTACAGATTGCAGTGCGGTGTGAAACATCAACCATCTCAAACCCCTGGAACCCCCCGAGTGGCACAGGGCTAGATGGGGCTTCAATATATTGTTGAGCGTTGAACATTCTTCACAAGTTGAGCTTGTCTTTGCCCCCAGCACCCCGTGAACCATCATTTGTGGACTTGCGACTGTTCGTTCAATCTTCTAAAGTCCTTGTTCGCTCCTTTCTCTCTTGCACTCGAAGTGTTTGTTGAATTACTTATAAAGCTTCCCTCTTCACGAGACGTCAGAACTTGTTTGTCACTCGTTTTCAAACTAATCAACCTTCTCTTCTACAGGTCCTTCAAGACCTGCACGAGGTTGCATCTAGGCTGACCCATTGTGGACGAATAACGCTTGAACGTTTCATGACTTAGGCAAACCCAGCTAAGTCCGTAACTTTGCCGCAAGGGTGCCGCACGACTTAGGCAAATTCAGCTAAGTCCGTGATAGTAGGTTGCTTCACCGGTTCTCCCCTTCTTCCCTCTCACCAATCCAACTGCACCTCTGTTTAGTACTGTGAAAGGGGAAAAAATCTGTTGTAGTTATCTCTGCGTCTTTGCATGTCGAGGATAAAGACGAGGCTGTAGTTTGCGATGGTTCTCTACTGCAGAACTCTGCCACAAGCTGAAAGAAGAGGACTCCTTGCTAGCTGATTTCGGCTGCTGCCGGAGATGGGCTGTCGAGGCTTTCTTCCTCTTCTCTTTTTCTTCTGCTGCTGCTCTCGGCTAGGAAGCTGTCCTAGATCGGGTGGAAGGCTTGATAGAAGGAACAAGGGTGTTGTTGCTGTCCTCCTTCTCTTCTCTTTCTCTTCTCTCCTCTCATCTCAGCTTAGGGCTGGTTGGCTTCTTGAGAAGGGGCACGACTTAGATTGCTCTGGGAAGCTTTAGATTGGGCTCTCCTCCTTTTATAGCTGAGGAAGGGGTGGAGTCTTAACTAGGTTAGGACATGGAGAGTCCTAATATAGTTAGGACATAGAGAGTCTTAATACTTTTTAAGACTTAGGAAGTCCTAAAGTTGTTAGGAGTTGTTTAGGGTTGGCGCAGGGAAGTCCTACTCCTATTAAGAGTTGGCACAACACCTTCCATGTAGCTGCCCCTATTTGGGTGAGGGCTACCCTAATCCTAGTCCTAGGATGACATGGATTGAGGTAAATAAGCTGCTGCAATATGGGCTTTGCTTAGCCAAATAGGGCTTTAAGGCTTCAAGAGGCCCTTCAATATGGGTTGGCCAGTCTGATGTTGAGATTGTATCTAATCAAGCATCTAGGTATTTTGCGTATTCGATTTATGAATGCCTTGATTTATGTTTATTTGTGCTTGAACTCATGCTTATTTATTTTTTTCTCTAGATTAATATATCATTTTCCTTTCATTTCATATTCATATGATGCATTGTAGATCTATTTGAAGCTATGCCAGGTCTATGCAGATGTATGCAGCATAGATCCATGTTAGATTCATGAAAATCCAACTCAGATCCATGGGATCCAAGTAGGAATTGTACCAACCAGTCTACATTCAAGCAGATATAGACTGACATAGCATAGATATATGCTAAATATGACCAAATTCTACCTAGATTTGCATAGATCTAGGCTACATCCACACAGATCCAGCCAAGATTGATGCATATCTAGGCTAGCCCTATGTAGATCTAGGTTTTATCAACGCAAAGAGAGCCTAGATCCCTATATCATGCATTAATTTTAACAGTCTTAGAAATTCTTTTACTTATGTATTTTAAATATATTACATAACAGGTTTTTTATTCATTTATTGAGGCAAATATATATGCAAAACTATGTTTAAGATGGTCTGGATGGGTTTGGAAGTAGGCACAGATAGTCTGGTCAATGTCAACTAGTACCAACCTATATTGATTGTCAGTATCATATGATGTCAGTATTTTACCAACCCAATGGAGGACCAAAAGCCATACTGCGAAGGCCCAAGACAGGTGAAATCCCTATCATGTCCTTGCCACCCATATATTTCTCCTCTAGTCCAAAGTATAATTCAAGATATTCTTATAACCTAGAAGAGACAATATCCAATCAAATTTACACAAAGATAGGGATTTCACCTGTTCCTCATCAACAACAAGCAGGCCCAGATTGTTGTAGACCACCCGGTTACCGAGAAGTGCATGGGTTCCAACAATAATATCCAAATGTCCACTTTTAATCATTGAAATATACTCTTCTTTCTCTGTCTTAGTCTGCACGATTAATCAAAACTTAATAATTAGTGCAACCTAGGATAAGTAAACTTGGGCCTTCAATGGACCACTAGAAGTTAATTAAACTTCAAGTCAGAAAGATGCATCTGAAACTAAAAGCCTTAAAATGTGATAAATTTCTACAGCCAAAGTGATTTAGCTAAGCAATCCAAGAGAGCGTTTAAGAATAATTCTAACTATTAAATTTTTTTCTTGTATTAAACAAACAATCTTACACCATCATAGAGAAGTCTAAATAGACTGGAAGAAGAGAATCTCTGTGAGCATTTAAAAGTGAATTAGAAAAAACTTTGAAAATTTGATTGAAAAAAAAGAATTTAAAGAACAATAGATATAGTGATAAGCTGCTGCATAATATATGATGGTTGCGTTTGATGCTCTTTTTAATGTACCATTCAATAGATTCGAAGCAAACTATTGTAGTCAACGAAACAATCCAATTGTCAATCAGGTATTGTTAGGCCCAGATAATGTCACACCAGGTTTAGGAATAAGTACTGCCCTGTCTAGATATGTCTTTCATATTTTCAGATTTTCATCATTATTCCCTAGATAATCTTGCTTCTAATTTCACAATTTGAAAGGAATTAGTGAATTTTTTTTCTGTTATATTAGTCCTAGCAGAATTATGTCTTTCATTTTCGCAGTTTCACAATTTGAAACTGAGAATTGGAAGAATGTAACTTATATGCTATAAGAGGAACAAGTAATTCTCTCTCCCATCTCATCAACTCTACCTATATTTTACTTCTGGAATTTGATCAAAAGTACCAGTTTATCTGATTGCCTACACCACAAGTTTTATGTTAAATCTCTAATTGATCTCAACTGAAGCCAACTGTACCCAGTGTGAAGATAGGACAAGGTACAAAAGCAATAACACCATAGAACCAACCCTCACTAATGGTGACAGAGAATCCAAGACAAAATGTGAACCATATGATGGATTAGGAGACATGAGAATTGGCATCACAATAAACTAAAGCATACAATTGGACATCACTATTGTTGGTTACAGGCAAGGTTCGCCGTACCGGTCCATACCGGCATACCGAGATTTGGTTGGTATGGTACGATATGTCGGTACAGCTCGGTATACTTGGGCATACCAAGCGGTACAAATAAAAAATATTTTAATGATTAAATAATATTATTTTTTTAATACCTGAAAAACTAGAAAAAAAAGTTGGGTTAGAGTTTGATAGAAATTGGTATAGATACAACAAAATCAATGTAAATTAGGCAAAAATAATATTACATATCTTTTTCGAGCTTTGAGGAACCGTTTTGAGAAAGTGAGAGTTTGGGAAAGAGTGAGTGTGAAGTGAAATGAGAGAAGGGTGAGTTTAAATAGAGTTAGAAAGGGTTTTTTCGACCGTTACAGAGTCTGTAATGGTCGATTTTGACGTTTTACAGGGTTACTAACGGCTGAGTTCGACTATTACAGGGTCTGTAACGGTCGATTTCGACTGTTACAAGGTCTGTAACGGTCAAAAATTCGACCGTTACCGAATGGTATCGATAAATTTCGCCCATTATATTTCTGTAACGGTTGATTCCGACCGTTATATACCATGTAACGGTTGGTACCGCTCGGTACAGAGCGGTCCGCATACCGGTAAACCATCGGATTGGTACGTACCACCCGTACCGGGCGGTATAGGGCGGTACAGAAAACCTTGGTTACAAGTGCCCTACAAGCCGATCACGTGAGTGATGGCACGTGTGACACACTGCTCGATTTTTTTTCTTATGATTATTATTGACATATTCTCACATTATATTCTTTATTGCATATATATATATATATATATATATATATATATATATATATATATTATGATGTCTTTGGTTCTATGCAATGGAAATCGGATCGTGATAAAATCACGATAATGAGATTGATTCACTTTTAAACACAGATCCTAAATAATCCCGGTCATAGGTTACTCGAGGGGACATCGAGATAACCGGACAAACCGATGTACTATATACACGTCCATATGATGAGGCGACTGGTCTCATAGCCACTTGTGTTGAGACACTAAGGATATAGTATAGGTGCTCATTGGAGAATGAGTTCACTGATTGATCCGCTTATGGAATGTTATATGGTTAATGATACCTAATGTCAGACAGCGACTCTATAGTCCTAGTTGTTCATCTATTCCTTAGACTTGAGACATCAAAGATGCCTTGTTTGAGTACTCCTTTCTTTGACACCGGACTTATAGGTTTGGAAAGTTCCAGATCTGGCATAGCCGGTTATCGGGATTAGTAGTAAACCTTACGAAGGCAATTGAGTATCAATAAAGGATCACCCACTCTCGGTATCGCAAGAGGAATATCTCATATGTACTTGCTTAAATAAATCTCTGGCCAGGGTCATTCGGATTGAGAGAGAATGAGTTCTCTAGGAGAATTCGATTAGAGCGAGTCTCAGATGGATTCCATATGTGGCCTAACAGTACCATGTCTAATATATGGTATCTGGGATATTAGTTGGATGAGGGATCATAGATATACGGTAACTATGGACAGACAGGTCTGATGGATTTGATTCTCCTGTACCGTCTAGGGACTATGGCGCAGTGGCCCAGTACGTCCATAGTCGATGAGTCGAGTGAATTATTATGGAGATAATAATTCACTATATCATAAGGAGTTCTGATGGGAGCTACTCGCGACTAGCTCGATATCGGGCCTAGAGGATTACACACATATGATGGATGCTTCAGCGAATAGAGGATTGGATGGAGATCCAATTAACCCATATTCTCATTAGATGAGAATCTGCACTTATGTGCTCCTTGCATAAGGCCTAATTAGAGGCCAAAGGAGATTATTGGATAGAGATCCAATAATGCAAGGTTAGTGAGTAATTGGATGGAGATCCAATACCCATTAAGGCAGAACCCGTAGGGTTTTTGGTGGCTCTCTATAAATAGGAGTGGAGGCACATAGTTGATAGGCTGCAGCTTTGTCCAACCCCTCCTATTCTCCTCCCTCCCTCAGCGTAAGAGTTACGAGACCTGAGACTGCCATTGGAGGAGTATCGCTGTAGAGATCCATCGTGTGGATACGGCTAGACTGCAGAACGCTTGACCTCCTTCATCCTCTCCATTCGGATCTGAAAAAACAGGGATATAAGATCTCCCTAGATAAATAATCTCTCACATGATACGATTTTTTTATTTTTGCAGCTTTCTCAAGACCCAATCTTTTGCATGACGATTTGATCTACGTAGGAAACCTGTTTTGTTTTGATCTTCCACTACGCATATGATGTCACTTGCATGTTGTTTGCCTGCAGGGGTGGCTGGCCACGACAGGCCTCTTGTAGGGGCGACTGGCCACGGCCAGGCCACCTGCAGGGGCGACCGACTGCTGCCAGGCCCCTACAGGGCGGCTGGCTGCTACAACGGCCCCCTGCAAGGGGTGGCAAGGTTGCGACAGGTGTAGGCAGCCGCCCGTGGCTAGGCGGCAAGGGGTAGCCGCCCGCGGCCAGGACTGCCACCCGCAAGGGTAGCCGCTCGGAGGAGCAGCCGCCAGTAGGGGCAACGCTCACGGAGGCAACGCTTGCGAGCACAGCACCTGCAGGGGCATTACTCGTGGAGGTGCTGCCTACGGGCACAGCGCCCGCCCACAAGAGGAGGGCAAGGGGTTAGGGTTTCTATTTTGGCAAAAGGATGATTCTGCCTCTCAGAATTTGAGAAATTCTTAAGTCTATCCTTTGTTCAGAATTCCCAAAATACCCTAAAAAATTCTGAAGACTGTCCTCTTGTCCAGAATTTTGAAAATGCCCTTGACAATTCTAAAAATTTCTAGCATATCCAAATTTTTCAAAAAATAATTAATTAAATAATTTAATTAATTATTATATATCTAGTAATCCTAAATGTGATATGATGTGGATGGATGCTGATAGAACCCCAAAAGGAGCTCTATAGATTTTGATCCTTGAGGGGGATCAACCCTTGGAACGTTGTAGGGGTTCCTCCCTTCTAGACTCAACACAAGGCTGAAATAAAATTGATAATTACTTGATTCAAGAAGGGGGAAGGCTAAATCTTTAAATAGGGATCAAAATCCTAGCCTAAGGAGGTGCTTGCCTAAGTAAAATTACTCTTTTGCCCCTCCTATAGCCGACCTGCCTTAATAGGAACAGGGGGCGACTAGGTTGGCTCTATAGCCGACCTAAGCAGGGGGAAACCCTAGCCGACCAACCCAGTAAGGGAGGTGGCGGCCACCAAGCCCTAAGGGCTAATTTGAACCCTAGCCATACTCCTTTATAAGATAAGAGTGGCTTTATTACAATCTAACAGGGTTTTATGGACTACTTCTTAGGGAGATTAGGTACTCAACCCTGCTGGGGTACTATCAGATGCTCATAAGCCATGTGTTGTTATGTGTGTAATTATGATTATTATTATTATTGGGGCCTGCGAGTCTCCGTTTTTCTTGTTTATTGTCGGGCCTACGTGCCTGTAATTATTTTGTAATTACATGGAGAGGCACGACGGGAGCGTGGAAGTGAGTGTGACCCACGATGACGTGGCGGGAGATAACGGCATATGGTTATACGGCGAGGATCCGATGATGATGAGATCAACAATTACAAGGCATGGAGGTGTGTCGATGCACACATAGATCCTATGTGAGAGATTAGGCCCATTGGCTCGGGCTTAATCATATTAGGTGATGGCTCATGATCATCCGGTGTGGCTTGCATATGTGATGTATTATACACCGACTATATATATATATTATATATATAATATATATATAATATATAAATATATGCATGCGAAGTAGATATATATTAACTATGTATGAATGTGACACGACATATTAGGAGACATACACGAAACAAAAACCCCTCCTACGATAATATTAAGTCGGTAAGCGTGAGGCAATAAAATTGCCTACGACATATAGATGTCACCAGTGACCTAAGGACATCGTATGACTTGGTCTAGCAGTCGAGAGCATATCAATCGAATCAAACTCATCTTGTAACGATGGTGATGACTTAACTGAACTTCATGGTTGGTCGAGCAGTCGAGACCATGATGATTCGGAGGCCAAACATGACGAGAATCACAAGGAGTTGTGATTGACAAGAGTTGTCTATCTTTCAAGCTTAGTGTAATTGGTCAAGTCACTCGAGGTTGCACTCAGATGCCGATTGGATCCCGATCCCCACTAGGAGTCCGCCGGAGACTTCCGTCTCACGTGTCGAGGGTGTCGCATGATTCGTTAGGAAAATAGTAGAAGCACATTAAGATAGAAGTCCATATCTTAATTAGTTTTTCTGCAAAATCTGCATGTTATTTATTTGTGCTATATCTTGTTTGTCAGAAATATGTCACTTGCAAACCCCCTGCGTGGCATACTTGATGCCAACCGCCTCACTAGTCCTAACTACATGGATCAGCTCCGTAATTTGAGAATTGGTCTCACGACAAAGAAAATTGCATATGTCCTTGATACAATTACGCCCACGTTGGAAGAAAGAGCAAGCGAGGATAAGATCACTCACTATATGAAATATATAGATGATTCCACATTGGCAAAATGTCACATGTTAGCCTCCATGACTCCTAAGTTACAGAGGCTACATGAGAGCATGGATGCAAATTCTATCTTCTTTATCTCCGCCAGCTATTTGAGAAACAGGGAAGAACTCAAAGATATGAGATATCTAAGAGACTCTTCCAAGCCAGGATGACAAAAGGGACATCGGTTAAGAACCATGTCTTAAAGATGATAGAGTGGATCGAGAAACTCACAGGTCTAGGAATAGTCTTAGAGGATAACCTGTGCATTGATATTATACTTTACTCCCTGCCAGATTCATTTTCTCACTTCACCATGAATTTTAATATGAGCAAGTTTGATGTTACTCTCCTTGAACTCCTTAATATGTTGAGGGAAGCTGAGAGTGCCATCAATAAAGAGAAGTTAGTTCTCTATATTGGTGAGACCAAGAAGAAAAGGAAGGCCAAAAAGACCCTTAAGACAGGCAAGGGCAAAGAAAGACTGGGTAAGAAAAAGGTTGCTAAGAAAAACACAGCAAAAGACAAAGGACAATGCTTCCACTGTGACCAAGACGGGCACTAGAAGAGGAATTGTAAGGACTACCTTACAGATAAGGTGAAACAGAAGCTTGGAGAAGCTTCAGATATATTCATGATCAGTCTCCACTTATCAAATTTTCATGATAACACATAGGTATTGGATATCGGGAGTGCTTATCATATCTGCAATTCGTTGTAGGTTCTGACAAGACCTAGGAGATTGGCTAGAGGCGAGATGGACCTCAAGATGGGTAATGAAGCAAGAGTTGCTACAGTTGCTGTTGGGGAGGTCACCCTACATCTGCCTGCTGGAGCTACTATTGCATTGGATGCATGCTATTTTGTTCTCTCTATTATCAATAACATTATTTCCATCTATTGCTTAATAATTCATAGATATAAATTAGTTTTTTAGAACAATAGTTGTTCTATAATTATGAATGATGAGATCATCACTAGTGGGACCCTAATAAATGGCTTATATGTATTAGACACTTCTTCACATATCATGAATATAAATATGTCTAAGAGGAAAAGAGATCAGGTGGAAAGATGACCTATGACATTGTAGGCTAGGTCATATAATGAGGAAATGATTCAAAAGTTACTGAAAGATGGATACTTAGATCCATTTGACTATGGGTCGTATACAACTTGCAAATCTTGCTTTCGTAGAAAGATGACCAACTCTCCTTCTAGTGGAACTGGAGAGAGAGTCACTGAGTTATTGGAACTCGTACATAATGATGTATGTGGTCCCATGTCGACTCAGGCTATTGGTGGTTACTTATACTTCATTACATTGACTGATGATTTCTCTAGGTATGGACACGTGTACTTGATGAAGAACAAGTCCGAGGCCTTTAAGAAATTCAGGTAATATAAGAATGAAGTAGAGAACCAGATTGTAAAGAGTATTAAGACTCTTCGATTAGATTGAGGAGGAGAGTAATTAAGTACAGAGTTCACCCATTTTCTTAGGGACCATGGGATTCTATTCCAATGGACACCTCCATACACAACTCAGCTCAATGGTGTATCAGAAAGGAGTCGTACGCTGTTACACATGGTGCGGTCCATGATGAGTTTCGGTAACCTACCCGTCTCATTCTAAGGATACGCCCTAGAGACCGCAGCTTACCTTCTGAACAGAGTTATACCAAAGTCGGTAGTGTCTACACCATATGAGATATGGAAAGGAAAGAAGTATGATCTTAAGGTGGTTAAGATTTGGGGCTATCCTACCCATGTTATAAGACACAACCCATTCGAATCGAGGATAGAACGGTGCACGTTCATAGGATACCTTAAGGAGACTTTGGGATATTATTTCTATCATCCCAAGGATCGAAAGGTCTTTGTTGCCAAAAGAGCCATGTTTCTTGAGAAGAAACACATTCTTGGTAGAAACAGTGGGAGTGAGATAGAGTTTAGCGAGGTTAGAGAACCTAGCTTAAGCACTATTCTAAAGTCCGAGTCTGTTCAGGTACCTAACACACAAGTTCCAACTTTGCACAGGTCTGGTAGAGTATCTCACCCTCCTGAAAGATATATGGGACATATCAGTGGAGAGGACTCTCAGGATGTTGATCCTCAAACCTACGATGAGGTATTATGAGTATAGACTCCGGGAAGTGGCAAGAAACCATGAATTCTAAGATGGATTTCATGTACTCTAACAAGGTTTGGAACCTTGTGGATGCACTTGAGGGTATCGTATCCATCGACTGCAAATGGATCTTCAAGAAGAAAATCGGAATAGACGGAAAGTTGGAGACCTATAAGGCAAGGCTGATAGCTAAAGGATATCGTCAAAGGCAAGAGGTTGACTATGTCGAAACTTTTTAACCTGTAACCATGCTTAAATCTATTAGAATTCTCTTGGCCATTGCAGCACACTATGACTCTGAGATCTGGCAGATAGATGTGAAAACAACATTCCTCAATGGCAACCTCAAGGAGGAGGTGTATATGACATAGCCAGAAGGATTCATATCCAGAGAGAAGTCTAGATAAAGTGTGCAGATTGCTCAAATCCATTTTATGGATTGAAGCAAGCTTCCCGCAATTGGAACATAAGATTTGATGAGGCAATCAGATCTTATGACTTTGTTAAGAACGAAGATGAGCCATGTGTGTACAGAAAGGTAAGTAGAAGCGCTATCACCTTCTTGGTGCTATATGTGGATGACATCCTAATCATTGGGAATGATGTAGAAGTGCTCTCTACAGTAAAGGCTTGGCTATCCCGAAACTTCGACATGAAAGACTTAGGGGAAGCATCCTATATATTGGGGATCCGGATTTATAGAGATAGATCCAAGAGGATGCTTCGTTTGTCCTAGTCCAGGTACATAGACTTTATTGTCAAAATGTTTGACATGGAGAATTCCAAGAGAGACCTCATACCGATGAGACATAGAATATCACTTTCGAGGAGTATGTCCCCAAAGACTCTTGAAGAAAGGGCAGACATGGATAGGATACCCTATGCCTCCGCGATAGAGTCTATCATGTATGTTATGCTATATACCAGGCCTGATATAGCGCATGCTATGAGTATCACGAGCAGGAATCAAGAGGATCCAGGTTTAGAACACTGGAAGGCAGTAAAGTGTATCCTTAAGTACTTGATGAGGATTAAGGATCTTTTACTGGTGTATAAAGGAGGTAGCCTCCAGGTTGAGGGCTACACGGACTCGAGTTTCTAGTCTGACATTAATGATAGCAAGTCGAACTCAGGGTATGTTTTCATCCTGATTGGAGGAGCAGTAAGATGGAAGAGTTCCAAACAAGATACTGCTGCTGACTCGATCACAGAGGTAGAATACATTGCTGCAGCAGAAGCAACAAAGGAGAGGGTGTGGATGAAGAAGTTCATTAGGGATCTGGGAGTCGTACCGAGCAGCGTGGAGTCGATTCTCATATACTACGACAACAACAGGGCGATTGCTCAAGCAAAGGAACCCAGGTCTCATCAAAAGTCTAAGCACGTTCTGAGGAGGTTCCATCTGATTAGAGAGATCATAACCTGTAAAGATATAGCAATGGAAAGAGTTTCATCCGAAGATAACATTGCAGATCCACTAACGAAGTCGTTGGCTCAGATTGTATTTGAGCGTCATAGGGGTCTGATGGGGATCACACATAGGTGATTGGTCAAGTGGGAGATTGTTGGTTACAGGTGCCCTGCAAGCCAATCACGTGAGTGATGGCATGTGTGACACGCTACACGATCTTTTTACTTATGATTATTATTAGGATATTCTCACATTATATTATCTGTTGTATATATATATATAGTAATGTCCTTGGTTCCGTGCAATGGGAATCGGATCGTGACGAGATCACGATAATGAGATCGATTCACCTTTAAACATAGATCCTAAATAATCTCAGTCATAGGTTACTCGAGAGGTACATCAAGATAACCGAACAGACCGGTGTACTATATACCCGTCCATATGATGGAGGCGACTGGTCTCATAGCCACTTGTGTGGAGACACTAAGGATATAATACAGGTGCTCATTGGAGAATGAGTTCACTGATTGATCCGCTTATGGAATGTTATATGGTTAATGATATCTAATGTCAGACAACGATTTCATAGTCCCAGTTGTACAATTGGTCCTTAGCTTGAGACACCAAAGATGCCTTATTTGAGTACTCCTTTCTTTGACGCTGGACTTACGGGTTTGGAAAGTTTCAAAACTGGTACAATCGATTATCGAGATTGATACTCAACCTTACGAAGGAAATTAAGTGTCAATAAAGGATCATCCACTCTCGGTATCGCGAGAGAAATATCTCATATGTGCTTGCTCAGACCAAGGATTGACATACCGATTCGTATCGGTGTGCCGATATTTTATCGGTACCAATATCGGGCGGTACGCATAGTGCGTATCGCCCGATATATTAAATATATTATAATTTTTTATAATATAATATTATCTTATATAATATTAAAATATATTAAAAAAAAGGGGCGACGTCGTCTCGAATTCTCTCCAGCGATGGGAGACGGTCTCCCCGCAGAGAGAAAAGAACCTGCGGGCGGCGACAGCGCTAGGGCAGCGCGGGCGGCGACGGCGACGCCTCGCAGGCGACCGCCCAGGCGGAGTCGCCGCTAGGGCGGCGCGAAGTACTTCTCTTCTTCTTCTTCTTCTTCTTCTTCTTTTCCTCTTCTTCCTCTTTCCTTTTTCTTCCTCAATCGACCGTTGACGGTCGATTTCTCCTTAAATCGACCGCAGACAGCGGAAATCGACCATCGACGACGGAAATCGACCGTCGACGGTCGATCTTAGTGCTACCGCCTGGTAGCGGCCGGTCCGCGTACCGGTCAGCTGCCAAACCGGTATGTATCGGGCGGTACGGGTCTTACCGCTCGGTAAGGAAAACCTTAGCTCAGACAAATCCTTGGCCAGGGTCATTCGGATTGAGAGAGAAGTTCTCCGGGAGAATCCGATTAGAGCGAGTCTCAAACGGATTCTATATGTGGCCTGACAATACCATATCCAATATACGATCTCTAAGATATTAGTTAGAAGAGGGATTATAGATACACGGTAACTGTGGACAGACAGGTCCGATGGATTTGATCCCCCTGTACCGTCTAGGGACTATGGCGTAGCGGCCTAGTACGTCCATAATCGATGAGTCGAGTGAATTATTATTGAGATAATAATTTACTATATCAGGAGTTCTGATGGGAGCAACTTACAGCCAACTCGATATCAGGCCTAGAGGGTCACACACATATGATGGATGCTTCAACGAATAGAGGATTGGATGGAGACCCAATTAGCCCCTATTCTTGTTAGATAAGAACCTGAACTGATGGACTCCTTGCATAAGGCTTAATTAGTGGCCAAAGGAGATTATTGGATAAAGATCCAATAATACAAGGTTAGTGGATAATTGGATGGATATTCAATACCCACTAAGGTAAGACCCCTAGGGTTTTTGGTGGCTCTTTATAAATAGGAAGGGAGGCACATAGTAGATAGGCTGCAACTTTGGTCACCCCCTCCTATTCTCCTCCCTCCCTCACAGCAAGAGTTGCGAGACCTGAGACTGCAATTAGAGGAGTATCACTGTAGAAAACCGTGTGGATATCGCTAGAGAAGAGGCCGCTTGACCTCCTTCAAACTCTCTATCCGAATCTGAAAAAACAGGGATATATGATCCCCCTAAATAAACAATCTTTCACACGATGCGATTTTTCGATTTTTGCAGCTTTCTCGCGACCCAATCTTTTGCACAACGATTTGATCTGCGTGGGAAACCTGTTTTGTTTTAATATTCCGCTGCACATGTGATGCTCCCGCTGAGGTTTCCCAACAACTATCAATTAAATTCTACTATAAGAGAAAAACCAAAAAGCCATGTTATTTCCAAAGTTGCAATGCTAAAGGATTACAACTTCAATATGATGTTGGTGAAGAGACAAGTCAAGGAATAAATAACAAGTGTCAATACCTAGCTTGGCATACCACTGCCTAATAACTTCGAGACAACAAGTTGTAATCACATGACCTCCCAAATTATTGATAATAACCATTAAGCCTTGTAGACCAACATACTGATAAAAGGATATGACTCCCCTATCAGGGTAATCTCCAATTCAGGAAATTTGAGAATAAATTCATAATTAGACTAATATCAATGCACTAAAGGTAACTAAAGTTCAAGACATAGTCATGGAGGCTTATATCCATTTTATATTTTTTAGGGCTATTAGTGGAAAAACACCTAATCTTTCTAGGACTTTGAAGTATTCTAGGGTAATCCATAAAATACATGAATGGTATGCTGAAAATCATGGTTCAAGGATGCACCCTGATGGGAACATAACAGCCAGGATTTATTGGCCATGTTTTTCTTCCCAAGTTTATAAATTCAAGGATGAAAACTCTTCCGACCAAGATCCATCATATAAAGGTAGCTGAAAAGAATTCTTCAAATTGCAAATTAGTGAAGATCAAGCAAAAGTCAGAATTGGTTGAAGTAAATAGATCCTGAAGCTCCAATAGCTGAAAAACACTTGAAGGACAATTAGATGCTCACAAGGAAGTGAATGAAGTAAACTGATGTAGTCCTTCAGCTACAGCCATTCTGGGTTTCTTGGGGATACTCATATTGGCTTAATATTGGTCCCTAATATTCTATTTAAATAGTTTTGGATGATTTTCCATGTTATCTATAACCAAGTGCATGGTTCAGGCACACACTACCCTTCTGCTGCATGCAGACTCTTCCACTACTCAAATCTTATTATAGTGCCAAGGGCTATTTTTCATCATTATTGTGAAGGTTCTTTTCAGATTAGTTATAAGGTCATGCATATATGAACTATTTCAGATATGTATCGGCTTGAGTTTGAAAGTGACCAAGCCATCAGATTATCAACTACAAAGATCTGTCTTCTTATCTAAAGATTTATTGGACTATATGTAGTGGACTCAGATCTAGGAGCCTTGGACTATATGGCCTACATCAAGGAGATGCCATTAAGCTACAAAGGGGGCAAAATTGAGATGTATATTCCAAGGTTCGCCATATTGGTCCGTACTAGCATATCGAGTTTATCTCAGTAAGATATGGTACCTGATACCGACCGATACACACAGTGCATACCGCTTGATATATTATAATATAATATTATATAATATATATTATATTATATTATATTAAAAAATAAAAACGAAGAGACAAAGTGTCACCTCGATCCAGCGTGGGGAGACGAGGTGTGGCCTCGTTCCCGCGCGGGGAGAGAAGGTGTCGCCTCGTTCTCCGCGGGAAGACGAGCTGTAGCCTCGTTACCGCACGGGAAGACGAGCTGTAGCCTCGTTCTCGCACGAGGAGACGAGTCACCTCGTTCTCCCTTCCCGCGCGAGGAGACGAGGCGTCGCCTCATTCCCGCGCGGGAAGACGAGGCGTCACCTCGCCTCGTCTCCCCGACGGATCGAGTAGGGAACCGGGGAAGCTCTCTCTTTTCTCCACTTTCTTCTTCTCTCTCTTCTTATTTCTCCCTTAATCGGCGATCGAAATCAACCGCCGACGACCGATCTCGACGATACCGCCCGGTATTGGGCGGTCTTGTACTGATATCCTGTCGGACCGGTACGTACCGATCGAAACGGAGAACCATACTATATACAAGTTCTAACAAGAAAACGAAGCTGGCAATTACAAACTAGATCTCAGATTTGTGTCAAGTTTCAGTAATTGCCAAATCATATAGCAGAAGGTAAGTAGTGAACACAGAATCCGATCTCACGACTTTGCTATCAAAAGTCAAGATTTTTCCCAGCTAATCGAGTTGAAATCTTCAAAAACTTGTCAAATTTGTAAGTGGGTCTGGTACACCAGTAAATCAATATTTAGGTATGTTTCCATGTTCTCATCGTCAACGAATCCAACAATCTTCATAATGTACTCTTCAAATGATCTCAACAAGTAGAAGTTTTCACTTTTAAAATCAGACCAAAGTCCTTCCTTTATGCATACACAGCAATAAAGACAAGAAAATATCTGAAGGTGTAGAACAGTAAATCAAGATTTTTGAAAAAAAAAAAAGATAAACTGTAAATTTGATATAGAACACATTTAAACCTTATAAAGACTAGCATACCTGAAATCTGCTTAGCATCCCAACCTTTATATGAGGATACTGAGAAAACCTCTCAGAGATGACAACAAAGTGTTGTTTGGCTAAAACAATAGTTGGTGTGAGAACCATAGCTTGTTTTCTGGCAGAGACAACACAGAAAATAGCACGCAATGCTACTTCTGTTTTACCAAAGCCAACATCTCCGCAGATTAACCTGTCCATTGGAGTTTCTCTTTCTGTCAAATCTCTTTCAACATCAATAAATGCCTGTAAGTAATAAAAATGTACAAAGTCATCCAAGAAAGCCTAAGTCTATTTCCATGCTGTAATGACAGAAAAAAGAGAAAAGCATGCTAGATTTAGCTAGATTAAGTTCACAGTTTGTTAAGTGCACATATGAAATAGAAGAAAGAAATCATCCACCTTTCCACACTAGATACACTCCACAATTCAAAAAAAACGTTAAAAGAAAAAGGATAAGGAAGTAAGCATTATACTGCCACTCAATCTTAACCAAAACAGAAAAGCAAGTCAATGAACAACAGCCACACGCATGATACCTTTTAAAGACTTCCAGATTGGTGTTTGATAGGAACCCTAGGATTCTATCGTGGAAAAAAGGAGATAAACAATCACTTCGAGGGGATCGAGCCTCCTTGATCTCTATAGACGATCGGCCCTCCTTGATCTCTATAGGGGATCGGCCCTCCTAGGGTTTTGGCCAATAGGCTAAAACAGAACTTTCTTCATTGATTGCTTGATAAAGGAATAGATACAGCCCTATTTATAGAGTTCTACTGAGAGTATCTCTAGACTTGGACTCTTTAACTAAGAGTTCTTTAGAACTTGGATTCCTAATTAAATAATAAAAATCAAGTAAACTCCTAGCCGACTCAACCAAACTCATAACTGACTCGACTGGACCGAACATGACTCAATCATGAGATACATGTGGACCCAACCCTGTCAGAGTCCTATCAGACCCGCCCTCTTCAAATCAGCCTTGTCCTCAAGGCTGAGCATCATCAAATTTCGGGAGTACTTCAGTCTAGGATATTTGCCACATATCACAAACCTTTGATCAATTAAGTAGAGTCTCCACTTGGTGTAAGCAATGGGTCGGCCTTCTAGTGCAGTAGTCATTGTAGTCTTCTGGAGAACCTTTTTCATCTGATGACTAATGGTAGTGCCACGTCTTCTTTTGAGTATTACCACTTCGAAGTCTTCTTAGGGCATTAAAAAGAAATCCACAAGTAGTTGTTTGTCTTATATAATCAGCTTTACCTTTGAATACTTGTTATCACAAGTTAGGATTCGTCCATCAGCAACTTTGAGTTTGTTACAACCTTCATGATCGGACTCCACATTGTCAGTTTTCAAATCCTCCTTAGTTGGCTCAATCATCAGAAGCTACCCTTGTTTGCATCGATTTTCATCACAACACGAGCACAAATCCTTTATTGATTTTTCCTTGGGTTCTTCTTGGGTCAGCTTTTGGATGTCCGGGTTTTGGCTGGAAACAGATGGGATTGGCGGCTTGTTGATTACATGTCTATTGAAGCTTCTACTTTGGCGAGTGTCCATATTGATTTTTCCTTCATGCACGTAGGCGAATGATATGGCGGCTATCATAGTGCGGGGGTGGCGAGCTTTAACTTCGCACCGAATCTCGGGATTAAGTCCCTTGATAAATGTTCTCACCAATTGTTTCTCGGACCAATCTCGTGTTTGGTTCGACAAGCGCTCAAATCTGCTCTAGTACTCCTGTACTGTAGAAGTCTGACGGATTTTGACGAGCTGTCCATTAACGTTCTCGTACTCCCACGGTCCGAAGCAAATCAAGAGCTCTCTCTTGAACTGTCCCCATGAAGGGGCTCCATGATAGGTTTCGTGCAAATCATATCACCGAATCACATCACCATCAAGTTGATTTGAAGCTACTTCCACCGTGGATTCTTCTGGAGTTCTGTGGAAGTGAAAGAACTTTTTAGCCTGTGAGATCCAACTGGTCGGATCTCCATCTTATGGAAATTCTATCTTCATGCGTGGGTAATTAGTGCCATATCTTTGGTTCATTTTTTTTGTGTCTCAAGATCGATTCATTGTGAGACTTAAACCTTAATCCTGTTGAAATTTGTTAGGGTTCTCCGATAGACTTCTTCTGAATTCGTTGAGGAAGTCTTGCCACTTTTCTTCCAAGCCGGCCTTGAAAACTTCAAGCTTTGCATCTATTGATCATTCGTAGCCATCGCATAAGATTGTAGATCAGTAGTATTCAACTCATGTTTCTGATGTTGGGTCAAGGACAGCAGTTCTATCCCCCGCGGTGCAGTTGCAGAGGAAGCGAACCCTTGCGACAGCGAGAGATTGCTGCTTGTCGAGGCTGTGGGCAACAGTGTGCAGGCAGCGAGCAGATCGCTGTTGCGGTCTGCTGAAGGCAGCGTTGATCGCTGCAGCAAATTAATGGGGGATGTGCGTCGGGTGACGAGGGTGAGGTTGGTGGACAGAAGAAAGGGGAAGTGATAGAACCCTAGGGTTCTATCGTAGAGGAAGAAGGTAGATGGGGGATACTCGATCTCTTCGAGGGGATCGAGCCTCCTAGATCACTTCGAGGGGATCTACCTCCTAGGGTTTTGCCTTTGGCTAAAACTAATACTTCTTCATTGATTGATTTTCATAAAAGAGTCTACAGCCTTATTTATAGGGCTCTGCCAAGAGTCTCATTAATCTTTGACTCTTAACTAACTTGATAAACTCCTAATTGAAAATAATAACTGATTTCATCTTAACCGAAGATAAAAATCAACTCTAACCACTTATAACTGACTTGATAAGGTTCACCCCACCCATAACTGACTCTGACTAACATGACTCAACCTGAATAGATAGACCCGACTTAGCTAGGGTCTTATCAGACTAGCCCTCTTCAAATCAGCCTTGTCCTCAAGGCTGAGCAACATCGAACTTCGGGGGTACTTCGATCCAGGATATTTGTCACGCATCACAATCTTTTAAGCAATTAAATAAGGTCTCCACTTTGTGTAAGCAATAGGTCGGATTTCTGGTGCATCCGTCGTTGAAGTCTTGTGAGGAAGCCTCTCCATTCGATGGTTATTGGCAGTTGTGATCTTGCTTCCACGTCTTCCTTTGAGGACCACCTGCTTTTCATTAATAAAAAACTTCATGATTAGTTTAGAAAGATTTCAGGTAACATCACCCAAGGTTGACAGTCATTCAATTCCAAGCACTATTTCGATGTCCTCCAAGGGTATCAAAAAGAAATCCACCCGCAGTTCTTGGCCCTGTACCATCAGTTTGATTTTTGAGCACTTACTATTAAAAGTTAAAATTCAACCATCAGCAACCTTGACTTCAAATCTGTCACAGTCTTCAATTTGATAGGTCAATTGGTCAGCAAGCATTTTGTCCATGAAATTGTTAGTGCTACCAGTATCGATTAAAACAGTAACAGGCTGTTGTTTCAAAATTCCCTCGATTTTCATAGTTTGCGGGTTAGAGTAGCCTACTATTACATGTACTGTATGTACGAAAGGTCCAATAGCGTTGTCGGAATCCGTATCTTCTCGATTTTCATAGTTTGCGGGTCAGAGTCCACATCATCATTCTCTGGTTCCTCTTTAATTGGTTTTATTATCAGAAGATGGCCTTGTTTGTATCGATGTCCTCTACTCCATTTTTCATCACAATGCCAGCACAACCCTTTTGCTGATCTTTCCTGGAACTATTCTTTGGTAAGTCTTCGAGGGTTTGGAGTGGAGGGAGGTGGGGTTGTCGGCTTGCTTACTACTGGTTGATTTATGCTTTTATTTCTGCGATTGTCCCTGTTAAGCTTTTCTTCGTGTATGCGAGCGAATGATTTGGCAGCCATCACGGTACAAGGTTGTCGAGCCTTAACTTCGCACCGAATCTCTGGATTGAGCCCTTCAATAAATGTTCCCAGCAGTTGTTTTTCGGACCAGTCTTGGGTTTGGTTTGAGAGGCGCTCAAATCTGCTCTGGTACTCTTGTACGATAGAGGTCTGACGGATTTTGACGAGTTGTCCATCCATGTTTTCGTACTCCAATGATCCAAAGCGAATCAAAAGCCCGCTTTTGAATTGCTCCCACGAGGGTTCTCCATGAGTATGCTCATACCAATCGTACCGCTAGATCGCGTCTCCTTCAAGTTGAATGGAGGGGATCTCCACCTTGGATTCCTCCGGAGGCTTGTGAAAACGAAAAAATCTTTCAGCACGTGTAATCCAGCCAATCGGGTTTCCATCTTCCCATCTAGGAAACTCCACCCTCATGCGTGTGTATCCTGTGTCCTGCCCATGATCATACTTTCCAGATCGACTCCCTTTGGAGCTTTCACCATGTTGAGTTTTGTTGGGACTCTCCGATTGGCTTCTTCTAATTTCACGGAGGAGCTCTTGAAATTTGTCTTTCATGCGAGCCTCGAAGGCTTGTAGATCATGCGAGTCTTAAACCTTGCATCAAGTGCATCATCTGTAGTCATCGTGTAGGATTGTAGATCAGTGATGTTCAGTTCTTTTTTCTGCTGTCGAGTCAGGGGCATGAGTTTGCGTCGTAGATGTGTAGACAAGTAATGGGAGGAGAGAAAGATGGATGCGGCTGCTAAAACTTGACTAGGTGGTAGCAACAGGATGAAGGTGGCGCCTGCAACAAGAGAAGATGGCAGCAGCGATCTGTTGTTTGCAGATAGCGGCAGGAGATGGCAATGTGAAGATGGCGACAGGAGATGATAATGTGAAGATGGATGCAGTAGAAAGGAAAGAGATAGCAGCGGCAGATGGCAGCGAGTGCTGAAGAGTAGGGGCAGCATAGATGGGAGTGGCAGGGGAGCCGAAGGCAGCAACGGCAACGCTGCTGTGGGCTGCGACCGCAGATCCTTGCTAGAGTTGAGGAAAAGGAAGCGGGAGCAGCAGGGCCCGGCAAGCAGCGGGGTCCGACGAGGGGTGGCTGTGACTGCTGGCGACAGTTGGGCAAGACTGCGACAGAGGTGGCTGCAGTAGATGCGATTATGGCAGAGGGAAGAAAATGAGGAGGGCACGACTGGAGGCAACTGCGACAGCAAGGGAGGATGGCTGCAGCCTTCAATCGCACGACGAGGAGGAAGAATGGGCGACGGTGACGCGGTTGAGGGCTGGAAGGCAGCAGCGACAAGGGAGGAGGCAGCGATTGTGGCCAGCGATGCCTGCGGCTGCGGGGAAGAGGTTAGGCAGCGCTGGATCCGACAGTTGCAGTGGCGGTGACATTGTTGTGCGGGAGTGGGCTGCGGCTGCAGATCTCGAATGGAGTCGAGGAAGAGGAAGCAGCGGCGGCAAGCGAGGCAGCAGTAACGGTCGCCGCCGCGACGGCTTGCGTGGGTCGCAGGAGAAGATGGGATAGGACTGGAGGAGAGGGCAGCGGCTGTGGCCAGCGAGGGCTACGGCAGCGGCTGTGGCCAGCGAGGGCTACGGCTGCGGCTACAACTTTTTGGAGGAGGAAACGAGGGCAGCGGTCACCGCGGCGGGTGGTAGAGGCTAGGAGCAGAAGGCAGGTGCAGCAGGGGAGCAGCGACACGACTTGGTGCAGGCAGCGAGAGAAAGAAGGGAGATGGCAGGGATGGCCGGCAGCGGTGGCAGGGAGGAGAGGAACAGAGATGGCCAGCGGAGGAAGAGGCGACCGAGGGAGAGGGCAGCGACGACGTGAAGCGGTGGTGGGTGGCGACGGGGAGGCAGATGTTGCAGTGACAGGCAGCAGTGAAGAAAGGGAGCAAGGCAGCTGCCGACGGATGAGGTGGCTGGCAGCAGGTAGGCGGGGAGGAGAGCAAGACAGCGATAAAGGCCGGCTGGAAGCGGCTGCGGCAGGGGAGAAAGGGAAGATGGTGGCCGGCGGTAGTAGTAGGGGAGGAAGAAGGGGGAAGGTGCGGCTATGGCCCCTTCTTCCTTCTCTCTCTTTTCTTTCTCTCTCTCTCTCTTTTTTTTTTTTTTTTAGAGTAAGGTGGCAAATATGACGACGATGGCGCCGACGACAACGATGGCGACGGCGACGACAATGACAAGAGGAGCGGCTGCGGAATCACAGCAGGAACGCCAAGGATCGCTGCTCTGATACCAATTGGTAGAACCCTAGGGTTCTATCGTGAAGGAAGGAGGTGGAAAGGGGGATAATCAATCTCTTCGAGAGGATCGAGCCTCCTAGATCACTTTGAGGGGATCTGCCTCCTAGGGTTTTGCCGTTGGCTAAAACTAATACTTCTTCATTGATTGATTTCCATAAAAGAGTTTACAGCCTTATTTATAGGTCTCTGCCAAGAGTCCCACTAATCTTTGACTCTTAACTAACTTGATAAACTCCTAATTGAAAATAATAACTGATTTCATCTCAACCGAAGATAAAAATCAACTCTAACCACTTATAACTGACTTGATAAGGTTCACCCGACCCATAACTGATTCTGACTAACATGACTCAACCTGAATAGATAGACCCGACTTAGCTAGGGTCTTATCAGGAAGGCAGCGACAGCGATGGTGGTTGGGCTGCAGCGAGAAGGTGTGGATGGGGCTGACGAAGGAGGAAGATGGCTACGGTGGTTGCTATTAGTGTCTGCAGCAAAGAGGAAGCGGTGGTCGTGCGGCTGGGAGCAGCGTCACCAAGGTCGCCGAGGGCGGTGATCTGCTGACCGGGAAACAGCGACAGTGGCAAGGAAAAGGAAGTGGCTGGAGCAAGAGGCAGCGATGATGGCGGTGATGGCAAGGAGGAGCAGCAATGATGCAGTTGGCGGTTGCTGTCGATGCCGACAGCGAGGATAGAAGGAACACCGACGCCGGCGGCGATCAATGGCAACAGTAGAAGAGGGCAGTGGTAAGCAGGGATAGTAACGATTGAGGGGACGACATCGGCTGTTGCGCTGTTGGGAGGCAGCAGCGATAATGTTGTTGTGCGTGGGAATGCTGCGACAGAGGAGGGTGCAGCTTCGTAGGCGGCAGATGGGAGCGACAGAAGCAGTGGCAGGGGAGGACGGCGATGGCAGCGTTGCATCGGGAAGACATGGATGGGGCCGACGAGGTGCAAACCCTTTTGAGCGAAAGTAGGGGAGAAGGAAGAGGGCAGCGACGAGCGCTATGGTGTCGCCAGGGACCAGTGGTCAGCAGCTATGGGAAACAGCGGCGGTCGGCGACTGCGTGGCTGCAGGAGGCAGCATCAGCAACCAACGATGACGGCTGTCGCTAGCATAGGAAGAAGAGGGCAGCGAGAACCAGGGGAAGCAGCACAACGCTGCTGTGGCGAAAGAGGGACTAGGTGTGAGACTGTAGATCCGCGAGCTGGGTGTTGATCTCTGATGGGGCTGGTGTTGGTGGAGGGGAGCGACACTGGTGCCGAGAGCAGGGACGATCGTCCGACTGGAGAAGAGGCAGAGGAGGCAGCAGCGTCGACATGGGTAGGTGGCAATGCTAGGACAGAAATGGCGGCGAGAGATCGCTACGGTAGAGGTTGGTAGCATCGTGAATGCAACAATGCTCGTTGTGGCTGAAGGGAAAGAGGGAGATGGTGGCAACGGCAGAAGCATTGACGGTAGAGGAGAGGGCAGCACTAGTGCGGTGGCGGCAATACGGGGGCTGCAGCAGTAGCGGCAATACGGGGGCTGCAGCAGTAGCGGCAAGGGAGGCGTAGCAACACTACTGTGCACGGCTGAAGCGGGTTCTGGCAGCATCGCTAATCTCTGATGGGGCTACCATCCACACGACTAGGGAGCAAGGAAGCGGGCACTGGCAACGGAGGAGGGAAAGGACTGGAAGGAAAGGCAGCTGGAAGCAGTTGGCGGCTGCGATTAGGGGTTCGAAGGCAACAGCGCTAGCAGCACCAAGATGAGAGAAAGATAGGGCGATGGGATGCTGTTGGAGGCTGCGATCTAAGGTTGGAAGACAGCAGCGATGGCAACACAAGATGAGGAGATGATAGGGTGACGACGATGCTGTTGGCAACTGTAATCTGATGTTAGAAGGCAACAGCGATAGCAACCCAAGATGAGGAGATGATAGGGCAACGACGGTGCTGTTGGGGGCTGCGATCTGAGGTTGGGAGGCAGTAGCGATGATAACACAAGATGAGGGGGGCGGCTGCAATCTAGGGTTTAGATGGCAACAGCAAGAGGATGAGATGGGCAGCTACAACTTGGGCTAGATGGCAGCAACGGTAATAGCAAGAGGATGAAGGAGGCGGCTGCAATCTAGGGTTTAGATGGCAGTAGTAAAAGGATAAGAGGGGCGACTGTAAATGGCAAGGGGGCGATAAGGATGATGAACAACAGTAGTGAAATGTTGCTCTGATACCAGATTATAAGAATCCCTAGAGTTCTATCGTAGATGGAGACGGAAAAGGGGGGATAAACAATCACTTCGAGGGGATCGGTCCTCCTTGATCTCTATAGGGGATCGGCCCTCCTAGAGTCTTGGCCAATAGGCTAAAACAAAACTTTCTTCATTGATTGCTTGATAAAGGAATAGATACAGCCCTATTTATAGAGTTATACTGCAGGCCTAAACACCAAACTAAAGACTCGCTCAAGTCAGCCTAAGAAAGCCTGAGTTATCTAATCTTAAAAAGCACATGGCTTTTCCTGTGGTTTCGTAACAATACTGCTCTTTTACCTACCTGATTACTTGGTACTATGACCAGTGGTGCCTGCTTCTCCCATAACCCATTAGCGAACAGCAATATGAAAGAAATGCACACAGTATTGCAGCTATCGTTATTCCCTACAATGACCTCTCTTTGTTTCTTTGTTTTTTTTTTTCTATCTCCTATTTGTTGTCACTAAAAAGCCCATGTCAGTGCAAAGGCATATGGACTGTGCAGACAGCATGTGATGTGTCAAACATCACCAAGATGATGGGCACTAATAGCCTAATAGAACAAAATTCTGTTATGAATCCATCTGTTCTTGTTGCCTGAAATCTTCAGTTATAATCTATGAACACTTGTTTTCAAGATATCTTTCACATGACTCTGCAGACTAGTTCTATAGAATTTTTTATTGCTCTAAACATGAAAAGAAGGTTGAACCAACAGAAGTTGGCAAAATCTGCTGACCTAGTAGATCATAAACTGTAAAGCACTACAATTTAGGCCCAGTATATAGCGCCACAAAGAGGAATCCCCAAAACCAGTGATATGAGATTCATAATTGTAGTGAGAAAGACGAACCTGTTTTTGGTCTGGCGTTGGCTTATAAGGAAACTGAGCTGCAAATTCAGCCATGGATGGGCTCTTTGGATATGGTGGCCTTTTCTGTTTCAGTCTATGCAAGTATAGTTCCATCAAGTCAACAATCATTTTCTGAACAGCAATCTTCCCTTTTATCCTTCTCCTTTGCCATGTAGTAGGGTCACTCAGCTTGCTCAATGCTCGTGGCTTTTTTGTTTCATTTGGACTGCAAAAGGAATAAGCTGAAGAAATGTTTAATATATGTCCCTGAGAACAAAATACTCAGTTGTTCTCAGGGTCAAATTAATGCTCATAAATGTATATCCTAAATCAACTGCAGCATGATCTGATGGAATGAGACATGCAATGTAAAAACTAAGGACTATCAAAAAGGTACAATGAGGATTCAAAAGAATATTTGATAATAGGTGACTGTGATGCATACTGAACTAATAATTCTAGTAATACCTTGTATGCTACGGAGAAAATTACATCATATGCTACAGAAATGCATACTGAACTAATAATTCTAGTAATACCCTGTATGCTGTTGGGCAGATAGCCCAGATTCAGCCCATAATGGGCTTTAGTGAAGCCCACAGCCCAAAACATCACTTATATTAACCTAAAACCTATATTAGGTGGCTAGGGTTGAGATTAAGAGAGCAACGGCGGTTGAAAACGTGGGTGAGAGAAAGAAGACTGCAGATTGACAGTAGAGGCCAGAAAACAAGAGATCCAAGAAAGGGAAGAAGACAAGGGCAGGAAAAGACTATTCTCAATCATTCAAATCTCAGGTTAGATCAGTTTGCAGTGGATTCTTACTGTGATCTCTTGGGAAGGTTTTGGATATTGTGCTTAGGATTATGTCATTGTATCCCTGTGATTCTCTTGTGGCTATTGCTTTGGGCTTGGGCAAGAAGCCTTGAGATCTATATATTCATTATTTTGATAGTGGATTTTCTCTGGCTTGTCCCATGGTTTTTACCCTTCGAGTTGAAAGGGTTTTCCACGTAAATCTTGGTGTTCATCTGATTGTGATTTCTGTTTGATTCCGCTGTGTGTGATGGTCTGCTAGTATTTGTTCGTATACAAAGTTTATTCCTGTTTTATTCCCATCAACTGGTATCAGAGCAGGATTTTGGTGGTATTTAATCTTTTGTATTTGAACATAGAGGCCAGTAATATTTCTCTCATGATTAGTTTAAATGGAAACAATTGGATGATATGGAAACCAAGAATGGAATATCTCTTTTATTGCAAAGATTTATATGGACTTTTGCAAGGAGATAGTGCAAAGCCCATATCTATGACAGATGATGAGTGGAAGAGGTTAGATCGAAAAACAGTTGGCTTTATTCGACAATGGCTAGATGATAGTGTCTTCACCATGTTTCTACTGAATGTTCTGCTTACTCTCTTTGGAAAAAATTAGAAGGTCTTTATGAAAGAAAAACGACTGGCAACAAAGCTTTTCTGATCAAAAAACTTGTGAACTTGAAATATAAAAAGGGTACTTCTATTCCTGAGCATTTGAATGAAATGCAGAGTATTACTAACCAGTTATCATCTATGAAAATGTCTCTTGATGATGAGTTGCAGGCATTGTTACTTCTCAGTTCTTTGCCAGAAAGTTGGGAGACACTGGTGGTTTCCCTCAGTAATTCGGCACCAGATGGTATTGTCACCATGAGTCAAGTAACAAGCAGTTTGTTGAATGAGGAGTTAAGGAGAAAGAATTCAGCAACTTCTCAAATTGATTCACAGGCACTTGTCTCAGAGAACAGAGGAAGGTTAAAGTCAAAGGATAGAAGTAGTTCACGCATAGGTAGAAGCAAGTCAAGATCAAGGAAAGATATTGTTTGCTACAATTGTAGATTTGTTAATATTCCTAGTATCAGTGGTGCACTTTATTTTTTTACTTTTATAGATGACTTTTCCAGGAAAGTTTGGGCCTATGCTTTGAAGACTAAAGATCAGGTTATTAATGTCTTCAAAGAGTTTCATGCCAGAGTTGAAAGGGAGACAGAAAGACAATTGAAATGTATAAGATCAGATAATGGTGGTGAGTACACAGGATTGTTTAATGATTATTGCAGGTCACATGACATCCAGCATGAGTTGACAGTCCCTGGTACGCCTCAGCATAATGCAATTGCAGAGAGGATGAACCGCACCATCATGGAAAAGATCAAATGTATGCTTTCACAGGCCAAGCTACCCAAAAGGTTTTGGGATGAGGCTTTGAGGACTACAGTTGATGTAATCAACTTATCACCATGTACAGCTCTAGATGGTGATGTTGCAGAGCATGTATGGTCAGGGAAAGATGTCTCCTATATGCATTTAAAAGTGTTTGGTTGTCGTGAATTTGCACATGTTCCAAACAATGAGAGGTCCAAGCTGGATGGTAAGACAAAAGAGTGTATTTTTCTTAGTTACTCACATGATCAGTTTGGTTACAGGCTTTGGGATCCAGAAAAGCAGAAGGTGTTCAGAAGCAGAGATGTCTTCTTTGATGATCAAACAATTGAGGATTTGAAGAAGGAAGCACCAGCTAAGACTTCTGCAGAGGGATTTGTAGACTGTGACCCAGTTATTCCTCCAGTATATCAAGGTGATGGGGGAGATGTGCAGGAAGATGGTGCAGAGCCAAATGTTAATCTACCTGCAGGACATGTTGAGCAGGAAGAAGAAAGAGAGCAAGTTCCCACAGAACCTCAGTTAAGAAGACCTTCTAGACCACGTCAACCTTCCAGAAGATACTCTACAGATGAGTATGTGATGCTTACTGATGCAGGTGAACCAGAGAGCAAGTTCCCACAGAACCTCAGTTAAGAAGACCTTCTAGACCACGTCAACCTTCCAGAAGATACTCTACAGATGAGTATGTGATGCTTACTGATGCAGGTGAACCAGAGAGTTACCAAGAAGCAGTTGAAAGTGAGCAGAAAAAGAAGTGGTTTATTGCTATGCAGGAAGAAATGGATTCTCTGCAGAAGAACCACACATATGATTTGGTGCAACTACTAGAGGGAAGTAAGGCCTTGAAGAACAAGTGGGTTTTCAGGTTGAAGACTCAAGAATATTGTTCTCAACCAAAGTATAAAGCTAGATTGGTTGTGAAAGACTTTGGTCAAAAGAAAGTTATTGACTTTGAAGAAATTTTTTCTCCTGTTGTTAAAATGTCTTATATCCGTGTTGCTCTTGGTATTGCTGCTAACCTAGACTTGGAGATTGAACAGTTAGATGTGAAAACAGCTTTCCTTCATGGTGATTTGGAGGAGGAAATTTATATGGAGCAACCAGAAGGCTTCAAAGTCAAAGGTAAAGAAAATTTTGTCTGCAAGTTGAAGAAGAGCTTGTATGGGCTGAAGCAAGCTCCAAGACAGTGGTATAAAAAGTTTGATTCATTTATGATTGAAAATGAATATAAAAGAACAGCTTCAGATCATTGTGTGTACATCAAACAGTTTGGTGAGAATTTTATTATTCTCTTACTTTATGTTGATGACATGTTTATCCTCGGAAAAGATATGTCTATGATTGACAGGTTGAAGAAGGACCTGAGTGAGTCTTTTCCAATGAAGGATATGGGGCCGGCAAAGCAAATACTGGGCATGCAAATTTCTCGTGACAGAAGAAAGAGAAAGATTTGGTTGTCACAGGAGAAATACATTGAGAAGGTATTGGATAGGCTCAGTATGAGTAATGCAAAGCCAGTTGATTCTCCTCTTGCAGGTCACTTCAAGTTGTGCTCAGATCAGAGTCCGTCAAGTGATGAGGAGAAGGAAAAAATGCAAAAGGTTCCTTATGCTTCAGCAGTTGGAAGTTTAATGTACGCAATGGTATGTACGAGGCCGGACATCGCATATGCAGTGGGTGTTACTAGTAGATTTCTTGCAAATCCAGGTAAAGAGCATTGGGCAGTAGTGAAGTGGATTTTTAGATATCTCAGAGGAAGTTCTAAAGTTTGTTTAAGGTTTGGAGGTGGACCACCTGTATTGACAGGTTACACAGATGCAGATATGGCAAGAGATATTGACACAAGGAAGTCCACATCAGGTTTTGTACTTACTTTTGCAGGGGGAGCTGTGTCACGGCAGTCCAGATTGCAAAGGTGTATTGCTCTCTCCACCATAGAGGCAGAATATATTGCTCCTACAAATGTTTGCAAAGAAATGTTATGGATGAAAGGATTCTTACAGGAATTGGGGTTGAAAGAGGAAAACTATGTGGTGTATTGTGATAGCCAGAGTGTCATCCATTTATGCAAGAACCCAACATTTCATTCCAAGTCAAAGCATATAGATGTCAGATGTCACTGGATCAGAAATGTGCTTCACGAGAAGCAGTTACAGCTTCAGAAAATTCATACAGATGATAATGGGGCAGACATGTTGACAAAGGCTTTACCGAAAGAGAGACAAGAGATGTGCCGACAGCTGGTCGACATGGCTTCACAATGAGAAGTCATAAGACACCCTCTCTTATAGGCTGAAGGGGGAGGTTGTTGGGCAGATGGCCCAGATTCAGCCCATAATGGGCTTTAGTGAAGCCCACAGCCCAAAACATCACTTATATTAACCTAAAACCTAGATTAGGTGGCTAGGGTTGAGATTAAGAGAGCAGCGGCGGCTGAAAACGTGGGTGAGAGAAAGAAGACTGCAGATTGACAGTAGAGGCCAGAAAACAAGAGATCCAGGAAAGGGAAGAAGACAAGGGCAGGAAAAGACTATTCTCAATCATTCAAATATCAGGTTAGATCAGTTTGCAGTGGATTCTTACTGTGATCTTTTGGGAAGATTTTGGATATTGTGCTTAAGATTATAGTCCTTGTATCCCTGTGATTCTCTTGTGGCTATTGCTTTGGGCTTGGGCAAGAAGCCTTGAGATCTGTATATTCATTATTTTGATAGTGGATTTTCTCTGGCCTGTCCCGTGGTTTTTACCCTTCGAGTTGAAGGGGTTTTCCACGTAAATCTTGGTGTTCATCTGATTGTGATTTCTGTTTGATTCCGCTATGTGTGACGGTCTGCTAGTATTTGTTCGTATACAAAGTTTATTCCTGTTTTATTCCCATCATATGCTACAGAGAAAATTACATCATATGCTACAGAAAGAATTGGTAGATAGAAGCATGTAGTTATTTTCTTCAGAAACGCAAGGAAAATTGTGAATATTTGAAGCAAACTTGAGTATAGTCTACAATAGACTTCCATGATATGAAACCTAATTGTATATGCAAGTCCACATGCAACCAAGGTTTTCCTTACCTAGTGGTAAGGCCCGTACCGCCCGGTATGTACCAGTCTGGCAGCTAACCGGTACACGGACGGACCGCCAAGGTTTGCAATTTCGATATTTACCGTTCGATACAGGCGGTACATACCGGTCCGCCAGGTTGCCGGTATGCGGACCGCCCGCTACCGGGCGGTTCCGCCAAAAATCGACCGTCAACGATCGATTGAAGGGAGAAATCAACCGTCGACGATCAATTGAGGGAGAAATCGACCGTCGGCGGTCGATTGAGCAAGAAAAAGGGAGGAAGAAGAAGAAGAGGAAAAAGAAGAAAAAAAAAGAAAAGAGGAGAAAAAAGACCTATCGCCCGCACGCGGTCCTCACCCGTGCGCCGTCGCCGCCCACAGGGAAAAAGATCGAGGCGGCGTCGCCTCGGCAATGTCGCCCCTTTTTCTCTTTTCTTAATATTTTTAATATTTTAATATTATATTATATAATATTATATTATAAAATATTATATTATATTTTAATATACTTGGCGGTACACATTATGCATACCGCCCAGTACCGAGATGAACTCGGTACGCCGGTAAGTCAAACCTTGCCGGTCGCTACCAGGCGGTACCGCAAAAATTGGCCATTGACAATCGATTTCGGCTGCCGGCAGTCGATTTTGGCCATCGACGGACGATTTCGGAGAAATCGACCGTTGGCGGTCGATTGAGGAAGAAAAAGGGAAGAGGAAGAAGAAGAAGAAGAAGAAGAGGAAAAGAAGAAAGAAGAAGAGGAGGAGAAGAAATACCTCGCCCGCGCGTCCTAGCTGCCCGCGGGTCACCCACGAGCCCTCGCCGCCCGCGGGTCACTTTTCTCCCTACGCAGGGAGAGAGATCGAGGCGACGTCGCCCCTTTATTTGATTTTTTAATATATTTAATATTTTAATATTATATTATATATAAAAATATAATAATTTATTTATTATATCGGGCGGTACACACTTTGCATACTGCCTGGTATGGTACCATACCAGTACCGATAGAATGTTGGTACACCGGTACGGACCAGTACGTAAAACCTTGCATGCAACAAATATTTACTCTAAGAAATCGACCTAAATCTCAACCATACCACTCATATGGTCTGGTATTGACTGGTCTAACAACTGATCAATACATGGACAAGACAATTATGCAAGGTCTAGTCCGACACAAAGCTCACCACCTGATATGCTTAGCACTTGGAACTAACTAAATGATTTGCCTTGACTTGTGCTCACTCTTGTGCAAGAAGCCAGCCAACTTTTAACCTTGCATGTCAAGGCAGCACTTGGAAGAGAGAAAAAAGAAAGTAAATTGATAAGTGCATGCACAGCTATTTACAAGGCACTCGATATAGACTGAACAAGCAACAAAAGGCAACTAAAAGTTTTATCAAGCAACAAGGGGCAGTTATAAAGCTTGAATGAATGCTGCAAAGAGCCCAAAGGTAGAGAGGGGAAAATGAACGCCAAACACATATGATGATCAAACAAAGCAACATGTGCAGGCTCACTTAACATGTCTTCTTGCCCCTCAAGTCGCACATCAGACCGTTATGCCACCTAGTGAGTGCCTTGGGGCTGAGAAGGCTAACATTTTGCTAAATACTCTGCTCACCAAAAACCTCCTATAATGGCCTTGGAAGTGGATTTGGCCAAATTTCACCCCGTTCATTAAGTTTCAGCTTGAAACAATCTTTTCTATTAGAAGGACTCAAACACAAGCAAAATTGATAATGCTAGCCTACCGTGTGCCTCTCGAGTTTATGCTGTATAAAAAACATAAAGAAACAAAAGTGACAAACTGCTCATGCAACCAAAGTTGTTATTATGCTGCAATAATGGATGTGGCTACAATCCATGATATTTCCTCCCACTTACACTGTCAACGTCCTTATTGACATGTGCTTGAATGTTAATGTAATATATTCTTCATGCCTCAAAGCATTCTCTAGCTCCCAACTTATTTCTAAAGTGGGAAGGTTTTGCCACTTCACCAACTGTTTTGAAGTGTTTTCTTAGGGAGATTGCACAGGCATGAAGTACTGCCAATCTTATTTTGCTTTATTCGAAGTGTTTTTGTTTTTTTGTTTTCTTGAGAAAACTCGGAAATGCTTCTGGCTGTGCAGCTTCACACGCAAGGGAAAAGTCAAAACAACCCCATTCTTGTGTTTCATGGCTGAATGGGCATGAAATGTAAGTTGTCTCAGCACCCTGAAACCCCGTGGATGGCATCATACCAGATGAGGCCTTGATTATATGTCTAAGGAGTGATGCAACATCTTTAGCATGTTCGTTTTATGTTCAACCAATAGATTAGGCAAATATTGGGCCTATACCTACCTTCTGGACCCCTTTGTACGTGATCATTCAGCCGGTTTGGGCGAGTCTTTTGTACTTAATAAAAACTAGTTGCTTTATGTTGCTTGTGATCCCAATTATTTTATGTAGGACAGTAGCATATTATATGTGTGTTCGTCTTTCTAAACTTTTCTTCTCTATGCATGGTTGTTGTGGATTGTATGAGGTTAAGGTCTAGGCTAACTCTTGCAGACGAATACCACTTGGGTATCACATGCCTTAGGCAATCCCAACTAAGCTAAGCTAGGCTAAGGATGTGATAGCAAAGGCTCCAATCGACCCACTAGCTTTTGTCCCTCTACCTTGTCTTATTGACATGTGAGGCATATTTGAACTTATTCATATGCTTCCTAACTCATCATCAGCCAGAAAAATGCTCTCTCCGTACAAGCAAGGTTTGATGCATGTCCAAAAGACCTATCTAAAGGGTATCATAAGGTCATGACACCTTTTCATGGGTATATTCTAAACTCTTATAAATACTTGAAAAGAATCCTGATATGAAGAAACAAATTATTCAAACATCCTTAAAGGAGAAAGATGAAGGCTTTATAAATGTGGTTGTGATAAAAATCAAGGACATGGAAGAGGCTGTAGAAGTGGTTTACAAACATGGTCAAAGAGGATGAGAAAAAAATGAAGGCTTTATAATTGTGGTCTTGATAGAAGTCAAGGAGATGGAAGAGGCCAAGGACGTGGTTGAAAAACATGCTCAAACTGGATGAGAATAAAATGAAGAAATAAAAGATCAATGTAGAAGAAGAAAGATAAAAGAAGAGGTTATTCAAGAAAGAAGAGACAATATCAAGTTACTCAAATTAGAATATCAAGATGTCGATATTTTCAGAAGCCCCTTAGTTCAAAATTATTTTTCAAATTAAAGAGTTTGTTGTGAATACATGGTTGAAGAAAACTAAGGAATTATGTTGGAAAATAAATTTATTATATTTATCTTTTGTCTTTTGTCGTGATGAGACATCAATAATAGGTATACGAAAATGGAGGGTCATATTGAATAGGGTCATTATGAAAAGGTACATGAACCTTATCATAGGTTCATGATAATGATTGCGAATTTAAAGGATTTGTCTCCTAATCCCTACAAATAAATGGAACTTCATGGTGTAGAAATTGTAGAAAAAAATTGTAATTATGTGAGGATCAAATATTATCTTATATCTCATCCACCATAGTCCCACTACTCTCTCTCTTTCCTACTTACTACAATCAAAGGATGCATTTTTTTAGTGGAACATGCTATTCCAGCAAAATGATCAGAGAACTTATTCCCTTTGTTTGTACCATTTGTTGTCTAGGTGAAAGAAAATAAATATACAGTTTGATGCATTTTCAAACCCAACAAGGTGTCATTACAATGCACTTAGTAATGGGATAGCATCACCTATTCCCTTAACCCTTATACATGTCTTTCCTACTTACTACAATCAAAGGGTGCATTTTTTTAGTGGAACATGTTATTCAAGCAAAATGATCAGAGAACTTATTCCCTTTGTTTGTACCATTTGTTGTCTAGGTGAAAGAAAATAAATACACAGTTTGATGCATTTTCAAACCCAACAAGGTAAGTGTCATTACAATGCACTTAGTAATGTGATAGCATTACCTATTCCTTTAACCCTTATACATGTATCAAACGACCACTGAGGTTCTAAGTGCATAATCTTTTCATCTCAATCTTCCGTTTACTTCAATTTTCTTTTAAATATCAAATGTTACAAATTCAAATTCTGGAAGATATTAACTCAACTAGGAATGTGAAATAGGACCAGATCATTTTAGATGGGATGAGAGAACTCTCACAGATTGTAGCGGTACAGCATCCGGCATGCCTGCTTGACAGGAAGCTTAGCCATACCATCAGCATACTCGATGAAGACATACTCAATGGGGCCTGAGGATGAGTCCTTTGGCGCGTCGAAATTGATGGCCACGAACTTCCCAATCCCAACCTTCTTATGCACAACATAATCCCCAGGCCGAAGCGTGTAGGGATCAACCTGGTACCCGAACCCGCCCGCAATGCCATGTTTATTATCCCCCTTAAGCTTCTGCAAGCCCCTCTGCTGCTGCTCCCTCACCAGTTTGATGTACTTATCGGCCTCGACGGAGTCCATCGTGCTTCCGTTGTTGGCTCCCTCCCTGCGTTTATGCTCCCTTCGGATCCTCTCGTTGAGGATAGCAATGTCGTCCGGCTCGGCCTCAGGCCTCTCTAACCGGGGGATGACGGCACCCTCGGTGTAGAAGGCGGTGTTCCTGAACGAGAAGATCAATCGCGGATTCCCTCTTGTTAGAGGGCACTTGGGGGCCGGAAGCCATCCCAGTCTGGAACGAGAGTGGTAGCGGAGGGAGAGGTGCTTTGGCCTCGAGATTGGAGGCGGAGGGGCTTTCGCTGCAGCCATGAGATAAAGGGGCTCAACTAATGGGGCTCGGCGAAGCAGCGCTCAGAAGCATGGAGAAGAAGACGGATTCGCCATTATCGAGGGAGAGGTAAAGAGGGTTTTGTGCAGGTTTAAAGGTCTTGGTACTTGTTACATCTGTGGATAGAGTGAGGCCTTCTGTGGACGAGACTAACAGAGACGGAGGGTGGGAGGAGGGAGAGATATTTTATGGAGAGAAAAAATGAAGCGTCTGTGGGATTCAACCGGAGGTAGTAAGTACGCCCGTCATCGTTACCTGCACACGTCAGCGACGGACAAAAGAATACCGACCGATCCTTGTCAACCGGACTTTGACCACAATATTCTGATAAAGAAAATTCAGAAATTCGAGGAATTTATCCGATATTGATTTTTTTTGGACATTTTATTAGAGAGCTTTATTTTTTGGACGTTTGGACCTTTAATTCAGATTTTTATAAAGGTTTCATTTGAAAATCAAATTTGGATTGATTTGATTTTAAAAGATTTTGATATTTAAGAACAAAAATTAAATGAGTTCTAGCTTATCATAAAATATTCTTTTTGAAGAGATGGCTTCGTCAATTCTTCGTCCTGTCTTTGGTGACTCTACTTCCTTATTTGATAAACCCACAACTCCCATCATTCTTGCACGCCTCGTGTGTGGCTTTCTCTTTTACCAACACTATCATTGAGCTCATATTTTTTTTAATCAATCTATTATCTTGTCGAGAGAATCTCACGACGGCCTAAGTATGTGGGCAAGCCTCTTACGTAGTGCGAATCATAAGGACTTAGAAAACATTAGAGAATATGAAAAGTTCAAATAATCTAAGATACTTTAGTTAATATGCTCACGCTAGAAATCTGAGCCATTACTGCTACTAAAGAACAATGACAATTTGCTCTTTATTGTAAATTTTTAGGGTGTATTTTGCCTTTTAATTTCTTGGGAATTGAACTACTAAAGAGATAAATAAAGCTTAAACTGTGACTACCTGATCATTCACCTAGCATTTGAATTCTTTTGCTTCAAATTTGTATTGGAGGAAGATAAGATTATAGCATTAATTTGACAAGCATGATTTTGAGGGAATGGCCTTAACTATAATCGCTTGGAAGTCAAATTTTCAGCCCTTGAATGAGCTACTTAGGTGTAATTCTCATATCTCCCCCTTGAGTTCATAAATCATAACTTGTTCCAAATAGCGGTAGTCATTTTAAAACCTTTAAATACAGATGAAATCAAGTTGAGTTGACTAGGACAAGAGACAAGTTTATAAGATTTTAGACTTCTTCAATCCACTCATATAGGACATCTGGATCAAAAATGAAGAGACTAACATCTTTCAAATCAAGGTTTACAATTTCGACCTGTACTGCCTGGTACGGGCGGTACATACCGGTCCGCCAGATTATCGATACGTGGACCGCCGGCTACCAGGTGGTTCCGTCAAAAATCGACCGTCGATGGTCGATTTCAACCGTCGACGACCAATTTTGAAAGAAATCGACCGTCGACGATCGATTGAGTGAGAAATCGACCATCGGTATGTCACGAACGAACGTCGCTCAACCGCAACATCTTCACTCCGTGAACCATTCGTTGCTTTTTCTTATTTGTACATATGTTTAGCAGCTTGTTTTGCCTTGAGTTTATGTGTTTTTACCTAAGAAATATGAGCGAAAGTAGTGTAGAAGGCTGCAGAACGATCGTTCGCTGCATAGAGCCAAAACAACCCTATTTTTGGATCTTTTTCGTGTGCCACGATAACCTTTCTGAGCAGTGTGAAATGTCAGTCATTTCAGCACCTTGGAACCCCTCGGGTGGCACCGGGCTGGATGGGGCTCCGGGTATATGTCGGGCGTAGGCGTTCATCAGTAATTGAACTTGTCTTGCGTCTGATACCTTGGGAACCGTCGTTTGCGGACTTGCGACTGTTCCTACAACCCTCCAAAGTCATATTTCGCTCTCTTTCTCTCTTTTCTCAGCTGCACTCAAGGTGTTCGACAAATTGCTTGTATAGCTTTCCGCTTTGCGAGATGCCGGAACGTGTCCGTCGCTCGCTTCCAAGCTAATCAACTTCTTCTTTGCAGGTCCTACGGGACCTTAAGAGGTTGTAAGAGGGCTGACCCTGTGCGGACAGATAACGCTTTGGGTGTTTCATGACTTAGGAAATCCCAGCTAATTCCAGAACAGTGGGCAAGGTTGCTTCACGACTTAGGCAATTTCAGCTAAGTCTTCGGGAGGGCCGCAAGGGTACCGCACGGCTTAGGCAACTTCAAAGTCCGTGACAGTGTGGTATCAGAGCAGGCAAGCAATTCGTACGAATAGCAAAGAAGATTCATAATTTCGCCATGGTGAGACATCGTGGTGAATCGAGCAAGATGGGGCAAGCGGGACCCTTGCTCCAAGCAACCGCAGGTGGGCTGCAAGTACAAACTCGCTCGAAAACTGCTAGAGCCACTTATGAGGAGCGCGACAGTGAACAAGACGAGCGTGAAGTTGGGTATTCTCCACGAGGGGAGGAGGCGCCATCTGGAGCGCCAACCCGGAAGAAGGGTCACAGAGAGAGACTTACAATGGCGAAAACCCGCCTCGATGTTCTTGAAGCGAGCGTGGAGGAACTCTACCAAGGCCAAGGAAGGCTATTTGGGGTAGAGAGCTCGCAAGAAGAAGCTGAAGATCGGATCGAGAAAGTTGAATCCCTGATTGATCAACCGACAGAGGACACCAAAGATTACGTACGACATCTACATGAAGCTGTGGCGGAACTCACGGCTAAGGTGATGGTGTTAACAAGGACTCTTGATGCGGGAGGGAACAACACCCACGCTGTGCCACCACAACACTTCAGAGCACCAGAGCCGCAGTGCTACGGAGGTGTTAGGGATGCCAAAGAGCTTGAAAATTTCTTGTTCGACATGGAACAATATTTTCGTGCTACAAGGCTCGATTCTGAAGAAACCAAAGTTGCTATAGCAACAATGTATCTGAATGGGGATGCAAAACTTTGGTGGCGAACCCGTTGGGAAGAGATCCAACAAGATCGATGTCGAGTGGATACATGGGGAGACTTGAAGCGAGATTTGAGAACTCAGTTCTTGCCTGAGAACACAGAGTTTGTTGCAAGAAGGAAACTGAGACAACTCCGCCATATTATAACAATCCGAGACTATGTGAAACAATTTTCAGCACTGATGTTGGATATATGGGACATGTCTGAGAAAGACAAGCTATTCAGCTTACTCGATGGCTTGAGAAAGACTACATCGGAGGAATGTCACCGACGTAGTCGAGGCAATTGCAGCTGCGGAAAGGCTGATTGACTTTGTTTCTTCGGAGGATTCGAGAAAGAAGAAATACTCTTCGGGAAATCGCCCATCTAAATACTCTCGAGCGAAGGAGTCTGGGGACGAGCAAAAGAAGAAGAATTTCCACAAGGGACCGGGCTCAAGAGGTAGAGTCTCAAAGTCTAGTGGATGCTTCTTGTGTGGAGGACCACACAAAGTGAGGGAGTGCCCACAAAAATAGACACTCAATGCTTTAACAGCATCGGTTCTATCCTGTAAGTCAGACAAGGGCAAAGCTATCGCCCTTAGTTCGAGCAGTTCTGACTCTAGTAGCGATAGTGAGGCGTCGCAAGGACCCAGGATGGGAGCAATGCATTTGTTGAATGCGTTGCAGGGTCAAGTGGGGGAGAACACAAAGGCAAAGCCATTGAAGGCAGGAAACATCGAGTTAATGTATGTGGACATCATGCTTAATGGCCAAACAACCCGTGCAATGGTGGACACGGGCGCGACCCACAATTTTATTGCCGATCGCGAAGCTAAGCGACTGGGATTACTCTTGGAGAAGAGCCCAAGTCATATGAAGGCGGTGAATTCGGAGGCCAAGCGGATCTCCAGACAAGCAAAAGGGATCCCCATCAAGATCGGGACATGGAACGGGAGCATAAACTTTATGACAGTGCCACTAGACGACTTCCAAGTGATTCTTAGAATGAAGTTTATGCACGTAGCGAAGTTGGTGCCAGTACTGTTCCTGAACTTCTTGTGTCTAATGGGAGGTGATGATCCCTGCATGGTTCCAGTTTCTCGGGGAGGAACCAAGGACCTACAACAAATATCGGCTTTACAATTGAAAAAAGGGATACGAAAGGGTGAATCAACCTTTGTAGCGGCTATGAAGCTAGAGACACCTGATGGGGAA
The DNA here is from genome assembly GCA_029747655.1 of Ensete ventricosum. Lineage (NCBI taxonomy): Eukaryota > Viridiplantae > Streptophyta > Magnoliopsida > Zingiberales > Musaceae > Ensete > Ensete ventricosum. Next base: position 32,145,143 of record JAQQAF010000004.1, on the reverse strand, counting down.
GCCATTCAGGAACCTGCTGTTGTGGCGAACATCCTGAAGGAGTTCTCGGATGTGATGCCAACAGAGTTGCCGAGAACTCTACCACCACGTAGAGACGTGGATCATCGAATTGAGCTGGAGCCGGGAATTAAGCCTCCAGCGAGACCACCATACCGCATGGCCCCTCCAGAGTTGGCGGAATTGAGGAAGCAGTTAGATGAACTGCTAAGCGGTGGTCTCATCCGCAGTTCAAAAGCACCTTTCGGAGCTCCAGTCCTCTTTCAGAAGAAACAAGATGAGAGTCTCCGATTATGCATCAATTATCGAGCCCTTAACAAGATGACGGTGAAGAACAAGTACCATATCCCGCTCATCGCGGACTTGTTCGATCAATTGGGCAAGGTAAAGTACTTCTCCAAACTCGACCTTCGGTCAGGGTATTGGCAGGTGCGCATTGCAGAATGTGATGAGGCAAAGACTACCTGTGTGACCAGGTATAGAGCATTCGAGTTCTTGGTGATGCCTTTCGGCTTAACCAATGCTCCGGCCACATTCTGCACTCTAATGAACCAGTTGTTCAAGGAGTATCTGGATAAGATTGTGGTCGTCTACTTAGATGATATCGTCGTCTATAGCCAAACACTTGAGGAGCATGTTAGACACATTCGAACAATTTTTAAAGTTCTCAGGGAGAACACCTTGTTCGTGAAGAGGGAAAAGTGCTATTTCGCCCAAACGGAGATTTTATTCTTGGGGCATCGAATCGGCAATGGTTCCATCCGAATGGACCAGTCAAAGGTGCAAGCTGTGGTGGACTGGCGAACACCAAAGAAGGTGCCAGAGTTGAGATCCTTCCTTGGGTTCGTCAATTATTATCGGTGCTTCATAGCGGGGTATTCGAAGTGCGCAGCTCCGTTGACGGAGTTGCTAAAGAAGGAGAAGTCCTGGAGATGGTCGGACAAATGTGAGGTGACATTTCAAGACCTAAAGACTGCTGTGTTGGAGGAACCTGTACTTAGATCGTCGGACTATGGAAAGTCTTTTGAAGTCCATACAAATGCTTATGATTTTGCTATTGGAGGAGTTCTTATGCAGGAGGGTCATCCGGTGGCCTACGAGAGTCGCAAGCTCAACGAGACCGAGCGGCGATATCCTGTGCATGAGAAGGAGATGACAGCGGTGGTCCACTGTCTACGAGTGTGGCGACACTACCTTCTGGGAGCACCATTTGTGCTAAGGACAGACAATGTCGCATTGAGTTACTTCCAAACTCAAAAGAAACTCTCCCCAAAGTAAGCACGATGGCAGGACTTCTTGGCTGAGTTCGACATGGTAATGGAGTACAAGCCTGGAAAAGCAAATATCGTGGCCGATGCATTGAGTCAGAAAGTGGAGCTAGTGAATGCTATACAGTTGGAGGGCGGAGGCCAAGTAAGTCAATTGCTCTCCAACTTCCTTTCCAGGATCAGGGATGGACTGTACCAAGATCCTCAGGTAGTAACTCTGATGCAACTCATCAAAGAGGACAAGGCACGATGATTTTGAATTCAGGAGGGACTCATCTATACCAAGGGGAACAGAGTTTATGTTCCGCGAGCGGATAACTTGAGGCGTGAACTCCTGAAAGAGTGTCACGATTCCCTTTGGGCTGGACATCCGGGTATCCATCGAACAATGGCTCTCGTGGAGAGGGCCTTATATTGGCCGAAAATGAGGACAAATGTAGAGGAATATGTTCGAACATGTCTTACTTATCAACAGGACAAGGTAGAGTAGCATAAGCCAGTGGGACTTTTGGAGCCGTTGCCCGTACCAGAAAGGCCTTGGGAGAGCATTTCCTTGGACTTCATATCAAGCTTACCCACAGTAGGGGGACTTGGATCGATACTCGTGGTAGTTGATCGATTTTTGAAGTATGCAACATTCATTGCTGCACCCCTACATTGCTCAGCGGATGAGGCGGCTAAGTTGATGATGAAGAATGTGGTGAAGTTTTAGGGAGTCCCGCATAACATCATTAGTGATCGAGATTCTCGATTCTTGGGACGATTCTGGACTGAGTTGTTCAAGTTGTTGGGATCTAAATTATACTTCTCCACAAGCCTCCACCCCCAAACGGATGGCCAAACAGAAAGAATTAACTCACTCTTGGAGCGATATCTTCGGCACTATGTAAGTGTCAACCAACGAGATTGGGTGAAGCTATTGGACATAGCCCAATTCTCCTAGAACTTGCAGCGGAGCTCTGCATCCAACAAGAGCCCATTTGAGATTATTACGGGACAACAACCATCAACTCCTCACACCCTAGTTATTGGTTATACAGGGAGTAGCCCATCAGCCTATCACTTTGCAAAGGAATGACATCGCAATGCAGATATTGCGCGAGCTTACTTGGAGAAGGCGGCCAAAAAGATGAAGAAGTGGGCAGACTTGGGGAGGTGACCACAAGAGTTTAAAGTGGGCGACATGGTGTTGGTGAAGCTCCAACCAGCATCACTCCAGTTCTTTAGGCACAGAGTGCACAAAGGATTGGTGCGCAAATATGAAGGGTCTTTCCCAATCATCAGCAGGGTAGACAATGTCTCATACAAGTTGCAACTGCCAGCACGGTTCAAAATTCATAACGTCTTCCATGCGAGCAACTTGAAAGCCTACCACTCAGATCCGCAAGATGATTCTCGAAATGTTCCAAGGAACTGACCCGAGAAGAACTCCGAGAAAGATCTACGAAAGGCCTATGTTGGCATTACGATAAATTATGGAGCTGCGACCATCGCTGCAAGAGGGGATGCCTTCTTCTGATTTACCCCTCGATGATTGTATGATGCATGCTCTTGCCGACTACGTAAACCCACAAACAAGAAAAGTGGGAGGACTACTCAAACAACAACCAATCACCATCCTCATCAATACCGGAAGCACCAATAATTTCATGGATAGCAAGGTTATTGCCCGATTAACTCTCCGAATTAAAGATTACAGCAGGTTCAATGTAAAAATCATAGATGACAGAATCCTCAATTGCAACCAAAATTGCCCGCGGGTGAAACTAGTTTTGCAGGGCCAAGAAATTACCGCAGACTTCTTCCTCTTACCACTTAATGATTATCAAATGGTGCTTGGTGTCGAATGATTATCCACTCTAGGTGATGCTTCCTAGAATTTTTTCAAATTAATCATGAAAATTTTCAGCCATGGGAAACAGGTCATCCTACGAGGAAAGCGCGAGGGCAAGGTATCAAATGTTTCTATGCAACGCATGGAAAGGGTGCTGCACAAATCACATATCAGCTTCGTAATACATCTTCAAGGGCTGCAAATGGAGGAACCAATGATAAACAAAGATCCAAACCTCCCCTTATTGCTTTCTGAATTTTCGGATGTGTTTGCTGAACCGACAAAACATCCCCCTACCTAGCTGTATGACTACCGTAAGTTCATGGAGGATGATGACAAGATCAGTGCACTCCTCATGACATTACTGCAGTAAGATATCTCTCTTTGGCTAGATGAAGCTATAGCAGCCTTTGATGGCCTCACAATTGCGATTCCATCTATACTGTTGCTAGCCTTACCCGACTCCGATAAAGTGTTCTTGATCAAATCTGACATATCGGGAGTTCAGAATTGGTGTTGTCCTAATGCAAGATGGCCGACCCCTAGCCTACATCACCAAAGCCCTCTCTCTATATCACTTGAAGCTATCAATCTACAATGAGGAAATGTTGACCATTGATGAATTTGTGGCTTGGTATGATACAGGTCAATGGCACAAAGGAGAGATAAAAATTGCTGTTACAGGTGCCCTGCAAGCCAATCACGTGAGTGATGGCACATGTGACACGCTGTGTGATCTTTTTGCTTATGATTAATATTGACATATTCTCACATTATATTATATGTAGCATATATATTATGATGTCCTTGGTTCTGTGCAATGGGAATCAGATCGTGATGAGATCATGATAATAAGATCGATTCACTTTTAAACACATATCCTAAATAATCCCAGTCATAGGATACTTGAGAGGGACATCTAACCGAACAGACTGGTGTACTATATACCCGTCCATATGATGGAGGTGACTTGTCTCATAGTCACTTGTATGGAGACACTAAGGATATAGTACAGGTGCTCATTGGAGAATGAGTTCACTGATTGATCCGCTTATGGAATGCTATATGGTCCTAGTTGTGTATCTGGTCCTTAGACTTGAGACACCCAGGATGCCTTGTATGAGTACTCCTTTTTTTGACGCCAGACTTACATGTTTAGAAAGCTCCAGATCTGGTACAACTGGTTATCGGGATTAGTAGCCAACCTTACGAAGATAATTGAGTGTCAATAGAGGATCATCCACTCTCGGTATCACGAGAGGAATATCTCATATATGCTTGCTTAGACAAATCCCTGGCCAGGGTCATTCGGATTGAGAGAGAATGAGTTCTCCGGTAGAATCCGATTAGAGCAAGACAAACTGATTCCGTATGTGACCTGACAGTACCATGTCCAATATACGGTCTCTCGGATATTATTTGGATGAGAGATTATAGATACATGGTAACTATGGACAGACAGGTCCGATGGATTTGATCCCCCCTGTACCGTCTGGGGACTATACCGTAGTGGCCATGTACGTCGATAGTCGATGAGTCGAGTCAATTATTATGGGGATAATAATTCAGTATATCAGAAGGAGTTCTGATGGGAATAACTCATGGCCAGTCCGGTATCGGGCCTAGATGGTCACACACATATGGTGGATGCTTCAGCAAATAGAGGATTGGATGAAGATCTAATTAGCCCATATTATCATTAGATGAGATCCTATGCTGATGGGCTCCTTGATTAAGGCACAATTATAGGCCTAAGGAGATTATTGGATAGAGATCCAATAATGCAAGATTAGTGGGTTATTGGATGGAGATCCAATACCCACTAAGGAAGGAGCCCTAGGGTTTTGGTGGCTCTTTATAAATAGGAGGGGAGACTCAGGGTTGATGGGCTGCAACTTTAGCCACCACCTCTTATTCTCCTCCCTCCCTCTGAGCAAGAGTTGCAAGATCAGATTGGAGTAGTCTCACTGTAAAGATCCATCGTGTGGATACTGCTAGAGAGGAGGATGCTTGACCTCATTCATCTGCACCATCCGGATCTGGAATACAGGGATATACGATCTCCCTAGGTAAAATCAATCTCTCACACATCACGGTTTTTCAATTTTTATGGTTTTTCTCGTGACCCCAATCTTTTGCACGATGATTGATCTGCGTGGGAAACCAGTTTTTATTTTGATTTCCGCTGTGCATGTGATGCACCCGCTATAGGTTTCCCAACAGTGGTATCAGAGCCAGGTTTTCGTGCGAAAGATTGGTTTTAAACTGCGTGTGATGAGATAGAATCGCGTAAAGTCGTTCAACGCATTCGTAGCCATAACAGTGAGGAGGAGGGGCTAGCCACGGCCAACCCCCCCTGCAGGGGCGATCGGTTGCAGCCAAGGCCCCCCCGCAAGGGGGCTACCGGCCACCTGCAAGGGGTGGCCGCCCGCAGGGGCAACAGCCCGCAAGGGGCGGCCACTCGCGGGCGTGCCCGCAAGGGACGGCCGCCAGCGGCTAGCCCGCAAGAGGCTGCCCATGGCGCACCTATAAGGGGCTGCCCGCGGTGCGCCCGCAAGGGGCTACCACCAGTAGGGGCGGCGGCGCCGGTCGCCTGTGTAGGGGCAGCGGCGATGGCGGCACAGGAGGGTGAAGGAGAGGGTTAGGGCTTTTTTTTGAAAAATGACTAAAATACCCCTCATAATTTAAAAAATTCCAAGGACCGTCCTTATGTACAGAATTCTAAAAATACCCTCAATAATTTTAAAAATTCCGAGGACTGTCCTCTCATCCAGAATTATGAAAATGTCCTTGACATTTCTAAAAATTCTGAGCATATCGTGATTTCTAGAAAAATAATTAATTAGATAGTTTAATTAATTATATATATATCTAGTAATCCTACATATGATGTGATGTATGACGTGGATGAATGATCATGAGTCATGTGTTGATATGTGTAATTGTGATTATTATTATTATTGGGGTCTGCGAGCCTGCGTATCTGTGATTTTTTATAATTACATGGAGAGGCGCAGCGGGAGCGTGGAGATGACAGCGGGACCCACGATGCTGTGGCGGGAGATCACGACGCTTGGTGATGCAATGATCCGACGGAACCGATAATGACAAGATCAATAATCACAGGGCATGGAGATGGACCAATGCATACATAGATCCTATTGTGAGTGATTAGGCCCATTGGCTCGGGCTTAATCATATTAGGTCATGGCTCATGATCATCCGGTGTGGCTTGCATATGTGATATGTTATACGCCTACTAGATATATGTATATATATATTTGCATGCGATGTAGATATATATTAAATATGTATGTGTGTGATAAGATATATTAGGAGACTGATACGAAACAAAAAGCCCTCCTACGATAATATTAAGTCGGTAAGCGTAAGGCAATAAGATTTATCCATGTGGCCTTCCATCATTATAGGAAGAAATTGAATCACGACATAGGTCGAGTTAGTCGAGTCCCTCGAGGCTCACCTATCTACGTGATCGAGTTCTTGCCTACGACATAGAGATGTCACCGGTGACCTAAGGACTTGGTATGCTTGGTCGAGTCCCTCGAGGACATATCATCGAATTAGACTTATCTTGTAACGATGGTGATGACTTAACTGAACATCATGGTTGGTCGAGTCCCTCGAGACCATGATGATTCGGAGGCCGAACGTGACGGAAATCATAAGGAGTTGCCTACCTTTTGGGCTTAGTGCAATTGGTTGAGTCCCTCGAGGTTGCACTAAGATGCCAATTGGATCTCGATCCCCACTAGGAGTCTGCCGGAGACTTCCGTCTCACGTGTCGAGGGTGTCGCGTGATTCGCTAAGAAAATAGTGGGAGTATATTAAGATAGAAGTCCATGTCTTAATTAGTATTTTTTGTAAAATCTGCATGTTATTTAATTTACACTATATCTTGTTCGTCGCTTGCAAAACCCCTACGTGACATACTTGATGCCAATCGTCCCATTGGTCCAAAAGCTCCACAATTTGAGAATTGTTCTCACGAAAGAGAAAATCATATATGTCCTTAACATGATTGTGCCCACGCTGGAGGAAAGGATAAGCGAGGATGAGATCGCTCGCTTTGTGAAGTATATAGATAATCCTAGAGGATAACATATGCGTTGATCATCAGTCTCTACCATATTCCTTTTCTTACTTCATCATGAATTTTAACATGAGCAAGTTTGAGGTGACTCTCCCTGAGCTCCTCAATATGTTGAGGGAAGCTGAGAGTGCCATCAAGAAGGAGAAGCCAGTTCTCTATATTGGTGAGACCAAAAAGAAAAGGAAGGCCAGCAAGATCCTTTAGAAGGGCAAGGGCAAAGAAAGACCAGGTAAGGCAAAGGTTTCTAAGAAAAACCTGGCAAAGGATAAAGGACAGTGCTTCCACTGTGGCCAAGACAGACAATGGAAGAGAAACTGTAAGCACTACCTTGCAGATAAGGCGAAACAGAAGCTTGGAGAAGCTTCAGGTATATTCATGATCAGTCTCCACTTGTCAGATTTTCATGATAACACATGGGTATTAGATACCGGGAGTATTTATCATATCTGTAATTCGTTGCAAGGTCTGGCAAGACCTAGGAGACTGGCCATCAGCAAGATGGACCTCAAGATGGGCAATGGAGTAAGAGTTGCTGCAGTTGCTGTTAGAGAGGTCACCCTACATTTGCTTGGTGGAGCTATTATTGCATTGGATGCATGCTATTTTGTTCTCTCTATTATGAAAAATATTATATCCATCTCTTGTTTGACAATTAGTGGATATAAAGTAGTTTTTGAGAATAATAGTTGTTGAATAATTACGAATGATGAGATCATCACTAGAGGGATTCTAATAAATGGCTTATATGTGTTAGACACTTCTCCATATATTATGAATATAAATATGTCTAAGAGAAAAAGAGATGAGGTGAATAATGCATACCTATGACATTGTAGGCTAGGTCATATACATGAGAGAAGGATTCAAAAGTTGTTGAAAGATGGATACTTAGATCTATTTGACTATGAGACATATGCAACTTGCGAACCTTGCCTTCGTGGGAAGATGACCAACTCTCCTTTTAGTGGAACTGGAGAGAGAGCCACCGAGTTATTGAAACTCATATATAGTGATGTATGTGGTCCCATGTCGACTCAAGCTATAGGTAGTTACTCATACTTCACTACATTCATTGATGATTTCTCTAGGTATGGACACGTGTACTTAATGAAGTACAAATATGAGGCCTTGGGAGTCATACTAAGCAGCATGGAGCTGACTCCTATATATTGTGACAGCAACAGGGCGATAACTCTAACAAAGGAACTCAGGTCTCAACAGAATTATTTTGAGGAGGTTCTATCTGATTAGAGCGATCCTGACCCAAAAAGATATAGCAATGGGAATAATTCCATCCGAAGATAACATTGTAGATCCACTAACGAAGCCACTAGTTCAGATTATATTTGAGCATCACAAGGGTCTGATGGGGATCAGACACACAGGTGATTGGCTTTTGGTCAAGTGGGAGATTGCTGATTACAGGTGCCCTACAAGCCAATCACGTGGGTGTTGGCACGTGTGACACGCTGTGTGATCTTTTTGCTTATGATTAATATTGGCATATTCTTACATTATGTTATATGTAGCATATACTGTGATGTCCTTGGTTCTGTGCAATGGGAATCAGATCGTGATGAGATCATGATAATGAGATTGATTCACTTTTAAACACAGATCCTAAATAATCCCGGTCATAGGTTACTCGAGAGGGACATCGAGATAACCGGACAGACCGATATACTATATACCCATCCATATGATGGAGGTGGTTGGTCTCATAGCCACTTGTGTGGAGACACTAAGGATATAGTACAGGTGCTCATTGGAGAATGAGTTCACTGATTGATCCGCTTATTGAATGCTATATGGTTAATGATACCTAATGTTAGACAACGATTCCATAGTCCCAATTGTGTATCTGGTCCTTAGACTTGAGACACCAAGGATGCCTTGTATGAGTACTCCTTTCTTTGATGTCAGACTTACAGGTTTGGAAAGCTCCAGATCTGATACAGCTGGTTATCGTGATTGGTAGCCAACCTTACGAAGGCAATTGAGTGTCAACAGAGGATCATCCACTCTCGGTATCACGAGAGGAATATCTCATATATGCTTGCTTAGATAAATCCCTGGCCAGGGTCATTCGGATTGAGAGAGAATCCGATTAGAGCAAGACAAACTGATTCTGTATGTGATCTGACAGTACCATATCCAATATACGATCTCTGAGATATTATTTGGATGAGGGATTATAGATACATGGTAACCGTGGACAGACAGGTCCGATGGATTTGATCTCTCCTATACCATATGGGGACTACGGCGTAGTGGCCAAGTACGTCCATAGTTGATGAGTCGAGTGAATTATTATGGAGATAATAATTCACTATATCAGAAGGAGTTCTGATGGGAGTAACTCACGGCCAGCTTGGTATCGGGCCTAGAGGGTCACACACATATGGTGGATGATTTAGCGAATAAAGGATTGGATGAAGATCCAATTAGTCTCTATTCTCATTAGATGAGACCCTATGCTGATGAGCTCCTTGATTAAGGCCCAATTATAGGCCTAAGGAGATTATTGGATAGAGATCCAATAATACAAGATTAGTGGGTTATTGGATGGAGATCCAATACCCACTAAGGAAGGAGCCCTAGGGTTTTGGTGGCTCTCTATAAATAGGAGGGGAGACTCAGGGTTGATGAGCTGCAACTTTAGCCACCACCTCCTATTCTCCACCCTCCCTCTGAGCAAGAGTTGCAAGATCAGATTGGAGGAGTTTCACTGCAGAGATCCATCGTGTAGATACCGCTAGAGAGGAGGAAGCTTGACCTCCTTCATCTTCTCCATCCGGATCTGGAATACAGGGATATATGATCTCCCTAGGTAAAATCAATTTCTCACACATCGTAATTTTTGTGATTTTTCTCGCGACCCCAATTTCTTGCATGACGATTTGATCTGCGTGGGAAATCGATTTTTGTTTTAATTTCCATTACGCATATGATGCACCCGCTGTAGGTTTTCCAACAAAAATAAGCCTTGACAAATTGCTACTTCTACTCACTCCAAACTCAGATCGGGCTCACATTATCATGGACTCTACTAAAGGGCAGCCAACATATCAGAGAAAAGCCTGGCTACCATTAAAGAACAACCACACGCTAGCCCATGTAAGAAAGAAACAATCACCTGACAAATGCTAGAGTAGAAGGAAGTTTGCTATTGAAGATTGAGTCTTCCTTCGTCTTCAACCCTACCAGCATGAATCTATGAAGACTCGAGTCTCAAGGAAGTGGTCTCCCTATTTCTTTGGACCCTACAAAATTGGAGATCGCATTGGAGCCTTGACTTATAACTCGGATCTGTGCACCAATTCAGAAATACAATTAATCCTCCAAATATCTAGCCGAAAGTTTAGAGAGGATGACTCAGCCTAGATCCACCCATCGGACATCTCGACTGATGAGTAGGTCCAAGTTCAGTCGATGATCGTGTGGCATCGCAGGATCGCGATGCACCACTATCCAGACATTCCTACCACTGATGAAGAGATACATGATAATACTAGACCACGGGACCATGGTACACCTATCATATATACCATGAGGAAGCTTCAAGAAGAATTACAGATAAAGACCTAAAGTTCATGGAGCCTCAGCCTTGAGGACAAGGCTGAATTGAAGAGGGCATGTCTGTTAGGACCCTAACTAAGTCTAGTCCTAGTCGATTGAGTCGAGTCCTTAGATTAGGCCTTGTTGGCCAACCTAGACCTAACATTAGGTTGGCTAGGAGGAGATTTGAGTCCATTGTAATAAATCAGCCTAAATCCTAGTAGGGTTAGGATTCAGCTGAATTACAGTCGGGTTAGGAGTCAGAGTTGGATTCGGGTTAGAGGCAACCAAGTCAAGCTTGTAATCAACCCAATTGGCCGCCCACCTTGATGAGGAGAAGTTGGTTAGGGTTGAGAGGAGGCAGCTAGGTTTTGAGATGAAAATGTTTTACTTTGATTAGGAGTTGAAGTCTTCCATTAGGGAAGAGTCCATATGAAGAGTGAGTTTTCTAGCCGCCCCCTCCTCTTTGGAGAGGTCGACTAGGGTAGAGGGGGAGAGTTTCATTTAGCTAGGACTCTCTCCCCTTATTGAATTGGAGTCCCCTATAGCCGTTGGCCACATAGTTGGTTAGGGGTTATGAGTTGAGGGGAAGAGGAGTCTTGGTTTAATTAAAGGAGTTCTATTATGAGTTAGGATTTTAAGTCCCTATATAAACTCATGTAGCCACCACTACTTTATCATAAATAAGATCAATCTTTCTTCAGCCTTGTGTCGAATATCTTGGAGGAGGGAACCCCTATAGTGTTCTAGGAGGACTGATTCCCTATAGAGATCAACCCCTATCTTAGAATCCGCAAGGGTTCTAACAAATAGATTCATCAATCTCTTATTGGAAACCCAATAAAATAGAGATTGAGAAATTTTCAAAAATACTTTATTTTTTTTAGTTGTTTCAATTTATAAATTTATTTCAAGAATTCCTTTATGCAATGTCATTTAAAGTCAGAAACTAGTTTCATTTGAAAGAGAAAACATCAAGATCATTGCAATAAAAATTTTCAAACAAGAGCTTTAATTTATCTTAATTTTAATGATTTTTTTTCTTAAGTGAGTCTAACTCTTTAGACTTAGTGAAATGAGTTACCATTCTCATTTCAAAAATATTTTTATTTTTTATTTTTAATAAAATACTAGAAAATAAAGCATAATTTTTCTCTCCCCCTTTTTTTATTTTATTCTAAGTTCAAATTCAAGAATAATCTAATATTCAACAACCAACATTCAATCACATTTCAAGTCAATCATTCAACATTGATATTTATAAGCTAACCTAGTCAAAATCACTATAATATTTAAGTAATTCAACAATAGCCTTTGCATTTAAATCAACAAATATCCAAGCCAATGATTTTGAACATATCATCAAAATCCCTTTTTTCATAAATTTCTACTTAGATAATTTTGCATAAAAAATAACTAAAGTTTCTTTATTCTAGTTCAATTTTGTACTAGTATGCATTGGGTATGTATAGGTCATTCATAATTAAAAGATAATTAAGATTAATTTATAATGATGAACTATCATGAGATTTCTTGTCAATAAACTTATTTCCAATAATTTTTCTCATTATTGTTGCTTAAGCTAGTGAGCTTGAAAGGAATGTTAGATCTCAAGTCATGTGATTTGAGCATCCACTTTTAAGATACCATTTAGTGCTCCTAGCCTTGTTGGGAGATAAATTTATAGTACGAGGGGTTTTGGTTTAGTTACCTATTTGACTTTAGGTCATTCATGAATAGCTCTACCTATTTTCACTAAACATATATGATTGTTTATGGTTCCTTTAGGAACCCAAATTAATTTATATAGACTATATTTTCTAAATGAACACTTATAAGCAAAGTGTCCATATCTACCATAAAAATTACTTCTATTTTTGGGCAAAGAGTGTATTGTGGATCTTATAATAAGGGTAGTTGACTTCTGTTGAATGTTACTCATAAAGCCAATACCTTTCCTATGAATATTACCCTTATTTGCAAGGATAATGTTTAGGGATTTATTTCTTATTTTAAAATTTTCTAATGTTTGTTGTAATATAATATTTTCCTATCTAAGTTCTTTTAATATTTCATATTTAGTGCATAAATTATGTGATGGTGCTACTTTATGCATTTCTTTAAGTTTACTAACTAGTGATGCATGCTACTCTTTAAGTAGTTTATAGGATTTGTTAATATTTCTAAATTTATCATAAAGCTCATGAAAATTATTTAATAATTCATCAAAAGTAAATGAGACATTAGGTGAATTACTTACCTCAGTGTGGTTAGCCACGAGCATGAAATTCTCCACTTCTATTGTGCTCTTCATCTTGGAAGTATATCAGCTTCTTGCATTCATAGCAAGATGTTTTATTCATTTTAAGATCATTTTTATAGTTTATGTTTATTATTTTTCTGATTTATTTGTTATAAGTTCAAAGTTATCATCACTCGAGGCTTTACTCAAGGAGTCATCTGTTATCCTTAGTTCTATTTCCTTCTTGTTCTTTGGAAGGTATTGTTCTTCTATTCTCAGTTCACTTTCTTTCTTGTTCTTTGGAAGGTATTCTTCAAATTCATTCTTGAAAGTTTTTTCATTTAATGATTTATTTAGATTAATCGTGCTTTTATGTGTCATTTCTAATGTATGCCAAATCTCAAAAGTTGAATCATATGTAGAAACCCGATCAAACTCATTTTTATTTAAAGTATAGAACAAAGCATTCATAGCTTTGGCATTTAAAGAAAACATATGTTTTTCATGATCATTTCAATCATTTATTTGATTGGATGACTTCTGAAACTTATTTATGAAAATACACTATAAATTAAAATATAGTAAAATTAAGAAAATACACATTCAAATTTTTCAAGAGGTGTAGTCTATCCTATTGAACATAGGAGGACTTGTGATGCATTGACCCTCGCTAATACCATAATAAGCTATTTACTCACTTTGGTGTTAATTCAAAGAGTACAACGTGACTTTGATACCAATTGTTAGGATCAATTGACACTGGGGTGGTGGTGAATTAGTGCAAGTGTTGAAAACTTTGGTTTAAAGAAAATTTTGTTTGAAGTAAAACCGAGATCAGAAGCGTTTCATTAAAATTGAGTAAGTGAGCAATTAAACTATTGAACGATGCTAGTTATGATCTTGCTGAAAGAAAGCTCGAGTAAGAACATGTAAATTCAAAAAGGAAAGTTAAGAGACGCTTACAATTTATAGTGGTTCAGCCACAACTTAGCCTACGTCCACTTCTCGAGTCCTCTTCGTCAAGGCCCGCCGATGTCTACTACTGATCTCCTTTGAGTGAAGACCAAACCCTTACACTTCTCACTCTCCTTTTCACACATTCAGGAGTGGAACCTTACAAGTATTGCACTTCCCTTAGTCTCTCTTATCACTTGTAGCTCACAAGGGAAGCTCTCAAATTTTTATAACACTTTCACCATAATTTTTCTCTCTTTTTTATTCATCACCCTTGTTTCACCAAGCAAGAAAACTTGGGGTATTTATAGACCCCAATTGGCTCCAAAAATGGAGCCCAAAATTTAAACATTACTGTAATTCCTACGTACGAGCGGTACTACCATCAGTGCCAACAGTACTACTATCGAAAGTACCCTAAAAATAGGGCGGTGGTGGTACTACCATCGAAAATCATATAAAAGTATTTTTTCCATACTTTTGCATACTCGACTTGTACCTTCAGTTGACCCTTTCCTAGGTCAACCAAATGAGCTCAACCCGAGCTTAAACCTAACCCAAAGTGGACCCTTGGGTTAATTTGGATTCCTTCCAATTCTAACTTAAGTTGGACTCAAAACCAAACCGATGTTAACTACGACTTACTAATTACAATCGTTGTGACCGTCAAGTCCAACAAGACCCTCCTAACTCCCGGCAACCTCCCGTGAACTTCCGGTGAGTCTCTCGATCTTCCTCCGGTGAACTCTCAGTGTGCTACTAGCGAGCTTCCAGATCCTCTTTGGTAAACTCCTAGCGAACTCCCGGTGAGCTCCTGACCTTCCTAACTCTCAACACTTTTCTCGGTAACCTTCGACGAACTTCCGACGAGTCTCTTAGTCATCTTCTGGCGAACCCCCGACGTCTTCCTAGCAAGCTCTCGAACACCTTCGGCGAGCTCCCGACGAACTCCTGGCAAGCCCCCGATACCTTCGGCAAGGTTTCAGCGAGTTCCCACTGCATCATCTGAAACCTCGGCTCGGTGCCCAAACTTAACTCTGGCCCAACATCTGATGTAATTTTCTTTCTCTATCATAGTTAATTCTATATCATTTTGTCTAATACACATGTTAGATCAAACACCCATCAATTGACTTCATCATCAAAATTTGAGATTCAACAAATGGATCCCTTGCATGTGGTCCAACTAGAGGCCAATTGAGATTATTAGATAGAGATTCAAGAATCCAAAATGTCAAGATAATTGGATAGATATCCAATACTCAGTAAGGTAGGATCCATTAGGATTTTTAGTGGCTCTTTATAAATAGGAGGCAGGGAAGACACATATGGAGAGAGGTTGCACCTTTGGCTGCCTCCTTTTATTCTCCTCCCTCCTCATCTTCTCAGCCCTTCCCTGTTGCGAGAGGACATTGAAGAAAATAAGTGATCTTCTTTTATGAATGTTACGAGGTGTGTAAGAGTTGCGAGTTTTGGGCCGCGATTGGAGGAGGATTGCTGCAACGATACATTATGTGAATACCACTAAAGAGGAGGACATTTGACCTTCATCATCATCTCCATCTGGATCTAAAATTTTAGGGATATATGATCTCCCTAGGTAATCAATCTCTCACATATCACAGTTTTCAGTTTTATGGATTTTTCGCGCATCAATCTTTGCACGACGACTTGATTCATATGGGAAACATATTTTGTTTTCTTTCTTCCACTGTGTATGTAATACTATGATGGTTTTCCTATAGAAACCATATGGGGTGTTCGGCCAAAAATTGTTTTGTCAATGAGGATCCGGCCTAGGATCGGGGTGGTCAGGTAGGTGGACTAGGATCTTCTTAGTTGCAAGGTTCTTCCGCGGCAACTGGATTGTTCTCTAGTAACTAGGCATCTCCAGGATATTGATGATTCTACATGATAGGCCGATGTCAAGGATTCCCCGATGCGGCCGCTCCGATGCTTAACTTAGTGGAGGGGAGAAGATAATAGTGTAAGCTGTATGACTGAGTTAGTATTAGTGTGAGTTGACGGGTGACTTTTATACCTGATCCCTAAGCCTCTTTACTGGTTGGCCTGAGATAAGATCAGGTTAGCTACCTGATCATGATTATAGGAATCTCTTTGCCCTCTGATCCTAATGGAGTAGGACAGTTATTGAGAATGGGCCACACTACCAATCATTGATGTTAGGCAGATCAAAACATGTTGCAGTGGTGTTTTAGGGCTGGTAACTTAGAGCCCTACTTAGGTGTCAATTTCTATAGCAAAAGAGTTGACATGGGGCAAAATCATCCCTATCGATAAGCATTAGTCAACTTTATGATAAGGGATATAATGTTAAATTTGAATCATGTTTGCATTATAGAAATATCAAATAAGAATAAATCTATAATTACTTTAAGAAGTGCTAATGTTTATACTATTGATCTTGATAATTTTCATGATGAAACTTGATTTTTGATTTTGAATGATGATGCATGGCTTTGGTATAGAAGACTAGGACATGCTAGTATAAAATTAATCTTACAAATTATAACTAAAGAATTTGTTAGAGGAATGTCTAAAATTAAATTTGTGATGCATGCTAAATATAAAATTATATAAAGAGTAGCTTCAAACCTAAAAATCAAGTGAGTACCTCTAGACCATTACATGTAATTCATATAGATTTATTTGGACCTATTGATATTACAAGCTTAGGAGGTAGTAAATAAGCTTTTATTATTATTGATGATTATAACAGATATACTTGAACATACTTCTTGGTACAGAAAAAATAAATATTTTAAATATTTTACTAAATTTTATAAATAAATTTAAAATAAAAATATGATTTTTCTATTCACGGTGAATTTAAAAATCATAATTTTTAAATATTTTATGACCTAAATATATATGATAACAATTTCTCCATTCCAAGAAATGCATAACAATTTGAAGTTGTTGAGAGAAAGAATATAAGCTTACAAGATATGACAAGGACCATGCTTAATGAACATAGCCTACCCGAAGACTTTTGTATTGAAACTGTTAACATGGTATGCTATGTCATAAACATGTTTCTTTTGAGAGCTCATCTATATAAGACACCTTATGAATTATAGAATAATAAAAGACCTAACATCTTATATTTTTTAAGTTTTTTGAATAAATATTTTATTTTAAATGAAAAAGATGCCTTAGGAAAAATTGATGTAAAATCTGAGGAATGTATTTTTCTTAGGTATTCCTCTATCTCTAAAGCTTATCGAGTTTTCTGTAAAAGATCCTTAGTTATTGAGGAATCTATTTATGTTCTTTTCAATAAATCTATTCGTGTTGGCTGAAAATAATTTTGATGGTGATTTTGAATTTGATAAATTAAATTTGAATGGAAATTCTCCTCCCCAAATCAACTTGGAATACATCTACTTCTAAAGAAACCTTACCCAAGGAATGAAAGTATGTAGAGGCACGTCTTAAGGAGCTAATTATTGAAGATATATCAAAAGGTATTCAAATTCATTCTTTGTTAAAAAAATATTTATGTAAATACTACCTCTTTTATCTCAAATTAAGCTAAAATGCATTGATGATACTCTCAAAGATGACTCATGGGTCTCGATAATGCATGAAGAATTAAATCAACATGAAAAAAAAATAAAGTTTTGAATGCTTGTTCCTAAACCTAATGGTCATTTCAAGATTGACACTAAATGGGTATTTAGGAATAAGCAAGAGGAATAATGTATCATGGTTCAAAGCAATGCTAGATTAGTGGTCAAATGTTTCAACCAAGAAAAATGTACATATTATGAACAAACATTCGCTCTAGTAACTAGACTTGAAGCCATAAGGATACTCCTTGCCTATACATGTTTTAAGAATTTTAAATTATTTTAAATTTATGTCAAAAGTATTTTTCTTAATTGTTTTGTTTTCAAAGAAGTTTATGTTGAGCAACTATCCAGGTTTAAAAATAATCTTTTTTAAACTATATTTATAAATTATCTGAAGCTTTCTATGGGTCAAAGCAAGCCCTAGGGGTTGGTATTAGAGACTGATAAGACCCTAAAAGGAGCCCTATAGATTTTGATCCTTGAGGGGGATCAACCCTTGGAACGCTGTAGGGGTTCCTCCCTCCTAGATTCGGCACAAGGCTGAAATAAAATTAATAATTAATTAATTTAAGAGAGGAGACAGCTACATCATTATATAGGGATCAAAACCCTAGCCTAAGGGGGTACTTGCCTAAGTAAAATTACCCCTTTGCCCCTCCTATAGTCGACCTGCTTTAATAGGAACAATAAGCCCTAAGGGCTAATCTAAACCCTAGCCATACTCCTTTATAAGATATGAGTGGCTTTATTATAATCTAGCAGAGTTTTATTGACTACTTCTACGGAGATTAGGACTCAACCCTATTGGAGTCCATCAAACTCGCCATCTTAAAATCAGCCTTGTCCTCAAGGCTGAAGTTCCTTGAACTCAGGAGTTGGGTCTTCAGCTCCTCATCAACTTGGGTGTCAATTGGAAGAACTTGAGCTGAGTCGTCATCTTTAAATTTTTATTTGAGGTGGGATACTTAGAGGATCAATTGTAATTTTGATCTGGTGCACGGATCTGATCTCCAGGTTGGGGCCCCAATATGATCTCCAATTTTGCAAGACCCAAAGAAATATGGAGACCACTTTCTTGAGGCTTGAATTTCATACTGGTGGAGCTGGAGATGAAGGGGACTTAGTCTTTCTAAGGAAACTTTCTTTTGCTCCAGCATTTGTCAGAGGGAAGTTTCTTCCTTGCATGGGCTACCACATGGTTAGTCTTTAGTGATAGCCAATCTTTCTTCTGGAATGGTGACTACCCTTTGGTATGGTTTAGGATGATGAGAGCCTAATCTGGCGTGAGCATGGATTGTAATTCTTCTAGTTTAACTCTTCTTTCGTGCCATGGACATATATCCAACCATATTTTAAATTTGGTAGTAATTAGTATCTCTTGTAAAAACCTCGTATGAAGTGTGGGGGAAGCCTCGGTGTAAATTAGGAGTCGACCATCTTGCCTAAGAATAGCCCAAATTCTAACTCCTGATGCATCGGCCTCAATGACCAAAGTACAGCCGAAATCGGGCAGCACTAGGACCGACGTCATCGTCATGGCTGCCTTGAGTCATTCGAAGGCTGCGAAGGCTTTATCCGACCACAAGAAGGAGTCCTTCTTCAATAAGGACATGAGCGGGGCACTGATCTTGTCATAATCTTTCACAAAATTTTGGTAGTAGCCCGTGAGTCTAAGGAAATCACGTAATAATTATACGTTTGTAGGTCTCGGCCATCCTTGCATTGCCTCAATCTTTGTCGGGTCCACCACCACTCCATCCTCTAATATAATGTGCCCAAGATACTCCAATTTACACTGTAAGAAGCTATACTTTGACTATTTAACATAAGGAGTATTCTCCCGAAGAATCATTAGAATAGTTCGTAAGTGCTGAAAATGTATATCAAGAGTAGGGCTATAAATGAGAATATCATCAAAGAATACCAATACGAACTTGCATAGAAAACTTCGGAAGATGTCATTCATCAGGCTTTGGAAATTAGAAAGAGCATTCGTAAGTCCAAAAGGCATTACCAGAAACTCGTAGTGGCCATTATGCGTGTGGAATGTAATTTTCAGAATATCTTCAGTGCATACTCGAATCTGATGGTATCCGGATCGGAGATCCAATTTAGTGAGGACTCGGGCTCCTTTTAATTCATTCAAGAGTTCATCTACAAATGAGATAGGATATTTATCCTTGATGGTGATGGCGTTTAGAGCCCGATAGTCAACGTACATCCGCCACGTACCATCTTTCTTACGCACTAGCAATACCAGTGAGAAATAAGGGTTGCAGCTCGGTCGAATCACCCCGGTGTCAAGCATCTCTTTAACAATGTTCTCGATCTCATCCTTCTGCAAGTGAGGATAGTGGTACGATCGTAAATTTGCTAAAGGTTTTCTTGGCAAAATAGGAATGCAGTGGTCATGCGGCCGATTAGGAGGCAGCCCGCGCAGCTCCAAGAAAACATCCACGAATTCATTCAGGCAATGGGCAAGCTTAGGATATGAGTTTTTATGTTCTCTCTCATAGATGGCTGTTGAATATGCATCAAGAATCCACCATGTGCTTTGTGCAAAACTTTCTCCATTTGTTGCGATGAAACGGTGGAAATTTGGCTCCCGCGCTTGCCTTGTAACGTGACTTGTCTCCCTTTGCAATAAAATTTCATGGTTAATTTAGAAAAATTTCAGAAGATATCACCTAGTGTTGTGAGCCATTCGATCCCGAGTACAGCTTCATAATCATCGATGGGTAGGAGGAAGAAATTAGCTACCACTTCTTGGTCTTGGAGGAGTAGTTTTACCCGCGGGCACCGTTGGTCGCAATTAAAGATTCGGTCGTCAGCGACCTTTATGTCAAACTTATTGCAACCTTTGATTTGAAGTGCCAAACATGCAGCAACCTTACTGTTGAGGAAGTTATTGGTGTTGCTCGTGTCGATGAGAACGGTGATGAGTTGCTATTTTAGAAGTCCTCCAACTTTCATAATCTACGGGTTGGAATAGCCGGCCAATGCGTGCACTGTGTAGTTGGCCGGTTGGGACTCTTCCTCCATGGCTTCTTCTTTAGGTTCAAGGGCTTCTTCAGATGTTTCATTATCCTCATCCTCCACTGGCTAAATCACGAGGAGCCTACCCTTTTTGCAGTGATGTTCGCGGCTCCACGGTTCGTCATAATGCTAACACAACTCCTTGGCTGATCGTTCGCGAAGCTGGTCTCTTGTCAATTTTTTTGGTGCAGGGGCTTGGATGGCAGTAGAGGGGGTAGTAGGCCTCGACATGGCTGGTCGGGGAGCAATCCTTGTCCTTCGTACCTCATGGTTCAATTGTTCTTCCTGGATACGCGCGAAGGAAATCGCCGCCATAAGAGTGTACGGTTGTTGCGCCTTTACTTATCCTCGGATCTCCGGCTTTAGGCACTCGATAAAAGTACCTAAAAGTTATTTCTCAGACCAATTCTTAGTTTGGTTAGATAAATACTCAAACCTTATTTGGTATTCTTGTATTGTAGAGGTTTGATGAATCTTTGCCAATTGTCCGTCGATGTTGTTAAAATCGGTTAGTCCGAAGCGGTCTAGTAGTCCTTCCTTGAATCACTGCCAAGAGAGTCCTCTATGGGTGTGCTTAAACCAACTAAACTACTGAATAGCATCTCCCTCGAGGTGGATGGCAGCAATCTCCACCCGTGTGGCGTCGGCGGTTCGGTAGAACCGAAAACAGCGCTCCGCGTGCGAGATCCACCCGATCAGGTCTCCTTCTTCCCATCTAGGGAAGACAACCTTCATGCATTGATTATTGAGATCAGAGGTGATATGACCATGTTCTTGAGGATCATCTCGCCAATCTGAAGTTTCTCCATGTTGTGATTTCCTCGGGTTTGACAGTCGGCCAATGCTGAATTCGACGAAAAGGGATCACATCTTCTCTTCCATGCTGTTTCCAAAGGCTTCAAGCTTTGTATCGATATCCTCCTCTGATGCCATAGTATATGCCTCTAGATTTGTAATATTGAGATCTTTTGTCTATTGTCGGGTTAGTGGCATGAGAATTTTGGAGAAGGGGGTGGCTGGTTGGAAGGTGAATCGGTTTGGATGGAAGTAGGCTGCAGTTTAGGGCATATTTGGGGCTATAGTTTTGTGGAGTTTAGGCTACAAATTGGTGTGGTTTTAGGGCTATGATAGTAGTAGATGAAGGTTAGAAAAATAGATTTTAGATCTGGGATAGATGACATCAAAGGTAGGTGTCTCGGTAAGGAAAGTTGGCTAAAAAAGTAAGTGGATCGATAAAGAAGTAGGCTGATTTGGGTGGTTGATTTGGGGGCTGTTTGGATTCAGTTTAGGGTAATATTTGGAAGAGATTTTGGTGAGGATAATAGGGTTTGGAGATGAGGAAAAGAGAGTCTGAAATCCCACAAAAAATAGCACTCAAATCTGATAGAATTCGATGAAAAGAAGTGCTACGATGTGCTGTCCTGCTGAACCAGTTTTACGTCAGAGAAATGATGACTTCTCGATGTAAATTCCAAAGGAAAGTTCAAGGAAAGTATGAAAAAACCCTTGGTTCACATGTTATTAATACCAATAAAGAATTTACAAAATTTTGGCAGTATAATAGTAGGGAAATAGGGCAAAAGATGAAAGGTAGATTCCTTCGTCGTAAAATTCTAAAACTGCGTGATTATCAAAGATTGCACAAAAAAACCAGTTTCAGAAGGAGTTTTTTCATGAAATCAAATCCAGATGAAAGTCAACTTGATCTTAAGAATTTTGTACAAATTTCAGCCAAAAAGGATGAACAAAAGTTTGGTCTCAAGAGGCCAATAGACGAAAGGCAGATTCTGCGTTGTAAAATTTTAGTACTATGCAATGAAGAATCGTAGTGCTATAAGTCCAGATCCAGAAGGAGTTTTTTCACAAGATCAGTTTTAGATGAAAGCTAAGATGATCTATGAAATTATATAAAATTATCAGCCAAAAAGGATGATTAAAAGTTTAGTTTCAAGAAGCAATAATCAACTGAAAATTTCTATAGCGTTTTGCCTTTGCAACAATGATAACATTTACGATGAACAAAATTTGCAGCGGATAAAATTTGAGAAAAATCTTCAACATGTAAAGTAAGGAATCTTGCAGTATTGAAGAGGTGTGGATGATAAAAATATACCAGAATTCCAGATCAAACATAGGGGGCAGTGGTAGACTGATTTGATCTACTGCTGGGGTGGAAGGTGGAGGCACGTGTTGTAGCAATTATGGGAATTGCTTGGGAAGGTGGAGGCAGCTGAGATGGCTACAGGGGTAGCAAGATCGCTGCTCTGATACCAGATAATAAGACCCCAAAAGGAGCCCTATAGATTTTGATCCTTGAGGGGGATCAACCCTTAGAACGGTGTAGGGGTTCCTCCCTCCTAGATTCGACACAAGGCTGAAATAAAATTAAGAATTGCTTGATTCAAGAGAGGGGGCAGCTACATCATTATATAGGGATCAAAACCCTAGCCTAAGGAGGTGATTGCCTAAGCAAAATTATCCCTTTGCCCCTCCTATAGCCAACCTGCCTTAATAGGAACAGGGGGCGACTAGGTTGGCTCTATAAGCCGACCTAAACAGGGGGAAACTCTGACCAACCAACCCAGTAAGGGAGCGACGACCACTAAGCCCTAAGGGCTAATCTAAACCCTAGCCATACTCCTTTATAAGATATGAGTGACTTTATTACAATCTAGCAGAGTTTTATTGACTACTTATAGGGAGATTAGGACTCAACCCTGCTGGAGTCCTGTCAGAGACTAGCTTCTTTCTTATTCAAAATAATGTTTCAAAAGGCAAGATCGACACCACATTAGTTATTAATTATTTTAAAAATAAATTTCTTATTATTTAAATTTATATTGCCAACCCCTTAGGGGTTGGCAAGATCGACACCAAAATAACGTGAATCGTTTGCTAAGAGTATAAGCTAAGAATTTGAAATTAGTATGTTAGGTGAATTGATATTTTTCTTATGATTACAAAGTAACTAACTAAATGATGAAATTTTTATTAGTAAAACCAAGTATGCTTTAGATCTATTAAAATAGTTTCATATAGATAGTGCCAATGCTATTAACACACCAATGCACATTTCTACTAAACTAAATATAGACAATGAAGAAGAATACCTTGATCAAAGGACTTATAGAGGTATGTATGATAGGCAGTTTATTATACCTTATTGCAACTAAACCTGATATAATATTTAGTATTGAGTTTTATGCAAGATTCTAGCCTATTCCTAAATAATCTCATGATAAAATAATTAAAAAAATTAACTATCCAAAAGAGACTCTTAATCTAGGATTATGGTTCTTAAATCTAAAAATTTTAATTTCATTGCTTATGTTGATGCTAACTTTATAGAATGTAGAATAAATAAGAAAAGTATCTCTAGAACTTGCCAATTCCTAAGTCATACACTTACTTTTTAGACATCCAAAAAGTAAAACTCTATTGCACTATCTATAGTTGAAGTTGAATATATTGCGACTAGTACATGATGTGCACATGTAATTTTGATGAAGAACACTTTAAAAGAATATGGACTTTGCCTCAAAATATTCCTATAAAATATAATAATACTAGTGTAATTTGTTTCACAAAGAATCATATTCAACACTCTAGGACTAATGATATCGACATTAGACATCATTTTATTATTAATTATACTAGCAATCATGATATATCATTATATTTCATTGACATGAAACATCATTTAGCAGATATTTTTATTAAATCATTAAGTGAGAAATAATTTGATTTTATTAGAAGAGAATTAGACATGTTGAATCTTTCAAATACATGACTAAAGATTTTTTCTATTTGTTATCATACGATTCTTTCTTTTTATTAAAGAGGAGATTTATACAAACGAATCATGATCTTTCACTTGATTTCTTTGTATTCACAACTTCTTTTAAATCAAAATCTTTTACTATTTGATCTCCTATGATTCTTTCTTTTTGCTAATGACTAAGAAGGAGATTGATAGGACTTTAATAGAGTTGAGTCCTAATCGCCCTAGAAGTAAATAATAAAACTCTATGAGATAATAAAACCCCACCTAGTAACTTCTATCCTATAAAAGAAGTGTGGCTAGGATTTAATTTGGGGCATGAGGGTTTACTGGCCATCGTCCCCTTTACTGGGCTGGTCGAGCAGGGTTTCTAGTTGGTGTAGGAGGCCATAGCGCCATCTTAGTCATCGCTCATCCCTATTAAGGCAGGATGGCTATACGAGGGGCATGGGGGTAATTTTACTTAGGTAGTACCCCCCTAGGGTTAGGGTTTTGAGCCCTATATAAGCTTGTAGCCTCCTCCTCTTTTAATCAAGCAAGGCATCTTTTATTTTCAGCTTTGTTGGCCGACCCTAGGAGGGAGGAACCCCTATAGTATTCCAAGGGTTGATCTCCCTCAAAGATCAAATCCTATAGAGCTCCTTCTGGGGTTCTATCATCTAGTAACAGAGTCATATTCTTACTGCCCATGCTGCCATCCATGCTGCCTCCACCCATCCAAGCAATTCCCACAATTGCTGTAAGACGCGCCTCTATCTTCCACCCCAAGCTGCAGATCAATCAGTATGTCACTGCCCCCTGCGTTTGAGCTGAAGATCTAGTAAAATTTCACCACCCACACCCTATTACTACTACAAGTCCTTACCTTTACACATCAAAGGAGCTTTTTCATATTTTCTTTGTTGCAAATTTCTATCGTCACAAACGTGATCATCATTGTAAAGGGAAAACACTACAAAAATTTTCAGCCGCCTGTTTGCTTCTTGAAACCAATTTATTGCTCATCTATTTTGGATGAAATTTTTACACGACTTCATATATTATCTTAGCCTTCATCTAAGATTTATCTCTGGAAAAAAATTCTCTCTAAAAATGATCTTATTGTGATGCAATTCATAGTCACGTATTACTGGATTTTTATGATGAAGAATCTGCCTTCTATCTTTGCGACAATTTTTCCTACCGTTACGCTGCCAAAATTTTATCAAATTAATTACTACTATTACTCACATCTAAACCGAGGTTTTGCTATCAAAATTATGTATATTCTCCTTGGGTTCTCTTTGGAATTTATATTAAGAATTCACTATTTCTCTAACGTAAATTTTGTTCGGTAGGATAGCACATACACAGCACCATTTTCGTCAAATTCCATCAGATTTTATTGCTGTCTCTCTCTGTTTCTTGGACTCTTTCCTTCTCATCTTCAACCCCTACCATCACCACCCAAAAACCCTACCAAACCGCAGCCACAAATCGATCCAAATTAGCCCCAAAAACTGCCCTAATCGCAGCCTTCATCTTCACCGATCCACCCATCTTACTGGCCACCTCTTCACCCAAAAAATTATCATGCCCTTAACCAGACAACAGAAAAAAGACCTCAACATCATAGATCTAGAGGCCTATACCATGGCATTAGAGGAGGCTATTAATGCCAAGTTTGAATCCTTTGAGAACTGCATGGATGAGAAAATTCGGTCCCTCTTCATCGAATTCAGCATGGTGTCACAGACAACAATGTAAACAAGGTGTTCGATGAAATGCTCATATTTGTCCGTGTACTTTGGTTTGTGTACATACCTTGTACAACAAGTAGCGGGCTTGCAGTAGGCTTAGCAGCCCTAGTTTGGTTTGCTTTGTGGCCGATTTTGGCTTGTAAATATGAGTGTGTCTTGTAAGCACCATTATCCTATGCAACCTCTCTGAGTTTGTAATGTCCATGGGTGTAATTTGTATCTGGCTCTATAAAGTGTTTGCTTGAGCAGTTGCTTGTGGATCCCGTGGGAATTGCTTCTTCTGGCCCGTTTTCTCTTTTGTAAATCTCAGGGACTCTAGGAGATCTCGGGGAGGGCTGACCTTAGCGGGCACGCATGGGTGCCGCACAGCTTAGGCAAAATCAGCTAAGCCCGTGACAGTGTGGTATCAAAGCGGGACAAGCACACGAAGAAATACTCGCCATACAAATATGGGGGACCTAGTTGGGCTGTTTGGAGTACAGCCAGCACGCACAACCGTTTGGGGGAAACGAACATTGAGATGTAGGGAAATGAGTCGCTCAGAGGAGCGGGCATCCAGGTTTGGTATTCAGAGGAATGGCCAACCCTTTGTGCGAGAGGCACCACGAGGACAAGCAAGCGAAGAAGAATATGTAGCGCACAAAGATTGGGATGGTTGAGTTCGAGCTACGGCTCGATGTTGGCAACCTAACTTGATGGTGCTCAAGACAAGTGGGGTGCTTGGTGAAAGATGAGACTGTGCAAGGTGGGAGGTGTTGCGTAATGACCGAAAGAGTTGTGCAAAGCTCACAGAGGTGAGAGGAATTGCTAACTCAAAGGATTCGGAACTCATGCAAGGGCTTGTACACGGACGACGGAGTGTTCATGGCCATCCTAAGGTGCGATCAGAATTCAGTGCCATGGAGCATCAGAACTTTCTCTTTGACTTGGAAAGGATACATCCGTAGGCGGCTGAAATGTGCAACAAGTTCAGCACGTTGCTAGACTCTGAAGGGTGCAGTGGGGAATGTATTGGCAAAGGGTCACGATCTAGCAAGTGCATTTGCGGGGGCAGAATAAGGCACAAGTTGTTCAATAAGACGGAGTAGTCCAAAGGGGATGGTCGTCTCCGAAACTTCCAGTGGGAAGTATGTAAAGAGGAAAGTTGCTCCAACAGGACAGATATCCAGGAGGGATAAGTTCTAGTTCTCTAGAGGGAGAATCATGTGCAACGGACCACACATCTTGAGGAAGAGTTCCTCAAGGCTATATCTTCACAAAGTTCAATGGACCGAACGAGTGGCATGGAGTTGTCACATGATTTCAATTGAGGTAATGCATTGGTGGATGCATTTCGAGATCAAGTGGGGGAGCAATCCAAGACAACATCATATGAAGGCACACTTAGAGTCGATGCAGAAATCGAACTCAACGGAGGGCTGACCCGTGGAATGGTGGACGAGAGGGCCACTATCAACTCAATGCAAATCGAGGAGCGGAGCGACTTGGGTGGAACTTGGTGAAGTATCCAAGCCGCATGAAGAGAGTCGACATAGAAGATGAAACATGGAGCAGAGGCACGAAGCTTCCCTTGGACAGAGATCAAGGGCATGAACTCTTGTAGAGGCAAGAGTGAGATCATTTCGTTCCATGGGTTCTTCATTCTGATGGGGCGGACCTATCTTGCATGGTGCCAAAGATAAAGGGAGTTTCGAGGCACATGCAAGTTACCTCAGAGATGCATTTGACGGAGTAACTAAGGTGATTCAATTTACGGAGGCAAAGTTGGGATCAAGATACCTTAGCCTGGGGCAAGAGGATGCATAGGCGGGTACTCTTGAAGAATATGCCACAGTGTTGCCATTCGAGTTGTCAGGAATAAGTGGTGCATAACAGAGATTGTGCTGGTAGGGGATAAAGGCCGAGGATCCAGACAATGGTGCACCAATTCTAGCGAAATCAGGGGACTTCAGAAGTTACTAGGCGACAGACTGTCCTAGAGCTATGCTGTTGGGAAACCTCAACGGGTGCATCACATGCGCAGCGGAAACCAAAACAAAAATCAGTTTCCTACGCAGATCAAATCGTCATGCAAAAGATTTGGGTCATGAGAAAAAATCACAAAAACCAAAAATTTACGATGTGTGAGAGATTGATTTTACCTAGGGAGATCGTATATCCCTGTATTCCAGATCCGGAATGAGAAGATGAAGGAGGTCAAGCGTCCTCCTCTCTAGCGGTATTCACACGATGGATCTCTACAGCGAAACTCCTCCAATCTGATCTTGCAACTCTTGCTCAAAGGGAAGGAGGAGAATAGGAGGTGGTGGCTAAAGCTGCAGCCTATCAACCATGAGTCTCCCCTCCTATTTATAAAGAGCCACCAAAACACCATAGGGCTCCTACCTTAGTGGGTATTGGATCTCCATCCAATAACCCACTAACCTTGCATTATTGGATCTCTATTCAATAATCTCCTTAGGCCTCTAATTGGGTCTTAATCAAGGAGCCCATCAGCATAAGGTCTCATCTAATGAGAATAGGGGCTAATTGGATCTCCATCCAATCCTCTATTCGCTAAAGCATCCACCATATGTGTGTGACCCTCTAGGCCCGATACCGAGCTGGCCGTGAGTCACTCCCATCAGAACTCCTTCTGATATAGTGAATTATTATCCCCATAATAATTCACTCGACTCATCGACTATGGACGTACTAGGCCACTACGCCATAGTCCCCAGACGGTACAGGGGGGATCAAATCTATCAGACTTGTCTGTCCACAGTTACCATGTATCTATAATCTCTCATTCAAATAATATCTCAGAGATCATATATTGGACATGGTACTGTCAGGTCACATACGGAATCCGTCATAGTCTCGTTCTAATCGGATTCTCCCAGAGAACTCTTTCTATCTGAATCTGAATGACCTTGGCCAGAAATTTGTCTGAGCAAGCACATATGGGATATTCCTCTCGTGATACCGAGAGTGGATGATCCTCTATTGACACTCAATTTCCTTCGTAAGGTTAGCTTCCAATCCAGATAACCAACTGTACCAGATCTAGAACTTTTCAAACCTATAAGTCTGGCGTCAAAGAAAGGAGTACTCATACAAGACATCCTTGGTGTCTCAAGTCTAAGGACCAGATACACAACTGAGACTATAGAATCACTGTCTGACATTAGGTATCATTAACCATACAGCATTCCATAAGCGGATCAATCAGTGAACTCATTCTCCAACGGGCACCTGTATTATATCCTTAGTGTCTCCACATAAGCGGCTATGAGACCAACCGCCTCCATCATATGGACGGGTATATAGTACACCGATCTGTCCGGTTATCTCAATGTCCCTCTTGAGTAACCTATAACCGGGATTATTTAGGATTTGTGTTTAAAGGTGAGTCTATCTTATTATCGTGATCTCATCATGATCCGACTTCCATTGCACAGAATCAAGGACATCATAATATATATGTAACAGATAATGTGAGAATTTGCCAATATTAATCATAAGCAAAAAGACCACACAGCGTGTCACACGTGCCATCGCTCACGTGATTGGCTTGCAGGGCACCTATAACTAGTATTTGCTTCGTCTAGGTGTGACCCATGAGTGGGGGGGGGGGACGAAGGTGAATTACCAAGGGAGCGAACTAAAAATTGAAGATGGCGGAGGCCCTATGAGGTGTTGGCAGAGGCCACACATGGAGAAGTCGTGGTCCGAGTTCATCATATAAGAATCAGTATGCAATGGAGATGTCACCAGGAGGCTACATGGTGCAGCGGATCATGGTGGAATAGTTCATGGTAATGCAATGCATGCAGACCTGCCCCGTGAGAGACAAGATCATGCGGAGGTATGATCAGGAGTTACTGGGAGCTCCACTTTGGTGTACGACACAATAAGAAGAAGGGCTATGGATTCAAGGAGTGAATGTCGTGGTACTGCAGAGGCGGGTCTTCGTGTGTGCATCGAAGCTTGCATTTGATGAAAAGCTTAGTCATCTGCATATGGGGGCTATGTACCACCGAGGAAGAAGTCCAAGTGCAAGTACCAGTGAGTCCCATGGAGGGGGACGTGATCATGTGAATGATCAGGAGCTGCTGGGAGCTCCATTGCGGTGAACAATGTAATGACAAGAAGGGTTGTGGATTCAAGGGGTGAATGTCATGGTACCGCAGAGGTGGGTCTTCCGTGTGTGTGCATCGAAGCTTGCATCAGATGAAAGCCTTGGTCGTCAGCATATGGGGGCTGTGTACCACCGAGGGAGTAGTCAGATTGCAAGTACCAGTGAGTCCCATGGAGGGGACTTGATTATACTAAGGTATGATTGGAGCAGTTGGAGAGGTGGACTACTTCAGTGCTCACATTCGCTTAAGGGTGCCCGGCAAGTTAGAGGACAAAGCCGAGTAAGAGAACGTTGCTACGAAGGAAGCTAACGAGAACAGAATCGGCACGAGCCCTGCAACAAGATGGCGGAGGCCATGCATGAGAGTTGCAGTCTGTCTTTCCATCGACCAAGGAGAACTGCTAGGAGGACACAATGGTGTTGAAGCAGGTGGTTGAAAGGGGTGAGGAAGCGACGATGAGTCCAGCGAGGCTCAGCTACCCAAAAACAAAGCGTCGGTTAGAAAGGAGGTGGACTCGGAGGAGCACCACAGTGCCGCAGAGGCGGATCTATCGATCGTGAAAGAAGGGATGAAGATGCAAGGTAATGGATAGTAGGTCCATGGGCTTGGTAGCACCATGGTATCGCAGAGGCGGGACTTCCATGGAGTCATTGATCCCTTGCTCTCATGGAGGGAGAGCATTGGTCGTAAAAGGGGTCGAGGAGGTGGAGAATGCAAAGGCAAACTCCAAGTACCAAGACAGGACGGAAGGGCAGAGGCCAAGGAACTTCATAAGACTGGTGTCGATGGGCTTCTCATCAAGATAGCGGAAATTAAGAGACTTTGGGTTGATGTAGGAGTGCTCGACCAAGGAACAAAGTAGGCTGTATGTGGTACTATACCTTTTTTACTCAGAGAAGTAGGTGGTAAAGGTGATGGAGAAGACGGTACAATCCCAGAGGCGACCAGAACTATCAAATACTTACTCCAAGTTGGGGGACTCCAAGTTGGGGTAAACCTTTTGATCTTTTCGGGCAAAACTTCTTGCATTCCAGAAGTTCAATGGTAATGGGAAGGCGAATCACAGTAGCTAAATCAACGCAAAGAGTGCATACACTTCTAGTGCTTCAGAAGTGTGAGCAAAGAGCGGGCGAATGTTAGTAACCAGCTCAAGGCATGAAGTACAACTCGAGGAGGCAGACGAAATCGAGTAACCTTTGCCTTCTCAACTCAAGAGAATGGGCGAAACTGAGTACCCCAATTCTCTTAACTCGAGGAGGTGAGCGAAGCCAAGTAACCTTGCCTTCTCAACTACTAAGAGAATGGGTGAAGTCGAGTATCCCAGTTCTTTTACTTATCCAGCAGAGGAGCTCTACATAAGTTCAGTGACCCTTTAGAGAAAGCTTATGGAAGATAATAGTTGTCAAATCCTCACCATTGGTGATCAGTACTACCGAGAGTAGATTGTCCGCTTCATTTCCCGATTGAATGCTAATTGAAAGTGGGAGTGATGTCAACCTACTTGGAAATGACAACTAAACATGGAAGAAGGATCAATGAGCAAACATTGTGGAGGAAGGAACTCAAAAATCTTAAAGTCTGCGAAGCGATGTTGTCAAAGTTCCAACCAGCATCCACCCAATTCAAGCAACATGAGTATACTACGACACTGGCGCATAATAAGGCAGGTCTTTTCCTTCATCAGAAGGATCCGCAAGAACCAACAAGGATCAGCACAACTCAACCAACCCCACACCAGATTCAGTCATTGGTGAGTTGAAGCAGCATGGCGGATCAGAGTTCGACTACTCAACAACAACAGCGGGGAGCGGCTTGGAGCCAAAGGGGCGTGTTGCAGCCAAAGCAGAAGATTCAACAAAATGCGAGGAGATGCAGCATCTACAGTGGCTTCGACGAGGACGTCGAAGGAATAAGTGGGGGAGAATGTCACGGACAATAATGTAAATAAAGTGTTCGATGAAATGCTCATGTTTGTCTGTGTACTTCGGTTTGTGTACATACCTTGTACAACAAGTAACGGGCTTACAGTAGGCTTAGCAGCCCTAGTTTGGTTTACTTTGTGGTCAATTTTGGCTTGTAAATATGAGTATGTCTTGTAAGCACTTGTGGGGACTTCGGTTTGTAATGGACCATTATCATTTGTGTACAACCTCTCTGAGTTTGTAATGTCCATGGGTGTAATTTGTATTTGGCTCTATAAAGTGTTTGCTTAAGCAGTTGCTTGTAGATCCCGTGGGAATTGCTTCTTCTGGTTCGTTTTCTCTTTTGTAAGTCTCAGTAACTCTAGGAGATCTCGGGGAGGGTTGACCTTTACGGACGGACACGCATGAGTGCCGCACGGCTCAGGCAAAATCAGCTAAGCCCGTGACAATGGGCCGACCACCGAGCCCAAAGAAATCACAGCAAGGAGAAACCTTAGATCAGAAAGATGATTCCTAAGAGTGAGGTTGCACCGTCACCGATCCCTAGATGGGAAGGAGACCCGATTGGTTAGATCTCGCACGCGGAGCGCTACTTTCGGTTCTATCGAACCAATGATGCTACCATGGTGGAGATTACTGTCATCCATCTTGAAGGAGATGCTATCCAATGGTTTAATTGGTTTGAGCACACTCATGGAAGCCTTTCCTGGCGGTAATTCAAGGAAGGATTACTGAATCACTTTGGATCGACCGATTATGAAAACATTGATTAGCAATTGGTGAAGATTTGGCAAACCACTACAATACAAATACCAAACAAGGTTTGAGGGATTATCTAACCAAACTTGTGATTGGTCTGAAAAATAACTTTTAGGAACTTTTATTGAGGGCTTAAAGCCAAAAATACAAGGAGAAGTAAAGGCGCGGCAATTGTACACTCTTACAGCAGCTATCTCCTTCGCACGAATACAAGAAGAACGATTGAACCACGGAGCCTGAAGAACTAGGGTCACTTCCCGACTAGCAATGTTGAATCCTTCAGCCCCCTCTATCCGAGCTCCTGCACCAAAAAAATTGACAAGAGACAGACTTCGGGAGCGATCTGCTAAGGGATTATGTTGGCACTGCGATGAACCTTGGAGCCGCGAACATTACTGCATAAAGGGGTGACTTCTTGTGATATAACCTATATAGGATGAGGATATTGAATCATCTGAAAAAAGTCTCAAACCCGAAGATGAAGCCACGGAGGAAGAGCCCCAATTAGTCGACTTTACGGTGCATGCGCTGGCCGACTACTCCAACCCGCAGACAATGAAAGTTGGAGGACTTCTCAAACAGCAACCCATCACTATTCTCATAGAAATGGGTAGCACAAATAACTTCCTCAACAGCAAGGTTGTTGCTCGTATGGTGCTTCAAATCGAAGGTTGCAACAAGTTTGACGTAAAGGTCGCCGATAGCCGAATCTTTAAATGCGACCAAAGGTGCTCGCGGGTGAGATTGCTTCTACAAGACCAAGAAATTGTAGCCAACTTCTTCCTCCTACCCATCGACGACTATAAAGACACGCTCGAAATTGAATGGCTCACAACATTAGGTGACATATCCTAGAATTTCTCTAAGTTGATTATGAAGTTTTATTGTAAAGGCAGATAGGTCACCTTACAAGGCAAGCACAGGAGCCATATCTCCACCGTTTCAACGCAGTGGATGGAGAAAGTTTTGCACAAGACATATGGTAGTTTTTTATGCATATCTAGCAACCATCAGAGGAGAAGAATGTGCAAATTATAGATCCTAAGCTTGCCCAATTGCTGGATGAATTCGCCAAAGTTTTTGTCGAGCTGCGTGGACTTCCCCCTACCCGGTAGCATGATCACTGTATCCTTATATTTTCGCGCAAACCTCCAGCAAACTTAAGGTCGTATCACTATCCTCACTTGCAGAAGGATGAGATTGAGAATATCGTTAAAGAGATGCTCAACACCAAAGTGATTCGGCCAAGTTGTAGCCCCTATTCCTCACCGATGTTGCTAGTACACAAGAAGGATGGTACATGATGGATGTGCGTTAACTACCGGGCTTTGAATGCCATCACCGTCAAAGATAAATATCACATACCAGTAGTAGATGAGCTCTTAGATGAACTAAAGGGAGCCTGAGTCTTCACTAAACTGGACCTCCGCTTCGGGTACCATCAGATTCGTGTATGCATTGAAGATATTCCAAAAACAACATTCTGTATGCATAACGCCCACTATGAATTTTTGGCAATGCCCTTCGGACTTACGAATGCTCCTTCTACCTTCCAAAGCTTGATGAATGATATTTTTTGGAGGTTTTTATGTAAATTTGTGTTGGTATTCTTTGATGATATTCTCATTTATAGCCCTACACTTGACATATATTTTCAGCACTTACGAATTATTCTAACGGTTCTTCGGAAAAATACCCTTTATGTTAAACAATCAAAGTGCAACTTCTTCTCAGCAAAAAGTGGGTACATTAGGCACATTATATCATAAGATGGAGTGGTGACAGACCCGACAAAGATTGAAGCAATGCAAGGATGGCTGAGACCTATAAACGTAAAATCGCTGCCTGATTTCAACTGAACCTTTGTGATTGAGGTCGATGCATCTAGAGTTAGAATCAGAGCGGTCCTAATGTAAGATGGTCGACCCCTTGCCTATACCAGTAAGGCTTTGTCTCCCTCTCATCATAAAATGTCCATGTACGACAAGGAGATGCTTGCGATTGTACACGCCGTCACAAAGTGGAGACCCTACTTGATCGGCCGACGCTTCCAAATCAAGACCGACCACCGAAGTCTCAAATATTTATTGGAGCAAAAACTATCATCCCCGGAGGGTAACTAAACTCCTTGATTTTGATTATAAAATTGTTTATCGAATGGGGAAAGAAAATGTTATTGCAGATGCACTATCTCGGCAACCGGAGTAAGCTGAAATTTCAGCCATCTCCCTACCTTTCACTGACTTCCTTAAGGACATTAGGGCAGAATGGAGGAAGGACCTAGAGACTGATAGAACCCCAGAAGGAGCTCTATAGGATTTTATCTTTCAGGGCGAACAACCCTTGGAACACTATACCGGGTTCCTCCCTCCTAGGGTCGGCCAACAAGGTTGAAAATAAAAGATGTCTTGCTTGATTTCAAAGAGGTGGAGGCTACAAGCTTATATAGGGCTCAAAACCCTAGCCCTAGGGGGTGCTTCCTAAGTGAATCCCCCCTTTTGCCCCTCCTATAGCCGCCCTGCCTAAATAAATTTGGGGCGACGGCCTAAGTGGCTGCACAAGCCATGCCCCTATGCTAGAAACCCTAGCCGACAAGCCCAGTAAAAGGGGCAGCGACTAGGAAGCCCTAAGGCCCCAAAATAAACCCTAGCCACGCTTCTTTATAGGATATAGGTGACTAGGTGGGGTTTTATTATAACCTCGTAGGGTTTTATTGATTGCTACTTGGTTAAGCAGGACCAACCCTGGCGGGGTCCTATCAAGCAGGACAAGGCTGAGATTCCATAAATTTAGGGAACCGAGTCTTCAGCTCCTCATATAACTCCCATGTGGCTCCCGTAGTAGGCATTTCCTACTTCTGCGATCCAGCATTAATAGGAGTAGCTGGACTGTGATGTGTCTCGATCTTGTGATCCCACGTGACCATCAGCTGAACTTGAGCCTCCTTATCAGCTTGAGTGTCAATTGGATTGATCTGGGCTGAGTTGTCCCTTTAAAACTTTCATTTGTTGTGGGATACCTGGAGGATTAGTTGTATTTTTTATTTGGTGCGTAGATCTGATCTTCAGGTTATAGTTCTAATGTGATCTCTAATTTTGTAAGGCCTAAAGAAATAGGGAGACCTCTTCCTTAAGGCTCGAGTTTTGGGCTAGAGGTGTAGGAGAACTCAATCTTCAATTTTTTATCTATTCTGAAGTTTGTCGGAGGTTGTTTCTTCTTTGCATGTGCTACCATGTGGTTAGTCTTTTGTAGTAGCCAATCTTTCTTTTGAAATAGTGACTACCCTCTGGTCTGGTTCAGGATGATGAGAGCCCATTCTGGCGTGAGCATGGATTGTAATTTTTCTGGGCTTACTTTTCTTTCGTGCCATGGACTTGTATCCAGCCAAATTTTAAGTTTGGTAGCAATTAGTATCCCCTTTAAAAACCTTATGTAGAGTATGGGGAAAGTCTCGGTGCGAATTAGGAGTCAATCATTCTATGTAAGGGTGACACTGATCCCAACTCTGGATGTGTCTGCTCCAATTATGAACATCTGGCCACGACTTGGTATGAGCGATATCGTGGTTTTGGTGGCTATAGTTCCACTTGGCCAAGGTGGGACATCTTTCTTCATAGTGAGAAAGATGATGTTTTGTTGAGACATGCAAATGATCCTTCTCTTATTTTGATTTTGCCACTGGAGGGGCTTAATTTTCTCATGGTCTTGGGTCGTAGATCGGAGGTCATCATCAAGGAAGACTTTGAGCATCATGGTCCACTCCTAGGGAAAGTCGTGTAAGTCACCTGAGATCTGGAAGTGCTACATCATCAACCATGGTGAGCTCGGTGAGATGTAACACTTCAGAAGTAACTTATCCATGGAGAAAAAGATGTAGGGATGTGTCATAGCGGGAAATCAGCACAGTCGATCAATCCGTGTCTCTGTTATCTCTTGGATGACCCTCTTAATTTCAATCTTTTGAGGTTGTGGGAAGCAATATGGCTGAGCATCAGCTGGTAGAAGTTTCAGCCAGTTCAGTATAGAGGGGTCGGGTAGCTTGATAGGAGGTACTCAGCTTGGTTTGGTGGAGGTGCCCAGAATTTTAGCAAGCTATGGGAGAGGGTTCTTATCTTCAATCTCCTTTGGCTTCATCTCCTAAAACTCTTGAATTTGAATTGAGAAGCCATTGGATTCTTCTTTTGTTACCCTCTCTAAGTGTTGTGTTGTGGTCGCTGGTTACAGGTGCCCTACAAGCCAATCACGTAAGTGATGGCACGTGTGACACGTTGTGTGATCTTTTTACTTATGATTAATATTGGTATATTCTCACATTATATTATTTGTTGTATATATATTGTGATGTCCTTAGTTCTGTGCAATGGGAATCGAATCATGATGAGATCACGATAATAAGATCGATTCACCTTTAAACATAGATCCTAAATAATCCCGGTCATAAGTTACTCAATAGGATGATAGAACCCCAAAATGAGCTCTATAGATTTTGACCCTTAAGGGGGATCAACCCTTGGAACACTACAGGGGTTCCTCCCTCCTAGATTCGGCACAAGGCTGAAATAAAATTGATAATTGCTTGATAATAAGAGGTGGAGGCTACATGCTTATATAGGGCACCAAACCCTAGTCCTAGGGAGTGCTTGCCTAACTAAAATTATCCTTTTGCCCCTTTTATAGCCTACCTGCCTTAGAGGGAACAGGTGGCAGCTAGGTTGGCTCTATAGCCGACCTAAGCAGGGGAAAATCATAGCCTACCAACCCAGTAAGGTGGGCGACGGCCATTAAGCCCTAAGGGCTAATCTAAACCCTAGCCATACTCCTTTATAAGATAGGAGTAGCTTTATTACAATCTAGTAGGGTTTTATTGACTACTTCTAGGGAGATTAGGACTCAATCCTACTAGAGTCCTATCAAACCCGCCCTCTTAAAATCAGCCTTGTCCTCAAGGCTAAAGTTCCATGAACTCAGGGAACTGGGTCTTTAGCTCCTTATCAGCTTGGGTGTCAGTTGGAAGAACTTGAGCTAAGTCATCGTCTTTAAATTTCCATTTAAGGTGAAATACTTGGAGGATCAATTGTAATTTTAATCTGGTGCACAGATCTGATCTCCAGGTTAGGGCCCCAATGTGATCCCCAATTTTGCAAGGCCCATAGAAATAAGGAGACCATTTTCTTGATGCTTGAATTTCGTGCTAGTGGAGCTGGAGATGAAGGGGGACTTGATCTTTCTCAGGAAACTTTCTTCTGCTCTGGCGTATGTCAGGGGAAAGTTTCTTCCTTGCATAGGCTGCCACGTGGTTGCTCTGTAATAGTAGTCATGCCTTCTTTTGGAGTGAGGGTTGTCCTCTAATAAAATCTCTAGTGGTGTGAGCCCGATCTGAGTCTGAGGTGGGTAGGAATGGTGATTTTTCAGGCTCATTTTTACTTCTTCGTGCTATTGACCATTTTGTATGAGGATAGTGCTGACCCCCACTCGGGATGTGTCTACTCTAATAATAAACACCTGGCCATGATTTGGTGTGGACGACATCGTGGTCGTGAGGGCTATAGTTCCACTCGGCCAAAGTGGTGCATTTTTCTTTATAATGAAAGGGATGATGTTCATGCTTCGTTGAGTCCTGCGAATGATCCTTCCCCTTTTCTGATTTTGCCACTGGAGAGGCTCAATTTTCTCGCGATCTTAGGTCGTAGATCGGAGGTCATCATCAAGGAATTTTTTAAGCATCATGGTCCGATCCTGGGGAAAGTCATGGAAGTCACCTGAGATCAGCAACCATGGTGAGTTCGATGAGATGTAACACTTTAGAAATAGCTTATCTCCGGAGAAAAGGATGTAGGGATGTGTCATAGCGAGAAATAAGCATGGCCGAACAATCTGTGTCTCTATCATCTCTTGGACGACCCTTTTATTTTTGACCTTCTGAGGTTGTAGAAAGCAATTTGGCCGAGCAACAACTGGTAGAAGTTTTGGCCTGTTCAGCATAGGGTGGTCGGACAGCTTCAGAGGAGGTAATCGGCTCAGTTTGGTGGAGACGCCCAAAATTTTAGCAAGCTGTGGGAGAGGGTTCTTATCTTCAATCTCATGAAACCCTTTAATTTGAATTGGGAAACCACTGGATTTTTCTTTTGGTATCCCCTCCAAGTGTTGTGTTGTGGTTGTAGTCACTGGGCTCCCTCGTAGAATCACCTGTTTTCCATTTCTGAAAACTTTCATGGTCAGCTTCGAAAAATTTTAAAAAATATCTCCAATCATGGACAACCAATCAATGTTAATCACTATATCAAAACCATCAAGAAGGAGGAGGAAAAAATCAGCAACTATGTCTTGCTCCTATAAGATCAGTTTTACCCGCAGGCACTTCTGGTTGCACTTCAGAATTTGGCCGTTAGCTACCTTGACTTCGAACCCATTGTAATCTTCTTTTTGGAGTATTAAGTGGGTAGCAACCTTATTGCTCATGAAGTTGTGTGTGCTCCCGGCGTCGATGAGGATGATGACGGACTGCTGCTCGAGAAACCCTTTGATCTTCAATGTTTGCAGGTTGGTGTAGCCGGCTAAGGTAGGGACTGTGCGGGTGGCTAGTTGTGGTGTATCTTTCTCCTTGGGCTTGAGAGTCGTATCTTCAAGTTTGGACTCTTCAGTGGGCGCAATCATCAGCGGTGTCTCCTTTTTACATTTGTGTTCTAGGCTCCATAGTTTATCACAACACCCACATAGGCCCTTTGTCGATCCATCATGAAGGTCTTCTCTTATTAATTTCTGTGGCTGAGGGGGTCGACTGATAATAGGAGGTGAAAGCTTTGGTGCCACTAGTCGGGGAGCAACTCTAGTCTTTCGAGCTTCATAGTTCAATCGCTCCTCTTGATGTCGTGCAAAGGAGATGGCTGCCTTAAGTGTGTATGGCTATCACACTTTAACTTCTTCCTGAATCTCCGACTTCAAGCCCTCAATAAAAGTCCTTAATATCTATTTTTTAGACCAATCATAAGTTTGATTAGATAACCTTTCAAACCTGGTTTGGTACTCTTGGATGGTGGAGGTTTGACGGATCATCGCTAGTTCTTCGCTAAGGTTCTTTTTACAATCCAAATTTGCATCACATTGTGATCTTATTGGGCTCGGTGATCGGCCCAATCTAAACTCCTCAAAGAGAGCACGTAATTTAACATCCATATGCATCTCAAGAGCCTCCAATTTGGCTTCGAATAAGCCTACCGATGTCATGACGTAAGGATCTCCAACCTATCAAATCAAACCGATTAAAGAGTGTAGCTGCAATCTTCAAGCTAAAGGCAACAATGACAGCGCTGTCAGGGCTGCGATGGTGAAGTCTCCAAGTGGAGGATGGCAGCCAATAATAGCAGCAACGGTGGAGGAAGAAAATGGCAGTAGTAACGTCGGTTGCGGTCCTTCGGTGATGCTACAATGTTAACGCTGCAATGTCATCGAGGTTATAATTTTTTAGATGGCTGATATTTATCGAAAGATGGCAGCCAAGAGATCTGAGTTGGAAGGCAATAGCGATGGTGGAGGAAGAAGAGGGCAACAGCAACGTCGACTGCGGCTGCGTTGCGACTTCGTGGCTACAGGTGGCATCGGTTGCAGCAAGGGTGCGACTACAATAGGAGGAAGATGGGGCAGCGATGTACACGACTATTGCAGAGGAGGGCAGCAGCGGTATGGAGTGAGAGATGGGTGCTATTGTGTTTAATTTGTTACTAGCTGCGATCAAGATAGTTGGCAGCGAATGATTGTTGTGGGCTGCGATATAAACAGCGAATGAATAATTCAAAATATGGTTGCTAGTAGCTTCTTATCGCAAGGATCGCTGTTGGCTGCAATCAAGGAGGATGGCAGCAAGAGGTCACTGTTAGTAGCATTGGGCAGTAAAAGATGCGTGATGTGGTTGAAGGGACAAGGGAGATTGGGTGGCTGAAAAGTTGGTGGACCGAAGGCTTCGGTTTTTGGGTACGATTTGTGACTGTTTTGGGTACGATTTGGGGCTATGGTTTTGTGGAGTTTAGGCTGTGAATTGATGTGGTTTTAGGACTATGATAGCAGCAGATGAAGGTTAAGAAAATAGATTTTAGATTTAGGATAGATGGCAGCAAAGGTAGGTGTCTCGGTAAGGAAAGTTGGCTAAAAAGGTAAGTGGATCGATAAGGAAGTAGGCTGATTTGGGGGGCTGTTTGGATTTAATTTAGGGTAAAATTTTGAAGGGTTTTTGGTGAGGATGGTAGGGTTTGGAGATGAAGAAAAAAGAGTCCAAAATCCCACAAAAAATAGCACTCAAATATGATAGAATTTAGTGAAAAGAAGTACTGTGATGTGCTATCCTGCTGAACCAATTTTTACGTCGGAGAAACGATGACTTCTCAACGTAAATTCTAGAGGAAAGTTTAAGAAAATTATGTAGAAATCCTTGGTTTAGATTTTTTCAATACCAGTAGAAACTTTAACAAAATTTTGGCAGCATAACAGTAGGGAAATATGACAAAAGATGCAAGGCAGATTCCTTCGTCATAAAATTTTAGAACTACGTGATGGTGAAAGATCGTACAAGAAAATTGGTTCCAGAAGGAATTTTTTTAAGAAATCAAACCCAGATGAAAGCTAAGTTGATCCTTGGGATTGTGTAAAAATTTCAGCCAAAAAGGATGAACAAAAGTTTAGTTTCAAGAGGCCAATAGACAAAAGACAGATTCTCCATCGTAACATTTCAGCACTGCATGATAAAGAATCGCAGCACTATAAGTCCAAATCCAGAAGGATTTGTTTTATGCGATTGGTCTTAGATGAAAGCTAAGATGATATATGAAATTGTACAAAAGTTTCAGCCAAAAAGGATGATTAAAAGTTCAGTTTCAAGAAGCAACAATCGGCTGAAAATTTCTACAGCGTTTCGCCTTTGCAACAATGATAACGTTTGCGACGAACGAAATTTGCAGTGGATAAAATTTGGGAAAACTATTCAACATGTAAAGTAAGGAATCTTGCAGTATTGAAGAGGCATGGATGATAAAAAAAATATCAGATTTTTAGGTCAAACGAAGGGGGCAGAGGTAGATTGATTTGATTTGCGGTTGGGGTGGAAGGTGGAGGCGCGTGTCGCAGCAATTGTGGGAATTGCTTGGGAAGATGGAGGCAGCTGAGATGCCTACAGGGGCAGCAAGATCGCTACTATGATACCAGATGATAGAACCCCAAAAGGAGCTCTATAGATTTTGACCCTTAAGGGGGATCAACCATTGGAATGCTATAGGGGTTCCTCCCTCCTAGATTCGGCACAAGGCTGAAATAAAATTGATAATTGCTTGATAATAAGAGGTGGAGGCTACATGCTTATATAGGGCACTAAACCCTAGCCCTAAGGATTGCTTGCCTAACTAAAATTATCCTTTTACCCCTTTTATAGCCTACCTACCTTAGAGGGAACAGGTGGCGGCTAGGTTGGCTCTATAGCCGACCTAAGTAGGGGGAAATCGTAGCCTACCAACCCAGTAAGGGGGGCGACGACCATTAAGCCCTAAGGGCTAATCTAAACCATAACCATACTCCTTTATAAGATAGGAGTAGTTTTATTACAATCTAGTAGGGTTTTATTGACTACTTCTAGGGAGATTAGGACTCAACCCTACAGGAGTCCTATCAGAGAGACATTGAGATAACCGCATAAACCGGTGTAC
Source organism: Ensete ventricosum (assembly GCA_029747655.1). NCBI lineage: Eukaryota > Viridiplantae > Streptophyta > Magnoliopsida > Zingiberales > Musaceae > Ensete > Ensete ventricosum. Next base: position 32,102,536 of record JAQQAF010000004.1, on the reverse strand, counting down.
TATATACCCGTCCATATGATGGAGGCGGCTGGTCTCATAGCCACTTATGTGGAGACACTAAGGATATAGTATAGGAGCTCATTAGAGAATGAGTTCACTGTTTGATCCGCTTTTGGAATGTTGTATGGTTAATGATACCTAATGTCAAACAGCAATTTCATAGTCCCAGTTATATATCTGGTCCTTAGACTTGAGACACCAAGGATGCCTTGTATGAGTACTTTTTTTTACGCTAGACTTACAGATTTGGAAAGTTCCAGATCTAGTAAGCTAGTTATCGGGATTGGTAGCCAACCTTACGAAGGCAATTGAGTGTCAATAGAGGATCATCCACTCTCGGTACCACGAGAGGAATATCCTATATGTGCTTGCTCAAACAAATCCCTGGCCAGGGTCATTCGGATTGAGAGAGAAGGAGTTCTATGGTAGAATCCGAATAGAGCAAGACAAACTAATTACGTATGTGACTTGATAGTACCATGTCCAATATACGGTCTCTGGGATATTATTTGGATGAGGGATTATAGATACATGGTAACTGTGGACAAACAGGTCCGATGGATTTGATCCCCCCTGTACCATCTGGGGACTATGGCGTAGTGGCCTAGTACGTCCATAGTCGATGAGTCGAGTGAATTATTATGTGGATAATAATTTACTATATTAGAAAGAGTTATGATGGGAGTGACTCACGGCCAGCTCGGTATCGGGCCTAGAGGGTTACACACATATGGTGGATGCTTCAGCGAATAGAGGATTGGATGAAGATCCAATTAGCCCCTATTCTCATTAGATGAGACCCTATGTTGATGGGCTCCTTGATTAAGGCCAATTATAAGCCAAAGGAGATTATTGGATAGAGATCCAATAATGCAAGGTTAGTGGGTTATTGGATGGAGATCCAATACCCACTAAGGCAGGAGCCCTAGGGTTTTTTTTTGTAGCTCTTTATAAATAGGAGGGGAGACTCATGGTTGATAGGTTGTAGCTTTAACCACCACCTCCTATTCTCCTCCCTCCCTCTGAGCAAGAGTTGCAAGATCAGATTGGATGAGTTTCGCTACCGAGATCTATCGTGTGGATACTGCTAGAGATGAGGACGCTTGACCTCCTTCATCTTCTCCATCTGGATCTGGAATACAGGGATATGTGATCTCCCTAGGTAAAATCAATCTCTCACACATCGCAGGGTTTTCAGTTGCATGACGATTTGATCTACGTGGGAAACTAATTTTTGTTTTGATTTCCACTGCGCATGTGATGCACCCGCTGAGGTTTCTCAATAGTGGTAGTAGAGCCAAGTTTTCGTACGAAAAATTGGTTTTAAACTGCATGTGATGAGATTAAATCACATAGAACTGTTCTACGCGCTTGTTGCAACGATTGACAGTGAAAGTAGGCGCTGCCTGCAGCGGAGGGGCGGCCACATGCATGTTGTCTGCATGCAGAGGTGGCTGGCCACGGCCAGGCCCCCTGCAATGGGTCGCCACCCTGGGGCACGGTGACTGCGGCCAGCCTGCAAGGGGTTGCCGCCCGCGGCCAGCCCTATCGCCAGCAGGGGCAACGATGCCGATCGCAGGGGTGGCCGCCCCATGGCAAAGCGAGGGCGGCGCAGTGAGGGTGAAGGAGGGCTAGGGCATCTTTTTGAAAAAAGATGGTTATGCCCCTTAGAATTTAAGAAATTTTAGTTCTATCCCCTTTATACATAATTCCTCAAATGCCCTCAACATTTCTGGAAATTTTGAGGACTGTCCTCTTATCCAAAATACCAAAAATACCCTCAATAATTCTAGAAATTCCGAGGACTGTCCTCATGTATAGAATTCTGAAAATACCCTTGATAATTTTAGAAATTTTGAGGACTATCTTCTCATCCAGAATTATGAAAATGCCCTTGACAATTCGGGAAATTTCGAGCATGTCCTGATTTTCAGAAAAATAATTAATTAAATAGTTTGATTAATTATTATATATATAGTAATCCTACATATGATGTGATGTACATGTGATGTATGATGTGGATGGATGATCATAAGCCATGTGTTGTGATGTGTGTAATTATGATTATTATTATTATTGGGGCCTGCGAGGCTATATTTTTTCTCGTTTATTGTTGGGCCTGCTTGCTTGTGATTATTTGTAATTACATGAAGAGGCGTAGCGAGAGCGTGGAGGTTATAGCGGGACCCACGATGCCGTGGCAGGAGATCACGACGCATGGTGATGCAATGATCCGACGGAATCAATGATGATGAGATCAACAATCACAGGGCATAGAGATGCGCCAATGCACACATAGATACTATTGTGAGTGATTAGGCCCATTGGTTCGGGCTTAATCATATTATGTGACAGCTCATGATTATCTGGTGTGGCTTGCATATGTGATGTGTTATACACCTACTAGATATATGTATATATATATTTGCATGCGATGCAGATATATATTAAATATGTATGTGTGTGACACGGCATATTAGGAGACCGATACGAAACAAAAACCCCTCCTATGATAATATTAAGTTAGTAAGCGTGAGGCAAGAAGATTGACCCACATGGCCTTCCATCGTTATAAGAAGAAATTAAATCACGACATAGGTTGAGTTGGTCGAGTCCCTCGAGGCTCACCTATCTATGTGATCGAGTTCTTGCCTACAACATAGAGATGTCACCGGTGACCTGAGGACATGGTATGCTTGGTCGAGTCCCTCGAGAGCATATCATCAAATCAGACTCATCTTGTAACGATGGTGATGACTTAACTAAATATCATGGTTGGTCGAGTCCCTCGAGACCATGATGATTCGGAGGCCAAACGTGATGGAAATCATAAGGAGTTGTGATTGGCAAGAGTTGCCTACCTTTTGGGCTTAGTGTAATTGGTCGAGTCCCTCGAGGTTGCACTAAGATGCCAATTGGCTCCCGATCCCCACTAGGAGTCTGCCGGAGACTTCCATCTCATGTGTCGAGGGTGTCGCGTGATTTGTTAAGAAAATAGTGGGAGTACATTAAGATAGAAGTTCATATCTTAATTAGTATTTTCTATAAAATCTACATGTTATTTATTTTTACTATATCTTATTTTGTCAGAAACATGTCGCTCACAAATCCCCTATGTGGCATACTTGATGCCAACCGCCTCACTGGTCCAAACAATACAGATTGGCTCTGTAATTTGAGAATTGTTCTCACGACGGACAAAATCACATATGTCCTTGATACAATTCTACCCACGTCGGAAGAAGGGGCAAGCGAGGATGAGATCGCTCGTTATGTGAGTATATAGATGATTCCATATTGTCAAAATGTTACATGTTGGCCTCCATGACTCCTGAGTTACAAAGGCAACATGAGAGCTTGGATGTCGATTCTATCCTTCTTCATCTCCACCAGCTGTTTGAGAAATAGGGAAGAACTCAAAGATATGAGATATCTAAGAAACTCTTCCAAACCAGGATGACAGAAGGGACATCGGTTGAGAACCATGTCCTGAAGATGATAGAGTGGATCGAGAAACTCATAGGTCTAGGAATAGTCCTAGAGGATAACTTGTGCATTAATCTTATACTTCAGTCCCTACCAGATTTCTTTTCTCACTTCATCATGAATTTTAATATGAGCAAGTTTGAGGTGACACTCCTTGAGCTCCTTATTATGTTAAGGGAAGCTGAGAGTGCCATCAAGAAGAAGAAGCCAGTTTTCTATATTGGTGAGACCAAAAAGAAAAGCAAGGCCAACAAGACCCTTAAGAAGGGCAAGGGAAAAGAAAGACCAGGTAAGATAAAGGCTGTCAAGAAATACCCAGGAAAGGACAAAGGACAATGCTTCTACAGTGGCCAAGACGGACATTGGAAGAGGAACTACAAGGACTACCTTGCAGAGAATGTGAGACAGAAGCTTGGAGAAGCTTCAGGTATATTCATAATCAGTCTTCACTTGTCAGATTTTCATGATAACACATGGGTATTGGATACCGGGAGTATTTATCATATCTGCAATTCGTTGCAGGTTCTGGCAAGACCTAGGAAATTGGCTAGAGGCGAGATAGACCTCAAGATGGGCAATGGAGCAAGAGTTGCTATTGGAGAGGTCACCCTACATCTGTCTGGTGGAGCTATTATTGCATTAGATGCATGCTATTTTGTTCTCTCTATTATCAAAAATATTATTTCTATCTCTTGTTTGACAATTAGTGGATATAAATTAGTTTTTTAGAATAATAGTTGTTCAAAAATTATGGATGATGAGATCATTACTAGAGGGACCCTTATAAATGATTTATATGTGTTAGACACTTCTTCACATATTATGAATATAAATATGTCTAAGAGGAAAAGAGATGAGGTGAATAATGCATACCTATGACATTGTAGGCTAGGTCATATATATGAGGTAAGGATTCAAAAGTTGCTGAAAGATGGATACTTAGATCCATTTGACTATGAGACATATGCAACTTGTGAACTTTGTCTTCGTGGGAAGATGACCAACTCTTCTTTTAGTGGAACTGGAGAGAGAGCCACCGAGTTATTGGAACTCATACATAGTTATGTATGTGGTCCCATGTCGACTCAAGCTATAGGTGGTTTCTCATACTTCATTACATTCACTGATGATTTCTCTAGGTATGGACACATGTACTTAATGAAGTACAAATCTAAAGCCTTTGAGAAATTCAGGGAATATAAGAATGAGGTAGAGAACTAAATTGGAAAGAGTATTAAGACTCTTCGATCAGATCAAAGAGGAGAGTACTTGAGTATGGAGTTCACCCATTTCCTCAGGGACAATGAGATTCTATCCCAGTGGACACCTCCTTATACACCTCAGCTCAATGGTGTATCAGAAAGGAGGAATCGCACGTTGTTAGACATGGTGCAGTCCATGATGAGTTTTGCTGACCTACCCGTTTCATTTTGGTGGTACGCCCTAGAGATTGCAGCTTACCTTCTGAACAGAGTTCCATCAAAGTCGGTAGTGTCTACACCATATGAGATATAGAAAGGAAAGAAGCCTGATCTTAAGAATGTTAAGATTTGGGGCTGTCATGCCCACATTAGAAGACACAACCCCGATAAATTAGAATCAAGGACAGAATTGTGCACATTCGTGGGATACCCAAAGGAAACTTATGGGTATTATTTCTATCATCCCGAGGACCGAAAGGTCTTTGTTGCCAAGAGAGCTGTGTTCCTTGAGAAGGAATACATTCTTGATGGAAACAATGGGAGTGAGATAGAATTGAGCGAGGTTGGAGAACCTAGCTCAAGCATCATTCCAAAGCCCGAGTCTGTTCTGGTACCTAACACACAAGTTCCAACTTTACGTAGGTCTAATAGAGTATCTCACCCTCCTGAAAGATATGTGGGGCATATCAGTGGAGATGACTCTTAGGATGTTGATCCTCAGACCTAAGAGGAGGCTATTATGAGTATAGACTCCGGGAAGTGGCAAAAAGCCATGAATTCTGAGATGGATTCCATGTACTCTAACAAGGTTTGGAACCTTGTGGATGCACCTGAGGGTATTGTACCCATCGGCTGCATATGGATCCTCAAGAAGAAGATTGGAGTAGATAGAAAGGTAGAGACCTATAAAGCAAGGCCGGTAGCTAAAGGATATCGTCAAAGACAAGGAGTTCACTATGACAAAACATTCTCACTTGTAGTCATGCTTAAGTCCATTAGAATTATTTTGATCATTGCAGCACACTATGACTATGAGATCTGACAGATGGATGTCAAAACGATATTCCTTAATGGCAACCTCGACGAAGATGTGTATATGATAAAACCAGAGGGATTTGTATCCAAAGAGAGTCCAGATAAAGTGTGCATGTTGCTTAGATCCATTTATGGATTGAAGCAAGCTTCCCGAAGTTGGAACATAAGATTTGATGAGGTGATCAGATCTTATGACTTCGTTAAGAACGAAGATGAGCATTATGTGTACAAGAAGGTAAGTGGAAGCGCTATCACCTTCTTGGTACTATATGTGGATGACATCCTAATCATTGGGAATGATGTAGGAATGCTCTCCACAATAAAGGCTTGGCTATCTAGAAACTTCTCCATGAAAGACTTAGGGGAAGTATCCTATATTTTGGGGATCCAGATCTATAGAGATAGATCCAAAAAGATGCTAGGCTTGTTTGTCCCAGTCTAGATACATAGACTCCATTGTCAAAAGGTTTGGCATGAAAAATTCCAAGAGAGGTCTCATACCGATGAGACATGAAATATTACTTTCTATAAGTATGTCCCCAAAGACTCCTGAAGAAAGGGCATACATGAATAAGATATCTTATGCCTCTGTGATAGGGTCTATCATGTATGCGATGCTTTATACTAGGCCTGATATAGTACATGCTCTGAGTGTCACGAGCAGGTATCAGGCAGAATACATTGTTGTAGTAAAAGCAACAAGACGAAGGGGTGTGGATGAAGAAGTTCATTAAGGATTTGGGAGTCATACCAAGCAACGTGGAGCTGACTCTCATATATTTTGACAGCGACAGGGCGATAACTCTAACAAAGGAACTCAGGTCTCAACAAAATTATTCTGATGAGGTCCAATCTGATTAGAGCGATCATGACCTAAAAAGATATAGCAATGGAAATAATTCAATCCGAAGATAACATTGTAGATCCACTAACGAAGCCACTAGCTCAGATTATATTTCAGCGTCACAAGGGTCTGATGGGGATTAGACACATAGGTTATTGGCTTTTGGTCAAGTGTGAGATTGCTGGTTACAGGTGCCCTGTAAGCCAATCACGTGAGTGATGGCACGTGTGACACACTGTGTGATCTTTTTACTTATGATTAATATTGGCATATTCTCACATCATATTATTTGTTACATATATATTGTGATGTCCTTGGTTCTGTGTAATGGGAATCGGATCGTGATGAGATCACGATAATGAGATTGATTCACCTTTAAACACAGATCCTAAATAATCCCGGTCATAGGTTACTCAAGAGGGACATTGAGATAACCGGATAGGTCGATGTACTATATACCCATCCATATGATGGAGGCGGCTGGTCTCATAGCCACTTGTATGGAGAAACTAAGGATATAGTACAGGTGCTCATTAGAGAATGAGTTCACTAATTGATCCGCTTATAGAATGTTGTATGGTTAATGATACCTAATGTCAGACAGCGATTCCATAGTCCCAGTTGTATATCTGGTACTTAGACTTGAGACATCAATGATGCCTTGTATGAGTACTCCTTTCTTTGACGCCAGACTTACGGGTTTGAAAAGTTTCAAATCTGGTACAACTGGTTATCGGGATTGGTAGCCAACCTTACGAAGGTAATTGAGTGTCAATAGAGGATCATCCACTCTCGATATCACCAGAGGAATATCTCATATGTGCTTGCTCAAACAAATCCCTAGACAAGGTCATTCGGATTGAGAGATGAGTTCTCCGGTAGAATCCGAATAGAGCAAGACAAACTGATTCTGTTTGTGACCTGACAGTATCATGTCCAATATACGATCTCTGGGATATTATTTGGATCAGGGATTATAGATACATTGTAACTGTGGACAAACAAGTCCGATGGATTTGATCCCCCCTGTATCGTCTGGGACTATGGTGTAGTGGCCTAGTACGTCCAAAGTCGATAAATCGAGTGAATTATTATGAGGATAATAATTCACTATATCAGAAGGAGTTCTGATGGGAGTGACTCACGGCCAGCACGGTATCGGGCCTAGAGGGTCACATACATATGGTGGATGCTTCAGCGAATAGAGGATTGGATAAAGATCCAATTAGCCCCTATTCTCATTGGATGAGACCCTATATTGATGGGCTCCTTAATTAAGGCCAAACTATAGGCCTAAGGAGATTATTGGATAGAGATCCAACAATGCAAGGTTAGTGGGTTATTGGATGGAGATCCAATACCCACCAAGGAAGGAGCCCTAGGGTTTTGGTGGCTCTCTATAAATAGGAGGGGAGACTCATGGTTGACATGCTGCAGCTTTAGCCACCACCTCCTATTCTCCTCCCGTCCTCTGAGCAAGAGTTGCAAGATCAGATTAGAGGAGTTTCGCTGCAGAGATCTATTGTATGGATACCGCTAGAGAGGAGGGCGCTTGACCTCCTTCATCTTCTCCATCCGGATCCGGAATATAGGGATATATGATCTCCCTAGGTAAAATCAATCTCTCACACATCGTGGTTTTTTTTATTTTTATGATTTTTCTCGTGACCCCAATCTTTTGCACGACGATTTGATCTGCGTGGGAAACTGATTTTTATTTTGATTTTGATTTCCACTGCGCATGTGATGCACCCACTGAGGTTTCCCAATAAATAGGAGGGGAGACTCATGGTTGATAGGCTGCAGCTTTAGCCACCACCTCCTATTTTCCTCCCTCCCTCTGAGCAAAAGTTGCAAGATTAGATTGGAGGAGTTTCAGTGCAGAGATCCATAGTGTGGATACCGCTAGAGAGGAGGACACTTGACCTCCTTCATCTTCTCTATCCGGATCTGGAATACAGGGATATACGATCTCCTTCGGTAGAATCAATCTCTCACACATCGTGGTTTTTTCGATTTTTGTGATTTTTCTCGTGACCCCAATCTTTTGCACGACGATTTGATCTGCATGGAAAACCAGTTTTTGTTTTGATTTCTGCTACGCATGTGATGCACCCGCTGAGATTTCCCAACATTGTGATCGTAGTCGTTTGGCTCACTCGTAGAACCACCTGTTTTCCTTTGCTGAAAAATTTCATTGTTAGCTTCAAAAAATTTCAGAAAATATCTTCAATCATGGACAACCAATCAATGCCGAGCACTATATCAAAATCATTGAGAGGGAGGAGGAAAAAATCAGCAACTATGTCTTGTCCATGTAGAATCAGTTTCACCCGCGGGCACTTCTGGTTGCACTTCAAGATTTGGTCGTTAGTTACCTTGACTTTGAACCCTCTGTAATCTTTTTACTGGAGCATCAAATGGGTTGCAACCTTGCTACTCATAAAGTTGTGTGTGCTCCTGGTGTTGATGAGGATGATGATGGGATACTACTTAAGAAACCTTCCGATCTTTATGTTTATGTAGCCAGCTAAGGTGGCCGGTTGTGGTGTGTCCTTCTCCTTGGATTCGAGAGCCTTATCTTCAAGTTCGGGATCTTCAGTGGGTGCAATCATCAGAGGTCTCTCCTTTTTACAATGGTATTCTAGGCTCCATAGTTTATCACAACACCCACATAGGCCCTTTGTCAATTCATCATGAAGCTCTTCTCTTGTTAATTTCCTCGATTGAGGGGGTTGGCTGATAGTAGGAGGGATTAAAAGATTTAGTGCTACTGGTCGGGGAGCGTCCATAGTCCTCCAGGCTTCATGGTTCAATCACTCCTCTTGACGTCGCGTGAAGGTGATGGCTGTCGTAGTGTGTGTTAGGAAACCTCAGTGGGTGCATCACATGCGCAATAGAAATCAAAACAAAAACCGATTTCCCACGCAGATCAAATCATCATGCAAAAGATTGGGGTCACGAGCAAAACCGTAAAAGCTAAAAAAATCGTGATGTGTGAGAGATTGATTTTACCTAGGGAGATCGTATATCCTTGTATTCTAGATCCGGATGGAGAAGATGAAGGAGGTCAAGTGTCCTCCTCTCTAGCGGTATCCACACGATGGATCTCTACAACAAAACTCCTCCAATATGATCTTACAACTCTTGCTCAGAGGGAGGAAGGAGAATAGGAGGTGGTGGCTAAAGCTGCAACCTATCAACCATGAGTCTCCCCTCATATTTATAGAGAGCCACAAAAAAAAACCCCTAGGGCTCCTGCCTTAGTGGGTATTGGATCTCCATCCAATAACCCACTAACCTTGCATTATTGGATCTTTATCCAATAATCTCCTTAGGCCTCTAATTGGGCCTTAAGCAAGGAGTCCATCAGCATAGGGTCTCATCTAATGAGAATCAGCGCTAATTGGATCTTCATCCAATCCTCTATTCGCTGAAGCATCTACCATATGTGTGTGACCCTCTAGGCCCGATACTGAGCTGGTTGTGTGTCACTCCTATCAGAACTCCTTCTGATATAGTAAATTATTATCCTCATAATAATTCACTCGACTCATCGACTATGGACGTACTAGGCCACTACGCAATAGTCCCCAGACGGTACAGGGGGGATCAAATCCATCGGACTTGTCTGTCCATAGTTACCATGTATCTATAGTCCCTCATCCAAATAATATCCCAGAGACTGTATATTGGACATGGTACTGTCAGGTCATATATGGAATCAATTTATCTTGCTCTATTCAGATTCTACCAGAGAACTCCTTCTCTCTCAATCTGAATGTCCCTGGCTAGGGATTTATCTGAGCAAGCACATATTGGATATTCCTCTCGTGATACCAAGAGTGGATGATCCTCTATTGACACTCAATTGCCTTCGTAAGGTTGGCTACCAATCCCGATAACTAGCTGTACCAAATCTGAAACTTTCCAAACCTGTAAGTCTGGCGTCAAAGAAAGGAGTACTCATACAAGGCATCCTTGGTGTCTCAAGTCTAAGGACCAAATATACAACTGGGACTATGAAATTGCTGTCTAAAATTAGGTATCATTAACCATACAGCATTCCATAAGCGGATCAATCAGTGAACTCATTCTCTAATGAGCACATGTACTATATCCTTAGTGTCTCCACACAAGTGGCTATGAGACCAGCCACCTCCATCATATGGATGGATATATAGTACACTGATAAGACCCCAGAAGGAGCCCTATAGATTTTGATCCTTGAGGGGGATCAACCCTTGGAACGCTATAGGGGTTCCTCCCTCCTAGGCTCAGCACAAAGGCTAAATTGAAGATGATAATTGCTTGCTTTCAAAGAGGGGAACGACTACATCTTAAATAGGGATCAAAGTCCTAGCCCAAGGGGATACTTATCTAGGTGAAATTACTCTTTTGCCCCTCCTATAGTCATCCTACCTTAATAGGAACAAGGGCGGCTAGGTTGGCTCTATAGCCGACCTAAGCAGGGGGAAACCCTGGCCGACTTGCCCAGTAAGGAGGGCGGCGACTTCTAAGCCCTAAGGGCTAATATAAACTCTAGTCATACTCCTTAATAAGATAGGAGTGACTTTATTACAATCTAGCAGGGTTTTATTGACTACTTCTAGGGAGATTAGGACTCAACCCTGCTGGAGTCCTATCAAACCCCTCTTAAAATCAGCCTTGTCCTCAAGGCTGAAGTTCCATGAACTCAGGGAACCGGGTCTTCAGCTCCTCATCAGCTTGGGTGTCAGTTGGAAGAACTTGAGCTGAGTCGTCGTCTTTAAATTTCCATTTGAGGTGGGATACTTGGAGGATCAACTGTAATTTTGATCTGATGCACGGATCTGATCTCCAGGTTGGGGCCCCAATATGATCCCCAATTTTGCAAGGCATAAGAAATAAGGAGACCAATTTCTTGATGCTTGAATTTCATGCTGGTAGAGTTGGAAATGTAGGGGGACTTGATCTTTCTCAAGAAATTTTCTTCTGCTTTGGTGTTTGTCAGGGGGAAGTTTTTTCCTTGTATAGGTTGCCACATGATTAGTCTTTAGTGATAGTCAATCTTTCTTCTAGAATGGTGACTACCCTCTGGTTTGGTTCAGGATGATGAAAGCCTAATCTGGCGTGAGCTTGGATTGTAATTCTTCTAGTTTAACTCCTCTTTCGTGCCATGGACCTGTATCTAACCATATTTTAAATTTGGTAGTAATTATTATCTCTTGTAAAAATCTCATATGAAGTGTAGGGGAAGCCTCGGTGTAAATTAGGAGTCGACTATCTTGCATAAGAATAGCCCAAATTCTCACTCCTGACGCATCAGCCTCAAGGACCAAAGTGCAGAAATCGGGCAGCGGTAGGATCAACGTCATCGTCATGGCTGCCTTGAGTCGCTCAAAGACTGCAGAGGCTTTATCCGACCATAAGAAGGAGTCTATCTTTAATAAGGACATGAATGGGGCACTGATCTTGTTATAATCTTTCACAAAATTTTGGTAGTAACCCGTGAGTCCAAGAAAATCGCATAATGATTGTACGTTTGTAGGTCTCGACCATCCTTGCATTGCCTCGATCTTCGTCGAGTCTACCGCCACTCCGTCCTCTGATATAATATGCCCAAGATACTCCATTTTACGCTTTAAGAAACTGCACTTTGACTGTTTCACATAAAGAGTATTCTCCCGGAGAATTATTAGAACAATTCATAAGTGATGAAAATGTATATCAAGCGTAGGGCTATAAATGAGGATATCATCAAAGAACACTAATACGAATGTCGTCGAGTCTACCGCCACTCCATCCTCTGATATAATATGCCCAAGATACTCCATTTTACGCTGTAAGAAACTGCACTTTGACTGTTTCACATAAAGAGTATTCTCCCGGAGAATTATTAGAACAGTTCATAAGTGCTGAAAATGTATATCAAGCATAGGGCTATAAATGAGGATATCATCAAAGAACACTAATACGAACTTGCGTAGAAAACTCCGGAAGATGTCATTCATCAGGCTTTGAAAAGTAGGAGCGTTCATAAGTCCAAAAGGAATTACCAGAAACTCGTAGTGGCCGTTATGCATGCGGAATGCAGTTTTCGAAATGTCTTCAATGCATACTCGAATCTCGTGATAACCGAAATGGAGATCCAGTTTAGGTAAGACTCGGACTCCTTTTAATTCATCCAAGAGCTCATCTATGATAGTTATAGGATATTTGTCCTTGACGGTGATAGCGTTCAAGGCCCGATAATCAATGCACATCTACCATGTACCGTCCTTCTTACGCACTAGCAACATCGGTGAAGAATAAGGGCTGCAACTCGGTCAAATTACCCCGGTGTCCAGCATCTCTTTGACGCTGTTCTCGATCTCATCCTTCTGCAAGTGAGGGTAGTGATATGGATGCAAGTTTGCTGGAGGTTTGCCCGACAGAATAGGAATACAATGGTCATGCTGCCGGTTTGGGGGCAGCCCGCGCGGCTCCGTGAAAACGTCCACGAATTCATCTAGCAAGAGGGCAAGCTTAGGATCTGAAAATTGTATATTCTCCCCTTAGATGGCTGCTGGATATGCATCAAAAATCCTCCATTCACTTTGTGCAAAACTTTCTTCATTTGTTGCGACGAAACGATGGAAATTTGACGCCCACGCTTGCCTCGTAGCGTGACCTGTCTCCCTTGGCAATAAAATTTTATGATTAATTTAGAAAAATTCTAGGAGATATCATCTAGTGTTGTGAGCCATTTGATCCTGAGTATGGCTTCATAATCATCGATGGGTAGGAGGAAGAAATCAGCTGCCACTTATTGGTCTTGGAGGAGTAGTTTCATCCGCGGGCAACGTCGGTCGCAATTAAAGATTCGGTCGTCGGTGACCTTTACATCAAACTTGTTGCAACCTTTGATTTGAAGCGCCAAATGTGTAGCAACCTTACTATTAAGGAATTTATTGGTGCTGCCTATGTCGATGAGAATCGTGATGGGTTGTTGTTTTAGAAGTCCTCCAACTTTCATCATCTACGGGTTGGAATAGCCGGCCAATGCATGCACTGCGTAGTTGGCCGGTGGGGACTCTTCCTCCATGGCTTCTTCTTTAGGTTTAAGGGATTTTTCAGATGTTTCATTATCCTCATCCTCCACTGGTTCAATCATGAGGAGCCGGCCCTTTTTGTAGTGATGTTCGCGGCTCCACGATTCGTTGCAATGCCAACATAACTCCTTGGTCAATCGTTCGCGAAGCTCGTCTCTTGTCAACTTTTTTGGTGTAGGGGCTTGGATGGTAGTAGAGGGGGCAGTAGGTCTCGGCATGGCTGGTCGGGGAGCAACCCTTGTCCTTCGTATCTCGTGGTTCAATTGTTCTTCTTGGATACGCGCAAAGGAAATCGCCGCCATAAGAGTGTACGGTTGTCGCGCCTTTACTTCTCCTCGGATATCCGGCTTTAGGCCCTCGATAAAAGTACCTAAAAGTTATTTCTCAGACCAATTCTCAGTTTGGTTAGATAAACGCTCAAACCTTGTTGGGTATTCTTGTATTGTAGAGGTTTGACGAATCTTTGCTAATTGTCTGTCGATGTTGTTGAAATTGGTTGGTCTGAAGCGGTCTAGTAGTCCTTCCTTGAATCGTTACCAAGAGAGTCCTCCATGGGTGTGCTTAAACCAATTAAACCATTGAATAGCATCTCCCTCGAGGTGTATGGCAGCGATCTCCACCCGTGTTGCATCGGTGGTTCGATAGAATTGAAAATAATACTCCACGTGCGAGATCCATCCGATTGGGTCTCCTTCTTCCCATCTTGGGAAGTCAATCCTCATGCATGGATTGTTAGGATCAGAGGTGATGTGTCTATGCTCTTGAGGATAGTCTCACTGATCTGAAGTCTCTCCATGGTGTGACTTCCTCGGGCTTGATGGTCGGCCTATGCTGAATTCGACGAATAAGGATCGCATCTTCTCTTCCACGCGGTTTTCAAAGGCTTCAAGCTTTGCATCGATAGCCTCCTCCGATGCCATAGTATACGCCTTAAGATCTGTAATATTGAGATCTTTTTTCTGTTGTTGGGTTAGTGGCATGGGAATTTTGGAGAAGGGGGTGGCCGGTTGGAAGGTGAAGCGGTTTGGATGGAAGTAGGCTGCGGTTTAGGACAGATTTGGGGCTACGATTTTATGGAGTTTAGGTTACAAATTGGCATGGTTTTAGGGCCGTAATAGCAGTAGATGAAGGTTAGAAAAATAGATTTTAGATCTGAGATAGATGGCAGCAAGGGTAGGTGTCTCGGTAAGGAAGGTTTTCTAAAAATGTAGGTGGATCGATAAGGAAGTAGGCTAATTTGGATGGCTAATTTGGGGGCTGTTTGGATTCAGTTTAGGATAATATTTGGAAGGGTTTTTGGTAAGAATGGTAGGGTTTGGTGATGAGGAAAGGAGAGTCTGAAGTCCCACAAAAATTAGCACTTAAATATGATAGAATTCGGTGGAAAGAATGGTGCTTGAGCTAGGTTCTCCAACGTAAAATTACTCTAGTAGACCTACGTAAAATTAGAATTTGTGTGTTAGGTACCTGAATAGACTCGGGCTCTAGAATGGTGCTTGAGCTAGGTTCTCCAACCTCGCTAAATTCTATCTCACTCCCAATGTTTCCACCAAGAATGTGCTCCTTCTCAAGGAATACAACTCTCTTGGCAACAAAGACCTTTCGGTCCTTGGGATGATAGAAATAATACCCACAAGTTTCCTTTGGGTATCCCACGAATGTGCATCATTCTGTCCTTGATTCTAACTTATCGGGGTTGTGTCTTCTAACGTGGGCAGGACAGCCCCAAATTTTAACAATCTTAAGATCAGACTTCTTTCCTTTTCATATCTCATATGGTGTAGACACTACCGACTTTGATGGAACTCTGTTCAGAAGGTAAGCTACAATCTTTAGGGCGTACCGCCAGAATGAAATGGGTAGGTCAGTGAAACTCATCATAGACCGCACCATGTCTAACAGTGTGCGATTCCTCCTTTCTGAAACACCATTGAGCTGAGGTGTATAAGGAGGTGTCCACTGGGATAGAATCTCATTGTCCTTGAGGAAATGGGTGAACTCCGTACTCAAGTACTCTCCTCCTCGATCTGATCAAAGAGTCTCAATACTCTTTCCAATTTAGTTCTCTACCTCATTCTTATATTCCCTGAATTTCTCAAAGGCCTCAGATTTGTACTTCATTAAATACACGTGTCCATACCTGGAGAAATCATCAGTGAATGTAGTAAAGTATGAGTAACCACCTATAGCTTGAGTCGACATGGGACCACACACATCACTATGTTTGAGTTTCAATAACTCAGTGGCTCTCTCTCTAATTCCACTAAAAGGAGAGTAGGTCATTCCTCCACGAAGGCAAGGTTCGCAAGTTGCATATGACTCATAGTCAAATAGATCTAAGTATCCATCTTTCAGCAACTTTTGAATCATTTTCTCATGTATATGACCTAGCCTATAATGCCATAGGTATACATTATTCATCTCTTTTCCTCTTAGACATATTTATATTCATGATATATGGAGAAGTGTCTAACACATATAATCTATTTATAAGGATCCCTCTAGTTATGATCTCATCATCCATAATTATTGAACAACTATTGTTCTAAAAAACTAATTTATATCCACTAATTATCAAAAAAGAGATAGAAATAATATTTTTGATAATAGAGGGAATAAAATAGCATGCATCTAATGCAATAATAGCTCCACCAGGCAGATGTAGGGTGACCTCTCCAATAATAACTGCAGCAACTCTTGCTCCATTGCCCATCTTGAGGTCCATCTCGCCTCTAGCCAATCTCCTAGGACTTGCCAGAACCTGCAACGAATTATAAATATGATAAACACTCCCGGTATCCAATACCCATGTGTTATCATGAAAATATGACAAGTGGAGACTGATCATGAATATACCTGAAGCTTCTCCATGCTTCTGTCTCGCCTTCTCTACAAGGTAGTCCTTGCAATTCCTCTTCCAATGTCCGTCTTGGTCAAAGTTGAAGCATTTTCTTTTATCCTTTCCCGGGTATTTCTTGGCAACCTTTGCCTTACCTGGTCTTTCTTTGCCCTTGCCCTTCTTAAGGGTCTTGCTGGCCTTCCTTCTCTTTTTGGTCTCACCAATATAGAGAACTAGCTTCTCCTTCTTGATGGCACTCTCAGCTTCCCTTAACATATTGAGGAGCTTAGGGCGAGTCACCTCAAACTTGCTCATGTTAAAATTCATGATGAAGTGAGAAAAGGAATCTGGTAGGGACTGAAGTATAAGATCAACGCATAGGTTATCCTCTAGGACTATTCCTAGACTTGTGAGTTTCTCGATCCACTCTATCATCTTTAGGACATGGTTCTCAACCAATGTCCCTTCTGTCATCCTGACTTGGAAGAGTTTCTTAGATATCTCATATCTTTGAGTTCTTTCTATTTCTCAAACAGCTGGTGGAGATGAAGAAGGATAGAATCTACATCCATGCTATTATGTTGCCTTTGTAACTCAGGAGTCATGGAGGCCAATCTGTATTGTTTGGACCAGTGAGGCGGTTGGCATCAAGTATGCCACATAGGGGGTTTGTGAGTGACATGTTTCTGACAAAACAAGATATAGCAAAAATAAATAACATGCAGATTTTACAGAAAATACTAATTAAGATATGGACTTCTATCTTAATGTACAACCACTATTTTCTTAGCGAAACACGCGATACCCTCGACACGTGAGACGGAAGTCTCCGGCAGACTCCTAGTGAGGATCAAGATCCAATTGGCATGTTAGTGCAACCTCGAGGGACTCGACCAATTACACTAAGCCCAAAAGGTAGGCAACTCTTGCCAATCACAACTCCTTATGATTCCCGTCACGTTCGGCCTCCGAATCATCATGGTCTCGAGGGACTCGACCAACCATGATATTCAGTTAAGTCATCACCATCGTTACAAGATGAGTCTGATTTGATGATATGCCCTCGAGGGACTCGACCAAGAAAACCATGTCCTCAGGTCACCAGTGACATCTCTATGTCGTAGGCAAGAACTTGATCACGTAGATAGGTGAGTTTCGAGGGACTCGACCAACTCAACCTATGTCGTGATTCAATTTCTTCCTATAACGATGGAAGACCACGTGGGTCAATCTTATTGCCTCACGCTTACCGACATAATATTATCGTAGGAGGGGTTTTTATTTCGTATCGGTCTCCTAATATGTCGTGTCACACACATACATATTTAATATATATCTACATCGCATGTAAATATATATATACATATATCTAGTAGGTGTATAACACATCATATATGCAAGCCACACCAGATGATCATGAGCCGTCACCTAATATGATTAAGCCCGAGCCAATGGGCCTAATCACTCACAATAGGATCTATGTGTGCATTGGCGCATCTCCATGCCCTGTGATTGTTGATCTCGTAATCATCAGTTATGTCGGATCGTTCCATCACCATGCGTCGTGATCTCTCGCCATGACATCGTGGGTCCCGCTATAACCTCCACGCTCCCGCTGCGTCGCTCCATGTAAGTACAAATAATCACAGGCATGTAGGCCCAACAATAAATGAGAAAAAATATAGGCTCGCAGGCCCCAATAGTAATAATAATAACAATTACACACATCACAACACATGGCTCATGATCATCCATCCATATCATACATCATATGTACATCACATCATATGTAGGATTACTATATATATAATAATTAATTAAACTATTTAATTAATTATTTTTCTGGAAATCAGGACATGCTCAAAATTTCTAAAATTGTCAAGGGCATTTTCATAATTCTGGATGAGAGGACAATCCTTAGAATTTCCAGAATTATCAAGGGTATTTTCAGAATTCTGTACATGAGGACAGTCCTCAGAATTTTTAAAATTATTGAGGGTATTTTTGGTATTATGGATGAGGATAGTCCTCGAATTTCCAAAAATATTGAGGGTATTTAAGGAATTCTGTATAAAGGGAACAAAGCTGAAATTTCTCAAATTTTGAAGGGCATAACCATCTTTTTTCAAAAAGATGCCCTAGCCCTCCTTCACCCTTGTTGCGCCGTCCCCGTCGCTACCCCTGCGGAGGCGACGGCTGCCCTTTGCGTCCGACAACCGCCCTGCCAAGGGGCGGCCACCCCTACGACCGACGTCATCGCCCCTGCTGGCGGCATGGCTGGCCGTGGGTGGCAACCCCTTGTGGGCTGGCTGCTGCCGGCCTCCCCTTGCGGGCTGCTGCCCCTGCGGGCAGCCGTCCCTTGCAGGTAGCCAGGCCATGGCCGACCGCCCCTGCATGGGGCCTGGCCATGGCCAGCCACCTCTGCATGCCATGGCCACCCCTCCCCCGCAGGCAGCGTTAACTTTCGTTGCCAATCGTTGCAACATGCACGTAGAATTGTTCTACACGATTCATTCTCATCACACGCAGTTTAAAACCAATTTTTCGTACGAAACCATTGGCTCTGATACAACTGTTGGGAAACCTCAGTGGTGCATCACATGCGTAGGGAAAATCAAAACAAAAATCAATTTCTCACGCAGATCAAATCGTCGTGCAAAAAATTGGGGTCGCGAGAAAAACTATAAAAATCGAAAAAATCACGATGTGTGAGAGATTGATTTTACTTAGGGAGATCGCATATCCCTGTATTCCAGATCCGGATGAAGAACATGAAGGAGGTCAAGCGTCCTCCTCTCTAGCGGTATCCACATGATGGATCTCTGTAGCGAAACTCCTCCAATCTGATCTTGCAACTCTTACTCAGAGGGAGGGAGGAGAATAGGAGGTGGTGGCTAAAGCTCCAGCCTATCAACCATGAGTCTCCCCTCCTATTTATGGAGAGCCACAAAAAAAATCCTAGGGCTCCTGCCTTAGTGGGTATTGGATCTCCAACCAATAACCCATAAACTTTGCATTATTAGATCTCTATCCAATAATCTCCTTAGGCCTCTAATTGGGCCTTAAGTAAGGAGCTCATCAGCATAGGGTCTCATCTAATGAGAATAGGGGCTAATTGGATCTTCATACAATCCTCTATTCGCTGAAGCATCCACCATATGTGTGTGACCCTCTAGGCCCGATACCGAGCTGGTCGTGAGTCACTCCCATCAGAACTCCTTCTGATATAGCGAATTAGTATCCTTATAATATTCACTCGACTCATCGACTATGGACGTACTATGCTACTATGCCATAGTCCCTAGACGGTACAGGGGGATCGAATCCGTCGGACCTTTTTGTCTACATTTATCATGTATCTATAATCCTTCATCCAAATAATATCTCAGGGACCGTATATTGGACATAGTACTGTCAGGTCACATACGGAATCAGTTTGTCTTGCTCTATTCGGATTCTACCGAAGAACTCATTCTCTCTCAATCCGAATGACCCTTACCAGGGATTTGTCTGAGCAAGCACATATGGGATATTTCTCTCATGATACCGAGAGTGGATGATCCTCTATTGACATCAATTGCCTTCGTAAGGTTAGCTACCAATCCCAATAACCAACTGTACTAGATCTGAAACTTTTGAAACATGTAAGTCTGGTATCAAAGAAAGGAGTACTCATACAAGACATTGTTGGTGTCTCAAGTCTAAGAACTAGATACACAACTGTGACTATAGAATCGCTGTCTGACATTAGGTATCATTAACCATACAACATTCTATAAGTGGATCAATCAATAAACTCATTCTATAATAAGCACCTGTACTATATCCTTAGTGTCTCTACACAAGTGGCTATGAGACTAGCCGCCTTCATCATATGGATGGGTATATAGTATATGTACACCGATCTATCCGATTATCTCAATGTCCCTCTTGAGTAACCTATGACCGGGATTATTTAGGATCTGTGTTTAAAGGTTAATCGATCTCATTATCGTAATCTCATCACGATCTGATTCCCATTGCATAAAACCAAGGACATCACAATATATATGTAACAAATAATATAATGTGAGAATATACCAATATTATCATAAGCAAAAAGATCACACAGTGTGTCACACGTGCCATCACTCACGTGATTGGCTTGTAGGGCACCTATAACCAGCAGTGTGTACGGCTGTTGCACTTTAACTTCTACCCAAATCTCTGGCTTCAAGCTCTCAATAAAATTCCTCAATAGCTATTTTTCAGACCAATCATAAGCTTGATTAGATAACCTTTCAAACCTAGTTTGGTACTCTTGGATGGTGGAGGTTTGACGGATCTTTGCTTATTCTTCATTAAGGTTCTTATAATCGATTAGTACTGAAGATTTATATGTTGTTGGTTGAGATGTGGCTCTCATGCTCTAAGCATCTTAATTGAGGTGTCCTTCTTGGCTTTGCTTCTTATCTCCAGTGGGTTCTTTTTGCAATCTGAATTTGTACCATGTTGTCATATTATTGAGCTCGGTGATCGGCCCAATCTAAACTCCTTGAAGAGAGCACATAGTTTAGCATCCACACGCATCTCAAAAGCCTCAAATATGGCTTTAAATAGTCCTACCGATGCCATGACTTTGGGATCTATAACCTATCAAATAACCGATTGAAGAGTGTGGTTGTAATCTTCAGGTTGAAAGCAGTAGTGGTAGTAAAAGGATGAGAAAGGTGACTGCGATGATGCTACAAAATTGCTTGGCTATGGTGGTGAAGTCTCCAAATGACTGCTACGTTGATAGAGGATGGCAGCCAAGGGTAGCAGCAATGGTGGAGGAAGAAGACGGTTGCGCTAACGCCGGCTGCGGGTCTATGGTGATACTGCAAGTGAAGATGGTTGCAGCAAGGGTGCGACTGCAATAGAGGGAAGAAGGGGCAGTGGAGTGCATGGTTATTGCAGAGGAAGATAGCGGTGGTATGGAGTGAGAGACTGCTGTTGGTCGTGTTTAGTTCATTGCTGGTCGTGATCAAGGTAGATGGCAGCGAGAGATTGCTGCAAGCTACGATGAAGATAGATGGCAACAAAAGATCACTACTAGTAGTGCTTGTGCTACAACAGATCGCTGCTGGCTGCAATCAAGGAAGATGGCAGCAAGAGATTGCTGCTAGTAGCGTTGTGTAATGAGAGATGAATGCTGCGATTGAAGGGATAAGGGAGATTTGGTGGTTGAAAGGTTGGTGGATCGAAGGTTGAAGGCTGTGATTTTTTGGGCTTGTTTTGTGGCTGTTTTGGGTGCAGTTTTGGTTGTGGTTTTGTGGAGTTTAGGGCTGAGATGGAAGTAGATGAAGGTTAAGAAAAGGGATTTTAGATCTGAGGTAGTAGCAAAGATTTGATAGGGATCAGTGGGGGTATGCTGTGAATAGGTGCTAGTTGTAGAAGGTTGCGATTTTTTTGAGATGTTTTATAGCTGATTTAGGTGGTTTTGGCTATCGTTTGGTAGGGTTTTGGGGTTGCGATGGTAGAGGGTGAAGGTTAGGGAATAGGGTTTTAGATTTGTGGTAGATGGCAGCAAGTTTTGAGGGAATTTGGTGAAGGTTTGCTGCGGTAGATGCAGTCTTCGCAGAAGCAAAATTATCGTCGAAGAAACAATAGTTTCTCAACAAAAATTCTAGCGAAAACCTGAGAGATTTAGGGCTCTGATGGTAGGGGATGAAGATGAGGAAGAGAGAGTTTCAAATCTGGAAAAGACAATAGCAAAATCTGATAGAATTTAACGAAAGATAATTCTGCCGAACAGAATTTGCATCGAAGAAGCAGTAGATTCTCGACATAAATTCTAGTAGAAACCTGAGGAAATGATGCATAATTTTAATGGAAAAACTTCGGTTCAGATGAGAACAACAATAGCAATTCGGAACGACAAAATTTTGGCAGCATAATAATAGAAAAATTAATGCAAAGAAAGAAGGCAGATTCTTCATCGTAAAAATCCAGCAACGTAGTGAAGAATTACAGCAACATAGGATCAGTTTCAGAGAGAATTTTCAGGATAGATCAATCTTAGATGGAAGATAAGTTGATCTATAAGAACGTGTAAAAATTTTGTCCTCTATGCGATTTAGAAAATTTATGCAGTGTTTCCCCTTCGCAACGATGATCACGTTTGCGACAATAAAAATTTACAGCAAGGTAAAGATAGAAAAGCTTCTTCGGTACATAAGGATAAAGGTTTGCATTAATAACAAGGCATGGGTGGGGGGGAATTTTACTAGATCTTCAATTTAATATGGGGGAGGTCGGCAGTGGGCAACGACAGACTGATGGATCTACAGCTTGAGGTGGATGATGGAGGTGACATATAAAGCAATTGTAAGAATTGCTTGGGTGGGTGGAGGTGGCAGAGATGGTAGACCAGGTCGACCAAAGTTTAATTGATACGACTATAGTAGACCATAGTAGACCAGGTCGACCATAGTAGACCAGGTCGACCAAAGTTTAATTGATAGGGACAAACTCTTATAGTTGCTGAAGGATAACTTATCTGCCACCCAAGCCCGTATGAAGCAATAAGCCGACACTTATCAAAGCGAGCGGGCTTGATAGTGTTGGGAAACCTGGTTCCCAGAATTTATGGATCCTCAGCCTTGAGGATAAGGCTGATTCAAAGAGGGCGGGCTTGGAGAAAGCCACAAAATCAAAAAACCACATCATATGAGAGATTGTTTTACCTAGGGATATTGTATATCCCTGTATTCTAGATCCGGATGGAGAGGATAAAGGAAGTCAAACATCTTCCTCTCTAACGGTATCAACACGATGGATCTCTATAGTGAAACTCCTCCAATCTGATCTCGCAACTCTTTGCAGAGGGAGGGAGGAGAATAGGAGGGGGGTGGCCAAAGCTGTAGCCTATCAACCATGAGCCTCTTCGCCTATTTATAGAGAACCACCAAAAACCCTAGGGGTCCTGCCTTAGTGGGTTTTAGATCTTCATCCAATAACCCTCTAATCTTACATTATTGGATCTCTATTCAATAATCTCCTGCGACCTATAATTGGGCCTCATGCAAGGAGCTCATTAGTGTGGGATCTCATATAATGAGAATAGGGGTTAATTAGATCTCTATCCAATCCTCTATTTCGTTGAAGCATCTACTATATGTGTGTGACCCTCTAGGCCTGATACCGAGCTAGTCATGAGTCACTTCCAATAGAACTCCTTCTGATATAGTGAATTATTATCCCCATAATAATTCACTCGACTCATCGACTATGGACATACTAGGCCACTACGCCATAGTTTCTAAATGGTACAGGGGGATTAAATCCATCGGACCTGTTTGTCCATAGTTACTGTGTATCTATAATCTCTCATCCAACTAATATCCCAGAGATCGTATATTGGACATGATACTGTCAAGTCACATACGGAATCCGTCTAAGTCTCGCTCTAATCAGATTCTCCCAGAGAACTTCTCTCAATCCGAATGACCACAGCCAGGGATTTGTCCGAATGAGCATATACGAGATATTCTTCTTGCGAATTGAGAGTGGATGATCCTTTATTGACACTCAATTGCCTTCATAAGGTTGACTACCAATCCCGATAACCAGTTGTACCAGATCTAGAACTTTCCAAACTTATAAGTCTGGCATCTAAGAAAGGAGTACTCAAATAAGACATCCTTGGTGTCTCAAGTCTAAGGAACAGATACACAACTGGGACTATGAAATTGCTATCTGACATTAGGTATCATTAACCATACAGTATTCCATAAGCGGATCAATCAATGAACTCATTCTCTAATGAGCACTTGTACTATATCCTTAGTGTCTCCACACAAGTGACTATGAGACCAGCCGCCTCCATCATATTGACGGGTATATAGTACACTGATCTGTCCCGTTATCTCGATGTCCCTCTCGAGTAACATATGACAAGGATTATTTGGGATCTATGTTTAAAGGTGAATCGATCTCATTATTGTGATCTTATCACGATCTGATTCTCATTGCACAAAACCAAGGATATCACAATATATATATGCAAAAGATAATATAATATGAGAATATGTCAATAATAATCATAAGCATAAAGATCACATAGCGTGTCACACATGTCATCACTCACGTGATTGACTTGTAGGGCACCTGTAACCAGCAATCTCCCACTTGACCTAAAGCAATCACCTATGTGTCTGATCCCCATCAAACCCCTATGACGCTCAAATACAATCTAAGCCAACGACTTCGTCAATAGATCTACAATGTTATCTTTGGATGGAACTCTTTCCGTTGCTATATCTTTATGGGCTATGATTTCTCTAATTAAGTGGAACCCCTTCAAAATAATTATGATGAGACCTAGGTTCCTTTGCTAGAGCTATCACCCTATCGATGTCGCAGTATATCACAATCAGCTCCACGCTGCTTGGTATGACTCCCAAATCCCTAATGAACTTTTTCATCGACACTCCTTCTTTTACTACTTCTACTACAGCAATGTATTCTGCCTTTGTTGTCGAGTCAGCAGTAATATCTTGCTTAGAACTCTTCCAGCTTACTGCTCCTCCATTCAGGGTGAAAACATACCCTGAGTTCGACTTGCTATCATCGATGTCGGAGTGAAAACCCAAGTCCATGTAGCTCTCAACTTGAGGGCTACCTCTTCCATATACCAGTAAAATATCTTTAGTCATTCTCAAGTACTTAAAGATACACTTTACTGCCTTCCAGTGTTCTAAACCTGGATCCACCTGATACCTGCTCGTGACACTCATAGCATATGATATATCAAGCCTAATACATAGCATAACATACATGAGAGACCCTATCACTGAGGCATAGGGTATCCTATCCATGTTTGTCATTTTTTCAGGAGTCTTTGGGGATATACTCCTAGAAAGTAATATTTCATGTCTCATCGGTTTGAGACTTCTCTTGGAATTCTTCATGCCAAATATTTTGATAATAGAATCTATGTACCTAGATTAGGCTAAGCCAAGCATCCTCTTAGATCTCTCTATAGATCTAAATCCCTAAAATATATGATGCTTCCCTTAAGTTCTTCATGGAGAAGTTTTTGGATAGCCAAGCCTTTACTATTGAGAGCATTCCTACATCATTCCCAATGATTAGGATATCATCCACATATAATACTAAGAAGGTGATAGTGCTCTCACTTACCTTCTTGTATACACAAGACTTATTTTCTTCGTTCTTAACGAAGTCATAAGATCTGATTGCCTCATCAAATCTTATCTTCTAACTTCGAAAAGTTTGCTTCAATCCATAAATGGATCTAAGCAACCTACACACTTTATCTAGACTCTTTCTAGATATGAATCCTTCTAGCTGTATCATATACACCTCCTTCTCAAGGTTGTCATTGAGGAATGTTATTTTTAAATCCATCTGCCAGATCTCATAGTCGTAGTGTGCTATAATGGCTAAAAGAATTCTAATAGATTTAAGCATGACTACAGGTGAAAATGTTTCGTTATAGTCAACTTCTCATCATTGAGGGGGATCAACCCTTAGAACGCTATAGGGGGTTCCTCCCTCTTAGACTCGGCACAAAGGCTAAATAAAAAATGATAATTATTTGATTCAAGAGGGGGGGAGGCTATATCTTTAAATAGGGATCAAAACCTTAGCCCTAGAGATTACTTACCTAAGTAAAATTATCCCTTTGCCCCTCCTATAGCCAACCTGCCTTAATAGGAATAGGGGGCGGCTAGGTTGGCTCTATAGCCGACCTAAGCAGGGGGAAACCCTGGCCGACCAACCCAGTAAGGGAGGTGGCGGCCACTAAGCCCTAAGGTCTAATCTAAACCCTAGTCATACTCATTTATAAGATAAAAGTGACTTTATTACAATCTAGTAGGGTTTTATTGACTACTTATTAGGGAGATTAGGACTCAATCCTGTTGGAGTCCTATCAAACCTGCCCTCTTAAAATCAGCCTTGTCCTCAAGGCTGAGGTTCCATGAACTCGGGGAACCGGGTCTTCAGCTCCTCATATGATTCTCATGCTATTATCAACTGAACTTTGGCCTCCTCATCGGCTGGGGTGTTAGTTGGAAGGATTTGGGCTTAGTCATCTTCTTTAAATTTCTATTTGAGGTGGGATACCCGGCGGATCAACTGTAATCTTGATCTGGTGCGTGGATCTGATCTCTAGGTTAGGGCTCCAATGTGGTCTCCAATTTTGTAAGGCCCAAAGAAATAAGGAGACAACTTCCTTAAGGCTCGAGTTTCCTGCTGATTGGGTTAGAGGTGTAAGAAAACTTTATCTTCAATTTTTTGTCCATTTTGAAGTTTGTTGGGAGGCCATTTCTTCTTTGCATATGCTGGCATGAGTATGAATTGTAATTCTTTTAGGTTTACTCCTCTTTCTTGCCATGGACCATCTTGCATAAGGGTGACACCGATCCCAACTCTAGATGTGTCTGCTCCAAGTACGAACACATTACCACGTTTAGGTAATGCTAGCATTGATATAGATGGCATCATGGTTGTGGGGGTCATGTGGATGATTTTCTCCTGTTCCTTCTCACGATCGTGGGCTGTGGATCCGAGGTCATCATCAGGGAAGACTCTTAGCATCATGGTCCGCTCCTCGATGAAGTCATGGAAGTAGCCCGAGATGAGGGAGCACTGCATCAGAACCCATAGCTGGTTCAGCTGAATATGGTACTTCAGGAAGAGCTTATCCCTGCAGACAAAGAGGTAAAGTTTTTTGAGATAAAGTGTCATTACAAGGGGAACCACCAGCACATATTCGGCTATATTGCTGTCCACATTTTCAGAGGACCGAAGCTAAAAAAATCGTCCAGGAGACGCGAGAGATATGGATCATTCGACCACAACCTGATGCTTAATGAAGGGGGTCGTGCAGTCTGGTAGGAAGGAGTCGGCTCGGTTCAACGGACGTGCCTAAGATTTCAATGAGCTTCTCCAAGCACTGTATATCATTTTTTCATTCTCTCCTTTCTCATATAAGGTCACATGTTTTCTTTTGTCATTCATAAGGTCGTTGGAGCTCCTGTGTCGGCGAGGATGGTGACGTGCTAATGCTTGATGAAGCCATCAATATCCAATATCTATGGTGGAGCATGAAAGGTGCAGGCAGTTGATTGTGGTTTTTCCTTCATATCCTTCTTCTTAGACTCGAGAGTCATATCTTTGAGTTTGGGTTCTTCAGTGGGCTCAACCAATAGAGGTCTCTCTTTTTTACAATGGTGGTCTTGGCTCCACAGTTTATTACAATGCCAACATAGGCCCTTTGCCGATTTATCACGAAACTCTTCTCATCTTAACTTTTTCGGCTGAGGTGACTGGCTGGTGGTAGATGGGGCCGAGAGTCTCTGTGCTGCTGGTCGTGTGATGGCTTTGGTCCTCCGAGCATCTTGGTTCAGCCTATCTTTGTGTAGTCGTGCGAAGGAGATGGCTGCCTTAAGTGTGTACGGTTGTCGCGCTTTAACTTCTTCTTGAATCTTCGGCTTCAAGCCCCCAATGAAAGTCCTCAATATCTATTTTTTAGACCAATCATGAGTTCGATTAGTTAACCTTTCAAACCTGATTTGGTACTCTTGAATGGTAGAGGTTTGACGGATCTTCATTAGTTCTTCATCAAGGTTCTTGTAATTGATTGGTGCTGAAGGTTTATATGCTTTTGGTTGGGATGTGGCTCTCATGCTCTGAGCATCTTGATTGAGGTGCCCTTTTTAAAATTATACAAAGAAGATCAATGTCATCGAGGTGTAGGGCTGTTATGTCTTATCCTCACTTCTTATCTCTGATGGGTTCTTTTTGCAATCAGAATTTGCTCCATGTTGTGATCTTCTTGGGCTTGGTGATCGGCCAAATCTAAACTCCTCGAAGAGAGCACATAATTTAGCATCCATACACGTCTCGAAAGCCTCCAATTTGGCTTCGAATAAGCCCAGCGATGTCATGACGTAAGGATCTCCAACCAGATCTTTGATGTTGCGCAGAGGAAGGCAGCAGATTGATGGATCTGTAGCTTGGTGGGCGATGATGGAGGCGACGTCAAAATCAATTACGAGAATGGTTTGAGAAGGTGGAGTCTTGGATGATGGCTACAGGGGCAGCAAGATCGTTGCCCTGATACCAGATGATAAGACCCTAGAAGGAGCCATATAGATTTTGATCGCTGAGGGAGATCAACCCTTGGAAAGCTATAGGGGGTTCCTCCCTCCTGGACTCGGCACAAAAGCTGAATAAAAGATGATAATTGCTTGATTCAAGAGGGGGGGAGGCTACATCTTTAAATATGGATCAAAACCCTAGCCTAAGAGGGTGCTTGCCTAAGTAAAAGTACCCCTTTGCCCCTCCTATAGTCGACCTGCCTTAATAGGAATAGGGGGTGGCTAGGTTGGCTCTATAGCCAACCTAAGCAGGGGGAAACCCTGGCCGACCAACCCAGTAAGGGAGGTGGCGGACACTAAGCCCTAAGGGCTAATCGAAACCCTAGCCATACTCCTTTATAAGATAGGAGTGGCTTTATTACAATCTAGCAGGGTTTTATTGACTACTTCTTAGGGAGATTAGGACTCAACCCTGTTAGAGTCCTATCACCTTGATTCTAACTTGTCGAGATTGTATCTTTCAACGTGGGTAGGGCAGCCCCAAATCTTAACCATCTTAAGATCAGACTTCTTTTCTTTCCATATCTCATATGGTGTATACACTACCGACTTTGATGAAACTATATTCAGAAAGTAAGTTGCAGTCTCTAGGGAGTATCCCCAGAATGAGACTGATAGGTCAGCGAAACTCATCATGGATCGTACCATGTCTAACAACATGTGATTCCTCCTTTATGATACATCATTGAGCTGAGGTGTATAAGGAGGTGTCCACTGGGATAGAATCTCATTGTCCTTGAGGAAATGAGTGAACTCTGTACTCAAGTACTCGTCTCCTCGATCTGATCAAAGAGTTTTAATACTCTTTCCAATCTGGTTCTCTGCTTCATTCTTATATTCCCTAAATTTCTCAAATACCTCAGATTTGTACTTTATCAAGTCCATACCTGGAGAAATCGTTAGTGAATGTAATGAAGTATGAGTAACCATCTAAAGCCTAAGTCGACATAGGACCACATACATCACTATATATGAGTTCCAATAACTCAATGGCTCTCTCAGTAGTTCCACTAAAAGGAGAGTTGGTCATCTATCCACGAAGGCAATGTTCGTAAATTGCATATGACTCATAGTCAAATGGATCTAAGTATCAATCTTTCAGTAACTTTTGAATCATTCTCTCATGTATATGACCTAGCCTATAATGCTATAGGTATATATTGTTCACCTCATCTCTTTTCCTCTTAGGCGTATTTATATTTATGAAGCCATTATCAGTGTCCCTCTAGTGATGATCTCATCATCCATAATTATTGAACAACTATTGTTCTCAAAAACTAATTTATATCATAATTGTCAAACAAGAGATGGATATAATATTTTTGATAATAGAGGGAACAAAATAGCATACATCCAATGTAATGATAGCTCCACCAGGCAGATGTAGGGTGACCTCCCCAATGGCAACTACATCAACTCTTGCTCCATTGCGCATCTTGAGGCCCATCTCGCCTCTGGCCAATCTTCTAGATCTTGCCAGAAACTGCAATGAATTGTAAATATGATAAACACTCTCGATATCCAATATCCATGTGTTATCATGAAAATCTGACAAGTGGAGATTGATCATGAATATACTTGAAGCTTCTCCAAGCTTCTATTTCACCTTATTTGTAAGGTAGTCCTTACAGTTCCTCTTTCAATGCCCATCTTAGTCACAGTGGAAGCATTGTACTTTATCCTTTGTCGGGTCTTTCTTGGCAACCTTTGCCTTACTCGGTCATTCTTTTCCCTTGCCCATCTTAAGGGTCTTACTAGCCTTCCTTTGCTTCTTGGTCTTACCAATATAAAGAACTGGCTTCTCTTTCTTGATGACACTCTCAGCTTTCCTCAAGATATTGAGGAGCTCAGGGAGAGTCACCTCAAACTTGCTCATGTTAAAATTCATGATGAAGTGAGAAAATGAACCTAATAGGGACTAAAGTATAAGATCAATACACAGGTTATCCTCTAGGACTATTCCTAGACCTGTGAGTTTCTCAATCCATTCTATCATCATTAGGACATGGTTCTCAGCTGATGTCTCTTTTGTCATCCTGGCTTGGAAGAGTCTCTTAGATATCTCATATCTTTGAGTTCTTCCTTATTTCTCAAACAACTAGCCGAGATGAAGAAGGATAAAATCTACATCCATGCTCTCATGTTGCTTTTGTAACTCAGGAGTCATGGAGGCCAACATATAATATTTTGCCAATGTAAAATCATCTATATACTTCACATAGCGAGCAATTATATCCTTCATGGTCCTTTCCTCTAGCGTGGGTACAATCATGTTAAGGAAATACATGATTTTCTCCTTCGTAAAATTAATTCTCAAATTACGGAGCCTTTAGACTAGTGAGACAGTTGACATCAAGTGTGCCATGTTGAATCTCAGATTTTGATGATGAAATTAATTGATGGGTTATTAATCTAACACGTGTTGTTAGAGTTGATTGATGCAGGATTAACTACGACAGAGAGAAGATAACAATCAGGATTGGCCAAAGTCAAGTCCATGCATCGGGCCGAGGTTCGGACGATGCGGTTGGGAACTCGCCAGGAGTGCGTCGGAAGCTCGCCGAGAGTATCGGGAGCTTGCTAGGATAGCGCAAGGGAGTTCGCTAGAAGAAGACTGAGACTCGCCGGAAGGTTGTTGGGGGTAGCCGAAAAGCTTACCGGGAGTTGGGAAGGTCTTGAAGTGGATGTGTTTGGTAATTATGATTGTAATTAATTAAGTCATAGTTAGTATCATGCAGATTAACCATGATGGTGAAAATGAATTACAGATCAAACATCGACCCAGGATCAAACTTAGGCATCGGGCCAAGGATTGAACGATACGGAGGGAGCTTGCCGGGAGTTCGCTAGGAGATTCGCCGAAGGGATTGGGAAGCTCGCTAGGAACAAGCTGGGAGATCGCCAGAGGAAGACCATGAGACTCACCGCTGTAAAATCCGGAGGTTGCCAAATTGCGGGAGTGAGGTCGTAAGCTTAGTGGTCATATTTGAATGTAATCTTTAAGTCATAGGTTAAGAGTGAGTTTGATATGAGTGTGATTTAGAAATCAACTCAAAGAGGCAACCGAGTCCACTATTGAGGTTTGATTGAGCTTAGGTTGAGCTCAATTAGTTGACCAGAGGATTGGTCAACTGATGGTTCAAGCCGAAATTCAAAAAGTGGAGGGACCACTTTTCTGGAGATTCCGACGGGTAAACCACTGGTAAGCGATGGGTAAACCGTCCGTACCCAGGGTTTTAGGCGACTGAGCCACCCTGGTCCACGGGTGAACCGCCCGTACTCGGATTTTCTGGGTGAGTTTGATTTTTGGCTCCAAATTCTGAAGCCATTTAGGGCCTATAAATACCCCGAGTTTTCTTGCATTTCATACAATAATTTTGGGGATTATATTCTGAGAAAATATTATGTGTGAATTATAAGAAAAATAAAAGGGATAAGGAAGTGATCCAAGTGTGTAATATTGTCTCCCTTGAAATGTTGTAAGGGTTTGATCTTCACCCAAAAGAGATCAATAGTGGACGCCGGTGTGCCTTAAGGAGGAGGACTTGGAAGTGGACGTAGGTCGGTTAGTGTCGAACCACTATAATTGTAAGTGTTCTTACTTCTTTGATTTACTGCTTACAATTGTTGGCTTCTTAATTGATTTCAAAACATAAATAGACGCTTCTAATTTTTCATTTACGTTTTGAAATCAAGGGTTCGAAATCAAGCACTTCACTTACGATATTACCTATCTCCTTATTCGGATTTGCTTGTTCTTTTTAAGTCATCTTTAAGTAGGAAGCTTAGCACTTCTCTATAAGATTCACTTGCTTAACTTAAATGAAAAGCTTTAAATTTTCTATCTTGCTTCAAGTGAAATGTTTTTTGTTTAAAACGTTAATTTACTCTTACACTAATTTACCAAACACCCCCCTCCCCCCCCCCCCCCCCCTCCTCTTAGTGCCAATTGATCCTAACATGCTACGCAGGGGGTTTACGAGCGATATGTTTAAGATATAGCACTAATAAACAACATGCATATTTTGTAGAAAATACTAATTAAGAGATTGACTTCACCCTCGACACGTGTCACCCTCGACACTTGAGACAGAAGTCTCCGACAAACTCCTAGTGGGGATCGAGATCCAATCGGCATCTAATTGCAACCTCGAGTGACTCGACCAATTACACTAAGCCCGAAAGGTAGACAACTCTTATCAATCACAACTATTGATTCTCGTCATATTCGACCTTCGAATCATCATGACCTCGACTACTCGACTAACCATAAAGTTCAATTAAGTCATCACCATCGTTACAAGATGAGCCTGATTTGATGGATATACTCTTGACTGCTCAACCAAGTCATACCATGTCCTCAGGTCACCAATGACATCATTATGTCATAGGTAAGAACTCGATCACATAGATAGGTGAGCCTCGAGGGACTCGACTAACTCAACGTATGTCGTGATTTAATTTCTTCGTATAACGATGGAAGGCCACGTGGGTCAATCTTATTACCTCACGCTAACCGACTTAATATTATCGTATGAGGGGTTTTTGTTTCGTATCAGTCTCTTAATATGTCGTGTCATACACATACATATTTAATATATATCTACATCACATGCATATATATATATATATATATATATATATATATATATATAGTAGGTGTGTAACACATCACATATGCAAGCCACACCAAATGATCATGAGCCATCACCTAATATGATTAAGCCTGAGCCAATGGGCCAAATCACTCACAATAAGATCTATATATGCATCGGCGTATCTCCATGCCTGTGATCATTGATCTCATCATCATCGGCTTCGTCGGATCCTTGTTGCATCATCATGCATAGTGATCTCCCGCCGCGGCATCATGAGTCTTGTTGTCACCTCCACGCTCCCACCGTGCCTCTCCATATAATTACAAAATAATCACAAGCATACAGGGCCGACAATAAATGAGAAAAATGGATGCTCATAGGCCCTAATAATAATAATAATAATCATAATTACATACATCACAACATGTGACTCATGATCATCCATCAACATCAAACATCACATATACATCACATCATATGTAGGATTACTAGATATATAATAATTAATTAAACTATTTAATTAATTATTTTTTAGAAATCAGGGCATGCTCAAAATTTTTAGAATTGTCAAGGATATTTTTGAATTATGGATAAAAGGACAGTCCTTGAAATTTCCAGAATTATTGAGGGTATTATGTACATGAGGACAATCATCAAAATTTCCTAAATTCAAAAGGGGCAAAATAGTCCTTTTCCCAAAAGAAAACCCTAACCCCTCTTGCCCCCTTCCAATTGGTAGCCGCCGCCATTGCCCCTGCGCAGCGGCGAGCGCCGCTGCCCTCGGTGGGCGGACGGGCGCCATTGCCCTCAGACGACAGCTCTCTGTGCCCGAAGGTGCCTCCATTGCGGGCGGGCGCTGCCTACGCCTGCAGGCGACGCCTCTATGGGCGTCGACCCCTTGCGGGCTAGCCGCCGCCCTTGCTTGCGGCCGCCCCTGTAGGGGACTTGCCACAGTTGGCGCCCCTGCAGAGGGCCTGGCTGTGGCCGACCGCCCCCCTTCCTCGCTACCTTCGCTACGTAAATGCAGCAAGAATATGTAGTACAGTTCTACATTATTCAATTTCATCACGCGCAGTTTAAAACAATCTTTTGTACGAATAACCTTGGCTCTGATACCACTGTTGGGAACCTTAGCAGGAGCATCAAATGCACAGCAGAAGATCAAAACAAAAACTGGTTTCTCATATAGATCATCATCATGCAAAATATTAGGTCACAAGAAAGCTGCAAAATCGAGAAACCACATCATGTGATAAATTATTTTACCTAGGTTAATCGTATATCCCTATATTCCAGATCCGGATGGAGAGGATGAAGGAAGTCAAGCGTCTTCATCTTTAGCGGTATCCACAGATGGATCTCTGCAGTGAAACTCCTCCAATCTGATCATGCAACTCTTACGCAGAGGGAGGGAGGAGAATAGGAGGGGGTGGCTAAAGTATAGCCTATCAACCATGAGTCTCTCCTCATATTTATAGAGAACCACCGAAAACCCTAAGGTCCTACCTTAGTGAGTATTGGATCTTCATCCAATAACTCACTAACATTGTATTATTGGATCTCTATCCAATAATCTCCTTTGGCCTCATGCAAGGAGCCCATCAGTGTAGGATCTCCATCCAATCATCTATTTCACTGAAGCATCCACCATATGTGTGTGACCCTCTAGGCCCGATACCGAGTAAATTGTGAGTCGCTCCCATCAGAAGTCATTATGATATAGTGAATTATTATCCCAATAATAATTCACTCGAGTCATCGACTATAGACGTACTAGGCCACTACGCCATAGTTCCCAGATGGTACAAGGGGATCAAATCCATCGGACCTATCTATCCATAATTATCGTGTATCTATAATCTCTCATCCAGCTAATATCTCAGAGATCGTATATTGGACATGGTATTGTCAGGTCATATATGAAATACGTCTAAGTTTCACTATAATCGAATTCTCCCGGAGAACTCCTCTCTTAATCTGAATGACCCTGGCAAGGGATTTGTCCGAGTGAGCACACATGGGATATTCCTCTTGTGATACCGAGAGTGGATGATCTTTTATTGACACTCAATTACCTTCGTAAGGTTGGCTACCAATCCCGATAACCAGTTGTACCATATCTGAAACTTTAAGTATGTCATCAAAGAAAGGAGTACTCAAACAAGACATCCTTGATATCTCAAGTCTAAGGACCAAATACATAACTAAGATTATGGAATTGCTATCTGACATTAGGTATCATTAACCATACAACATTTCATAAATGGATCAATCAGTGAACTCATTCTCCAATAAGCACTTGTACTATATCCTTAATGTCTCCATACAAGTGGCTATGAGACCAACCGCATCCATCATATGGACGGGTATATAGTACACCGATCTGTCTGATTATCTTGATGTCCCTCTCGAGTAACCTATGACCAAAATTATTTGGGATCTGTGTTTAAAGGTGAATCGATCTCATTTTCATGATTTCATCATGATCTGATTCTCATTGCACATAACCAAGGACATCACAATATATATATATATATATATATATATATATATATATATATATATATATATATATATATATATATATATATATATATATATATATAACAGATAATATAATGTGAGGAACATGCCAATAACAATCATAAGCAAAAAGATCATACAACGTGTCACACGTGCCATCACTCACGTGATTGGCTTGTAGGGTACCTATAACCAGTAGATAGAACTCCAACAGAGTTGGGTCCTAATCACCCTAGAAGTAAATAATAGAACTCTATGAGATTATAATAAAACCCCACCTAGTCACTTCTATCCTACAAAGAAGTGTGGCTATGGTTTAATTTGGGGCCTTAGGGCTTACTAGTTGTCGCCCCCTTTACTAGGTTAATCGGGCAGAGTTTCTAGTTGGTGTAGGAGGCCATGGGGTCATCTTAGCCGTCGCCTATCCCTATTAAGGCAGGGCGGCTATAGGAGGGGGAAGGGATAATTTTACTTAGTCAGCACCCCCTTAGGGTTAGGGTTTTGAGTCATATATAAGCTTGTAGCCTTCTCCTCTTTTAATCAAGCAATACATCTTTTATTTTCAGCCTTGTTGGCCAACCCTAGGAGGGAGGAACTCCTATAGTGTTCCAAGGATTGATCCCCCTCAAAGATCAAATCCTATAGCTCCCTTGGGGTTCTATCAGAGATTTATCCAAATGAATCATAATATTTTGATATCAATGACTTGAGATATATTTTGTATAACTCTTTTACATTCATGACTTGTGTACTCCGTTTTATTGATGATAAAGGAGAAGAAGCAACTTATATTTTTGTTGATAACAAAACATGAGAAGCAGTGATTCATGCCTAGCTTATGTGTTGAATAAGAAAACTTATAATGCTTTTGTAACATTTTATTAGTAGTTTTTAAAATTTAAAACTTAATTGAATATTTAGGCTTGTATTAATAATATCAAGTTTGAATTTATCTTAACTTGAATCTAAGAGTACCAATAAAAAAGTATTATTTGGAATTCAAGTTCATCATATTTTTAAGATGGCATATACATAGGGAGAGTCTTGTTACGACCCTATCATCAATTGACCTCTCGGTGTCCATAACTTAACTTATCTTCGATGACATAATATTGAGATCCTTCATGTGCAATGATATCGAAGTAATTTTTATTTTTACACAATTCAAACATTAATATAAAGGTGGAGAAGTAGTATCATGATACCATGATATCACTCTCTTTTTTTTATCGATAACAAAAGGGGAGAAGTAGTAACTCATATTTTTAGTTAACAAAAGGGGAAAGTATATTTTCTGTTAACCAATGGGGAGAAGTGGTGACTCATGCGTGAATGGGAAGAATCATAATAATTTACTTATGATTTTTTGTTATGCAAATGGTTAACTTATAGTTATATTTTGATTGATACCATAATAATTGTTAAAATTTGAAACTTGAAATGATTATAACTTAAAATTTGAAACTTGATTGAATATTGATTTTTGAGCTAGAATGATTGAATCATAATATTGATAAGATCAAATTTCTCTCAGTTTGAATTTAGTATATACATTTAAAATAATATATGATCATTTGAATTCAAGTTTATCATAATATTTCAAAATATCATATAGATAGGGGGGTCTGGTTAAAACTTCATCACCAATTAGTTGCCATCATAAAAAAGAAAAGATTATTAAATCCCAAATTTTGATGATGAAATCAATTGATGAGTTTATGAACTTATATGTTTTTGAGATAAGTGTTGGGAAAAGTATCATGTTTGAAATTGGATGTCAATCCGAAGGATTGGTTGATATACCGAAGATTGCACTTTATGTTATAAGTTTAAGCATTGTGTCAAAAGGATGAGGTATTGTGCTAAAAGATTGGATGTCATGGGAAAGTCGACATGCCGATAGGTCAGACAATATATCGAAAGAAATGACAATATGTTGGAGATTCGAATAAAGTGTTAGAAAATTGGATGATATGCTGGAATGATGTATAATGTGTAAAAGATTTATAATTATACAAGATATGTGGTTGGATTGTTAAAGTCTTAATTAAGGTTTTTTTAGGTCAAATTAAGTTAGAATCAGGTCGAAACCATGTCAATTTGTCAAGGAACCCATCGGGCTTGAATCAGAGCTAAATTTGGCCTATTAGATGGCCTAAACTAGGCTTGGATGGTGGTACCACTATGCACAGGTGATAGTATTGCCTAAGTCAGTCGAAGAGCAATATTTGTACTTTTTTGGCATTTCTGTCATTAGTGCCACCCAAGGCAATAGTAGTACTATCAAGGTCGATGGTAGTACCATTAGAGCCATGATTCATAGCTCCATTATAGTAATAGTACCACTTGATGCCAGTGGTAGTACTATCAATTCCTTAAAATTTGAAGGATTTTAATTTTTAGCTTCATTCTTAAAGCCTTTTAGGATCTATAGATACCCCACTTAGGTTTTATTAATGGAGCACTGATTTCTAAGCACAATAGTTTTGTAAATTCTCTCTTTGAGCATTATTTGAGTCTCTTCCTCCTTAAGTTTAAAGGTGATTCTAAATTATAGGAGGTGAAAGATCTTATAAAAGAGTGAGTGTGAAAGTTCTCTCCTAAGCCTATTAAAAGGAAAAAAAGCTATAACAAGGGTAGTTGATCTTCACCTATTGACTTACTCCCTTGCCCATTTTCTTTTTCATGCACACATTTAGCATATTTTTTCGTATATTTTTGCCCAATAACTTGTGTAAATGCTTATGCTAAATGTAAGAAAACTTGGGGTATTTATAGGCCCCAATTAGCTTCAGAATTTGGAGCCAAAATTTTAAACTCACCCGAAAAAGTCGGTTATGGGCTGTACC
Organism: Ensete ventricosum; assembly: GCA_029747655.1. Lineage (NCBI taxonomy): Eukaryota > Viridiplantae > Streptophyta > Magnoliopsida > Zingiberales > Musaceae > Ensete > Ensete ventricosum. The sequence continues at coordinate 32,063,935 of JAQQAF010000004.1, read as the reverse complement.
ACCGTCATCGCCAGCGGCGCCGCCGTTGAAAGCAGCTCGAAAAATAGGGTGAGGCGGTACAACTACCGACCTGGGTAGTTTAACCGCCAAGAATCCCGAAAAAGTGATTCCCTCCACTTTTCCAATCCTGTCTTGTACTTTCAGTTGACCACGTCACTAGTCAACTAATTGAGTTTGACTTGAGCTCAATCCACACCCTAAAGTGAACCCGGTTTATCTCACATTGAGGTGATTTGGATTCATTCGAAATTAAACTCAATGAGGACTCAAACCTAATTATGACTCACTAATTACCATCACATGGGACCATTAAGCTTAATAAATGACTTAACCCCCCGATAATTTGGCAACCTCCAACATTCTTACGACAAGTCTTACTGTCTTCCTCCGACGATCTCCCGGTGTGTTCTCAACGAGCTTCCCGATTCTTTCGACGAACTCCTAGCGAACTCCCGACGAGCTCCCACTGCATCGTCCGAACCTTAGCCCGATGCCCAAACTTAATCTTGGCTCAACATCTGGTTGTAACTCCTTTTCTACGTCATAGTTAAACCTGCATTACTTCCTCTAATACACATGTTAGATTAAACACTCATCAATTAATTTCATCATCAAAATCCGAGATTCAACAATCTCCCCCTTTATGATGATGACAATCAATTAATGATAGGAGTTAAATCTTACTCGCCCTAAATCTATGCCATGATTCAAATAAGAGAAACATAAATTCAAGAGAACCACACACTCTTGAATTCAAGTATCATGATATGATATTTCTATAATTTTCAATAATGCCTAAAAAAACAACATCAATTTAGAGATGATATAACATCAATTCAAATATTTTTACCTGAAGTCATCAATCATCAAGAATTTTCTAAGTGTACAAAATGCATTTGAATTCATGCATTAGTACATTTGAATTCATGCATCAATTATATATTTATTTCTCCCCCTTTATTTATTAACAAAAAAAGAGATGTGCCCATTTAAAATTTTTCTTACATATGTCATCAATTCGCTATTTCTCCCCCTTTATCATCATCAGAAAGAGCTAAATCAACAAGCAAGTAATTTTGTGATATAAAAGGTCATAATGTGTTAAAGTTTTCATATTTTTACAAAATAAATTTACATTGCTCCCCCTTAGTAAAATAGGATAAAAACCTAATTTTCTCATGAAATTTTTTCTCCCTTTTGTAAATAAGAAAGTAGAACAAAGGAAAAGGAGGGGATGTCAAAGATTTAAAAATTTTAAAAATGATACATTCATCAAAAGTTTAATATCAAAAGCTCATCAAGCATCATAGAAGTTTATATCACATATTTTTCTTTTGTAGATATTCATCATAAATTAAAATAATCTTTGAGAAAGGATAAAAATATTATCACAAAAGGAACTTTGAATCTTATTCTTGTCAATATCAAGGTAAATCTTTTTGGAAGGTGAGCTAAAAAATCTGAGAAATCCAAGAAGAGCTAAGAGCTACTCATGCATTCATCTTATGTAAATTTTAAGCAAAAGTAGCAAATTAAAAAATCCAAAAAATAGTAAATCATGCCTTATAATGATTTAGCATTTCTAGCTCTCTTCTAATATAATCAAATTGCTCTTCATTTAATGGTTTTGTAAAAATATCTGCTAATTGATGCTTAATGTCAATAAATTTGAAAGAAATATCTTGATTATTCACATAATCCCTAATAAAGTGCTATTATGATCCTAATCAAAACTCTAGCTCTAAGAAAGATTGAGGTATGAAAAACTCAATTCTTCCCTTGCTATACCTAGGGTTTTAGTTTTATAGATTATATGTTGATTTTTTCAGTTGCTTTTGAGGAACCTAAACTTCAAAGTTATCTACTTTTTTTTTATATGTTTTGGATGATTCTTTTACGGTTCTAAGTGTATTGGTATGACCTTAATATAAGATCGATACATAGAGTTATTATGGTCCTCATCTAAGATATTTAGAATTTCTTATTTTCTGAGAAAGGATTTTGTTCGAGCTGAATTAACTTCCTTAGGGATATGTTTACACTCTAGCCTTTTGGTATATTTTAGAAGGTTCATTTAAGGTTCTACGAGATTTATAATTGAATGAATACCATCTTTGTACACCAAGATATGAGGTTTAAAATTTTAGACCGTCCTAACCCAATTTCAGTATAATAGAATAAGTATTGGTAGTTGTTTTAGAAGGGTAGTTTGGCCTCTAAATGATTCAATTTTAAGCTAAATTTTGGTAATGTACTTAGTTTTATATGTTTTCTAGTTGTTTATAAAATTTTATAATTTCAAGATTGTTTGGTCAATTAGAATAATGAAGTAAAATTTCTCTACAGAATTGTGTGATGGTTTGATTGATGCTAGCTAGTTCATTTGATTATAGAGTGAATTGTTAGAAAACTTAATGGCAGAATCTAGGCAAATTTTTAGTTTAAGTATAGTTTATTTTATGACAAATTTTTATTAATATTTTTATAAATTATTACAATGAATTATTATAAATTGTTAACTCAAGAGATAGGATTAAGAGACACGATCTTTCTTTGAAATCTTTATTTTTAAGCTCAATCAAGTAAATATAAGTTTAATTCACTATAAAATAATGATTGGATAAATTATCATATGCATAATCTATTTTACAAAATGCATGTAAGAAAGAATGTACTTGGGAAGATCTTTTATAATGGGATTAAGATAATAGTATCTTAGTGCAATGAAGTAACTTTTATCGAAAATAAGTTGACATAGTTTTTCTTTTTCAATATCGATATCTTTAAAATTGGATGAACCAAATCTTAATTGGAATTGAACTAAAAGTTTAGAAACTGACTTTAGTTGGCTCCAAATTAACAACTCCGTAGCACAACTTACCCTACCCAAAATTAATTTTCACCCTACTAAACTCTTGACTAGAAAATTTTTAAATCATATAAAAATTTTAAAAAATAAAAGAAAATACTATTTATATTATATTTGAGTAGATTGGAACGTTTTTGGTTAAAAGATGTTGACGTACCCGCACAGAATTATCCATTATAAGAAGGTATTGACTTAAGAATCATGTACGCTATTCGCATCAATTATTGGGAAAACGTGCATAATACATGTACGCGCTGATGGCTAGTTCACGTCTTTAACGAACCCACAGAAATGTCTTCTACGTTCGTACGACCCTTCTGTTCCCATAGATCTCTCGCAGAGTTCCCAACAAACCCTAGTTCTCCGGTTCGAGGCCTACCTCGATTCTATTAGTATTTCTTTTGGCTCCTCTCATCCTTGGACGAGAACTGAGATGTACGCGGATCAGATATCGGCGGGACACAAGCGTTCCATTAAAGAGCGCCTGTACGGGGATCTCGGGGGCGATGTCGGCCGCCCTAGTGTGGTAGCGGCAAAAAGGTGCGATCTTCTTAATCGTTCATTCGAGCGACTAAGCTTTCTTCTTTGTCTTTTCCTTTGGGTGTGCTGTTCGTTGATTTCCACTTTCGCTTGCGGAAAGTTGGATGTTTTGATGCTTAGGTTTAAAATGGGCAAATACTTGGGCTCAGAACGAAGGTACGGTGGTTCTCTTCTAGAGCAAGATTTTCTTGGTCTCGATTGGTTCCTACTACCTTAAAGATTCAGGCAGTGGAAAAGATATGCTAAAATGACTTGCCTTTTATTGGACTTTGTTGCCATCTGACGCTTCTCTGCGGCACGAATTAGTCGTTATTTCTATTGCCTGAAATCTGCTTCAGTATGCTATGTTCCACCTTTTTTTGTGACAGAAGGCGTTCTTGTGTGTGTGGCATCCAGCTTAGATGAGGGACGTTTGGTGCAGGACATCAACTTTTGTAATTACGCCGCTAAAATCATCTTCAATTTTCTAAGAAATGCTGTGTTCTTGTGAGAGTAAGTTTGGTACAATGATAAAACTGAAGACATGATGTGCTGATGCACTGTGAAAAGGCAAGTGGTAGAACAAGACTTAAGCTAAGGCCATTCATATGAATAAATGTAAACTAAGGCCACTTACGAAGTAATCCTTTATATGAATAAATGTTGTTAATCCTGCCGAAAGAGATATGTACTTCACATTTGGGATTCATCAATGATCTGTTGGATTTATTACCTTATAGTAAATTACTCATTTTTTCTTTTTAACCGGTGGATTAGTGAATTTGGAATTGGGGTTTAAGGTGAGATTGGGATTTTAAAAATTTGTTTTTTGGGAGACAGATAATAAGATTCAGTTAGTCAGGTAGTGATTTGTGGGACAAGTTGATACATATCTCCTTTTCTTTGTCCTTTTTTTTCACTGTGTGTGATGATCCTGGTACTCTTGATATATTGAAATTCATAAGAAGGTATTGGATTGCTGCAGTATATCCAATGGGATTTCACCATTGTAAAAGTTGCATATATGAGTTAAGAGTATCAGTAGTAGTAGGTCACAATACGGCAATGGGTGGATAAGCTATCTAGTTCTTCAAATGAAAGGAAATTTAGGGCTAATGTTTTTGTTCTGTTGCTCTGAAGAGAGTAAAAAGTTTTTTCTTATATTGTTACTGAAGAAAACGAAACAGTTCTTTCCCATGTGAGGTCTTAGCTTAGCTCTTGCATGGTATACTTGGTGAATTTTTGCAGTTCATTTTCTGTTTGTCAATCAGATATATTTCTATTCATCCGTTTTGTGTTAGTTTATGTAATGTTCAAATTGACTTTTGTATCCTGGTATCTATTGCTTTCAGTTGTGTAAACCTGGGACAATTAGATACTTACTTAGGTTACATGGATTCGTGATTGCTGGGCATATGTGGACTAATAAGGATCTCCATTTATTTGTGATAACTTTGCTTTTGTTTTGTTTGTTGATTGGTCCAGCTAAGACGTAGATAGATTGCTCTTTCTTTCTTTTTTTTTGGAGGGTGGGGAGAGCACATGATTATTGTGCTTCTTCATCTCTCAACTGCCACAGAAGGGGTTATAGCTTCAGGATAATTCACTGCAAGTTTCTGGATCACCGTAAGTAAATCTTGTAGCCCTGTTGTTAATTTTTTTTCTATTTTATAGCAAGGCAACGCTTTCTATCCAACAAAGAAAGAAAATAAAGGATTTATATGTTCATTCAGAGAGGTTTGTTTTTTATTTTTGTTGGATGAAAGCTATGTCATGGCTGTAACTAAGAGAGTGTGATCTATGCACGGTCACTCCAATTCTGAGAACTGAAAAACAGCATATACTGGTAGGAGGTTAGGAGGATTTACTTTGGGGAGCAGTGTAATAGACAATGGAAATTAGTATTAGAGATGTTGTGGTCATCAAACTGTTCTTTCTTTAGGTTAGACTCAATTGATGTAATTTTTTTCTCTGAAAAATCAATAGATGTTTTTTGGACTAAATTTTGCAATCTAGGCTGACATTTGTTCATTTCTTTTCTCCTCTAGGCTAATTTTTACCAATTTTTCAGTTAAATAGGCATGTTTTGTTGCCTAATCATGCCTATGATAACAATTCAAATGTTTGGTAGATATTAACCATCTATCGTATAAGGGACTTTAGAGTTGCTTGTATGGTTATTTTAAAATTCAGTCCTTGGCCGGATCAGCATGGGCTCAATACATATTCATGTACCAAAACAGGATATGGCAGCGTACAAGTCGGCATGGATTCAAGAGAACTCCATAGGAGAGGAATAGATGGTGGGGAGGAGGGTGTGGAGTGAGAAGAAGAGGAGGAGGGCTATCGACAATCATAATCTGTTTCTGTCAGCTGTTGACAGAACTGTTGACAGAACTGTTGACAGGTGTCCAGGTTAAAAGGGTGAAAAAATAGCTTTTAATGGAACCACCTGAACTTGCCAAGTCCAGTTGGAGCGATAAATACGGTTTTCCAAACCATAGCCAAAGCTCTGGTTTGTGATCAGTTTTGTTGGGTTGATCGAGGTTGGATATTAGGTATTGTTATATAAAATATATCTAGTCAAAATTTTATTCAAGGTGGATTCTGGTTGGTTTGGTGCAGTGAAGACTTGACTCATGTTGGTTTTGAGTTGAGTTCCTAAACATAACCCAACCCTAGTTGAGCAGGTTCTGGTTGAGGCCAGCCTAATTCGCAGCCCTAACTGAATTCATTTTAAGTCTAGAGAAGAAAACAAGTTACCTATCCTTTTTATCCATGTGTAACTAACCTGCAATTAAGTTCGTGTCGACACAGTTCTGGTCTTCGTACTTTGAAGACTTGTGCTATTTGGTATTGTACTTTAAATGATAAGAAAAGTGAATCCCACGATAATATTCATTATGACTAGATAAACTAGACTACTTGTATATCTGCTGGTCGGCAGAATATAATAAAGGAGCTTATTAGCTTAATGCTAATTAGCAGGTGGGTCCTTCTTTTATAATGAAACAAAGTGCATTGAAGGTGGCAGTGACAGTTCGACAAGTTTTACAATGCTATAAATTTTTGTAAATTCACATTATCTTTTGCTTATTTTTAGTTCTGCTTTTGTTATTTTCTTTTTGATGTTCTTCATGACAATGCTTATAGGTTTATGGAGTTTCTATTATGATGTTATGGACAATGCTGATTTATCTGTATTTGCTTTCAGCCACCTGCATAAGTAGTTCTTGTGCTTTTTTGTCAGGCAACGGCAAAATGATGACAAATGGAAGCATGATCTTTATGAGGATGACAGGCGACCTGAAGCTTCAAGTACAAAGATCTATGACCTACCATACTTGTGATCAGTAGTCCCTCATATTTCTTTAAATTAACTTTTCAATTCATTGATTGGATGTTTTATATCTGCAGAAACTGTTGATCCCACTGATCTTAGATGGAAGCTTCAGAAGAAAGGTTCTCAACAAGGTTACCAAAGTGGAAAGGCATCTGTAGTCCGAGATCTTCGTGACAAGCTCTCTGGTACAATGCAGTCTCAACCACCAAATATTGATCCTTCAAAGGCTAAACGAGTATCAGAAATTTCTGGAACCATTAAGAAAAGTGTCCGACATGATCCACCTAAACCAGAAGCCAAAAAGCCGACCGACTCAACTTTTGGAAATCCATCTCAGCGCAAGGTATACATTCTTTTATTTTTGCTGTAACCGCTCACAAGCTGCAGTGCAGGAGTAACTTCATGGTTTGTTACTTTTAATCTCTAACACTTAATACATTTTCGACAATGCACTTTTAAGTTTGTTTCAGAAACAACCACCTTTCTTCATTGTCTTTTTAGAATAAGAATTTTCTTGTTATTACAAGTGAGAATATGAGTACACTTTCTAATGTCAATTTAACTATGCACATGTACATATATGAATTCCGCTAGTAGCTTTTTCCATTCTGTAGAGCAGAATTAATAAGTCATTCTGTATGAATCATGCTGAGCTCAAGATAGGTGTCTTCTTATCTGTATGCTTTGAGATGGTTATATAGCAATACATATTTAGTGTATCATGCTGAGTTCATCTTTTGTAAAGTTCCATTTGTTCAATAATATCTGATAGTGCTTTGTATGTTGTTACTTCAGGCCTCTGATGACACCTCTCCTTTCCTTTCTAATTGGCTTCAATAAAACACTACACTTTTCTAATATTACTATCGCATTTTTATGTTTTGATTTTCTAGTATTGCCACCGCTCTGGTTATCTTGGTTATGACACATAATTTTGCAGTCTGAGTCGTTGGTAGATGGATTCCTACAGTCTTTGGGTTTAGAAAAATATTCAATTACATTCCAAGCAGAAGAGGTATGCTGTTTGGTACTCTTTTTTCATCATCTAATATTTTTTATTTTGATTCCCGCTTGTATGTACGTGCAAAGGTTTCGAGTAATATGGACTCTTGTTGAAATGTAGATTGACATGGCAGCTCTCAAGCATATGAATGACGAGGATCTCAGGGCTCTAGGAATCCCAATGGTATTCTCTTTTTTGAATTTTCTATAAATATTTATCATTTTTAATTATTCCATTGTTCTTTGTTTGTTTATGACATGTTAATCAGTTAAAAAAAAGAAGCAAAGTATGATCTTAAATGAGTATAAGAAACAAGTGTGATGCGGTAGTGTTTGAAGTTCCCTGACAAAGATTAGTGTCATGAAATTTGCTTTGTGATTGATACAAGTGTCTATTGTTCTTTTTTTATTAATTTAAAATATATTAGTATTTCTTGATTGCCCAAGGTTGGCTGATCTTCCACGTCACTTTGATTTCTTCATTATGATTTATTTGATATGTTGAGACATAATTTTAGGTTTTCAGCTTTTCTTAATTTGAGTTTTTTGGGTGGTTCCAGGGTCCAAGAAAGAAGATATTATTGGCCTTGGAGTCCAAATTGTAGTGTGCCGGCTATCTTATAAGAGACTCTCATGAGTTAAATGTGCTGTTTTTGAGCCTCTTTTACACAATTGTACGTGGAAGGTTCTACATATTGGAAATTCTAATGAACGAACTTTTGGTGATGCATTCCTTTGCAATAGGCCTTTGTTGTTGAGGTTTCTTCCAACTGGATGTTGATATTTCGTGAAGTGCTTGCAGCTAATAGGAAGAATGGGACCTTCGATGCTGGAGATTAGTCATATGTAATGTCAACCCGTCTTTTGTTTGTTCTGTTTGCCACTTCAGCCTGTCAAATTCCATCGTGGACTAGAAAATTTGCTATTAGTTCTGGACATGCTAGTGCTGACTTCCCCTACCTCTGGTTTTCCCATGGTTCCCTATTCATTGTGCAGTCTATAGTTGAGAGGCATTAGTTGGTGTGATTGAGAAAGTCCCCATAAGGCTAACTTGGCTTTTATTTGAACACTAAGACATGTTTTGGTGCCAAATAATGCATTCATGCATCTTCTCTGATATCTAAGTTTTATTACACTTAGGAGATTCTAGGGTGTTGGCATGATTGATGTTTTATCGTTCATGCAAAATAATGTCTTTTTCAATCCCGCTTGCTGCGATTGTAGCGCCAAAACAGTTTATTAATCATTCAAGCGAGTAACGAGTGGCGGATAGTCAACGAAGCACGGGGCCTAGGTCCCCAACGACAAAGACCTGAGAGCTTTATCGAGTCATGTGATCCATATCTGCATTTGATTCGTATGAGCGGAAGAAGTCAATCTTCCTGATAGAATCCCAGAAGGAGCTCTATAGATTTTGATCATCGAGGGGGATCAACCCTTAGAACGCTGTAGGGGTTCCTCCCTCCAAGACTCGACATAAGACTGAATTAAAATTGTAGATTGCTTGATTCAAAAGAGGGGGCGGTTATATCATTATATATGAATCAAAACCCTAGCCTAATGGGGTATTATTTAAGTAAAATGACCCCTTTGCCCCTCTTATAGTCAATCTGCTTTAATAGGAACAGAGAGTGGCTAGGTTGGCTCTATAGCCGACCTAAGCAAGGGAGACCCTGACCAACCAACCTAATAAGGGGGGCGGTAGCCACTAAACCCTAAGGGTTAATCTAAATCCTAGTCATACTCATTTATAAGATAGGAACAACTTTATTACAATCTAGCAGAGTTTTATTGACTACTTCTAGTGAGATTAGGACTCAACCCTACTGGAGTCCTATCACTTCCATAATACCTGAGAGCTTCATCCAGTGGCATTAGAAGTTAATCTGCCACCCGGGGGGTTTTAGATGGTTGACATTTTGTACTATGATGAAACTATTATGTTACACGTGAATGAAATTGATTGAACGTATAAAGTTACATGTAATGATTATTAGTTGTAAAGATCAAATAATTGATTCATTAATTTGATAAGTTCATGATTCAGACTTAGTTCAAATTATTTTATAAAATAAGTTAATAGGAACATAGGGCGGCTAGGTTGGCTCTATAGCCGACCTAAGTAAGGGAACCCTGGCCAACCAACCTAGTAAGGGGGGTGGCGGCCACTAAGCCCTAAGGGCTAATCTAAACCCTAGCTATACTCATTTATAAGATAGGAATGACTTTATTATAATCTAGCAGGATTTTATTGACTACTTTTAGAAAAATTAGGACTTAACCCTATTAGAATCCTATCAAACCTATCTTCTTAAAATCAGCCTTGTCTTCAAGGCTGAAGTTCCATGAACTCAGGGAACCGGGTCTTCAGCTCCTCATCAACTTGGGTGTCAGTTGGAAGAACTTGAGCTGAGTCGTCGTCTTTATATTTCCATTTGAGATGGGATACTTGGAGGATCAACTGTAATTTTGATCTGGTGCACGGATTTGATCTCCAGGGTAGGGCCCTAATGTGATCCTTAATTTTGCAAGGCCAAAAGAAATAGGGAGACCACTTTCTTGAGGCTTGAATTTTATGCTGGTGGAGCTGGAGATGAAAGGGGACTTGATCTTTCTTAGGAAACTTCTGCTTCGACGTTTGTTACGGGGAAGTTTATTCCTTGCATGGGCTGCCACGTGGTTGCTCTGTAATAGTAGTCGTGCCTTCTTTTGGAGTGAGGGCTATCCTCTGATAAAATCTCTAGTGGTCTTAGCTCGATCTAAGTCTGAGGTGGGCAGGAGTGGTAATTTTTCAGGGCCTATTTTCACTTCTTCGTGCTGTTGACCATCTTGCATAAGGATGGTGCTGACCCTCACTCTGGATGTGTCTATTCCAATAATAAACATCTGGCCATGATTTGGTGTGGACGACATCGTGGTCGTGAGGGCTATAGTTCCACTCGGCCAAGGTGGTGCATCTTTTTTTATAATGAGAGGGATGATGTTCATGCTTCGTTGAGTCCTACGAATGATCCTTCCCCTTTTTTGATTTCGCCACTGGAGGGGCTCAATTTTCTCTCTATCTTGGGCCGTAGATCGGAGGTCATCATCAAGGAAGTCTTTAAGCATCATGGTCCGATCTTGGGGAAAGTCGTGGAAGTCACTTGAGATCTGGAAGTACTACATCAGCAACCATGGTGAGTTCGACCGGATGTAACACTTTAGAAGTAGCTTATCTCTAGGGAAAAGGATGTAGGGACGTGTCGTAGCAGGAAATAAGCATGGCCGAACAATCCGTGTCTCTGTCATCTCTTGGACAACCCTTTTATATTTGACCTTCTGAGGTTGTATGAAGCAATCTGGTCGAGCAACAACTGGTAGAAGTTTCGGCTTGTTCAGCATAGGGGGATTGGCCAGCTTCAGAGGAGGTAGTCGGCTCGGTTGGGTGGAGATGCCCAAAAATTTAGCAAGCTGTGGAGGGGGTTTTTATCTTCAATCTCGTGAAACTCTTGAATTTGAATTGGGAAACCACTGGATTTTTCTTTTGGTACCCCATCCAAGTGTGGTGTTGTGGTTGTAGTCGCTGAGCTCCCTCGTAGAACCAGTTGCTTTCATTTTCTGAAAAATTTCATGGTTAGCTTCGAAAAATTTCAGAAAACATCTCTAATCGTGGACAACCAATCAATGCTAAGCACTATATCAAAACCATCAAGAGGGAGGAGGAAAAAATCAGCAACTACGTCTTGCTCCTATAAACTCAATTTAACCTGCGGGCACTTCTGGTTGCATTTCAGAATTTGGCTATTAGCTACCTTGACTTCGAACCCGTTGTAATCTTCTTTGTGGAGCATTAAGTGGGCAGCAACCTTACTGCTCATGAAGTTGTGTGTGCTCCCGGCGTCGACGAGGACGATGACGGACTACTGCTCGAGAAACCCTTCAATCTTCAATTTTTGCAGGTTGGTGTAGTCGGCTAAGGTAGGGACCGTGCGGGTGGCCGGTTGTGGTGTATCCTTCTCCTTGGGCTCGAGAATCGTATCTTCAAGTTTGGGTTCCTTTGTCGATCCATCATGAAAGTCTTCTCTTATTAGTTTCTTCGGCTGAGGAGATCGGCTGACAGTAGGGGGAGGTGAAAGCTTTGGTGTCGCTGGTTGGGGAGTGATCACCCTCGTCCTCTGGGCTTCATAATTCAACCGCTCCTCTTGATGTCATGTGAAGGAGATGGCTGTCTTAAGTGTGTATGGCTGTCGCGCTTTAACTTATTCGCGAATCTCTGGCTTCAAGCCCTCAATAAAAGTTCTCAATATCTATTTTTCAAACCAATTATAAGTTTGATTAAATAACATTTCAAACCTGGTTTGGTACTCTCAATATCTACTTATCAAACCAATTATAAGTTTGATTAAATAACATTTCAAACCTGGTTTGGTACTCTTGGATGGTAGAGGTTTGACGGATCATCGTTAGTTCTTCATCATGGTTCTTACAATCAATTGGTGCTGAAGGTTTATATGCTGTTGGTTGGGATGTGGCTCTCATGCTCTGAGCATCTTGATTGAGGTGCCCTTCTTGAAGTTGTGGAAAGGAGGTTGATGTCGTCGAGGTGTAGGGCTACCATGTCTTATCCTCGCTTTTTATCTCTGATAGGTTCTTTTTGTAATCAGAATTTGCTCCATGTTGTGATCTTCTTGGGCTTGGTGATCGGTCAAATCTAAACTCCTCGAAGAGAGCACGTAATTTAGCATCCATACGCATCTCGAAACCTCCAATTTAGCTTCGAATAAGCCCAGCGATGTCATGACGTAAGGATCTCCAACCTGTCAAACGAACCAATTGAAGAGAGTAGCTGTAATTTTCAGGTTGAAGGCAGTAAATGACAGCAATGTTGGGACTATGGGGGTGAAGTCTCCAAGTGGAGGATAGCATCCAAGGGTAGCAGCGACGGTGGAGGAAGAAGATGGCAGCAACAATGTCAGTTGTGGTCCTTCGGTGATTTTGCAATGTTGATGCTGCAATGTTGTCGAGGCTACGATTTTTTAGGTGGCTGATATATGTTGGAAGATGTCAGCCAAGAGATCTGAGTCGGAAGGCAGCAACGACGATGGAGGAAGAAGAGGGCAGTAGCAACATCGGCTGCGGCTATGGCACAACTTCGTGGTTGCAGGTGGCGTCGGTTGTAGCAAGGGTGCGGCTGCAATAGGAGGAAGATGGGGTAGTGATGTACACGGCTATTGCGAAGGAGGGCAGCAGCGGTATGGAGCAAGAGATGGCTGCTGTTGTGTTCAATTTGTTGCTGGCCACGATCAAGATAGTTGGCAACGAACGATTATTACGGGCTGCGATGTAAACAGATTGTAGCCAAAAATCGCTGTTGGTAGCTTTTTACCACAAGGATCGCTACTGGCTGCGATCAAGGAGAATGGCAGCAAGAGGTCGCTGTTGGCAGTGTTGGGTAGCGAAAGATGCATGCTACGGTTGAAGGGATAAGGGAGATTAGGCGGCTGAAAAGTTGGTGGACCGAAGGCTACGATTTTTGGGTGCTGTTTGTGGCTGTTTTGGGTGCGATTTGGGGTTGCGATTTTGTGGAGTTTAGGCTGCAAATTGGTGTAATTTTAGGGCTGTGATAGCAGTAGATGAAGGTTAGGGAAATAGATTTTTAGATCTGGGATAGATGGCAGCAAAGGTAGGTGTATCGGTAAGGAAAGTTATCTAAAAAGGTAAGTGGATCAATAAGGAAGTAGGGTGTAGTTAGGGCTGATTGGGATGGTTGTTTGGGTTCAGTTTAGGGTAAGATTTGGAAAGGTTTTTATTGAGGATGGTAGGGTTTTGAGATGAGGAAAAGAGACTCCAAAATCTCAAAAAAAATAGCACTAAAATCTGATAGAATTCGATGAAAAAAGGTGCTGTGATGTTCTGTCCTGCTGAATCAGTTTTACGTCGGAGAAATGATGACTTCTCAATGTAAATTCCAGGGGAAACTTCAAGGAAATTATGCAGAAACCCTTGGTTCAGATGTTGTTAATACCAGTCAAAAGTTTGACGAAATTTTGGTAGTGTAATAGTAGGAAAATAGGGCAAAAGACGAAAGGCATATCCTTCATCGTAAAATTCCAGAACTGCGTGATGGTGAAATATTGCACAAGAAAACCGGTTCCAGAAGGAATCTTTTCCAGAAATCAATCTCAGATGAAAGCTAAGTTGATCTTTGGAATTGTCTAAAAATTTTGGCCAAAAAGGATGAACAAATGTTCGGTTTCAAGAGGCCAATAGACAGAAGACAGATTCTACATTGTAAAATTTCAGTACTATCAATGAAAAATCGCAGCGCTATAAGTCAGTATATAGAAGGAGTTTTTCACGAGATCAGTCTTAGATGAAAGCTAAGATGATCTATGAAATTGTTTAAATGTTTCAACCAAAAAGGATGATTAAAAATTTAGTTTTAAGGAGCAACAATCGGCTAAAAATTTCTGCAGCGTTTCGCCTTCGCAACGATGATAACGTTTGCGACGGTAAACTTTTGCAGCAAGAAAACTTTTGAAAAAACTTCATCAATGTGTAAGGTAAAAGATTTTATAGTATGGAAGAGGCGTGGGTGATAATAATATACCAAATCTCTAGATCAAACGCAGTGAGCAGCAACAGATTGATTTGATCTACGGTTGGGGTGGAATATGGAGGTGCGTGTCGCGGCAATTGTGGGAATTGCTTGGGAAGGTGAAGGCAGCTGAGATGGCTACAGTGGTAGCAAGATCGCTGCTCTGATATCAGATGATAGAACCCCAGAAGGAGCTCTATATATTTTGATCCTTGAGGGGGATCAACCATTGGAACGCTGTAGGGGTTCCTCCCTCCTAGACTCGGCACAAGGCTAAATTAAAATTGTAGATTGCTTGATTCAAGAGAGGGGGCGACTACATCATTATATAGGGATCAAAACTCTAGCCTAATGGGGTGCTTGCCTAAGTAAAATGACCCCTTTGCCCCTCTTATAGCCAACCTACCTTAATAGGAACAACGGACGGCTAGGTTGGCTCTATAGCCGACCTAAGCAAGGGAAACCCTGGCCAACCAGCTCAGTAAGAGGGGTGGTGGCCACTAAACCCTAAGGGCTAATTTAAACCCTAGCCATACTTCTTTATAAGATATGAATGACTTTATTACAATCTAGAAGAGTTTTATTGACTACTTCTAGGGAGATTAGGACTCAACCCTGCTGGAGTCCTATCACTTTCATAATACTTGAGAGCTTCATCCAGCAGAAGAAGTTAATCTACCACCCGAGGGGTTTTAGATGGTTGACATTTTGTACTCTGATGAAACTATTGTGTTACACATGAATGAAATTGATTGAATGTATAAAGTTACATGTAATGATTATTTGTTGTAACAGATCAAATAATTGATTCATTAATTTGATAAGTTCATGATTCAGACTTAGTTCAAATTATTTTATAAAATAAGTTAAACCTCATTGCACATGCAATATATCGCATGGTTGGAATAATGTGACATGATTCCTTCGTGCTTGCTATATTAATGCAAATGACATCATAAACATAAAATTGCCTAGAAAGGTATTTAAGTGAGAATGGGTGCATATATGATCACCAGTAAGAGTGAGGAGATGAGTGAGGTATCTTCGTCCTCTGAGGGCTCCTCATCTCCTCTCCTAAAAAACAAGTCTCCCTCTCCTCTCTTGATGACCCTTCGACGATCTCGACAACCCTTAAGTTTCAAGACTATGTGATCGTCTAACTCTACTAGTAAGGTAATGAAAGTCTCATCCACAGCAAGACAACAAGGACCGTAGGCCCCAATAGCAAGATGATGGTCACTTCGGCTCTCACAATAGGACCCTAGGGGCGTAGGTTTCTAACGACAATGATTTCGACAATCGTTGTTCTAGTTAGCAGAACGACAACAAAAGCAATGCAAGTCTTGACCCCTCCTGGCAATAGCTTGAACTGCAATAGGCACAAGATGCTAATACATGAAAACCAAATATTGTTTTAGAAGAATGATAGGACCCAAGCGTTAGGTCCTAGTCGACTAAATCATGTTACAAAATCAATCCTTATTGGCATGGAATAAATTCTGATTAGTTGATCATCTCTGATTAGAAGTTGGTTAGGGATTGATTGGATCCAAGTCTTTATTGGGCTAGGATTCGGCTAGGAGGAGTTTGAATTGGAGTAGGAGTCTTATTAGGGTTAGGACTTGAAAACCCTATAAATAAGCATGTAAACTTTCCTTCTTCATCAATAAAATTTCAACCACTTTTCTTCAGCTCTTAGAGCCGAAACCTAGGAGGGCTGATCCCCCACAGAGATCAGTTATCCCCAATAAAAACATCCAGGTTCTACCATCTGGTGTCAGAGCAACGTTATTGACATCTCGTTGTTCATCTACCCTTGCCATTGCCATCTCCATTTTCATCTGTTATAGCCGACCCCTGTGCTGCCGCTGCCACCTTCAACTGCAGCTGACCCTTGTTGCTGCTGCCATCTTCATTGTCATCTTCGTTTATTGATGTCATCCTTAATTGTTGCTGCCATCTTTCTTTGTTACTGTCGCTGCCATCTTCATCTGGTATTGTCGTCTTCGTTTATTGATGACATCCTTAATTGTTGCTGCCATCTTTCTTTGTTATTGTCGCTGCCATCTCCATATATTGCTGCCATCTTCATCTGTGCAGCCCCCTGTTGCCGCCATTCCCACCCTTCCGGTTGTAGCCGCAGCCAACACCCCTTGTTGTTGCTGCAACCCGCAACCCGCAACCCTAGGGCAGCCATCTAACCTTAGAATGCAGCCGTCGTTGCCATCTTTAACCCATGCTGCCGCCCCTAACAGCAGCCATCTAACCTTAGATCGTTGTTGCTGTTGCCTTCCCCCTTCTACTATTGCTACCAACATCATCCATCAACCTATGCCCCTGACTCGTCAACAAAAGGACTTAAACATTATAGATCTTCAATCCTACGCGATAGCCTTAGACGATGCAATTGACACAAAGCTTAAAGCCTTCGAGGCCCGTATAGAGGATAAGTTATGTATGCTATTCGAAGAATTCAGATTGGATCGATCTGAAAGCCCAAAAAGACCTTAGCGCGGAGAAAGTTCAGATCGCAAGGAGAACCAATTCGAGAAGGGCGATCAAGTGCAAGACTCTACATATCCATGCATAAGGGTGGACTTCCCCAGATTGGAAGATGGAGACCCAACCGGATGGATCTCGCATGCTAAAAGGTATTTTCGCTTCCACAAGAGTCCTGAAACATCTATGGTTGACATCGTCACCATGAACCTCGAGGAAAACGCGATCCAGTGGTATGACTGATTGGAGTATACACATAGCATACCTTCGTGGAGGCAATTCAAAAGCGGGCTACTGATCTGCTTTGGATTGTCGAAGTACAAGAACGTGGATGGGCAACTCACGAAGATTCATCAAACCTCGACCATACAAGAATATCAAACTAGGTTTGTACGTTTCTGTAACCAAACTAGTGATTGGTTTGAAAAATAGTTGCTAGGAACATTCATCGAAGGATTGAAGCTGGAAATCCGATTGGAAGTAAAGGCATGACAACCATATACATCGATGGTTGCCATCTCCTTCGCCCGCATCCAAGAAGAAAAGCTAAACATCGATGCCCGAAGGACCATGGTCATGAACCAACCAGCAACCATAAGCCTTCAATCCCCTGTTGCCAACTGAACCCCTCAGCCTAAGAGACTTACCCAAGAGGAACTCCGAGAGAGATCGACAAAAGGGCTATGTTGGCACTACGACGAGCCATGGAGTAAAGATCATTGCTGCAAAAAGGGAAAGCTTTTGATGATTGAACCGATTGAGGATCCAGAACCCGAGTACGTATATCACAAATCTGAGGAGGAAGATGATAGGCCTCCAGCAGGGTTGAGTCCTAATCTCCCTAGAAGTAGTCAACAAAACCCTATGATATTGTAATAAAATCTCACCTAGCCACTTCTATCCTATAAAGAAGTATGATTAGGGTTTAGATTGGGACTTTAGGGTTTAGTGGCCACCGCCCCCTTTACTGGGTTGGTCGGCTAGGGTTTTCCCCGGCTTAGGTCGACTATAGAGCCAACCTAGCCGCCACCTGTTCCTACTTAGGCAGGTCGGCTATAGGAGGGGCAAAGAGATAATTTTACTTAGGCAAACACCCCATAGGCTAGGGTTTAGAACCCTATATAATGATGTAGCCACCCCCTATCTTTTATCAAGTAATTATCAACTTTTATTCAGCCTTGTGCCGAGTCTAGGAGGGAACCCCTACAATGTTCTAGGGCTTGATCCCCTGTTAGAACCCTTGCGGATTCTAAGCTTGTAGTGATCTCTATAGGGGATCAGCCTCCTTGGAACTCTATAGGGGTTCCTCCCTCCTTGGTACTTAAGCCATTAGCTAAAGAAAGATTGATCTATTGATGATAAAAAGTAGATGATTACAAGGCTATTTATAGGCCTTCAATCCCTAATTCCTAAGAGGACTCCTACTTCAAGACTCCTACCTTTAAGCAACTCCTAATGCACCTCTAATTCTAACTTCCAACCGGCCTAACTAGGGGTGGTCGGTTGCTTATTATTTTCCTAACCCTTTCCTAACTTAATCCTCTTCTTAACCAACCCCTCTTTAACTAGGATAAAGGGAGGTTAATAAGGTAACTGGCATCTTATTCTCCCCTCAAATATCTTCCTAAATTAATCCTAATCTAGCCAACCTCTTTACTTTCCTTAATAGGGGTCGGCTAGATAGGATTTACATGAATGACCCTTAGATTTTACATGATTGTCTTCTTCCATAAAACTAAATTAGGACTCCCCTAGCTAGAGTCCTAACAGACCCACCCTCTTCAAATTAGCCTTGTCCTCAAGGCTGAGGCTCCATGAACTTTGGGTCTTGATCTGTAATTCTCCTTGGAGCTTCCTTATGGTATCTTCGGTAGGCGCACTCTGGTCTGACGGTCCAACATTATCTTGTATCTCTTCATTAGGGTTAGTAGTATTTAGACGGTCATGCATCATGATCCTACGATCCCATGCGATCATCAGCTGAACTTGAACCTTCTCATTAGTTGGGATGTCAGGTGGATGGATCTGGGTTGAGTCATCCTTTCTAAACTTTCATTTGTGATGAGATACTTGGAGGATCAATTGTATTTTTAAATTGATGTACTGATCTGATCCATAAGTCACGACTCCATTATGATCCCAAATTTTGCAAGGGCCAAAGTAGCATAGGTACCACTTCCTTGAGGCTCTAATTTTCTGCTGGTATGGCTGGACATAAAGAAAAACTCGATCTTCAACAGCAAACTTTCTTATACTCCGGTATTTGTCGGGAGGTTGTTTCTTTCTTGTATGGGCTGCAACTTGGTTGTTCTTAAATAGTAATTGAGCCTTCTTTTGGAATAATTGTTGTCCTTTGATAAGGTTCCTAGTAGTGTGAGCCCATTCTGAGTCCGAGGAGGGTAGGAGCTGTAATTTTACTGAGCATGTTTTCATCTCTCCATTGTACTACTGACCTGTATCATGCCATGCTTCAAATTTAGTAGTAATTAGTATCCTTTTATATATCAAAAGTATCGTGTGAAATATAGGGAGAGCCTTAGTGCGGATTAGGTGTCGGCCAGCTTGCAAGAGGGTGGTGTCGATCTCAACTCCTATTTTGTCTGCTCCAATTTCAAACACCTTATTTTGATCTAGTAATACTAAGACTTAAATATATGGCATCGTGGCTGTGAAGGCCCCATAGATGGTGGACGTGTGGCTGCCTTCCTCATGTTCCTTTAGAATTTTGATCTCCATCCAATCATAGATTCCATGCTGATACTGGTGTTGGAGGGACTTGATCTTCTTACGATCGTCAACAGGGAAGACTTCGAACTGCATAGTCCACTCCTGGGAGAGGTAGTAGAAGTAGCCCGAGATCTGGGAGTGCTGCATCAAAAGCCATAGCTGGTTTAGTTGGATGTGGAACTTCAGGAAGAGCTTATCCCTGCAGACAAAGAGGCAAAGCTTTTGGAGATAAAATGTCATAGCAAGGGAAGGTCATGGCCGAATGATTCGTGTCTCCTGCGTCTCCTGGATAATCCTTTTAGCTTCAGCCCTCTGAGGACGTGGACAACAATAGAGCTAAATATGTGCTGGTGGTTCCTCTTGTAGGATCATCATACGGAGGTCGTGCAGTCTAGTAGGATGAAATCGGCTCGGTTCAGTGGAGGTAGCAAACTTCTCCAAGTGTTGTCTTTTCTTCACTCCCACGTTTCCCGTGTAAGGTCACCTGCTTTACTTTGCCATTCATAAGGTCATTGGGGCTCCTGATCTTGATGAGGATGGTGACCGACTGCTGCTTAAGATATTCTTTATCTTTCATTGCTTGCGGGTTTACATAGTCGGCTAGAGTGTGAGCCATGCAATCAGCTGACTATGGGTCCTCCTTCGTGTTCTTCTCCTCAGGTTCAAGGTCGTCTTCTTCAGATTCTTCTATAGGTTCTATCATGGAAAGCTTCCCTTTTTTGCAGTAATGGTTGCGGCTCCAAAGTTCATTGCAATGCCAACAAAGGCCCTTCGCAGATCTATCGCGAAGTTCTTCTCTCATCAATTTCTTTGGCGCGAAGCATGACTGGGAGCAGGGGGTGCTGAAGGTTTATATGTTGCTAGTCTAGGAGTAGTTATCATCCTTCGAGCATCTTGGTTCAACCGTTCCTCTTGGATTCGGGCGAAAGAGATTGCAGCCTTCACGGTGGGGGGCTGTCGCGCTTTAACCTCTCCTTTAATTTCTGGCTTTAGTCCTTCGATGAACATCCATAATAATTATCTGTCAGACCAATCACAAGCGAAGTAAGATAATTCCTCAAATTTGGTTTCGTATTCTTGGATCGTGAAGGTTTATCAGATCTTGATAAGTTGTTCATTGATATTCTTGTTCTTGGTCGGCCCAAAGTGGTTCAGCAGTGCGTACTTGAATAGTATCTATGTCAGAGTCCCATAGTTATATTCAAGCTAATTGTACCATCGCATAGCATCTCCTTCAAGGTGGATGACAGTGGTGTCCACCATGGAATCCTCTGGTGTTTGGTGATAATGGAAGTATCGTTCGGCGCGCGAAATCCATCCCGTTGGGTCTCCTTCCCATCGAGGGAAGTCCTCCCTCATGCATGGCTGCCTTATATTAGTGGCTTGTTCTTTCTTTTTGAGAGGCCTCTCTAAACTTGCACTTTGTTGAAATTTTGTTGGGCTCGGAGATCGACCCAATCCGAATTCGACGAATAAGGCACACAATTTGTCCTCCACGCGTGATTCAAACGCCTCCAACTTGGCATCGATTGAACCATGAGATGCCATTGCGTGTGTCTCCAAATCTGAGATGTCAATATCCTTCTCCTGCTATTGGGTCAGTGATATGAAATGGTTGGGTGGCTTGATGGCCGAAAGAGGTTGTGGATTAAGGATAGATGACTACGGTTTGGGGCTGAAATGTTAATATTTTTTGTTGCTGTTGGGGCTATGATTTAGGGCTGATATAGGGGTTGTATAGGGGGTATAATGGCTGAGGTTTAAGGCTAAAGGAATGGGTTAGGGTTGCTATTGATGACAACAACGGATTTGGTAGGAATTGGGTGTGGATGCAGCAAGTAGTACCGAAGGTAGTGCAGCAAAATTTTTCGGCAAAGAGGGTGCTGTTGATGCTGTTGTTTGGGGCTGCTATTTGGGGTTGCTGTAGAGGCTATAAGGGGGGTTCAGTGACAGAGGTTTAGGCTTAGAAGGGTGGCTTAGGGTTGCTGTTGATGGCAGCAACCGATTTGGTAGGGATTGGTGGCTAAAAGGGTGACGGATCAAGGTTGCGGTTTAGGGTTGATAGCTTACAATTTAGGTTACTATTGGTGCTACGGTTTGACGGTGCTGTTGAGGCTGTAAAGGATTTTTGTGGCAGTGGTTTAAGGTTAGAAAGGAAGGTTTAGGGTTGCTGTTGGGGCAGAAACCAGTTTGGCAAGGTTCAATGGCTATGTAAGATAAAGATCGGTGGAAGGTTAAGTGGCTGTGGAAGACCGTTGTTTGGGCTACGGTTTGGGTTGGCTATGGAAATTAAAGAAAGGCTAGGACAGCTGCATCTTAAAGCTATAGGGGTGCCCTAAAGATGACATGGCTGGTAGCAACAATTTTGGTAAGGATCAGATATTGGCGTAGCAAAAAACACCGAAAGATAGTGTTGCATAATTCTACGTTGATAGGCTGCGATAGTCACTGTTTTGGGCTACGGTTTTGGGTGCTGTTAGGGTAAGGAAAATAGGTTATGAGGGTTGCGTATTAAGGATAAAGGGATGCCCTAAATACATCTTGGGTGGTGGCAGCAAGTTAGTTGGGTTTCGGTGGGTTAAGGAGAAGAAGAAAGACAAAGGTGCAGCAGCAGATTTTTTGTCGAAAAATTTTCAGCAGTAAATACGTAATTTTTTTTCAGCAATTCATAATAAAGAATCAAGTGAAACTCAAAGGGAATCTACTGGTAAGGGAAAGATAATATTGTCAAAAAATTTGTGGAAGAAGTCGGCAACAAAAGTTTTGGCAAGATCAAGGAATACGAGAAGGTACTGCAGCAGAATTTTTTCATCGAAATATTTCAGTAGTATAGATGATATTTTTTTCTAGTAGTTCAAAACAAGGATTCGAGTAAAAATCAAAGAGAAAGGTAATGCTGATAAAAAATTTATGGAAGAAAACATCAACAAAAGGTTTGGCAAAATCGAAGATCACGGGAAGGTACTGATTGGACGTAAAAAATTTATGGAAGAAAACATCAACTGCAGTAGATTTTTACGTTTAAACTACAACAGATTGGACGTAAAAGATGAGCAGGTTATCTTGATGATTTTTTGATAAATCCAAAAGGCGATCCGAGGATAGGAAGTTATAAAGCCGTGGTAGAAATTTCATAAAAATTTGATCAGTAAAAATACAGCAACTAATCAAACAGTAAGGGGTGTGCAGCTGGAATTCTGCAGCGTAACTTTTGTCATAAAGATGAAAACTTTACGACGAAAAGTTTATCCAGCAATATGGGAATAATTTTTTTGGGTTTTTGGATTTAGGATAACTAAATTGCAGCAGCAGTAAGGTAGAAAACCAGAACCTGTTGTAATTCATGGGGAGATCGAATGATGATCTGTGATAGTGGAGATGACGATAGAGTTTGGTGATGATCTTCTAGCAATTGTGGGAATTGCTTTGGACGGCTATTGGGGGCTGATGGATGGCTGTGGAAGGGTAGCGAGATGTCAAGAACGTTGCTCTGATACCAAGTGTTAGAACCCATGTGGATTCTAAGCTTGGGGTGATCTCTATAGGGGATCAGCCTCCTTGGAACTCCATAAGGGTTCCTCCCTCCTTGGTACTTAAGCCATTGACTAAAGAAAGATTAATCTATTGATGATAAAAAGTAGATGATTACAAGGCTATTTATAGGCCTTTCCTAAGAGGACTCCTACCTTTAAGCAACTGCTAATGCACCTCTAATTCTAACTTCCAATTGGCCTAACTAGGGGTGGTCAGTTGCTTATTATTTTCCTAACCCTTTCCTAACTTAATCCCCTTCTTAACCAACCCCTCTTTAACTAGGATAAGGGGTGGTTAATTAAGATAATTTGTATCTTACTCTCCTCTCAAATATCTTTCTCAACTAATCCTAACCTAGCCAACCTCCTTACTTTCCTTAAAAAGGGTCGACTAGATAGGATTTACATGAATGCCCCTTAGATTTTACATGATTGCCCTCTTCCATAAAACTAAATTACGACTCCCCTAGCTAGGGTCAAAATCTATAGAGCTCCGTCTGGGGTTCTATCATTTGGTATGAGAGCCGCGTTCCTACTGCCCTATAGCCGTCTCTGCCGCCTCCATCTTCCAAGCAATTCCCATAATTGCTTTTGACGTCGCCTTCATCCACCGTCACCCACCAAGCCGCAGATCCATCAATCTACTGCCGTCCTCTACATCAACATCATAGATCTGGTAAAAACTCCAAAACCCACACCTCTTGCTACTGCTATTCCTTTATCTTATATGTGGGAGAAGTTTTTCTAAAAGTTTGTTTGCTGCAAAATTCTACCGTTGTAAACGTTATCATCGTTGTGAAGGGAAAAAGCTGTAAAAAAATTTCAGCCGATTGTTGCCTCTTGAACATGAACTTTTGATCGTCCTTTCTAGCTGAAACTTTTAGACAAATTCATAGATCGTCTTAGCTTTTATCTAAGATGGATCTCAGGAAAAAACTCTTTCTAGATCCGAACTTATAGCATTGTAATTCTTCATCGCGCAATCCTGAAATTTTACGATGAGAATTCTGTGATCTTGTTTGCAACAATTTTTCTACCATTATGCTGCCAAAATTTTCTTGATCCAAATTACTACTACTGTCACCATCTGAACCGAGATTCTGATATTGAAATTTTCCATAAATTTCTCAAATTTTTGCTGGAATTAACGTCGAGAAACTGCTGCTTCTTCGATGAGAATTCTGTTCGACAGTACAGCGTATACCGCAGCGATCTTTCGTCGATATTTTATCGGATCTCGCTGCCATCTTTTACAGATTTGAAACTCTCCTTCTCATCTTCAATCTCTACTATTACCTCTCAAAAACCCTAACAAAACCGCAGCCGAATAGCCATTCCAATTAGCCCTAAACTGCAGCCTACCCGCATCCCCACCAATCCACCGATCCAACCGGCCACCACCTCTCCAAAAATTCTCATGCCACTAACCCATCAATAGAAAAAAGATCTCAATATTACAGATCTAGAGGCATACACCATGGCATCATAGGAGGCCATCAACGCCAAGTTCGAAGCCTTTAAAAGCCGCATGGAGGAGAAGATGTGATCCCTATTCGCCGAATTCAGCATAGGCCGACCATGAAGTCCGAGGAAGTCACAACATGGAGAGACTTCAGATCAGTGATATGATCCTCAAGAGCATGGACACACCATTCCTGATTAGAATAATCCATGCATGAAGGTGGACTTTCCAAGATGGGAAGAGGGAGACCCGATCGAATGGATCTTGCGTGTGAACCACTATTTTCGGTTCTACCGAACCGCCGATGCTACACGGGTGGAGATTGCTGTCATCCACCTCGAGGGAGATGCTATTCAGTGGTTAAATTAGTTTGAGTACACCCATGAAGGTCTCTCTTGGCAGCAATTCAAGGAAGGACTACTAAACCGCTTCAGACCAACCGATTTCGATAACATCGACGGATAATGGGCAAAGATTCGTCAAACCTCTACAATACAAGAATACCTAACAATGTTTGATCATTTATCTAAACCAACTGTGGATTGGTTTGAGAAACAACTTTTAGGGACTTTTATTGAGGGCCTAAAGCTGGAGATTCGAGGAGAAGTAAAGACGCGATAATTGTACACTCATATGACGGTGATTTCCTTCACATGTATCCAAGAAGAATGATTGAACCACGAGGTACGAAGGACAAGGGTCACTCCCCGACCAACCATGCCGAGGCCTATAGCCCCCTCTACTGCCATCTGAGCCTCCACACTAAAGAAATTAATAAGAGACGAGCTTCGTGAACGTTTGGCCAAGGGGTTATGTTGGCACTACGATGAACCATGGAGCCGAGAACATCGCTGCAAAAAGGGCTGGCTCCTCGTGATTGAACCAGTGGAGGATGAGGACAACGAACCATATGAAAAGGTCTCAAACTTGAAGAGGAAGCCATGGAGGAAGAGCCCCAATCGGCCGACTACGTAGTACACGCGTTGGCTGGCTACTCCAACCCGTAGACGATGAAAGTTGGAGGACTTCTAAAACAACAACCTATCACTGTTCTCATTGATACGTGCAACACAAATAATTTCCTCAACAGTAAGGTTGCTGCACATATGGCGCTTCATATTGAAGGTTGCAACAAGTTCGACGTAAAGGTCACCGACGGTCGAATCCTCAATTGCGACCAACGGTGCCCACGGGAGAAACTGCTCCTCCAAGACCAAGAAGTGGTAGCTGATTTCTTCCTCCTACCCATCAATGATTATGAAGCCATGCTTGGAATCGAATGGCTCACAATAGGTGATATATCCTAGAATTTTTCTAAACTAATTATGAAGTTTTATTGCAAAGGGAGACGTGTCACATTGTGAGGCAAGCGCGGGACCAATATTTCTACCGTTTCAACGCAATGGGTGGAGAAAGTTTTGCACAACAGCCATATAAGGGGGAGGACATGCAAAATTCAGATCCTAAGCTTGCCCTCTTGTTGGACAAATTCGCGGATGTTTTCACAGAGTCGCGCGGGCTGCCCCTAACTGGCTACATGACCACCACATGCCTATTCTGCCGGGCAAACCTCCATCAAATTTGAGACCATACCGCTACTCTCACTTGCAGAAGGATGAGATTAAGAACATTGTTAATGAGATGCTCGACACTAAAGTAATTCGACCAAGCTGCAGCCCTTACTCTTCGTTGGTGTTGCTAGTGCGCAAGAAGGATGGTACATGACATATGTGCGTTGATTACCGGGCTTTGAATGCCATCACCATCAAAGATAAATATCCTATACCAGTCGTAGATGAGCTCTTGGATGAATTAAAAGGAGCCCGAGTCTTCACAAAATTGGATCTCCATTCCGGTTATCACCAGATTCGAGTATGCGCTGAAGATGTCCCGAAAACTGCATTCCACATATATAACGGCCACTACGAGTTTCTAGTAATGCCTTTCGGACTTAAAAATTCTCCTTCCACTTTTCAAAGCCTGATGAATGACATCTTGTGGAGTTTTCTACGCAAGTTTGTGTTGGTATTTTTTATGATATTCTCATTTATAGCCCTATGCTTGATATGCATTTTCAATACTTACGAACTGTTCTAACGATTCTTCGGGAGAACACCCTTTATGTTAAATAGTCAAAGTGTAGCTTTTTATAGCATAAAATGGAGTATCTATGGTACATTATTTCAGAGGATGGAGTGACGGTAGACCCAACGAAGATCGAGGTAATGCAAGGATGGTCGAGACCTACGAACATAAAATGGCTGCACGACTTCCTTGGACTCACGAGCTACTACTAAAAATTTGTGAAAGATTATGGCAAGATCAGTGCCCCACTCACATCCCTACTGAAGAAAGACTCCTTCTTGTGGTCGGATAAAGCCTCTGTAGCCTTCGAACGACTCAAGGCAGTCATGACGACGACGTCGGTCCTAGTGTTGCCCGATTTCAGTCACACCTTTGTCATTGAGGTTGACACGTCAGGAGTTGGAATTGGAGCTGTTCTAATATAAGATGGCTGACCCCTTGCTTACACTAGTAAAACTTTATCTCCCTCACATCTTAAAATGTTCGTGTATGATAAAGAAATGCTTGCAATCGTACATGCTGTCACGAAGTGGAGACCCTACCTGATTGGCCGACGCTTCCAGATTAAGACCGACCACCGAAGCCTTAAATATTTTTTGGAGTAGAAAATATCTTCCCCGGAGCAACAACGATGGGTAACTAAACTTCTTGGCTTTGATTATGAAATTACTTATTGAAAGGGGAAAGAGAATGTTGTTATAGATGCTCTATCACGGCTACCGGGACAAGCCAAAATTTTAGCCATCTCCCTTCTTTCCACCGACTTCCTCAAAGACATTAGGGAGGAATGGAAGAATGGACTCAGAAACCCGAGACATCATAGAAAAATGGAGAAGAATCTGGGTTCCATAGGTCACTACATGTGGGATTCGAAGGACTTACGCTATAAAGACCGAATTGTTGTCGTTCTTTATTCCCCTTACATTCAAGTTATTTTGCATGAGATGCACTCTTCACCTTCGGCAGGGCACTCTGGATTTCTGAGAACTTACAAGAGGGTGAAACAAAACTTCTTTTGAAAGGGCATGAAAGAAATTAATTTATGACTATGTATCTAAATGTGATGTTTGCCAACAGCAGAAAGGTGAAACGGTGGTAAATCTGGGCAAACTACAACCACTACCTATATCGGACTCAGCATGGACAGATATCTCCATGGATTTTATCGAAGGGCTACCATTATCTCAAGGTAAAAATATGATTTTTGTGGTGGTAGATCGTCTAACTAAATATGCTCATTTTTGTGCTGTGAGACATCCTTATACCGCTATCAGCATTACTCAACCTTTTGTGAAAAATATTGTTAAATTACATGGGATGCCAAGGTCTATTGTGAGCGATCGTGACAGGGTGTTTACAAGTAAATTTTGGACTAAGCTCTTCCAACTACAAGACACCCAACTGAAGATGAGCACAACCTACCATCCACAGACAGATGACCAAATAGAAGTGGTGAACAAATGCCTCGAGACTTACTTACGGTGCTTCACCAGTGACCTACCCAAAGAGTGGACAAGGTGGCTTCCTTGGGCTGAATGGTGGTATAACATAACTTATCATTCATCAACCAAATGTACACCTTATGAGGTATTATATGGCCGACCACCCCCTATAATACCAAAATATATAATTGGTACAATCAAAATAGATCAGATCGACCAAAATTTAATTGATAGGGACAAGCTGCTGCAGCTGCTGAAGGACAACCTAACTGCCACTCAAGCCCGCATGAAGCAACAAGTAGATACCGAAGTGAGAGAGAATTTTTAGTAGGAGATTGGGTCTACCTTCGCCTACAACCGTACAAGCAACCGTCAATTAACACTAGAGCATCGATGAAGTTATCTCCACGATTCTATTGACCATATCAGAGTTTGGAGTATATTGGAGCCGTGACATACAAATTAAAGCTTTCAGATGACGCTAAGATCCATCCTGTCTTCCACGCATCCTTGCTAAAGCCGAAGTTGCGAGAACGAGAGTTGGTGCAGACTAAGCTGCCAAACACTACAACTGATGGTGAAATCCAAGCCTAACCTAAAGCTATACTTGATCGAAGAATTATGATGCGCCAACTATTGAATCTCAGATTTTGATGATAAAATCAATTGATGGATTATTGATCTAACAGAATTGTTAGAATTGATTGATGTAGGATTAATTACGATAAAATGATTATTACAATCAAGATTGGCCAAGGTCAAGTCCATGTATCGGGTCGATGCGGTTGGGAACTCGCCAGGAGTGCATCGGGAGCTCGTTGAGGGTATCGGGAGTTTGCCAGGATGGTGCAAGGGAGTTCGCCCCAGAAGAAGATCGAGACTCACCGGAAGATTATCGGGGGTAGCCGAAAAGCTATCGGGAGTTAGGATGGTCTTGTAATGGATGTTTGGCAATTATGATTGTATTTAATTATCGTAATTAGCATCGTGCAGGGCTAACTATGATAGGAGCAATAGAGTTACAACCAGATGATGGGCGAAGATCAAGCTGGGTATTAGGTCGGGTTCGGATGATGCAATGGGATCTCGCCAAAGTTCGCTAGGAGATTCGCCGAAGGGATCGGGAAGCTCGTTGGGAACACACCGAGAGATCGCTAGAAGAAGACCGAAAGAGTTGCCACAAGAATGCCGGAGGCTACTGGATTGGTGGGAGTTAGGTCTTGATTATCTTGATTGGTCATTAAGTGTTGTAATCATTGAGTCATAGTTAGGGTTTGAGTCTAAATTGAGTTAGATTTGGAAGGAATCCAAATCAACTCAATAAGGCAATCGGGTCCACTATTGGGGTTTGTTTGAGCTCAGGTTGAGCTCAATTGGTTGACTAGAGGGTTGGTTGGTCAACATTAGGTTTAAGTCGGAATTCGAAAAGTGGAGGGAACCACTTTTACAAAAATTTCGGCGGGTAAACCGTCGGTGAGCAGTGGGTGTATCGTTGCTGCCCAGGTTTTCGGGCGGCTGATGATGGTTGACCCGCCTAGGGCCGACGAGTAAACCGCCCATACCTAGGTGTTCGAGCGATTGAGCCTCCTAGGTCAGCAGGTGAACCGCCCGTACCCGGATTTTTCGGATACGGTTGGATTTTGGCTCCGATTTTGAAGCTAATTTGGGGCCTATAAATACCTCAAGTTTTCTTACATTCTACATAATAATTTTAGGGATTATATTCTGAAAAAATATTATGTGAGAATTATAAGAAAAAAAAATGGGTAAGGGAGAGAGCTTAGAGTTAGAATTGTTCTCAAAGTCTCCCTTGTAAGCAAAGTGTAAGGGTTTGGTCTTCACCCAAAGAAGATCGGTAGTGGACGCCGGTGTGCCTCAAGAAGGAGGACTCGGGAGTGGACGTAGGCATTTGACGCCGAACCACTATAAAAATTGTGAGTGCTTCTTTGCTTTAAATTGCTTACATATTCTTGTATTAATGCTTCTGATTTAACTCAACTCCTTGAAAACAAAGTTTTCACGATAAGTTCTTTTCTTCGAACGTTGCTTATCTTTTGGGTTTGCTCATTAACTTATCAACTTTCTTTTAATCACTCACTCGTTTCACTAAGAACGAAAAACTTCAGATTTCCTATCTTGGTTTAATCGAAAAGTTTTCATCTAAACCTAAAATTTATATTTATACTAATTCACCCCCCCTCTCTTAGTGCCAATTGATCCTAACAATTGGTATCAAAGCAAGGTTCTTACTCTTTGGATTAACATCTACTTGAGTAAATGGCTTATTTTGGCATGAATAAGGGACATTCCATCTCACGTCCTCTCATATTCAATGGAAGAAATTACACACATTGGAAAACACAGATGCGTATTTTTCTCATCTCATTGGACTTTGATTTATGGAATATACTTGAGAATGAATTTAAAAAATCTTCCAAACTAATGAATTAGTTAAATGATTTAGAAAGAAAGAATTTTTCTTTAAATGCAAAGACTATGAATGCCTTGTTTTGTGCACTTGATAAGAATGAATTTAATCGTATTTCCATTTGCGAATCAGCTTTCGATATTTGGAACACACTAGAAATCACACACGAGGGGACTAGTGAAGTAAAAGAATCAAAGATAAATATTCTAGTTCATAATTACGAGTTGTTTCAAACGAAACCAAGTGAGTCTATTGGAGACATGTACACCCGTTTCACGGATGTCGTCAATGGACATAAAGCACTTGGAAAATATTTTTTAAATTTTGAACTTGTGAGTAAGATTTTACGATCTTTGCCTAAAATTGGGATCCTAAAGTAACCATTCTTCAAGAGGTCAAAGATTTAAATAACTTACCTCTTGAAGAACTAATGAGCTCTCTTATGACATATGAACTAAACTGTAAAGCTCATGATGAGCTTGATGAACCCCTTCTAAAGAACATAAAGGATGTAGCACTTCAAACAATAAATGACTCCTCGAGTGATGAGGACCATGATATTACATTTTTATCAAGAAAATTTAATAAATTTTATAAAAAGGAACAAAAACTATAAAAACAAAAAGGAACTGAAGAAGGACAATATCATATACTATGAATGCAAAAAATCGGGACATTTAAAAAATGAATGTCCCCAACTGAAGAAGAAGCTGACGCTAAAAAAGAAAGCACTCTCGGCCACTTGGGATGATTCGAGCTCTTCGGATGAGGAAGACAACTCCAAAGAAGAGGTGGCTAACTATACCTTAATGGTAATCGAAGATGAGGTTAGTGAACCTTTAAATATTCTTTTTTCAAAATTATTAAGCATGTTTAATGATTTATTCAATGAATTTAGAAAACTTAGCAAGTCTTTCAAACCGCTTAAAGTTGATCATGATTTGTTAGTTAAAAGACTTGACGAAATGCATGATTCCTTAACATCACATAAACCATATTTTAAATGTGATATGCTAGATAATATTAAAGAAGAAAATTGCATGCTTAAAATAACACTAGCGAAATTTGAGATAGGAAACAAATCCCTGAATATGATCCTTGAGATGCCATTACGTGTGCCTCCAGATCTGAGACAAGGTCCTTCTCTTGCTATTGGGTCAGTGGCATTAACTGGTTCGATGGATCGATGGCCGAAAGAGGTGGTGGATCAATGGTAGATGACTACGGTTTGGGGCTGAAAGGTTGCTATTTTTGATTGTTGCTGGGGCTGTGATTTAGGGCTGCTATAGGGGTCATATAAGGGGTATAATGACTGAGGTTTAATGTTAAAGGAATGGGTTAGGGTTTTTGTTGATGACAACAATGGATTTGGTAGGAATTGGGTGTGGATACAACAAGTAGTACCGAAGGTAGTGCAGTAAATTTTTTTGGCAAAGAGGGTGCTGTTGATGCTGCTGTTTGGGGTTGTTGTAGAGGCTATAAGGAGGGTTCGATGACAGAGGTTTAGGGTTGCTATTGATGGCAGCAATTGGTTTGGCAAGGTTTGGTGGCTACGGAAGATAAGGATCGGTGGAAGGTTCGGTGGTTGTAGAAGACTGTTATTTGGGCTATAGTTTGGGTTGGCTATGGAAATCAAAAAATGGCTACGATGGTTGCATTTTAAAGCTAGAGGGGTGCTCTAAAGACGATGTGGGTGGCAGCAACAATTTTGGTAAGGATCAGATATGGGCGTAGCAACAAACACTGAAAGGTAGTGCTGCAGAATTCTACATCGATAGGCTGCGATAGTCGCTAATTTGGGCTGCGGTTTTGGGTGCTGTTAGGGTAAGAAAAATAGGTTATGAGGATTGCGGCTTAAGGCTAAAGGGATGCCCTAAAGACGTCTTGGGTTGTGGCAGCAAGTTAGTTGGGTTTCATGGGTTAAGGAGAAGAAGAAAGACAAAGGTGCAGCAACAGATTTTTTGCCTAAAAAATTCCAATAGTGAAGGCATAATGTTTTTCCAAAAATTGTTAATGAAAATTCGAGTGAAACTCAAAGTGAATCTACTGGTAAGGAAGAGGTAATATCATCAAAAATTTAATGGAAGGAAACGATAGCAAAAGGCTCAGCAAAATCAAATATTACGAGAAGGTGTTGCTGTAGAATTTTTTCTTTCAGTGAAAGATTTCAGCAGCATAGTCAAAAATTTTTACAGTAGTGCATAACAAGGAATCAAGTAAAAGCAATGACAATCCACTGGCAAGTGAAAGGTAATGCTATCAAAAAAATTATGGAAGAAATCAATAGCAAAATTTTTTGCAATATCAAAGAATACGAGAAGGTACTGCGACAGAATTTATTTGTCGAAAGATTTCAGCAGTATAGACGAGATTTTTTTCTAGTAGTTCAAAACAAGAATTTGAGTAGAACTAAAAAAATCTACTGGTAAGGGAAAGGTAATGTCGACAAAACATTCATGGAAGAAAATGACAGCAAAAGGTTCGGCAAAATTGAAGATCACAAGAAGGTACTGCAGCAGACTTTTACGTTTAAACTGCAGTAGTTTGGACTTAAAAGATGAGCAAGTTATCTTGATGATTTTTCGATGAAACTAAAGGGAGATATGAGATAGGAAGTTATAAAGCCATGGTAGAAATTTTGTAGAAGTTTGACCAGTAAAAACATAGCAGCAAATCAAACAGTAAGGGGTGTGCGGTTGGAATTTTGCGGCGTAACTTTCATCGTAAAGATGGAAACTTTGTGACGAAATGTTTATGCAGCAATATGGGAATAATTTTTTTTGGGTTTTTGGATTAAGGATAACTAAATTGCAGCAGCAGTAAGGTAGAAAACCAGAACCTGTTGCGATAGTGGAGATGATGATGGAGTTTGGTGATGATCTTCTAGCAATTATGGGAATTACTTTGGATGGCTGTGGGGGGCTGATTGATGGCTGTGGAAGGGCCACGAAACGCCAAGAATGCTGCTCTGATACCAAGTGTTAGAACCCTTGTGGATTCTAAGCTTGGGCTGATCTCTAGGGATCAGCCTCCTTGGAACTCTATAGGGGTTCCTCCCTCCTTGGTACTCAAGCCACTGGCTAAAGAAAGATTGATCTATTCATGATAAAAGAGGGGAGAATACAAAGCTATTTATAGGGCTTCTAAACCCCAACTCCTAAAAGGATTCTTACTTAAGACTCCTACTCCTAACAACTCCTACTCCAACTCTAGGAAGCAACCTCCAAACTAATCTTAATCCTATTCTAAATTAAACCACTCCTCAACCAACCCCTCTTTAACTAGGATAAGGGGTGGCTAATTAGGGTGACATGCATCCTACTCTTTCCTTAAAATATCTTCCTCCCATCTAATCCTAACCTAGCCGGCCTCCTTGCTTCTTTATTTGCGGTCGACTATATAGGATTTATATGAATACCCTTTGGATTTACATGAAAGCCCTTAGGATTTACATAATTACCCTCTTTAATGAAACTAACTTAGGACTCCCCTGGCTATAGTCCTAACACATCTCCAATCATGGATAATCAATCAATGTCAAGCACTATATCAAAACCATCAAGAGAGAGGAGGAAAAAATTAGCAACTACGTTTTGCTCCTATAGGATCAGTTTTACCCGCGGGCACTTATGGTTACACTTTAGAATTTGACCGTTAGCTACCTTGACTTCAAACCTGCTGTAATCTTCTTCTTGGAGCATTAAGTGGGCAGCAACCTTACTTCTCATGAAGTTGTTTGTGCTCCCGGTGTCGATGAGGATAATGACAGATTGCTGCTCAAGAAACCCTTCGATCTTCAATTTCTGTAGGTTGGTGTAGCCGACTAAGGTAGGGACCGTGTGGGTGGTCGATTATGGTGTATCCTTCTCCTTGGGTTCAAGAGTCATATTTTCAAATTTGGGTTCTTCAGTGGGCGCAATTATCAGCGGTGTCTCCTTTTTACATTGGTGTTCTAGGCTCCACAGTTTATCATAATTCCCACATAGGGCCTTGCCGATTTGTCACAAAGCTCTTCTCTTGTTAACATTTTTGGTTGAGGTGACCGACTGGTGGTAGATAGGGTCGAGAGTCTTTGTGCTGCTGGTCGTGCGATGGCCTTGGTCCTTCGAGCATCTTGGTTCAACCTGTCTTCGTATAGTCGTGCGAAGGAGATAACTGCCTTAAGTGTGTACGACTGTCGCGCTTTAACTTTTTTCCGAATCTTCGATTTCAGACCCTCAATAAAAATCCTTAATATTTATTTTTCATACCAATCGTAAGTTTGATTAGATAATCTTTCAAACCTGGTTTGGTACTCTTGGATGGTGGAGGTTTGATGGATCATCACTAGTTCTTCGTCAAGGTTCTTTTTACAATCTGAATTTGCACCATGTTGTGATCTTATTAGGCTCAGTGATTGGCCCAATCTAACTCCTTGAAGAGAGTGCATTGTTTAGCATCCATACGTGTCTCGAAAGCCTCCAATTTGGCTTTGAATAAGCCCACCGATGTCATGACGTAAGGATCTCCAATCTGTCAAATAAATCGATAGAAGAGTATAGTTACAATCTTCAGGTAGCAATGTCGGGGCTATGATGGTGAAGTCTCCAAGTGGAGGATGGTAGCCAAGGGTAGTAGCAATGGTGGAGGAAGAAGATGAACAGTAACGTCGACTGTTGTTCTGCGGTGATGCTGCAATGTCATTGAGGATGTGATTTTTTAGGTGGCTAATATATGTCGAAAGATGGTAGCCAAGTGATCTGAGTCGAAAGACAGTAATGATGGCAGAGGAAGAAGAGGGCAGCAGCGATGTCGGCTCCGGTTGCGATGCGACTTCGTGGCTGCAGGTGGCGTTGGTTGTAGCAAGGGTGCGGCTGCAATAGGAGGAAGACGAGGCAGCGGTGTGCACGGCTATTGCGGAGGGGGGCAGCAGTGGTAAGGAGTAAGAGACGGTTGCTGTCGTGTTCAATTTGTTGCTGGTTGCGATCAAGATAGTTGGCAGTGAATGATTATTGCGGGCTGCGATGTAAATAGATTGCAGCGAAAGATCAGTGCTGGTAGCTTTTTGCCGCAAAGATCGCTGCTGGCTATGATCAAGGAGGATGGCAGCGAGAGGTCACTATTGGTAGTGTTGTGCAGTGAAAGATGCGTGCTGCATTTGAAGGGAGATTGGGTGGTTGAAAGGTTGGTGGACCGAAGGCTGCGATTTTTGGGTGCGATTTATGGCTGTTTTGGATGCGATTTGGGGCTGCGGTGTTATAGAGTTTTGGCTACGAATTGGTGTGGTTTTAGGACTATGATAGAGTAGATAAAGGCTAGGAAAAAAGGTTTTGAATCTAGGATAGATGGTAGCAAAGGTTTGATACGAATCGGTAAGGGTATGCTGCAATAGGTGCTGGTTGTAAGAGGCTGCAGTTTTAGGTTATTTTGTGGCTGATTTTTGTATGGTTTTGGCTGTGGTTTGGTAGGGTTTTGGGGCTGTGATGGTAGAGGGTGAAGGTTAGGGAAAGATGGTTTCAGATCTGGAAGAGATGGCAGCGAAGGTTTGATAGAATTCGATAAAGTTTGCTACAATGTATGCTGCCTTGCAGAAGCGGAATTGTTATCGAAGAAACAACAGTCTCTCAAGGAAAATTCTGGCCAAAAATTATAAACTTTGGGGCTGTGGTGTTAGGGGATGAAGATGCGGAAAAGAGAGTTTTAAATCTGGAAAAGATGGTAGCGAATCTGATAAAGTTTCAACGAAAGATCGCTGCAGTATACGCTGTACTGCTGAACATAATTCCCGTCGAAGAAGTAGCAGTTTCTCGATGTTAATTCTAGCAAAAATCCAAGAAACTTATGGAGAATTTCAATATCAGAATCTTTGTTAAGATGGTGATAGTAGTAGTAATTTGGATCAAGAAAATTTTGGCAGCATAATGGTAGTAAAATTGTTGCAAATAAGATCGCAAAATTCAAGTTGTAAAATTTTTGCACTGCGCAACGAAGAATCGCAGCACTAAAATTCCAGTTTTAGAAAGATTTTTTCTCAGAGATCGATCTTAGATGAATAAGACAATCTATGAAATTGTGTAAAAGTTTCGGCCAAAAAGGATGAACAAAAGTTCAGTTTCAAGAGGCTAACAAGTGGAAGCAGATACTTCGTCATAAAATTTCAGCACGACGTGATGAAAAATTACAGCGCTACAGAAGGAATTTTTTCTAGAGATCAATCTTAGATGAAAGCTAAGATGATCTAGGAATTTGTGTAAAAATTTTAACCAAGAAGGATGATTAAAAGTTTAGGTTCAAGAAGCAACAATGGGCCAAAATTTTTCTGTAGCTTTTCCCCTTCGCAACGATGATAATGTTTGCGACGATAGAATTTTGGAGTAAAGAAACTTTAGAAAAACTTCTCCCTTGTATATGATAAAGGAATAGTAGTAGCAAGAGGCATGGGTTTTGGAGTTTATACCAGATCTATGGTGTTGATGTAGAGGACGATAGCAGTTTGGTGTTTCTACGGCTTGGTGGGCGACGATGGATGAAAGCGACATCAAAAGCAATTGTGGGAATTGCTTGGAAGATGGAGGTGACAGATATGGCTACAGGGCAGCAAGAACGTGGCTCTGATATCAGATGATAGAATCCCAAATGGAGCTCTATAGATTTTGATCTTTGAGGGGGATCAACCCTTGGAACGCTATAGGGGTTCCTCCCTCATAGTACTCGGCCATATGGCCGAATTGTAGATTAATCTTGCTTGATAAAAGAGAGGGGGCAACTACATCATTATATAGGGTTCTAAACCCTAGCCTATGGGGTGCTTGCCTAAGTAAAATTATCCCTTTGCCCCTTCTATAGCCGACTTGCCTAAGTACGAACATGTGGCGGCTAGGTTGGCTCTATAGCTGACCTAAGCAGGGGAAAACCCTGGTCGACTAGCCCAGTAAAGAGGGTGACGGACACTAAGTCCTAAGGCCCCAATCTAAACCCTAACTACACTTCTTTATAGGATAGAAGTGGCTAGGTGGGGTTTTATTATAATCTCAACTACTTCTAGGGAGATTAGGACTCAACCTTACTAGAGTTCTATCAAGCAAAAGGGTAATTTTACTTAGGCAAGCACCCCCATGGGTTAGGGTTTAGGATCCTATATAATGATATAGCCGCCCCCTCTCTTTTATCAAGTAATTATCAACTTTTATTTAGCCTTGTGCCGAGTCTATGAGGGAGGAACCCCTACAACGTTCTAAGGGTTGATCCCCCTCAAGGGTCAAAATCTATAGAGCTCTTTCTGGGGTTCTATCAGAAGATATGGAGGAAAAATCACAACCGACCATTAGCACTATACATGCCCTAGCCAGCTACGTCAACTTGCAAATAATGAAGATCGATAGATTCCTCAAACACCAGCTAATCATAATTCTCAGTAACACCGGAAACACCAATAACTTTAGCAGTTTTGATGTGAAGGTTGTAGATGGCCGAACCTTATCTTGCAGCCACAAGTGTTCTTGGGTGAAAGTAATCATGTAAGGCCAAGAGATCACCACAGACTTCTTCCTATTGCGACTGGATGACTATGAAGTGGTGCTTGGCATCGAGTGGCTATCTACTGTAGGTGATGTTTCATAAAACTTTTTTAAACTTTTTGAGGTAAATGCAGGGGCGAAGTTTCGACTGTTATGACACAACTAATGGAGAGGGTGCTGCACAAGACACATGTTGACTTTCTAATCCAATTGCAAGCATTGCAAATTGAAGACCCGATGATGAACGAAGACCCAAACCTTTCCTCTCTACTTGCTGAATTTTCAGATGTGTTTGCTGAACCAAAAAATCTACCCCCTATCGGGTTGCATAACCATCGCATATCTATCTTGTAGGGAAAAATACTAGCAAATGTTCGACCATACAAATACCCTCATCTATAGAAGGCCAAGATCGAGAGGGTCATCCAAAAGATGCTAGAAACAGAGATCATAAGACCTAGTGTTAGCCCATATTCTTCATCGGTGCTCCTCTACGAAAGAAGGATGGAACATGGCGAATGTGTGTGGATTACCGAGCCCTCAACAACATCACAGTGAAGAACAAGTATCCAATCCCTATAGTGGATGAATTGCTCGATGAATTGAAGGGAGCATAAATTTTTACCAAACTAGATTTGCGATCTAGATATCATCAGATTTGGGTGCACAAATAAGATATACCGAAGACCACTTTTCGAATGCACAACGGGCACTACGAATTCTTGGTAATGCCTTTCGGCCTAACTAATGCCCCTTTCACTTTTCAGAGCTTGATGAATGACATCTTTTGGGTTTACCTCTGTAAGTTTGTTTTGGTCTTCTTCGATGACATCTTGATTTATAGCCCCTCCCTCGAAAGCCACCTCTCACACTTGCGACTTGTTTTGACAATTCTTCGAGAACACACCCTTTTTTTTAAGTAGTTGAAGTGTAGGTTCTTATAGAGTGAGGTGGAATACCTTGGCCATATCATCTTAAAAGGAGTAGCGGTAGACCCCTCGAAGATTAAAGCAATGCAAAGCTGGTCACTATCGAAAACAATCAAGGTGTTGCGAGGATTTCTAGAGCTGATCGGCTATTACCGTAAGTTCGTCAAGAATTACGGCAAGATCAGCGCTCCCCTCACATCATTGCCGAAAAAAGATGCCTTCCTATGGTTGAATGAAGCAACAACAGCCTTCGTTGCCCTTAAGGCTACAATGACGTCTACGTTAGTGCTGGCCCTACCCGACTTTGATAAGGTGTTCATGATCGAATCCGAAACATCTGGAGCCGAAATTAGTGCTATCCTAATGCAAGATGACCAACCACTAGCGTCCACTAGCAAGGCTCTCTCACCATCTCATATGAAGCTGTCGATCTATGACAAGGAGATGCTGACCATTATGCACGTAGTGACGAAATGGAGACCCTACCTGATCGACCGATGCTTCCAAATCAAAATCGACCATGAGAGCCTAAAGTACTTCATGGAGCATAAAAATTCCTCCCCCAAATAGCAGAAAAGGTGACAAAATTGCTGGGATTTGATAATGAAATTGTTTATAAAAAGGAGAAGGATAACTTGGTTGCATATGTGCTCTCCCGCTTACTCGAGCATGCTGAAATTTCAGCCATCTCCCTTCCAATTTGTGATCTCTTGGAAGACATCAAGAAGGAGTGGCAAGGCGACCCAAAGACCCAGGAGATCATAAAAAAATTGGAGGAGGAACCGGGCTCGATAGCCCACTACAGTTGGAACTTGAAGGACCTATGATACAATGGTCGAATTGTGTTGGTGCCCAACTCCCCATGCCAATCCACCATCCTATAGGAGATGCACTAATCACTAGCGGTTGGGCACTCCGGATTCCTTTGGACCTACAAGAGGATTCGATAAACCTTCTATTGGAAAGAGATGAAAAAGACCATTGCTGAATTTGTGGCTCGATGTGATACTTGTCAACGGCACAAAGGAGAGATAGTAGCAAGCTTGAGAAAATTGCATCATTACCCATTCTGGATTCTGCTTGGATCAACATCTCCATGGACTTCACCGAAGGGCTACCAACATCATAAGAAAAAGGTACCATCCTTGTTGTGGTTGATCACTGATAGAACCCCATAGAATTCTATCGCAGTTTGATCGCTTGAAGGGGATCAACTCATTTGGAACACTATAGGGGTTCCTCCCTCCTAGGTAGTTGACCACAAGGCTGAAATAAAAGAGATCTTGATTGAATCAAAGTGGTGGTGGCTACATGCTTTATATAGGACTCCAAACCCTAACCCTAGAGAGACTCCTCCCCTATGTCAAATTCCCCTTTCACCCCTCTACCCTAGCCGACTTGCCCAATAAAGGGGCGGCGGCTAGGTGGTTGTAACTCCTCTTATTTTCCCTCCTCAAACCCTAGCCGACCTGCCCAATAAGGTGGGCGGTGGTTAGAAAGCCCTAAGGCTCCAAGATTCCTTCTCCCAAAATCCTAGCCGACTTGCTTTATATGATAGTAGGTGGCTAGGTGAGGGTTCATTACAATCTCTCAGGGTTTTATTAATTGCTACTTGATTGAATAGGACCAAATCCTTATAGGGTCCTATCAGACCCGCCCTCTTCAGATCAACCTTGTCCTCAAGGCTAAGGTTCCATGAATTTTGAGAACATGGGCTTCAAGTCTTCATATGATTCCCACGTGGTATCTTCCATAGGCAAATTACTCTAACGCATCAGTACTTCACTAGAGGGATGTCAGTGGCACATCACGATCCTACGATCAAGTATTGCTTGTGGTTAGATCTGGATGTCTCCATCAGCAGTAGTGTTTGGTAGTTGGCTTTGGGCTGATTCACTCTCTCCCAGCATGAGTTTTTGGTAGGATACATGGAATACAAGATAGTTCTTACCATCAGCAGGTAAACTCAATATGTACGCCACAACGCCAATGTGCTCTGTGATCTGGTAGGGTCCATAAAAGTGCAGAGATAACTTTATGGATGCTCGTGTATTGATTGATGTTTGCTTATATGGCTGGAGACGAAGAAAGACCCAATCTCCCATAGAGAATTCCCTCTCGCTTCGATGTGTGTCAGCTTGCTGTTTTATTCTGGCTTGGGCGGCTGAGAGGTTTTTTCAGTAACTTTAAGATCTTGTCCCTATCAATTAACTCTTGGTCGACTTGATCTACTTTGGCTGAGCCAATTATATACTTTGGAATTACAGGGGCTGATCGACCATACACCACTTCATATGGGGTATATTTAGTAGATGAATGATATGTCATATTGTACCACCATTCAACCCAAGGGAGCCATTTTAGCCATTCCTTTGGTCGGTCATTGGTGAAACAACTGAGGTATGTCTCTAAGCACCTGTTTACCACTTCAGTTTGACCATCGATCTGCGGGTGGTACACTGTGCTCATCTTTAGTTTGGTGCCCTACAACTAAAAGAGCTCGGTCCAAAATTTACTAGTAAAGACCCTATCACGATCACTTACAATCAATCTTGGCATCTCATGCAATTTAATAATATTTTCCATAAAAATTCGGGCAATGTTAGAGGCGGTATAGGGGTTTCAGATAGTGTAAAAATGGGCATACTTCATAAGACAATCAACCACGACGAGAATTGTACCCTTCCCTTGGGATAAGGGCAGCCCTTTGATGAAATCTATTGATATGTCAGTCCATATTGAGTTCGGTATTGGTAGAGGTTGCAGCTTCCCGGGACTTTCCACTATTTCACCTTTATATCGTTGACAAACATCACACTGTGCTATAAAATCAACAATAATTTTTTTCGTCTCTATCTAATAAAATTTTTACTTAATTCTTTTATAGGTTCTAAGGAATCTAGAGTGTCCTATTATTGGTATGAAATGCATCTCTTGTAGGATAGTTTTTATGTAAGGAGAGTCGGGTATAAGTACAATTTGTCCCTTATAGTGCAAGTCTTTCGTATCCCAACTATAATGAGCCATGGAGCTTGGTTCCTCCAATTTTTTGATGATCTTGTTGGTCTCTGGATCATCCCTCCATTCCTTCCTAAAGTCCTCGAGAAAGTGCATCTGCAATAATATTTTCCTTTTTGTTTTTGTTAGTTATTTCATAATCGTACCCAAGAAGCTTCATTACCCATTTTTGCTATTCAGGAGAGGATATATTATACTCCAAAAAATATTTAAGGCTCTTATGGTCGGTTTTTATTTGGAAGTGTCGACCGATCAAGTAAGGTCTCCACTTCGTTATTGCGTGTACAATCGCAAGCATCTCATTATCATAGATAGATAATTTTAGATTGGAGGGTGATAATGCCTTGCTGGTGTAGGGAAGGGGTTGGCCATCTTGCTTGAGGACGGAGCCGATCCCAACTCCAGATGCATCAGCTTCAATGATGATGGTTTTGTTGAAGTCGGGTAGCGCTAATACAGGCGTTGATGTCATGGCTGCCTTAAGATCATCGAAGGCAATGAAGGACCACTGAAAAACATCTTTTTTTAGTAAGGATGTGAGGGGTGCACTGATCTTCCTATAATCTTTGATGAAGTTATGGTAGTAGCCCGTCAAACCGAGGAACTCGTGCAGCGATTTTATGTTTTTTGGTGTCGGCCAACTTTGTCTGGCCTCAATTTTGGAAGGGTCCATCGCCACTCCTTCTGATATGAGGTGCCCAAGATATTCCACATTTTGTTGAAGAAATCTACACTTTGATTCCTTGACAAAA
Organism: Ensete ventricosum; assembly: GCA_029747655.1. Lineage (NCBI taxonomy): Eukaryota > Viridiplantae > Streptophyta > Magnoliopsida > Zingiberales > Musaceae > Ensete > Ensete ventricosum. Next base: position 32,021,254 of record JAQQAF010000004.1, on the reverse strand, counting down.
AGAACATTCTCCTGGAGAATCGTCAAAATAAGTCATAAGTGTTGAAAATGACTTTCAAGGGAAGGGTTGTAAATGAGGATGTCGTCAAAGAATACCAGCCCAAACTTACGAAGAAATCTCCAGAAAATATCATTCATAAGGCTATGGAATGTGGAAGGAGCATTGGTGAGACCAAAGGGCATTACCAAAAACTTGTAGTGGCCATTGTGTTTAGAAGGTAATTTTTGGTACGTCATTTTCACATACTCGGATTTGATGATATCTGGATCGGAGGTCCAGTTTTGTGAAGACTCATGCTTCCCTAATTCATCTGGCAATTCATCTTTGATGGTTATGCATTGAGAGCATGGTAGTTGACGCACATTCGCCATGTTCCATCCTTCTTTCATACGAGAAGCGCCGACGAGGAGTAGGGGCTGCAACTTGGTCGAATGACTCATGTTTTGAGCATCTCCTTCACAATTCTTTCTATTTCATCTTCTGGAGGTGAGGATAGCAGTATGGCTGAGTGTTCATTGGTGGTTTGCCCCAGAAGAATCAAAATGATCATGCTGACAGGGAGGAGGTAGGCGAAGACGTTAGAAAATTCAACAAGCAGTTAGAGAATGTTTTGTCTTCAATTTTTATTGGCTCCCCCTTAGGTTGTTGCTGGAGTTGCATCAGGAAGCCACTGTTTATTTCATGTAGAACTTTCTCCATCTGTTGTGTAGAAACCATTGTTATGTTGCTTCCGCGTTTCCCACGTAGGATCACTTTTTTTCTTTTGCAGTAAAATTTCATAATTAATTTTAAAAAAATTTCAGGAAATATCTCCTAGCATTGTTAGCCCCTAGATGCCAAACATGGCCTCATAATCGTCAAGTGGGAGGAGGAAGAAATCAACAATTATTTCCTGGTCCTGTAGCAATAATTTCACCCGCGGGCATCTTCGGTCGTACTTCAAAATCCGATCGTCAATGACCTTAACATCAAATTTGCTGCAATCCTCAATGTGAAGTGCCATCCGAGTAGCAACCTTGCTATTCAAGAAGTTATTGGTGCTCCCGGTATCTATGAGAACGGTGATCAGCTGTTGTTTGAGTAGGCCCCCCACTTTCATCGTCTGCGGATTTGCATAGCTGGCAAGAGCATGCACCATGCAGTCGACTAGTTGTGACACTTCTTCCATGTCCTCCTCTTCATGGTCATGGTTCACTTCTTCATGCTCAAGGTCCTCTTCAATAGGTTCGATCATGAGGAGCCTCCCTTTTTTGCAATGGTGGTCGCGGCTCTAAGACTCGTCGCAGTGCTAACACAAACCTTTTGCAGATCATTCTCGAAGCTCTTCTCTCATTAGTTTTTTTGGTTGAGAAGGTCGGCTGGCAGTAGGGGGGTCTGAAGGCCGTGGTGCTACTGGTCAGGTGATGAACCTAGTCCTCCGGACATCTTGGTTCAATCGTTCCTCTTGAAGTCACGCGAAAGAGATGACAACCATTAGTCTTTACGGTTGTCGCGCCTTGACTTCTCCCCGGATCTCCGGTTTCAAGCCTTCAATGAAAGTACATAACAATTGCTTTTCAGACCAATCTCTTGTTTGATTAGATAATCTTTCGAACCTGGTCTGGTATTCTTAAATAGTGGAAGTATGACGGATCTTAGCAAGTTGGCCATCGATGTTTTCGTAGTTGGTTGGTCCGAAGCGGATCAGTAGTCCATATTTAAATTGCTTCAATGTAGGGACTTCGTGAGTATGGTCAAACCAATCATACTATTATATAGCATCTCCTTCAAGGTATATAGCAACAACGTCCACCATGGATGTGTCCGGGATCTTGTGGTAGCAAAAATAACGTTCCGCGCGTGAAATCAAACCGGTCGCGTCTCCTTCTTCCCATCTAGGGAAGTCTACTCATGCATGGATAGGGAGGGTCCATGATAGTTCCTCCTCTCTTCTGGGGGTCTTCTCTATGATATGAACTTTTGCCTTGTTGAGATCTCCTTGGGCTCGGTGGTCGATCCAAATTGAATTCAGCAAAGAGGGCACGTAGTTTGTCCTCTATACGTGTCTCAAAGGCCTCCAACTTGGCGTCGATTAGTTCTTCAGATGTCATGGTGTATGTCTCCAGATCTATAATGTTAAGATTCTTCTTTTGCTACTGGGTTAAGGGCATGTATTGGTTGAGAGGTTTGGTGGCCGAAAGGATTGGTGGATCGAAGGATGTAGGCTACGGTTTTGGGCTTAATAGGTTACTGTTTAAGGTGCAGTTTGGGCTACTGTTTGGTAGTGTTTTGGGGGCTATAATGGCAATGGGTGGAGGCTAGAGAGGTGATCTAGATCTGCTGTTGATAGTAGCAATAAGTTTGACAATGATCGGTTGGGTATGCAGCGAATAGATGCTGAAATTGTAGGAGCAGAATTTTTCGTCGAAGAGACAACAATGTCTCGATGAAAGTTTCAGCAATAAACTGATGCTCTATAGAGAGAATTGACAACAAGAATTCAATGCTGATAATAGTAAGAATGACAAAAATATAGTAGGAAATCTCGGCAGCAATGTAGCAAGAATAGCGACGAATGTTTCGGCAACAAAATTTTCATTGAAAAAATCAACAGTTTTATGATGAAAAGTTACAGCAATATATGAACGTTTTTAGAGATAATTCCAATGAGGATCTGATGTAAATGAAAGCCGAGACGATGTAGAAAGTGTGTAAAAGTTTTTATTAGAAAAGATGGCACCAAGGTTAGTTTTTGGCAACAAGTATGCGGTTGACAACTTTTGCAGCATACTTTCATTCGTAAAGGTAGCAAACTTACTATGATGAGTATTTGCACTAAGGGAATAGATGAAAACTCTTTTTGGGTTTATGGATAAAAAATTGCAGCAACAGTAAGGTGTTTGCGATAGAGGCAATACCAGATCCTAATGCAATTTGGAGTAGCGGTGATAGATGGTGGATCTGCGGCAAACAGTGATGACGGTGGAGTCGTTGATGAAGATGGCAATTATGAGAATTGCTTGGATGATGGTGGGCAGCTGGAAGGGTAGCAAGGCAGTAAGATCATTGCTCGGATACCAAATGATAGAACCCCGTAGAATTCTATCGCAGTTTGATCGCTTGAAGGGGATCAACTCCTTTGGAATGCTCGGTTCTATTATAAGTGAAATAAAAGAGATCTTATACTACTACCAGTATTGCCCATATTTTTGTGAAAAATGTTGCTAAATTGTATGGGATGCCTCATTCTATTGTAAGTGATCATGACAAGGTCTTCACCAACAAATTTTAGACAGAACATTTTTAGTTGCAGGCCATTAAATTGAAGATGAGTACAGCATACCATCCCTAGACCGACAACCAAACAGAAGCGGTGAACAAGTATTTGGAGAATTACCTCAGATGCTTCACCAGTGATAGGCCGAAAGAATGGACAAAGTGACTTCCCTAGACCGAATGGTGGTACAACACTACGTATAATTCATCTACAAAATATACTCCTTTTGAAGTTGTATATGGCCGGACACCCCCTGTAATCACTAAATATGTAGTCAGCACATCAAAAGTAGATCAGGTAGACCGAAAACTGATTGACAGGGATAAGATTCTACAACTATTGAAGGATAACCTCTTGATAGCCCATGCAAGAATGAAATAACAGGCTGACAAACACTGGAGCTAAAGGGAGTTGCTATTGGAGATTGGGTCTTCCTTGCCTTCAGCCCCACAAATAAACATCCATCAGGACCCAAGCATCTATGAAGTTGTCCCCCAGCTTCTACGGACCCCACAAAATTGTGGAGCGCATTGGAGCCATGGCTTATAGATTGGATCTGCTCGCAGACTCCAAAATTCATCCGATCTTCCACGCATCCTGTCTCAAATTAATGCTTGGAGAGGATGAATTAGCCCAGAGCCACCTACCTGTTATCTCTGCTAATGGAGAGGTCCAGGTCTACCCCGTTGATAGAACCCCAGATGAAGCTCTATAGATTTTGATCTTTGAGGAGGATCAAGCCTTGGAACACTATAGAGGTTCCTCCCTCCTAGAACTCGGCACAAGGCTGAATAAAAGATTAATCTTGCTTGATAAAAGAGAGGGATCGACTACATCATTATATAGGGTTCTAAACCCTAGCTCATGGGGTGCTTGCCTAAGTAAAATTATCCCTTTGCCCCTTCTATAGCCGACCTACCTAAGTAGGAATAAGTGGCGGCTAGTTTGGCTCTATAGCCGACCTAAGCAAGAGAAAACCATGGCTGACCAGCCCAATAAAGGGGGCGGCGACCACTAAGCCCTAAGGCCCCAATCTAAACCCTAACTACACTTCTTTATAGGATATAAGTGGCTATATGGGGTTTTATTACAATCTCATCGGGTTTTATTGACTACTTCTATGGAGATTAGGACTCGACCCTGCTGGAGTCCGATTAAGCCTGCCCTCCTAGAATCAGCCTTGTCTTCAAGGCTGAGGGTCTAGGAACCGGGCCTTCAGCTCCTCATGTGACTCCCATGTTGCATCTTTAGATGGTAAGTTATTCTACTTCACAAGTACTTCAGTTGAAGGGCATCGTCGGCACATCATAATTCTTCGATCAAGTATAGCTTCAGGTTGGGCTTGGATTTCACCATCAGTTGTAGTATTAGATTTTTGCTGGAATTAACGTCGAGAAACTGCTACTTCTTCGACAGAAATTCTGTTTGGCAGTACAGCGTATACCACAGTGATCTTTCATCGAAACTTTATCAGATTCGCTGCCATCTTTTCCAGATTTGAAACTCTCTTTTCTTCATCTTCATCCCCTAACACCACAGCCCCAAAGTTCATAGTTTTGTTGAGAAACTACTATTTCTTCAACGATAGTTCTACCTCTATAAGGCAGCATATGTTGCACCGAACTTCTACAAATTCTATCAAACCTTCGTTGCCATCTCTTCCAGATCTGAAACCATCTTTCCCTAACCTTCAGCCTCTACCATCATAGCTCTAAAACTCTACCAAACCACAGCCAAAACCATACCCAAATCAGCCACAAAACAACCTAAAATCACAGCCTCTTACAACCAGCACCTATTGAAGCATACCCTTACCGATCCCTATCAAACCTTTGCTGCCATCTATCCCAGATCCAAAACTCTTTTTTCTAACTTTCATCTACTGCTATCACAGCCCTAAAACTACACCAATTCATAGACAAAACTCCACAAAACTGTAGCCCCAAATTGCACCCAGAACAGCAACAAACCGCACCCAAAAATCGTAGCCTTTGGTCCACCAGCCTTTCAGCCACCCAATCTCCCTTATCCCTTCAACTGTAACATGCATCTTTCACTGCCCAACACTGTCAACAGTGACCTCTCGCTGCCATCCTCCTTGATTGCTGCCAGTAGCGATCCTTGCGGCAAAAAGCTACCAGCAGTGATCTTTCGCTGCAATCTGTTTACATTGCAGCTCGCAACAATCGTTCGTTGCCAACTATCTTGATCACGACCAGCAACAAATTGAACACGATAGTAGCCATCTCTCACTCCTTACTGCTGTTGCCCCCCTTCACAACATCTGTGCACACTGTTGCCCCATCTTCTTCCTATTGCAACCGCACCCTTACTGCAACCGACACCACCTGCAACCACGAAGTTGCATCGCAACCGTAGCCGACATCGCTGCTGCCCTCTTCTTCCTCCGCCATCGCTGCTGCCTTTCGACTCAAATCTCTTGGCTGCCATCTTTCGATAGATATCAGCCACTTGAAAAATCGTAGCCTCGATGACATTGCAGCATCACCGTAGAACCACAGCCAACGTTATTGCTGCCATCTTCTTCCTTCACCGTTGCTACTACCCTTGGCTGCCATCCTTCACTTAGAACTTCACCACCATAGCTCTAACATTGCTGCCATTTGTTACCTTCAACTTGAAGATAGCAGCTACACTCTTCAATCGATTTATTTGACAAGTTGGAGATCCTTACGTCATGACATCGGTGGGCTCATTCGAAGCCAAATTGGAGGCTTTCGAGACACGTATGGATGATACACAATGCGCTCTCTTCGAGGAGTTTAGATTGGGTTGATCACTGAGCCCAATAAGACCACAACATGGTGCAAATTCAGATTGTAAAAAGAACCTTGACGAAGAACTAGCGATGATCCATCAAACCTCCACCATCCAAGAGTACCAAACCAGGTTTGAAAGATTATCTAATCAAACTTACGATTGGTCTGAAAAATAGATATTGAGAACTTTTATTAAGGGCTTGAAACCAAAGATTCAGAAAGAAGTTAAAGCGCGATAGTCGTACACACTTAAGGCAGCCATCTCCTTCGTATGACTACACGAAGACAGGTTGAACCAAGATGCTCGGAGGACCAAAGCCATCGCATGACCAGTAGCACAGAGACCCTCGGCCCCATTTACCACCATCCGATCATCTCAGCCAAAAGAGTTAATAAGAGAAGAGCTTTGTGACAGATCGACAAATGGCCTATGTGGAAATTGTGATAAACTGTGGAGCCTAGAACACCAATATAAAAAGGAGACACCACTGATAATTACGTCCACTGAAGAACCCAAATTTGAGGATATGACTCTCGAGCCCAAGGAGAAGGATACACCACAATCGGCCACCCGCACGGTCCCTACCTTTGCCAGCTACACCAACCTGTAAAAATTAAAGATCGAAGGGTTTCTTGAGCAGCAGTCCGTAATCGTCCGCATCGACGCTGAGAGCATACACAACTTCATGAGCAGTAAGGTTACTGCCCACTTAATGCTCCAAAAAGAAGATTATAGCGGGTTTGAAGTCAAGGTAGCTAACTACCATATTCTGAAGTGTAACCAGAAGTGCCCGCGGGTAAAACTGATCCTACAGGAGCAAGACATAGTTACTGATTTTTTCCTCCTCCCTCTTGATGGTTTTAATATAGTGTTTGGCATTGATTGGTTGTCCATGATTGGAGATGTTTTCTAAAATTTTTCGAAGCTAACCATAAAATTTTCTAGAAAAGAAAAACAGGTGATTCTATGAGGGAGCCCAGCGACTATAACCACAACACAACACTTGGAGGGGGTACCAAAAGAAAACTATAGTGGTTTCCCATTTCAAATTCAAGGATTTCAAGAGATTGAAGATAAGAACCCTCTCCCATAGCTTGCTGAAATTTTGGGCGTCTCCACCAAACTGAGTTGATTACCTCCTCTAAAGCTGTTCGACCCCCCTATGCTGAACAAGCCGAACCTTCTACCAGTTGTTGCTTGGCCAGATTGCTTCCTACAACATCAGAAGGTCGAAGATAAAAGGGTCGTCCAAGAGATAATAGAGACACAGATTGTTCGACCATGCTTATTTCCCGCTACGACACATCCCTACATCCTTTTCCCCGGAGATAATATACTTCTAAAGTGTTACATCCGGCCAAACTCACCATGGTTGCTGATCTCAGGTGACCTCCACGACTTTCCCCAGGATCGGACTATGATGCTTAATGACTTCCTTGATGATGACCTCCAATCTACTACCCAAGATCGCGAGAAAATTGAGTCCCTCCAGTGGCAAAATCAGAAAAGGGAAAGTATCATTCGTAGGACTGAACGAAGCATGAACATTATCCATCTCTTTATAAAGAAAGATGCACCACCTTAACCGAGTGGGACTATAGCCCTCACGACCACGATGTTATCCACACCAAATCGTGGCCAGATATTTATTATTGGAGCAGACACATCCATAGTGGGGGTCAACACCATCCTTATGCAAGATGGTCAACAATACGAAGAAGTGAAAATGGGTCCCAAAAAATCACCACTCCTACCCATCTCAGACTTAGATTAGGCTCACACCACTAGAGATTTTATCAGAGGACAACCCTCACTCCAAAAGAAGGCACGACTATTATTACAGAGCAACCACGTGGCAGCCCATGCAAGGAAGAAACTTCCCCCTGACAAACGCTAGAGCAGAAGAAAGTTTTCTGAGAAAGATCAAGTCCCCTTTCATCTCTAGCTCCACCAACACAAAATTCAAGCCTCGAGAAAGTGGTCTCCCTATTTCTTTGGACCTTGCAAAATTAGAGATCACATTGGGGCCCTAGCATGGAGATCAGATTCATACACCAGATCAAGATTACAGTTGATCCTCCAGGTGTCCCACCTCAGATGGAAATTTAAAGATGATGACTTAGCCTAAATTCTTTCAACTGACACCCAAGCTGATGAGGAGCTAAATACCAGGTTCCCTGAGTTCATGGAACCTCAGCCTTAAGGACAAGGCTGATTTTAAGAGAGCGGGTTTGATAGGACTCCAATAGGATTGAGTCATAATCACCCTAGAAGTAATTAATAAAAACCCTGTGAGATTATAATAAAACCCCACCTAGTCGCTTCTATTATATAAACAAGTATGGCTAGGGTTTATTTTGGAGCCTTAGGGCTTCCTAGTCATCGCCCCCTTCATTGGGTTGGTCGGCTAGGGTTTCTAACAGAGGCATGCAGCTTGTGTGGCCACTTAGGCCACCGCCCCCCCTTATTTAGGTAGGGCGGCTATAGGAGGGGCAAAAGGAAATTCACTTAGGAAGTACCCGTCTAGGGTTAGGGTTTGGAGTCCTATATAAGCATGTAGCCTCAATCGCTTTCCATCAAGCAAGATCAATCTATAATTTAGCCATATGACCGACTACTAGGAGGGAGGAACCCTTATACAAGGGTTGATCCCCCTCAAAGATCAAAATATGTAGAGCTTCATCTGGGGTTCTATCACATTGTCACTCACAATCGACCTTGGCATCCCATATAATTTTATAATATTTTTCATAAAAAGCTGAGCAATGCTGGCAGCGGTATAAGGATGTCTCATAGCACAAAAATGAGCATAATTAGTTAGACGATCTTCCACCGCAAAAATCATGCTTTTATCTTGAGATGATGGCAACCCTTTCATAAAATCCATGGAGATGTCAGTCCATGCTAAGTCTAGTATAAGTAGTGGTTATAGTTTGCCTAAATTTGCCACCGTTTCACCTTTCTGCTACTAGCATATATCACATTTGGATACATAATCATCAATTAATTTTTTCATGCCCTTCCAAAAGAAGTTTTGTTTCACCCTTTTGTAAGTTCTCAAAAATCCAGAGTGCCCTACCGAAGGTGAATAATGTATCTCATGCAAAATAACTTGAATGTAAGGAGAAGAAGGAACGACAACAATTCAGTCTTTGTAACATAAGTCCTTTAAATCCCACTACCTATGAAACCCGAATCCTTCTCTAATTTTTCTATGATGTCTCAAGTCTCTGAGTCATTCTTCCATTCCTCCCTAATATTTTTGAGGAAGTTGGTGGAAGGAAGGAGATGGCTAAAATTTTGGCTTGTCCCGATAGCCGTGATAGAGCATCTACAACAACATTCTTTTTTCCCTTTCAATAAGTAATTTCATAATCAAAGCTAAGAAGTTTAGTTACCCATTGTTGCTACTCCAGGAAAGATATTTTCTGCTCCAAAAATTATTTAAGGCTTCGGTGGTCGGTTTTAATCTGGAAGCGTCAGCCAATCAGGTAGGGTCTCCACTTCGTGATGGCATATACGATGGCAAACATTTCTTTATCATACACGGACATTTTAAGATGTGAGGGAGATAAAGCTTTACTGGTGTAAGTAAGGGGTTGGCCATCTTGCATTAGAACAGCTCCAATTCTAACTCCTGACGTGTCGGCCTCAATGATGAAGGTGCAACTGCAATCGGGCAGTGCTAGGACCGACGTCATCATAATGGCTACCTTGAGTCGTTCGAAGGCTGCGGAGGCTTTATCCAACCACAAGAAGGAGTTTTTCTTCAGTAGGGACATGAGTGGGGCACTGATCTTGTCATAATCTTTCACGAATTTTTGGTAGTAGCCCATGAGTCTAAGGAAGCCGCGTAGTGATTTTATGTTCATAGGTCTCGGCTATCCTTGCATTGCCTCGATCTTCGGCAGGTCTACCGCCACTCTATCCTCTGATATAATGTGCTCTAGATACTGCATTTTACACTATAAAAAGCTACACTTTGATAGTTCATAAGTGGTGTTCTCACGAAGAATCGTTAGAATAGTTCATAAGTGCTGAAAATACATATCAAGCGTAGGGCTATAAATGAGAATATTATAAAAAAATATCAATAAGAACTTGCATAGAAAACTCTGGAAGATGTCATTCATCAGTCTTTGAAAAGTGGAAGGAGCATTTGTAAGTCCGAAAAGCATTACCAGAAACTCGTAGTGGCCATTATGTGTGTGGAATGCAGTTTTCGGGACATCTTCAGTGCATACCCGAATTTGGTGATAACCAAAACGAAGATCCAATTTTGTGAAGACTTGGGCTCCTTTTAAGTCATCCAAGAGCTTATCTACGACTGGTATATGATATTTATCTTTGATGGTGATGGTGTTAAATAATCAACTCACATCAATCAAATACCATCATTCTTGCGCACTAGCAACACCGGTGAAGAGTAAGGGCTACAGCTTGGTCGAATTACTCCGATGTCAAGCATCTCCTTGATGATGTTCTTAATCTCGTCCTTCTGTAAGTGAGGGTAGTGGTATGGTCTCAAATTTGTTGGAGATTTGCCCGACAGAATAGGTATACGGTAGTCATGTGGCCGGTTAGGGGGCAGCCCACGCGGCTCTGTGAAAACATCCGTGAATTCGTCTAGCAAGAGGGCAAGCTTAGGATCTGAATTTTTCACGTTCTCCTCTTTAGATGGCTACTGGATATGCATAAAAAATCCTCCATGTGCTTTGTGCAAAACTTTCTCCATTTGTTGTGTCGAAACGGTGGAAATTTAGCTCCTGCGCTTGCCTCGCAATGTGACCTGTCTCCCTTTGCATAAAAACTTCATAATTAGTTTAGAAAAATTTCATGAGATATTACCTAGCGTTGTGAGCCATTCGATCCCAAGCACATCTTCATAATCATTGATGGGTAGGAGGAAGAAATCGGCTACCACTTCTTGGTCTTGGAGGAACAGTTTCACCCACGGGCACCGTTGGTCGTAATTGAGGATTCGGCTGTCGGCGACCTTTATGTCGAACTTGTTGCAACCTTCAATTTTCCATACATGCAGCAACATTACTATTGAGGAAGTTATTTGTGCTGCCCGTATCAATGAGAATGGTGATGGGTTGCTGTTTTAGAAGTCCTCCAACTTTCATCATCTACGGGTTGGAATAGCCGGCCAACGCGTGCACTACATAGTTAGCTAGTTGGGGCTCTTCCTCCATGGCTTCCTCTTTAGATTTGAGGCCTTCTTCATATGGTTCGCTATCCTTATCTTCCACTAGTTTAATCATGAGGAGCCGGCCCTTTTTGTAGCAATGTTCTCGGCTCCACGGTTCATCGTAATGCCAACACAACTCCTTGGCCGAACATTCACGAAGCTCGTCTCTTGTTAATTTCTTTGGTGCGGGGGTTTGGATGGCAATAGAGGGGGCTATAGGCCTCAGCATGGCTGGTTGGGGAGCGACCCTTGTGCTTTATACCTCATGGTTCAATCGTTCTTCTTGGATACACGTGAAGGAAATCATCGTCATAAGAGTGTATGGTTGCCATGCCTTTACTTCTCTTTGAATCTCCAGCTTTAGGCCCTCAATAAAAGTCCTTAAAATTTATTTCCTAGACCAATCCATAGTTTAGTTAGATAAACATTCAAACCTTGTTTGGTATTCTTGTATTGTAGAGGTTTGACGAATCTTTACCAATTGTCTGTCGATGTTGCCGAAATCGGTTGTTCTAAAGCGGTTTAGTAGTCCTTCCTTGAATTGCTGCTAAGAGAGACCTCCATGGGTTTGCTCAAACCAATAAAACCACTGAATAGCATCCCCCTCAAGGTGGATGGTAGCAATCTCCACCCGTGTAGCGTCGGTGGTTCGGTGAACCAAAAATAGCGCTCCGCGCACGAGATCCATTCGTTCGGGTCTCCCTCTTCCCATCATGGAAAGTCCACCTTCATGCGTGGATTATTCTGATCAGGGATGATGTGTTCATACTCTTGACGATTGTCTCGCTGATCTGAAGTCTCTCCATGCTGTGATTTCTTCGGGCTAGGTGGTCGGCCCATGTTGAATTCGGCAAAAAGGGATCGCATCTTCTCCTCCATACGGCTTTTAAAGGCTTCGAACTTGGCGTTGATGGTCTGCTCTGATGCCATGATGCATGCCTCTAGATCTGTAATATTGAGATCTTTCTTTTGTTGTCGGGTTAGTGGCATAAGAATTTTTAGAGAGGGGATGGCTAGTTGGATGGGTGGTTTGGTTTAAATAGGAGTAGGCTACGGTTTAGGGCTGATTTGGGGTGGCTGTTTAGGATCGGTTTAGGGTGCGGTTTGGTAGAGTTTTTGGTGAGGATGGTAGGGTTTGTAGATGAGAGAAAGATAGTCTAGAAACCCACAAAAGATAGCACTCAAATCCGATGGAATTCGACAAAGAAAGGTGCTATGATGTGCTGTCCTACCGAACAGATTTTATGTCGGAGAAACGATGAATTATTGACGTAAATTCTAGAGAAAACTCAAGGAAAATATGCAAAAATCCTCGATTTAGATGTCATCAATATCAGTAAAATATTTAACAAAATTTTGGTAGAGTAACGGTAGGAAAATAGGGTAAAGGACGGAAGGCATATCCTTTATCGTAAAATTTCAGCACTGCATGATGACGATAGAAGGTACAATAAAACTAATTGCAGAAGGAATTTTTTCTAGAGATCAATCTCAGATGAAAGCTAAGTTGATATAGGGAATTGTGTAAAAATTTTGGCAAAAAAAGAGAAGCAATAAACTGGTTTCAAGAGGCAAATAGGCGGCTAAAAATTTCTGCAGAATTTTGCCTTTAGAATTTAACGATAATGTTTGCATCGAACAAAATTTGCAGCGGATAAAATATGAGAAAAATTTTCAATGTGTAAGGTAAAGGATCTTGTAGTATTGAAGAGGCATGGATGATGAAAAATATACTAGATTTCCATATCAAACGTAGGGGGCAGCGGTAGACTGATTTGATCTATGGCTGGGGTGGAAGGTAGAGGCGCGTGTCACAGTAATTATAGGAATTGCTTGGGAAGGTGGAGGCGTTAGAGATGGCTACAGGAAAATAGGAACACGGCTCTGATACCAGATGATAGAACCTCAGATGGAACTCTATAGATTTTGATCTTTAAGGGGGATCAGCCCTTGGAACGCTATACAGGTTTTTCCCTCCTAGAACTCGGCATAAGGCTGAATAAAAGATTAATCTTGCTTGATAAAAGAGAGGGGGCGGCTACATTATTATATAGGGTTCTAAACCCTAGCCCATGGGGTGCGTGCCTAAGTAAAATTACCCATTTTCCCCTTCTACAGTCGACCTGCCTAAGTAGGAACAAGTGGCGGCTAGGTTGGCTCTATAGCCGATCTAAGCAGGGGAAAACCCTGGCCGACCAACCTAGTAACGGGGGCGACGACCACTAAGCCCTAAGGCCCCAATCTAAATCTTAACCACACATATTTATATGATAGAAGTGGTTAGGTGGGGTTTTATTACAATCTTACAGGGTTTTATTGACTACTTTTAGGGAGATTAAGACTCAACCCTGTTGGAGTCCTATTACCGGTGTCCATACTGGACCACAAGATCATGATGCACCAACGAGATCCTTCCATAAAAGTACTGGTGCAGCAGACCCATTTGCCCGCTAAGGGTGTGTTGGAACCCCGCAGGATTCTAAAGCTTGGTTGATCTCTGTAGGGATCGACCATTCTTTGAACGATATAGGGGTTCCTCCCTCCAAGTAGTCGGCTAATTAGCTGAAGAAATATTGATCTATTGCTTGAAGAAAAGGGGATAACTACAATGCTGGAAAATCTCAGCGGGAGCATCACATGCGTAGCGAAAATCAAAACAAAAATTGATTTCTCACGCAGATCAAATCGTCGTGCAAAAGATTGGGGTCGCGAGAAAAATGCAAAAATCATAAAACCACGACGCATGAGAGATTGATTTTACCTAGGGATATCGTATATCCCTGTATTCCAAATCCAGATGGAGAGGATGAAAGAGGTCAAACGTCCTCCTCTCTAGTGGTATCCACACGATGGATCTCTACAACAAAACTCCTCCAATAATCTCCTTAGGCCTCTAATTGGCCTTACACAAGGAGCCCATTAACATAGGGTCTCATCTAATGAGAATATGGGCTAATTCCATCCAATCCTCTATTTGCTGAAGCATCCACCATATGTGTGTGAACCTCTAAGGCCCGATACCGAGCTGACCGTGAGTCACTCCCATCAAAACTCCTTCTGATATAGTGAATTATTATCCTCATAATAATTCACTCGACTCATCGACTATGGACGTACTAGGCCACTACACCATAATCCCCAAACGGTACAAGAGGATCGAATTCATCGGTCCTATCTATCCATAGTTACCGTGTATCTATAATCCCTTATCCAACTAATATCCCAGAGATCGTATATTAGACATGGTACTGTTAGGTCACATATGGAATCTGTCTAAGACTCACTCTAATCGGATTCTCCCAAATAACTCTTTCTCTCTCAATCCGAATGACCCTGGTCAAAGATTTATCTGAGCAAGCATATATAGGATATTCCTCTTATGATACTGAGAGTAGATGATCCTGTATTGACACTCAATTACCTTCGTAAGGTTAGCTACCAATCCCGATAACCAACTGTACTAGATCTGAAACTTTTCAAACCTATAAGTCTGGCATTAAAGAAATGAGTACTCATACAAGACATCCTTGGTGTCTCAAGTCAAGGGACCAGATACACAACTGGGATTATGGAATCACTGTATAACATTTGGTATCATCAACCATATAATATTCCATAAGCGGATCAATCAGTGAACTGATTCTCCAATGAGCTTCTGTACTATATCCTTAGTGTCTCCACACATGTGGCTATGAGACCAGTCGCCTCCATCATATGGGCAGGTATATAATACACCGATCTGTCCGGTTATCTCGATGTCCCTCTCGAGCAACTTATGACCAGGATTATTCAGGATCTGTGTTTAAAGGTGAATCGATCTCATTATCATGATCTCATCATGATCTGATTCCTATTACACAGAACCAAGGACATCACAATATATATATACAACATATAATATAAAGTGAGAATTTGTCAATAATAATCATAAGCAAAAATATCTCACAGTGTGTCACACGTGCCATCACTCATGTGATTGATTGAAGAAATATTGATCTATTGCTTGAAGAAAAGGGGATGACTACAAGTGCTTATATAGGGCTCAAAACCCTAGCCCTAATGGAAGACTCCAACTCCAAAACCCTAGCCACCACCACTTTCCTAACCCTAGCTGACTCCCATAAGTAAAGTGGGCAATGGCTAGATAGAGTGTAGATGCTTGAATGATGGTTTGGTTACAATCTTTACTCGATTGACCCTAATCTGACTCCGACTCCTAATCAATCTCTGAATTAGCTGAATCCTAATCTTGTTGGGATTTGGGCTGATTTATTACAGTTGACTGACGATCTTTTCATAGCCAACCTAATGTCAGGTCTAGGCTGGCCAATAAGGTCCAATCTAAGGACTCGACCCAATCGACTAGGACCCGACTCAGTTAGGGTCCTAACAGTTCTGTCCTCTTCAAATCAGCCTTGCCCCCAAGGCTTAGACTCCATGACTCTAGGTCTTGATCTGCAACTCTTCATGAAGCTCCCTTGTGGCCCCTATAATAGGTTCATCATGATCATGCGGCCCAGCATTGTCTTGCATCTTTTTATTAGTAGTAGTGTCTGGACAGTGATACATCGCGATCCTGCGATCCCATGTGATTTCCAGCTAGAACTGAGCCTCCTCATTAGTTAGGATGTCAGGTGGATGGATCTAGGTTGAGTTATCATTTCTAAACTTTCATTTAAGACGGGATAATTGAAGGATTAGTTATATTTCTGAATTGGTGCACAGATCCAATCCACAAGTCACGGCTCTAATGTGATCCCTAATTTTGTAAGGTCTAAAGTAATAGGGAGACCACTTCCTTGAGGCTTGAGTTTCCTACTGATAGTGCTGGAGGTGTAGGAGAACTCGATCTTCAAATTTTTATTCTTTCTTAATTTATTAGGAAGTCGTTTCTTCCTTGTATAGGCTGCCACGTGGTTCATATATAGTAGTAACCAAGTATTCTTTTGAAATAGTGGCTACCCTCTGATATCGTCCCTAGTGGTGTGAGCCTGATTTGAATCTGAGGTGGGTAGAAGCTGTGATTTTTTTGGGTCTATGTTTATCTCTCCTTCATGCTATTGACCTGTATCATGCCAAGTTTCAAATTCAACAGCGATTAGTATCTCCTCGTAGTAACTTAGAAGCCTTGTGTGAAGTGAAGGGAGAGCTTTGATGTAGACCATAAGTCAACCACCTTGCATGAGGGCGGCGCCGATCCTAACTCCCGATTTATCCGCTCTAATCAGAAATACCTTGCCACGATCTGGAAATGGTAGCATAAATGTAGATGGCATCATGGCTATGGGGGCTGATGTTTTACTTGGCTAAAGGGGGGCATCTTTCTCCATGGTGAGAGAGGTGATGATCTCATCGTAGTGAATGAGGATGTCCGACGTAGTAGTCACCATGTTTTGTTGGGCCCTACAAGTGATCCCTCTCTAACCCTTGTAGATGGTGATGATGCCTTCTTCCTGATTAGATATATGTTTTTTCAGAAATTTGATCTCCATCCAGTAAACTTCGGCATCGTGGATTCCATGCCGATACTGCCGCTGGAGGAGCTAAATCTTCTTGCAGTCACCGACAGTGGAGTAGAGGTCATCCATAGAGAAGACTTCGGGCAGCGTGGTCCACTCCTGGAAGAGGTCATGGAAGTAGCCTGAGATTTGGGAGCACTGCATCAGAAGCTGTAGTTGGTTCGGTTGGAGGTGGCACTTCAGGAAGAGTTTGTCCCTGCAGATAAAGAGGTAGAGCTTTTGGAGATAAAGTATTATTGCGGGGGAAAATCATGGCTAGTAGGAAGTAGTCTTTTGAAGATATGGACAATCCATGTCTCTAGCATCTCCTAGACGATCCTCTCAGTTTCGGCCTTTTGAAGATATGGACAATAATATGGTCGAATATGGATGGGTGGTTCCTCCTAGCCTAGTAGGAAGTAGTTGGCTCAGTTCTACGGAGGCGCCTAAAATTTCAGCAAGCTTCTTCAGGTGTTGTGTCGAGACCGTTATTACTTTGCACCCACGTTTTTGGCATAAGATCACCTATTTTCCTTTGCTATTCATAAGGTTGTTGGAGCCCCCGGTGTCAGTGAGGACGGTGATGGGTTAAGGGATCTTTCAACTTTCATTATTTACAGGTTAGTATAGCTGACTAGATAGTGAGTCGTGCATTCAGTTGGCTACTGGTCCTCCTTTATGTTCTCCTCCTCCTCAAGGTCCTCCTCTTCATGTTTAGGTTCAACTCTCAAGAGCCTCCCCTTCTTGCAACGATGGTCATGGCTCCAGGACTCATCGCAGTGCGAACATAAGCCCCTCACGGATTTGTCACAATATTCTTCCCTCATTAATTCCTTTGGCTAGGAGGGTCGGCTGATAGTAGATGGGGTTGAAGGTCTATATGCTGCTAATCGAGTGGTGACTTTGGTCCTTCGAGCATCTTGGTTCAGTCTTTCTTCTTGTAGTCGCGCGAAGGAGATAGCTATAGTCATCGTGTAGGGTCGTTACACTTTGACTACTTTTCGGATTTCTAGTTTCAACCCTTCGATGAAAGTCTGTAACAATTATTTTTTAGACTAGTATCTTGTTTGGTTAGAGAGTCTTTTAAACTTGGTCTAGTACTCCTGAACTGTGGAGGTTTGGTGTTGTTTTGTGAGTTGGCCGTTGATATTTTCATACTCGAACGGTCTGAATCAGAGTAGCAGCCCATTCTTGAATTGCCTCCATGTTGGGACTCCATGGGTGTGCTTGTACAATCATACCATTTATAACTTCTCCATATAGATGGATTGCAGCCATATTGACCATAGAAGCCTCTGCGGTCTTATGATAGTGGAAGTATCGCTTCGCACACGAAATCCAACTAAATGGGTCTTTGTCTTCCCATCAAGGGAAGTCCTCCCTCGTGCGTGGGTATGGTGAGTCCATCATTGTATCCTCTTCCTCTAGTGGGTTCTCCTTGTGATCAAAACTCTCGCCACACTATGATCTCATTGGCTTGGTGATAAGCCCAATCTGAACCCCATGAGAAGAGCGTGTGGTCTGTCCTCCATACGTGTCTCGATTGTCTCTAACTTGGCATCGATCTGATCTTCTGATGTCATGGCGTATATCTCTAGATCTATGATATTACGGTCCTTTTGTTGATGAGTCAATGGCATGGACCGGTGGCTGAAAGAGGTTGTGGATCAAGGGTAGATGCCTGCGGTTTGGGGATGATAGGTTGCTGTTTTGGGTGTTATTGGCCTATTATTTGGGGTTATTGTTAGGGCTGTAGGGGGGGTTCAGTGACAGTAGTTTAAGGATAGGGAGATGGGTTAGGGTTTCTATTGATGACAGCAACCAGTTTGGTAGAGATCGATATGGGTGTAGCAAGAGATACCGAAAGGTAGTGCTTGCAGAATTTTACGTTGATATGCTGCGGTTTGGGTTGTTGTTGGGGCTGCTATTTGAAGGTATTATGGAGACTGGGGCTATGACGATAGTGGCTTAAGTCTAGAGAGATTGCTTAGGGTTGCTGTTGATGACAACAACAAGTTTGGCAAGGATCGATTGTGTATGCAGTGAGGAACACCAAAAAATATGGCTACAGAATTTTTTCGTCAAAGGCACAGTAGTTTTGCAATGAAAATTCCATTAATACGATAGTAGTACATAGATGATTTCAACAATAAGAAATTGATGAGGATGGTAGCAAGATAGATGAGAACAATGATAGTAATATGATAACAACAAATTTGGCAGAGATCAGTTATGTATGCAATAATAAATACTGAAAAGTATGGCAGCATAGTTTTCGTCGAAAAGACAATAGTTTCACGATAAAAATTTCAACAATATTGCAATAGTGTTTTGAGGAATATGGTAGCACGAAATCAACAAGGATAGCATAAATATAGATGATAGCAATTTGGTGGCAAAGATGGATTAGATGTGTAGCAATAACGCCGAATAGTATGGCATTATAATTTTCATCGAAGAGACAGTAGTTACACGATGAAAGTTTCAGCAATATGTCAATAGTTTCTGGATGGTTTTGATAGCAAGAAATAGCTGATGGTGATAGCAAACTCGATGAAATAATAGATAGCAATTTGGTAGTAAATCAATAGAGATGTAGTAAGAAACATCGATAATTTTTGGCATCAGAATTCTCATTGACAAAAATAGCAGTTTTGCAACGAGAAATTTCAGCAATATGCCAAATATATGGACGATTTCAATAGCAAGGAATTAATGATAAGGATAGCAAAGCCGATGCAAATATTGAACGGAATATGGCAGCAAGATAGTATGCAACAGATGCAAAAAAGTTGCGTCAATGATAGTAGATCGTTGCAGCAATGTTTATAACAAAAATAAGGATGATGCAATGAATTACAGCAAAGGTAGATGTAGCATTTTTTTTTTTTTTTTGATAAGTAATTACAACAGCAGTAAGTTTTATGACATGGAGCAATACCAGATCCCGACTGCAATTGTTGCAATGACAACAGATGTTGGATTTGCGGTAGAGGGTGATGATAGTGGAGTTGGCAGCAGGATCAATAGTTGTGGGAGTTGTATGAATGATGGTAGGTGTGAGGATTCCAGTTAATATAGTTCTAATTTTAAATTTATTGAGGGAACACACATGTAGAACCCTATCTAGCCGTCCCTATTAATAGATGAAGGGGTTGGATATATAAGGGTCTTGGGTTAGGCATTGAGCTTGTATAAACCCAAGCTAGCTGCCCCCTACTATAGTTAAAGGGGTCGGCTAGGGTTAGGGTTAAAGAGGAGGAGGCTTAGGGCTAAATTAGAGGAGGGTTAAGAGTCCTAACCACCGGCCACCCCTAGTTGGGCTGGCTATTAATTACTTCCTAGAGTTGGAGTAGGAGTTGCTTCTTAGAATTAGAGTAGGAGTTGTTAGAAGTAGGAGTCTTGGAGTAGGTGTCTTATTAGGAGTTAGGGTTAGAAGGTCTATAAATAGCCTTGTAATCAGCCACTTTTCTTCATGAATAGATGAATCCTTTCAGCAACCTTTGAGCAGCAACTTGGAGGGTGGAACCCCTATGGAGTTCCAAGGAGGTCGATCCCTATAGAGATCACCCCAAGCTTAGAATCCGCTAGGGTTCTAACACTTAGTATTAGAGTAGCATTCTTGGTGTTATGCTGCCCTTCTATAGCCATCCATTATCCTTCCACAGTTGCCCAAAGCAATTCCCATAATTGCTTAAAGATCGTCGCTGAATTCCGCCATCATCTCCACCACCACGGATCATCCTTTGATCTCCCCGTGAATTGCAATAGGTTCTAGTTTTCTACCTTACTGTTGCTGTAATTTAGTTATCCTTATTCCAAATACAAAAAAAAAATATTCCTATTTTGATGCACAAACTTTTCGTCGCAAAGTTTTCATCTCTACGATGAAAGTTGCACTGCAGAATTTCACTCGCATAGCATTGCTTGTCTGATCTTCCTGCTATGTTTTTTTCTATCCAAATCTCAACAAAATTTTTAAAATGGCTTTGGCACTTCCTAGTAGCATATTTCCTTTTGGTTTTGTCGAAAAATTATCAATATAAACTACTAATCTTTTACATCCAAATTATTGCACTTTGGACGTAAAATTATGCCGCAGTTCATACTCGTGATCTTTGATTTTGCAAACCTTTCGCTGCCATTTTCTTTCATAGAATTTTTTACAACATTATCTCTCTTACTAGTAGATTCCCCTTGAGTTTTACTCAAATATTTGTTGTGAATTGCTGGCAAAAATTGTGTCTTTACTGCTAGAATCTTTTCGACAAAAAATCTACTGCTACACCTTTGTCTTTCTTCTTCTCCTTAACCTACCAAAACCTATCCATCTTGATACCACCAACAAAGATATCTTTAGGGCACCCCTCTAGCCTTAATACACAATCGTCATAACCTATTTTCATAACCCTAACACACATAAAATTGTAGCCCAAAACAGTAAACCCTTGCATCCACAACCTTCTACCACCGATCTATAATCCGG
Organism: Ensete ventricosum; assembly: GCA_029747655.1. NCBI lineage: Eukaryota > Viridiplantae > Streptophyta > Magnoliopsida > Zingiberales > Musaceae > Ensete > Ensete ventricosum. The sequence continues at coordinate 32,000,039 of JAQQAF010000004.1, read as the reverse complement.
ACCTTCCACCACCCCATGCCATTGACCCATCAACAAACAAAAGACAAAGAAACCTTTGATCTATAGGCATACACCATAACTTCTCAAGACCCAACTGATGCTGAATTTGAGGTGTTAGAATCTCGGCTTGAATCACGATTGGAGAACAAGTTGCGCGCTTTATTTGCCGAATTCGAAATTGGACAACCACCGAGTCCAACAAAATTCTAGTAAGGAGAGAGTTCAGAGAGACCTCCATAGAAGGAGGGATAGCCCTCAAACATGCTTCAGCCACGCATGAAGGTCGACTTCCCTCGATGGGAAGAAGGAGACCCGATAGAGTGGATTTCGTGCGTCGAACATTACTTTCGGTACTACCGAATGTTGGATGATTCTTTGATGTACATCGCTGTCATCCATCTTGAAGGAGCTGTTATTCAGTGGTAGAATTAGCTATAATAAAACCATGGGGCCCCAACGTGGATTCAATTTAAGAACGCACTGTTGAACTACTTTGGACCTACAGAGTATAAAAATATTGACGACTAACTCCCAAAGATCCGACAGACCTCCACGATCTAAGAGTACCAAACCAGGTTTGCGAAGTTATCCTACCTTGCACATGACTGGACTGACCGACAATTGTTAGGAACATTCATCAAGGGACTCAAACCAGAGACTAAAGGAGAGATTAAGGCGCGGCAGCCCCGCATCGTAACAGCTACAATTTCTTTTGTCCGAATACAAGAGGAATGACTCAACCAAGATGCTCGAAGGATGAGAGCTACTCCTAGGCCCATGACATATAAACCTCCTTCTATTCCCAACCGTCCTTCACTGCCAAAAAATTTGACGAGTGAAGAACTATGTGATATATCGGTAAAGGGACTTTGTTGGCATTATGATGAACCGTGGAGCCGCGATCATCGCTGCAAGAAGGGGCACCTCCTACTGATTGAACCCTTAGAAGACATGGAGGAGGAGGTCGAGGAGCATGAGGAAGAGGCCATGGATGAAGAACAATAGCCGGTTGATATTATGATGCATTCTCTTGCCGGCTACGCGAACCCACAAATGATGAAAGTGGGAGGACTTCTAAAGCAACAACTGATCACCGTTCTTATTGGCACCGAAAGCACTAATAAATTTATGAACAACAAGGTTACTATTCAGATGACCTTACCTATTGAGGATTGTAGAAGGTTTGACGTTAAGGTCGTCGACGGACGAATTTTGAAGTGTGATCGTAGGTGCTCGCGGGTGAAACTATTGCTGCAGGATGAAGAGATAATTGTAGATTTTTTCCTCCTCCCTCTAGATGATTATAATACAGTGATTGACATCGAATAGTTGACAACATTAGGTGATGTTTCCTGGAATTTTTTAAAATTAATTATGAAATTTTATAGCAAAGGGAAACAGGTGATACTGCGCAGGAAATGTGGGAGCGACGTAACGATGATTTGCACACAACGAATGGAGAAGGTTTTGCACAAAGCATGCAGTGGCTTTTTGATGCAACTTGAGTAGCAATATATAGGGGAGCCGACAAAATTTGAAGACCCAAACCTACTCCACTTGCTTTTTGAATTTTCAGATGTATTCGCCAAGCCGCGCAGCCTACCTCCTACCCGCCGGCATGATCATCGTATTCTGATTCTTCACGGGCAAACCACTAGCAAACACTCAGCCATATTACTATCCTCACCTCTAGAAGGATGAAATAGAGAAGGTTGTAAAGGAGATTCTTGAAACAGGAGTCGTTTGACCAAGTTGCAGCCCCTACACTTCGTCGGTGCTCCTCGTACGAAAGAAAGATGGAACGTGGTGAATGTGCATCGACTACCAATCAATAGCATAACCGTCAAAGACATATATCCTATTCCAGTAGTGGATGAGTTACTTGATGAATTAACGAGAGCACAAATCTTCACAAAGCTAGACCTTCGATCTAGATATCATCAAATACGGGTGTGCGAAGAAGACATACCAAAAACCACCTCTCGGACGCACAATGGCCACTACGAATTTTTGCTAATTCCCTTTTGTCTCATTATTGCTGCCTCCACCTTCCAAAGCCTTATGAATGATATTTTTTAGAGTTATCTTCATAAGTTCGTATTGATTTTCTTCGACGATATCCTTATTTATAGCCATTCTCTTGAGAGTCATTTTGAGATCTTACGATTTGTTTTGACGATTCTTCGAGAGCATGTTCTTTTTGTCAAAAATTAAAGTATAGTTTTTTTCAATAGAAGGTGGAGTATCTTGGGCACATCATATCAGAGGAAGGAGTGGCAGTGGACCCTTCCAAAATCGAAGCAATGCAAAATTAGTCGACCCCGAAGAACATAAAATCGCTGCATGGCTTCCTCGGTTTAATGGGCTACTACTGCAAGTTCATGAATGACAATGGAAAGATTAGTTTCCCTCTCACATACTTGCTAAAAAAAGATGCTTTCCAGTGGTTGGACAAAGCCTCTACCGCCTTCGACGAACTTAAGGCAGCCATGACAACAACGCCTGTACTAGTGCTACCCGACTTCAACAAAACTTTTGTCATTGAAGCCGATGCCTCAAGAGTTGGAATTGGTATTGTTCTAATGCAAGATGGCCGCCCCCTCGCTTACACCAGTAAGACATTGTCTCCTTCCCATCTAAAGATGACTATTTAAGACAAAGAGATACTCGCAATTGTGCATATAATAGCAAAATGGAGATCGTACTTGATCAGGCGATGCTTTCAAATCAAGACCAACCATAAGAGCCTAAAATATTTTTTGGAGTAGAAGATCTCCTCCCCCAAACAACAAAAATGGGTAACAAAGCTTCTTGAGTATGATTATAAAGTAACTTACAAAAAGAGGAAAGAAATATTATTGTAGATGCGCTTTCGTGGTTACCCGAGCAAGCTGAATTCTCGACCGTCTCCCTTCTAACCACCAACTTACTTGAGGATATTGGCGAGATGATAAGGAGATCAATAAGATCACAAACAAATTAGAGGAAGAACTGAGCTCCTTGGCCCATTATAGTTGGGATTTAAAATATCTGTGCTATAAGGGACATATTGTGCTTGCGCCGAATTCTACTTGCATAAAAACTATCCTTCAAGAGATGCATTCTACACCAATAGTGGGGCACTCCAGATTCCTTAGAACCTATAAGAGAATTAAGCAAAAATTTTATTGGGTAGGGATGAAAAATATTATTGCTGAATTTGTAGCACAAATGTGATGTATGCCAACGACATAAAGGCGAGACAGTGGCAAGTCCCCAAAAGCCGCAACCTCTACCCATCCTGAACTCGATATGGACCGATATATCTATGAACTTCATTTAAGGGCTGCCCTCATCACAATAAAATGGTACAATTATTATTATGGTGGATCGCCTTACAAAGCATTTCCACTTTTATGCTATCCGTAACCCCTATACCGTTTCTAGCATTGCTCGAATCTTTATGGAGAATATTATAAAATTACATGGGATGCTAAGATGTTTTGTAAGCAATCATGATAGGGTCTTTACTAGTAAATTTTGGATAGAAATATTCTAGTTACAGGGCATTAAATGGAAGATGAGCACGGCGTACCATCCACAAATTAACGGTCAAACTGAAGTGGTGAATGGATGCTTGGAGACATACCTCAGATGCTTCACTAGTGATCGACCACAAGAGTGGACAAAGTGGCTTCCTTGGGCCGAGTGGTGGTATAACACGACTTATTATTCATTGATAAAATATACTCCTTTTGAGGCTATGTATGGTCGACCACCCCTTGAATCCCAAAATATATATTGGGCATATCTAAAGTAGAACAAGTAGATAGGGAGCTCAATGACAGGGATAAAATTCTGAAGTTACTGAAATATAATCTCACTGTATCCTAGGTAAGGATAAAACAATAATATGATTAGCATAAAAACGAGAGAGAATTTTCAGTGGGAGATTGGATTTTTCTTCAGCTCCAACCATACAAGCAAACGTCGGTTCAGACCAAGGCATCCATGAAGCTTTCACCATGGTTTTATGTACTCTACTAGATCATAGAGCGCATCGGAGCAGTGGCATATAGATTAGACTTTCTGCCAATTCCCGGATTCACCCAGTCTTCCATGTGTCATGCTTGAAGCCCAAGTTGGGACAAAATAAGATGGCCCAGAACCACCTGCCAGATATTACAACCGAAGGGGAACACCAGATCAAGTCGAGTGCTATCATTGATCGATGAATCATAACTCGATGATGGCGACCCACTATTGAGGTGCTAGTACAGTGGGCAAATCTACCTGCAGAAGATGCCACCTGGGAGGATTATGATGAACTAAAAATCAAATTCCCAGAGTTCATGGAGTGTTAGCCTTGAGGACAAGGCTAATTTAAAGAGGGTGGCTCTGTTAGGACTCCAGCTAATAGAGTTCTAAATTTAGATTTAGTGAGGGAAAACATATGTAGAACACTATCTAGCCGCCCTTATTAATAGATGAAGGGGTTGGCTATGTAAGGGTCTTGGGTTAGGCATTGATCTTGTATAAACCCTAGCTAACTACCCCCTACTATAGTTAAAGGGTCGGCTAGGGTTAGGGTTAAAGAGGAGGAGGTTGGGCCAAATTAGAGGAGGATTAGGAGTCCTAACCATCGGCCACCCCTAGTTGGGCTAGCTAGTAATTACTTCTTAGAGTTGGAGTAGTTGTTTCTTAGAATTGGAGTATGAGTTGTTAGAAGTAGGAGTCTTGGAGTAGGAGTTCTATTAGGAGTTAGGATTAGAAGGCCTATAAACAGCCTTGTAATCAACCACTTTTCTTCATGAATAGATGAATCCTTTCAACAGCCTTTGAGCAACAACTTGGAGGGTGAAAGCCCTATAGAGTTCAAAGGAGTTCGATCCCCTATAGAGATCACCCGAAGCTTAGAATCTGCTAGGGTTCTAATAGTGGGGCGACTTGTTAGAACTCTTACGGATTCTAAGCTTGGGGTGATCTCTATAGGGGATCGGCCTCCTTCGAAATCTATAAGGGTTCCACCCTCCAAGTAGTTGCTCAAAGGTTGCTGAAAGGATTCATCTATTCATGAAGAAAAGTAGATGATTATAAGGCTATTTATAGGCCTTCTAAATCGTAACTCATAATATGACTCATACTCCAAGACTCCTACTCCTAACAACTCCTAATGCTTCTCTAAGAAGTAACCCCCAACCAACCTATCTAGGGGTGGCCGATTGCTTTATTAATTCCTAATCCAACTCTAACTTAACCCCTTCTCAACCAACCCCTATTTAACTAGGATAAGGGGTGGCTAACTAGGGTTACACGTGCCCTGTACTTCCCTCAAAATATCCTAACCTATCCGACCTCTTCATCTCTTTAATAGGGGTCGGCTAGATAGGATTTACATGTACACCCTCTTCATTGTAACTAAATTAGGACTCTACTAGCTAAAGCCATAATAGACCTGCCCTCTTCAAATTAGCCTTGTCCTCAAGGCTGACGCTCCATGAATTATGAGAATTTGATCTTCAAGTCATCATAGTTCTCCTAGGTGGCATCTTCTGCTGGTAGGTTCGCCCACTAGATTAGCACTTCAGTAATGGGTCGTCGTCGTTGAGTCATGATTCATCGATCAATAATGACACTCGACTGGGTCTGTAGCTTTCCTTGGGCAGTTATATCTAGTAGATGGCTTTGGACCATCTCATTTTGTCCCAACTTGAGCTTCAATCATGACCCATAAAAAACTGGATGGATTTGAGAGCTAGCGGGTAAGTTCAATTTCTATGCTATTGCTTCAATGCACTCTAAAATCTCGTAGGGTCTATAGAACCGAGGTGAAAGCTTCATGGATGCTCTGGTCTGGATCGATGTTTATTTGTATAGCTGGAGCCGTAGAAAAACCCAATCTCCCACTGAAAATTCTCTTTCACCTTTGTGTTAATCATATTGTTGTTTCATCCTCGCTTGGGCTATAGTGAGATTGTCTTTTAGCAACTTTAGCATTTTACCTCTGTCCTGTAGCTCCTTATCTACTTGTTCTACTTTAGAGATGCCTAACACATATTTTGGGATTATAGAGGGAGGTCGACCATACATAGCCTCAAAGGGAGTACATTTTGTGGATTAGTGATAAATTATATTATACCACCACTCGACCCAGGGAAGTCACTTTGTCCACTCCTTTGGTCGGTCACTAGTGAAACATCTGAGGTATGTCTCCAAGCACCTGTTCACCACCTAAGTTTGGCTGTCAATTTGTGGATGATATACTGTGCTCATCTTCAATTTAGTACCCTACATCTGAAATAATTCTGTCCAAAATTTGCTCATAAAGACCCTATCATGATCACTTACAATAGATCTTTACATTCCATATAATTTTATAATATTCTTCATAAAGATTCGGGCAATGCTAGAAGTAGTGTAAGGATTACGAACAATGCAGAAGTGAGCATACTTTGTAAGGTGATCAACCGCAACACGAATTGTACCTTTTTCTTGGGATGAGGGTAGCCCTTCGATGAAGTCCATGGATATATCAGTCCATATCGAGTCTGGGATGGGTAGAGATTGCAACTTCGTGGGCTTGCCATTGTTTCACCTTTGTGTCGTTGACATACATCAAATTGTGCTACAAATTCAGCAATAATATTTTTCATCCCTACCCAATAAAAATTTTGCTTAATTCTCTTATAGGTTCCAAAGAACCCTAAGTGTCCTACTGTTGGAGTGGAATGCATCTTTTGAAGGATAGTCTTTATGTAAGTTGATTTTGGCGCAAGAACAATACAGCCATGATAACGTAAGTCTTTTGAATCCAAACTGTAATGAGTCATAGAGCTTGGATCTTCCTCTAATTTTTTTATGATTTTACTGATCTCTAGATCATCTCTCCACTCCTTCCTAATATCCTCAAGGAAATCACTAGTTGGAAGGGAGACGATCGAAAATTCAACTTGTTTAGGTAGCCGCGAAAGCGTATCTGCAACAACATTATCTTTCCCCTTTCTGTAAGTTTAATAATCATACCTAAGAAGTTTTGTTACCAATTTTCGCTATTTGGGGGAGGATATCTTCTGCTCCAAGAAATATTTAAGGCTCTTGTGGTCGATGTTGATTTGAAAGCACCGCCTGATCAAGTATGGTCTCTATTTTACCATTGCATGCACAATCGTGAGCATCTCCTTGTCATAAATAGTCATCTTTAGATGTGAAGGAGATAATGCCTTACTGGTGTAAGCAAGCGGGTGGCCATCTTGCATGTGGATAACACAAATTCTAGCTCCTGATGCGTCAATCATAAACACTTTGTCGAGGTCAGATAAAGTTAGCACTAGCGAAGAGTAGGGGCTGTAACTTGGTCGGATGACCCCTGTTTCAAGCATCTCCTTTATCATCCTTTCTATTTCAGTTCTAGGGGTGAGGACAATGATATGGCTGAGTGTTCTCTAGTGGTTACCCGAAAAATTCATAATTCAATGATCCTGACAGCAGGTAGGAGGAAGGCTGCGCGGTTCGTCAAATATATCTTTAAATTTAGCAAGCAAGGGAAGTAGTTTTGGGTCTTCAAATTTAGTAGGCTCCTTCATAGATTACTGCTTAAGTTGTATCAAGAGGCCGCTACATGTCTTGTGCAAAACTTTCTCCATTTGTTGTGTGCAAATCATTGTTACATCCCGCCTCCATTTGCTGCGCAGCACCACTTATTTTCCTTTGCTGTAAAATTTCATGATTATTTTGAAAAATTCTAGGAAACATCACCTAATGTTGGTAGCCATTCGATGCCAAGCATAACCTCATAATCATCAAGAGGGAGGAGGAAGAAATATGTAATTATCTCTTGGTCCTGCAACAACAGTTTCACTCGTGGGCACCTATGATCGCACTTTAAAATTTGCCCGTCAGTGACCTTAACGTCAAACCGGCTACAATCCTTAATAGGTAAGGCTATTTGAACTGCAACCTTGCTATTTATAAAATTATTAGTGCTCATGGTATCAATACGAACGGTGATCGGTTGTTGCTTTAGAAGTCCTCCCACTTTCATCGTCTGCGGGTTCGCGCAAGAGCATGCATCGTCATATCAACCGGCTGTTGTTCTTCATCCATGACCTCTTCCTCATGTTCCTAGACCTCCTCTATATCTTCAATGGGTTCAACTAGTAGAAGGTGCCCCTGTTTGCAGTGATGGTCGCGGCTCCACGGTTCGTCATAGTGCCAATAAAGACCATTTGCTGATCTGTTGCATAGTTCTTCTCTTGTCAATTTTTTTGGCAATGAAGGATGGCTGGGAACATAAAGAGGATTGGTTCTCATCCTCTGAGCATCTTGGTTGAGCCGTTCTTCTTGTATTCGAGTGAAAGAAATTGCAGCCGTTACAATACGGGGTTGTTGCGCCTTCACCTCTCCTTTAATCTCCGGCTTGAGTCCTTCAATTAATGTCCCTAACAATTGCCAGTCAGTCCAATCACAAGCAAGGTAGGATAACTTCAAAAACCTAGTTTGGTACTCTTTAATCATAGAGGTTTGTCAGATCTTTACGAGTTGGTTGTCGATATTTTCATACTCCATTGGTCCAAAGCGGTTCAACAATGCGTTCTTAAATTGATTCCACATCAGAGCCTCATGATTATATTCTAACTAATTGTACCATTGAATTGTATCTCCTTCAAGATGGATGACAGTAATTTCCACCATAGCATCATCCGACGTTCGTTAGTAGCAGAAGTAACGTTCGACACGCGAAATCCACCCCGCCAGGTCTCTTTCTTCCCATCGTGGGAAGTCCACCCTCATGCATGGCTGAAGCATGTCCTAGGGCTATCCCTCCCTCTCTAGAGGCCTCTTTGAACTCTCTCCTCTTTGGGTTTTGGTTGGACCCGGTGGCTGTCCAATTTTGAATTCTGCGAACAAAGTGCGCAGTTTATCCTCCAAGCGCGATTCAAGCCGTGATTCGAGCCGAGATTCCAATACCTCAAATTTGGCATCAATTGGATCTCTTGAGAAGCCATGGCATATGCCTGTAGATCAGAGATATCTGTCTTTTTTCTATTGATAGGTCAATGGCATGAGGTGGTGGAAGGTTCGGACAAAAGATCGATAGTAGAAGATTGTGGCTACAAGGGTTTACTATTTTGGCTGTGGTTTTGGGTGCTACTGTTAGGGTTATGAAAATAGGTTATGATGGTTGCATCTTAAGGCTAGAGAGATGCCCTAAAGACGTCTTAGTTGGTGGCAGCAAGATGGTTAGGTTTTGGTAGGTTAAGGAGAAGAAGAAGACAAAGATGTAGTAGTAGATATTCCGTCGAACAAATTCCAGTAGTAAAGATAATTTTTTCCAGTGATTTTCAATAAAGATTCGAGTAAAACTCAATGGGAATCTACTAGTAAGGAAGAGGTAATGCCGTCAAAATTTTTGTGGAAGTAAACAACAGCAAGAGGTTTGGCAAAATCGAAGATCACGGGAAGGTACTACAGCATATTTTTATGTCTAAAGTGCCATAGTTTAGACGTAAAAGATCAGTGATTTCTATTGAGAATTTTTCAATGAAACCAAAAGGAAATCCGCTGCCAAAGCCATCATAAAAATTTTATAGAGATTTGGATGGAAAAAATGCAACAGCAAGATCAAACAAGTAGTGTTATGCGGCTGGAATTCTATAGTGCAACTTTCGTCGTAGAGATGAAAACTTTATGATGAAAAGTTTGTGCGGCAAAATAGGAATGAATTTTTTGAATAAGGATAACTAAATTGTAGTAGCAGTAAGTTAGGAAACTAGAACAAGTTGTAATTCACGGGGAGATCAAAGGATGATCTACGGTAGTGGAGATGACGGCGAAATTCGATGACGATCATTAAGCAATTGTGGGAATTGCTTTAGGTAGGTGTAGAAGGATGATGGATAGCTGTGGAAGGGCAATGAGATGCCAAGAATGTTGTTTTGATTCCAAGTGTTAGAACACTTACAGATTCTAAGCTTGGGCTGATCTCTATAGGGGATCGGCCTCCTTGGAACTCTATAGGGGTTCCACCCTCCAAGTTGTTGCTCAAAGACTGCTGAAAGGATTCATCTATTCATGAAGAAAAGTGGATGATTACAAGGCTATTTATAGGCCTTCTAAACCCCAACTCATAATAGGACTCCTACTCCAAGACTCCTACTCATAACAACTCATAACGCTTTTCTAAGAAGCAACCCCCAACCGGCCTATCTAGGGGTGGTCGATTGCTTTATTAATTCCTAATCCAACTCTAACTTAACCCCTTCTCAACCAACCCCTCTTTAACTAGGATAAGGGGTGGCTAACTAGGGTTACACGTGCCCTATACTTCTCTCAAAATATCCTAACATAGCCAGCCTCTTCATCTCTTTTATAGGGATTGGCTAGATAGGATTTACATGTATGCCCTCTTCAATGTAACAAAATTAGGACTCTACTAGTTAGAGTCCTAACCTGGCTGAAAGCAACGATGAATGTGGAAGAGCAGCGGGACACCAAGAACATCGCTCTGATACTAAATGTTAGAACCCTATAGGATTTTAAGGCTTGGTTGATCTTTGTACGGATCGACCCTCTATGGAACGCTGTAGGGGTTCCTCCCTCCAAGTAGTCAGCCAATTGGCTGAAGAAATATTGATCTATTGCTTGAATAATAGGGGGCGGTTGCAAGTGCTTATATAGGGCTCAAAACTCTAACTCTAATGGAAGACTCCCAACTCCTAGTGAAACTCCTACTCCAAAACCCTAACCACCAATTTTCCTAACCCTAGCCGATTCCCATAAGCAATGTGGGTGGTGGCTAGATAGGGTATAAATGCTTGGATGAGGGTTTGGTTATAATCTCGACTCGATTGACCCTTATCTGACTCTAACTCCTAATTAAATTTTGAATCAGCAGAATCCTAATCTTACTGAGATTTGGGCTGATTTATTATAGTTGACTCAAGATCTCCTCATAGCTAACCTAATGTCAGGTCTAAGCTGGCCAACAAGGCCCGATCTAAGGACTCGAACCAATCGACTAGGACCCGACTTAGCCATGGTCCTAACAAGATGTTACCTGAGAGTCCTATAAAGAATTGAAGATACAATTTCTAGAATTCATGGATGCTTAACTTTGAGGATAAGGCTGATTTGAAGAGGGTGGGTCTGAAAGGACTCAAGTAGGGTTGGGTCCTAGTCATCTGAATCATGTTACAGAATAAATCTGGACTGGCATGGAATAAATCCCAATTGGTCGACCACCTCTGATTAGGAGTCAGCTAGGGGTTGATTGGATCCAAGTCTTAATTGGACTAGGATTCAGCTAGGAGGAGTTTAAATTGGAGTAGGATTCCTATTAGGGTTAGAACTTGAAAACCCTATAAATAAGCATGTAAACTGATAAAACCCCAGATGAAGCTCTATAGATTTTAATCTTTGAGGGGGATCAACCCTTGGAACGCTATAGGGGTTCCTCCCTCCTAGTAGTTGGCCATATGGCTAAATGTATGATAATCTTGCTTGATGAAAGAGGTAGAGGCTACTTACTTATATAGGGCTCCAAACCCTAGCCCTAGGGGGTGCTTCCTAAGTCAATTCTCCCTTTTGCCCCTCCTATAGCTGCAATGCATAAATAAAGGGGGTGACGGCCTAAGTGGCTGCACAAGCCATGGCCCTTTGCTAGAAACCCTAGCTGACCAACCCAGTAAAGGGGATGATGGCTAGGAAGCCCTAAGGCCCCAAAATACACCCTAGCCACACTTCTATATATGATAGAAGTGACTAGGTGGGGTTTTATTATAATCTCATAGGGTTCTTATTAATTACTTCTAGGGTGATCAAGACTCAACCTTGCTGGAGTTCTATCAAACCCGCCCTCTTAAAATCAGCCTTGTCCTCAAGGCTGAGGTTCCATGAACTCAGGGAACCGGGTCTTTGATAGAACCCCATAAGGAGCTCTATAGATTTTGACCCTTAAGGGTGATCAACCCTTGGAACGCTGTAGGAGTTCCTCCCTCCTAAAATCGACACAAGGCTGAAATAAAATTGATAATTGCTTGATTGAAGAGAGGGGGTGGCTGCATCTTTAAATAGAGATCAAAACCCTAGCCTAAGGGGGTGCTTACCTAAGTAAAATTACCCCTTTGCCCCTCCTATAGCTGTCATGCCTTGATAGGAATAGGGGACGGTTAGGTTGGCTCTATACCCAACCTAAGCAGGGGAAACCCTGGCCGACCAACCCAATAAGGGAGGTGGCGGCCATTAAGCCCTAAGGGCTAATCTAAACCCTAGCCATACTCCTTTATAAGATAGGAGTGGCTTTATTACAATCTAGCAGAGTTTTTTTGACTACTTCTTAGGGAGATTAGGACTCAACCCTGCTAGAGTCCTATCAAACCCGCCCTCTTAAAATCAACATTGTCCTCAAGGCTGAGGTTCCATGAACTCGGGGAACCGAGTCTTTAGCTCCTCATATAATTTTTATGCTATTATCAACTAAACTTTGGCCTCCGTATCAGCTGGGGTGTTAGTTGGAAGGATTTGGGCTGAGTCATCTTCTTTAAATTTTCATTTGAGGTGAGATACCCGGTGGATCAATTATAATCTTGATCTGGTGCACGGATCTGATCTCCAGGTTAGGGCTCTAATGTGGTCCCCAATTTTATAAGGCCTAAAGAAATAGGGGAACCACTTTCTTAAGGCTCGAGTTTCTTGCTGATCGGACTGGAGGTGTAAGAAAACTTGATCTTCAATTTTTCGTCCATTCTGAAGTTTGTCGAGAGGCCTTTTCTTCTTTGCATGTGATGGCATGAGCATGGATTATAATTCTTTTGGGCTTACTCCTCTTTCATGCCATGGACCGGTATCTAGCCAAATTTTAAATTTGGTAGCAATGAGTATACCCTTTAAAAATCTCGTGTGAAGTGTGGGGGAAGCCTCGGTGTGAATTAGGAGTTGACCATCTTGAATAAGGGTGACGCCGATCCCAACTCTGGATGTGTTTGCTCCATGTACGAACACAACGTTCAGGTAATGCTAGCATTGATATAGATGACGTCATGGCTGTGGGGGTTATGTGGATGCCTTTTTCCTGTTCCTTCTTGCGATCGTGGGCCGTGGATCCGAGGTCATCATCAGGAAAGACTTTTAGCATCATGGTCCACTCCTTGGTGAAGTCGTGGAAGTAGCCCGAGATGAGTGAGCACTGCATCAGAACCCATAGCTGGTTCAACTGAATATAGTACTTTAGGAAGAGCTTATCCCTGTAGACAAAGAGGTAAAGTTTTTTGGAGATAAAGTGTCATTGCAAGGGAAGGTTGTGGTCGAATGATCTGTATCTCTCACATCTCTTGGACGATCTTTTTAGCTTCGGTCCTCTAAAAATGTGGACAGCAATATGGCTGAATATGTGCTGGTGGTTTCCCTTGTTGGACCAACATATGGGGGTCATAGAGTCTAATAGGAAGGAGTCAGCTCGGTTCAGCGGATGTGCCAGAGATTTCAGCAAGCTTCTCCAAGCACTGTGTCGAGATAATCTTTTCTTCGTTCTCTCCTTTCCCACATAAGGTCACCTGTTTTATTTTGTCATTCATAAGGTCGTTGGAGCTCCTGGTGTCGGCGAGGATCGTGGCGGGCTGATGCTTGATGAAGCCATCAATGTCTAATATCCATGGTGGAGCATGAAAGGTGCGAGCGGTTGATTGTGGTTTTTCCTTCATATCCTTCTCCTCGGACTCGAGAGCCATATCTTTAAGTTTGGATTCTTCAGTGGGCTCAACCAATAGAGGTCTCTCTTTTTTACAATGGTGGTCTCGGCTCCACAGTTTACTATAATGCCAACATAGGCCCTTTGTCGATCTATCACAAAACTCTTCTCTTATAAACTTTTTCGGCTGAGATGATCAGCTAGTGGTAGATGGGGCTGAGAGTCTCTGTGCTGCTGGTCGTGTGATGGCTTTGGTCCTCTGAGCATCTTGGTTCAGCCTATCTTCGTGTAGTCGTGCAAAGGAGATGGCTGCTTTAAGTATGTACGATTTTCACGCTTTAACTTCTTCTTGAATCTCCGGCTTCAAGCCCTCAATGAAAGTCCTCAATATCTATTTTTCAGACCAATCACGAGTTTGATTAGTTAACCTTTTAAACTTGATTTGGTACTCTTGGATGGTAGAGGTTTGACGGATCTTCGTTAATTCTTTGTCAAGGTTTTTGTAATTGATTGGTGCTGAAGGTTTATATGCTTTTGGTTGGGATGTGGCTCTCATGTTTTGAGCATCTTGATTGAGGTGCCCTTCTTGAAGTTGTACAAAGGAGATCGATGTCGTTGAGGTGTAGGGCTGCCATGTCTTATCCTCGCTTCTTATCTCTGATAGGTTCTTTTTGCAATCAGAATTTGCTCCATGTTGTGATCTTCTTGGGCATGATGATCGCCCCAATCTAAACTACTCGAAGAGAGCACATAATTTAGCATCCATACATATCTCAAAAGCCTCCAATATGGCTTCGAATAAATCCAGCGATGTCATGATGTAAGGATCTCCAACCTGTCAAACAAACCAACTGAAAAGTGTGGCTGCAATTTTCAGGTTGAAGGCAGTGAATGACAGCAATGTCGGGACTGCGAGGGTGAAGTCTCCAAGTGGAGGATGCAGCCAAGGGTAGCAGCGACGGTGGAGGAAGAAGAGGACAGCAGCAATGTCGGTTGCTATTGTGCTGCGACTTCGTGGCTACAAGTGGCGTCGGTTACAGCAAGGGTGCGACTGTAATAGGAGGAAGATGAGGCAGAGATGTACATAGCTGTTGTGGAGGAGAGCACCGGTGGTATGGAGTGAGAGAGCTGTTGTTGTGTTCAATTTGTTGCTGGTCGTGATCAAGATAGTTGGCAGTGAACAATTGTTACGGGCTACGTTGTAAACAAATTACAGCGAAAGATCGTTGTTGATAGCTTTTTGCCGCAAGGATCGCTGCTAGCTGCGATCAAGGAGGATGGCAGCAAGAGGTCACTGTTGGCAGCATTGGGCAGTGAAATATGCGTGTTGCGGTTGAAGGGATAAGGGAGATTAGGCGGCTGAAAGTTTGGTGGACCAAAGGCTTCGATTTTTTGGGTGCGGTTTGTGATTATTTTGGGTGCGATTTGTGGCTACGGTTTTATAGAGTTTAGGCTATGAATTGGTATGGTTTTAGGACTGCGATAATAGTAAATGAAGGTTAGGAAAATAGATTTTAGATCTAGGATAGATGGTAGCAAAGGTAGGTGTATCAGTAAGGAAAGTTGGCTAAAAAGGTAGGTAGATCGATAAGGAAGTAGGCTACGGTTAGGGCTGAGTTGGGTGGCTATTTGGTTTCAGTTTAGGGTAGGGTTTTGAAGGATTTTTGGTAAGGATGGTAGGGTTTGGTGATGAGGAAAAGAGAGTCCAAAATCCCATAAAAAATAGCACTCAAATCTGATAGAATTCGATGAAAAAAAGTGCGACAATGTGTAGTCCTGCTGAATAGATTTTACGTCAGAGAAACGATGACTTCTCAACGTAATTTTTAGAGGAAAGTGATAGAACCCCAGAAGGAGCTCTATAGATTTTGATCCTTGAGGGGGATTAACCCTTAGAACGCTACAGCGGTTCCTCCCTCCTAGACTCGGCATAAGGCTAAAATAAAATTAATAATTACTTGATAAAAGAGAGGGGACGACTACATCATTATATAGGGTTGCAAACCCTAGCCCATGGGGTGCTTGCCTAACTAAAATTATTCTTTTGCCCCTTTTATAGCCTACCTGCTTTAGAGGGACCAGGTGGCGGCTAGGTTGGCTCTGTAGCCAACCTAAGCAGGGGGCCTAAGCAGGGGGAAACCCTAGCCAACTAGCCTAGTAAAGGGGGAGGCGGCCACTAAGCCCTAAGGCCCCAAAATAAACCCTAGCCACACTTCTTTATAGGATAGAAGTGATTAGGTGGGGTTTTATTACAATCTCACAGGGTTCTTATTGATAACTTCTAAGTGATTATGACTCAACCCTGGTGGAGTCCTATCAAACTCGCCCTCTAGGTTCCATGAGCTCCTCATATGATTCTCATGCTATCATCAACAGAACTTTGGCCTCCTCATTAGCTGGGGTGTTAGTTGGAAGGATTTGGGCTAAGTCATCTTCTTTAAATTTCCATTTGTGGTGGATACCTGGTGGATCAACTGTAATCTTGATCTAGTATGCGAATCTGATCTCCAGGTTATGGCATCAATGTGATCCCCAATTTTGCAAGGCCCTAAGAAAAAGGGAGACCACTTTATTATGGCTCGAGTTTTCTGCTGATCAGGCTGGAGGTCTAGAAAAACACGATCTTCAATTTTTCATCCATTTTGAAGTTTGTCGGTAGGTCGTTTCTTCTTTGTATGTGCTACCATATGATTAGTCTTTAGTGATAGCCAATCTTTCTTCTGGAATGGTGACTATCCTCTAATATGGTTCAGGATGATGAGAGCCCAATCTGGCGTGAGCAGGAATTACAATTCTTCTAGTTTTACTCCTCTTTCGTGCCATGGACCTGTATCCAACCATATTTTAAATTTGGTAGTAATTAATATCTCCTGTAAAAATCTCGTATGGAGTGTGGGGGAAGCCTTGGTGTAAATTAGGAGTCGACCATCTTGCATAACAATAGCCCCAATTCCAACTCATGATGCATCGACCTTAATGACAAAAGTGCGACTGAAATCAAGCAGTGGTGTAGGACCGGCGTCGTCGTCATGGTGGCCTTGAGTCATTCGAAGGCTGTAGAAGCTTGTTCTGACCACAAGAAGAAGTCTTTCTTTAGTAGGGACATGAGCGGGGTACTAATCTTTCCATAATCTTTCACAAATTTACGTTAGTAGCCCGTTAGTCCAAGGAAGCCGCATAGTGATTTTATGTTTGTAGGTTTCGGCCATCCTTGCATTGTCTCGATCTTCGTTGTGGCTACCACCACTCTATCCTCTGATATAATGTACCCAAGATACTCTACTTTATGTTGTAAGAAGCCACACTTTGACTGTTTAACATAAAGAGTATTCTCCCGAAGAATCGTTAGAACAGTTCGTAAGTGCAGAAAATGTATATCAAGCGTAAGGCTATAAATGAGAATATCATCAAAGAACACTAATACGAACTTACATAGAAAACTCCAGAAAATATCATTCATTAGGCTTGGGAAAGTAGAAGGAGCATTTGTAAGTCAGAAAGGCATTACTAGATGCTCGTAGTGGCCGTTATACGTGTGGAATGCAGTTTTCGGAGCATCTTCAGTGCATACCCGAATCTAATGATAACCAGAACGGAGATCCAATTTAGTGAAGACTCAGGCTCCTTTTAATTCATCCAAGAGCTCATCTATATTGGTATAGGATATTTATCCTTAATGGTGATAGCGTTCAAGACCCGATAATCAATGCACATTCTCTATGTACCATCCTTCTTGCGCACTAGCAACACCAGTGAAGAATAAGGGCTGCAACTCTGTCGAATCACCCTGGTGTCAAGCATCTCTTTGACGATGTTCTCAATCTTATCCTTCTGCAAGTGAGGGTAGTGGTACAGATACAAATTTGCTAGAGATTTGCTCGACATAATAGGAATACAATGGTCATGCAGTCGGTTAGGGGGTGACTCGCGTGGTTCCGTGAAAATTTCTGTGAATTCATCTAGCAAGAGGGCAAGCTTAAGATCTGAATTTTGTATATTCTCTTACTTAGATGGCTGCTGGATATGCATAAAAAATCCACCATGTGCTTTGTGTAAAACTTTCTCTATTTGTTGCGATAAAACGGTGGAAATTTGGCTCCAGAAAACCCACCATGTCCTATCTCCCTTTGCAATAAAATTTTATGATTAATTTAGAAAAATTTCAGGAGATATCACCTAGTATTGTGAGCCATTCGATCTCGAGTATGGCTTCATAATCATTGATGGGTCGGAGGAAGAAATCAGCTACCACTTCTTGGACTTGGAGGAGTAGTTTCACCCGCGGGCACAGTTGGTCGTAATTAAAGATTCGACCATCAGCGATCATTACATCGAACTTGTTGGAACTTTTGATTTGAAGTGCCAAATGTGTAGCAACCTTACTATTGAGGAGGTTATTTGTGCTGCCTGTGCCAATGAGAACAGTGATGGGTTGCTATTTTAGAAGTCCTCCAACTTTCATCGTCTGCGGGTTGGAGTAGCCGGACAATGCATGCACTGCGTTGTCGGTCGGTTGGGACTCTTCCTCCATGGCTTCTTCTTTAGGTTCAAGGGCTTCTTTATATGTTTCATTTTCCTCATCCTCAGTTGATTCAATCACGAGGAGCCGGTCTTTTTTGCAGCAATGTTCGCGGCTCCATGGTTCGTCGTAATGCGAACACAACCCCTTAGCCGATCGTTCGCGCAGCTCATCTCTTGTCAACTTTTTTGGTGCGGGGACTTGGATGGCAGTATAGGGGGCAGTAGGTCTCAGCATGGCAGGTCGGGGAGCGACCCTTGTCCTTCGTACCTCATGATTAAATCGTTCTTCCTCGATACGTGTGAAGAAAATCACCACCATAAGTGTGTACGGTTGTTGCACCTTTACTTCTCCTCGGATCTCCGGCTTTAGGCCCTCAATAAAAGTACCTAAAAGTTGTTTCTCAAACCAATTCTCAGTTTGGTTAGATAAACACTAAAACCTTATTTGGTATTCTTGTATTGTAGAGGTTTGATGAATCTTTGCCAATTGTCTGTCGATGTTGTCGAAATCGGTTGGTCTGAAGCGGTTTAGTAGTCCTTCCTTGAATCACTGCCAAGAGAGTCCTCCATGGGTGTGCTCAAACTAATTGAACCACTGAATAGCATCTCCCTCGAGGGTATGACAACAATCTCCACCTATGTAGCATCGGCGGTTCGGTAGAACCGAAAATAGCGCTTCGCGCACGAGATCCATCTGATTGGGTCTCCTTCCCATCTTGGGAAGTCAATCTTCATGCATGGATTGTTGGGATCAGAGGTGATGTGTCCATGCTCTTGAGGATCATCTCGCCGATCTGAAGTCTCTCCATGGTGTGACTTCCTCGGGCTTGATGGTCGGCCCATGCTGAATTCGACAAAAATTGATCGCATCTTCTCCTCCATGCGGCTTTCACAAGCTTCAAACTTGGAGTTGATGGCCTCCTCTGATGCCATGGTGTATGCCTCTAGATCTGTAATATTGAGATCTCTCTTTTATTGTCGGGTTAGTGGCATGAGAATTTTGGAGAAGGGGGTGGCCGGTTGGAAGGTGAATCGGTTTGGATGGGAGTAGGCTGCGGTTTAAGGCTGATTTGGGTGGCTGTTTGGTTTCGGTTTAGGGTAGGGTTTTGAAGGGTTTTTGGTGAGAATGGTAGGGTTTGGTGATTAGAAAAAGAGAGTCCAAAATCCCACAAAAAACAGCACTAAAATCCGATAGAAGTCGACGAAAAAAAGTGCTACGAGGTGCAGTCCTGCCGAACAGATTTTATTTCTGAGAAATGATGACTTTTTGACGTAATTTTTAGAGGAAAGTTCAAGGAAATTATGTAGAAACCCTTGGTTTAGATGTTGGGAGTATCAGTAAAATGTTTGGCGAAATTTTGGCAGCATAACAGTAGGGAAATAGGGTGAAAGATGAAACATAGATCCTTCATCATAAAAATTCCAGAACTGCATACTAGTGAATGATTGCACAAGAAAACCGGTTCCATAAGGAATTTTTTTGAGAAATCAGTCCCAGATGAAAGCCAAGTTGATCCTTGAGATTGTGCAAAAATTTTGGCGAGAAAAGGATGAATAAAAGTTCAGTTTCAAGAGGCAATAATCGGCTAAAAATTTCTGTAATGTTTCGCCTTGGCAACGATGATAACATTAGCGACGATAAAATTTTGCAGCAAACAAACTTTTGGAAAATATTCACCCACATATAAGATAAAGGAATAATAGTAGCAAAGGCGTGGGCTTTAGAGTTTTTACCAGATTTATGTTGTTGATGCAAGGGACAGCAGCAGATTGATGGATCTGCAACTTGATGGGCGACGGTGG
Organism: Ensete ventricosum; assembly: GCA_029747655.1. NCBI lineage: Eukaryota > Viridiplantae > Streptophyta > Magnoliopsida > Zingiberales > Musaceae > Ensete > Ensete ventricosum. The sequence goes on along the minus strand of JAQQAF010000004.1, from coordinate 31,980,052 downwards.
AGGCGACGTCAAAAGCAATTGTGGGTATTGCTTGGGAAGGTAGAGGCAGCTGAGATGGCTACAAGGGAGCAAGAACATGGCTCTGATACTAGATGATAGAACCCCAAGAGGAGCTCTCTAGATTTTGATCCTTGAGGGGGATCAATCCTTGGAACGCCACAAGGTTCCTCCCTCCTAAACTCAGCACAAGGCTGAAATAAAATTGATAATTGCTTGATAAAAGAGAGGGGGCGGCTACATCATTATATAGGGTTGCAAACCCTAGCCCATGGGGTGCTTGCCTAATAAAAATTACTCTTTTACCCCTTTTATTGCCTCCTTGCCTTAGAGGGAACATGTGGCGGCTAGGTTGGCTCTGTAGCTAACCTAAGCAGGGGGAAACCCTAGCCGACTAACCCAGTAAAGAGGGCAGCAGCCACTAAGCCCTAAGGTCATAAAATAAACCCTAGCCACACTTCTTTATAGGATAGAAGTGACTAGGTGGGGTTTTATTATAATCTCACAGGGTTCTTATTGATTATTTCTAAGTGATTAGGACTCAACCCTGCTGGAGTCCTATCAGAAAGTCCAAGGAAATTGTGCAGAAACCCTTGGTTAGATGTTGGGAATACCAATAAAAAGTTTGGTGAAATTTTGGCAGTGAAACAGTAGGGAAATAGGGCAAAAGATGAAAGGTAGATCCTTCGTCGTAAAAATTTCAGAACTACATACTGATGAAAGATTGCACAAGAAAATCGGTTCTAGATGGAATTTTTTTGAGAAATAAATCCTAGATGAAAGCCAAGTTGATCTTTGGAATTGTATAAAAATTGTGGTCAAAAAAGATGAGCAAAAGTTCAGTTTCAAGAGGCCAATAGACGGAAGGCAGATTCTCCATCGTACAATTTCAACACTGCGCGATGAAGAATCATAGCGCTATAAGTCTGGATCTAGAAGGAGATTTTTTATGAGATTAGTCTTAGATGAAAGATAAGATGATCTATGAAATTATATAAAAGTTTCAATAAAAAAGGACCATTAAAAGTTTAGTTCTGAGAAGCAATAATCAGTTGAAAATTTCTGTAGCGTTTTGCCTTCGCAACGATGATAACGTCTGTGACGGTAAAATTTTGCAGCAAGAAAATTTTGGAAAAACTTCTCCCATGTATAAGATAGAGGAATAGCAGTAGCAAGAGGCATGGGGTTTGGAGTTTTTACCAGATCTTTGATGTTGACGCAGAGGAAGGCAGCAGATTGATGGATCTGCGGCTTGGTGGGCGATGATGGAGGTGACATCAAAAGCAATTGTTGGAATTGCTTGGGAAGGTGGAGGCATAGATGACGGCTAAAGGGGTAGCAAGATCGCTGCTCTGATACCAGATGATAGAATCCCAGAAGGAGCTCTATAGATTTTGACCATTGAGGAGGATCAACCCTTGGAACGCTGTAAGGGTTCCTCCCTCCTAGATTCGGTACAAAGCTAAAATAAAATTGATAATTGCTGGATTGAAAGGGGGGGGGGGGGGGCTACATCTTTAAATATGGATCAAAACCCTAGCATAAGGGAGTGCTTGCCTAAGTAAAATTACCCCTTTGCCTCTCTTATAGTCGACCTACCTTAAAAGGAATAGGGGGGCGGCTAGGGTGGCTCTATAGCCGACCTAAGAAAGGGGAAACCCTAGCCAACCAATCTAGTAAGGGAGGTGGCAGCCACTATGCCCTAAGGGCTAATCTAAACCCTAAACCCTAGCTGATCCTTTTATCTTCGATCTTTTGAGGTTGTAGGAAGCAATCTGGCCGAGCATTAGTTGGTACAAGTTTCAACCACTTCAGTATAGGGGGGTGTTGGGAAACCTCAACGGGTGCATCACATGCGCAGCGGAAATCAAAACACAAATGGGTTTCCCACGAAGATCAAATCGTCGAGCAAAAGATTGGGGTCGTGAGAAAAACCGCAAAAATTGAAAAACCGCGATGTGTGAGAGATTTATTTTTCCTAGGAAGATCGTATATCTCTGTATTCTAGATCTGGATAGAGAAGATGAAGGAGGTCAAGCGTCCTCCTCTCTAGCGATATCCACACGATGGATCTCTGCAGCGAAACTCCTCCAATCTGATCTTAAAACTCTTGCTCAAAGGGAGGGAGGAGAATAGGAGGTGGTGGCTAAAGCTGCAGCCTCTCAATCATGAGTCTCTCGTCCTATTTATAGAGAGCCACCAAAACCCTAGGACTCCTTCCTTAGTGGATATTGGATCTCCATCCAATAACCCACTAACCTTGCATTATTGGATCTCTATCCAATAATCTCCTTAGGCCTATAATTGGGCCTTAATCAAGGAGCTCATCAGCATAGGGTCTCATCTAATAAGAATAGGGGCTAATTGGATCTCCATCCAATCCTCTATTCGCTGAAGCATCCACCATATGTGCGTGACCCTCTAGGCCCGATACCGAGCTAGCCATGAGTCACTCCCATCAGAACTCCTTCTGATATAGTGAATTATTATCCCCATAATAATTCACTCGACTCATTAACTATGGACGTACTGGGCCATTACGCCATAGTCCCCAGACGGTACAGGGGGGATCAAATCCATCGGACCTGTTTGTCCATAGTTGCCATGTATCTATAATCCCTCATCCAAATAATATCCCAGAGACCGTATATTCAACATGGTATTGTCAGGTCACATACGAAATCAGTTTGTCTTACTCTATTTGGATTCTACTGGAGAACTCTTTCTTTCTCAATTTGAATGACCATGGCTAGGGATTTTTCTGAGCAAGCACATATGAGATATTTCTCTCATGATACCGAGAGTAGATGATCCTCTATTGACACTCAATTGCCTTCGTAAGGTTGACTACCAATCCCGATAACCAACTGTACCAGATCTGAAACTTTTCAAACCTGTAAGTCTAGCGTCAAAGAAAGGAGTACTCATACAAGGCATCCTTGGTGTCTCAAGTCTAAGGACCAGATACACAACTGAGACTATAGAATCGCTGTTTGACATTAGGTATCGTTAACCATGCAACATTCCATAAGCGGATCAATCAGTGAACTCATTCTCTAATGAGCGTTTGTACTATATCCTTAGTGTCTCCACACAAGTGGCTATGAGACAAGCCGCCTCCATTATATGGACGGGTATATAGTACATCAATCTATCCGGTTATCTCAATGTCCCTCTTGAGTTACCTATGACCAAAATTATTTAGGATCTGTGTTTAAAGGTGAATCGATCTCATTATCGTGATCTCATCACGATCCGACTCCCATTACACAAAACCAAGGACATCACAATATATATGTAACAAATAATATAATATGAGAATATGTCGATATTAATCATAAGCAAAAAGATCACACAGTGTGTCGCATGTGCCATCACTCACGTGATTGGCTTGCAGGGCACCTGTAACCAGCAATCTCCCACTTGACCAAAAGTCAATCACCTATGTGTCTGATCCTCATCAGACCCTTGTGATGCTCAAATATAATATGCGCGAGCGGCTTCGTAAGTGGATCTACAATGATATCTTCTGATGGAACTATTTTCATTGCTATATCTTTACGAGTTATGATCGCTCTAATCATATGGAACTGAATTGATGAGACCTGGGTTCCCATGCTAGAGTTATCACCCTGTCGCTGTCACAATATATAGGAGTCAGCTCCACGCTGCTTGGTATGACTCCCAAATCCTTGATGAACTTCTTCATCCACACCCCTTTCTCTGCTACTTCTACTGCAACAATGTATTCCGCCTCTATGGTCGAGTCAGTAGTAGTATCTTGCTTGGAACTCTTCCAGCTTACTGCTCCTCCATTCAGGGTGAGAACATACCCTGAATTTGACTTGCTATCATCAATGTCGAACTGAAAACTCAAGTCCGTGTAGCCCTCAACCTGGAGGCTACCTCCTTCATATACCAGTAAAAGATCCTTAGTCCTACTCAAGTACTTAATGATACATTTTACTATCTTCCAGTGTTCTAAACTTGGATCTGCCTGATACCTGCTCATGACACTCAGCGCATGTGCTATATCATGCCTGGTACATGGCATCGCATCATGATAGATCCTATAGCTGAGGCATAAGGTATCTTATCCATATTTGCCCTTTCTTCAGGAGTCTTTGGGGACATACTCCTAGAAAGTGATGTTTCATGTCTTATCGGTATAAGACCTCTTTTGGAATTTTCTATGCCAAACATTTTGACAATGGAGTCTATGTACCTATAGTAGGACAAGCCAAGCATCCTTTTATATCTATCTCTATAGATCCAGATCCCCAAAATATAGGATGCTTCCCCTAAGTCTTTCATGAATAAGTTTCTAGATAGCCAAGCCTTTACTGTGAAGAGTATTCCTACATCATTCTCAATGATTAAGATGTCATCCACATATAGCACCAAGAAGGTGATAACGCTTCCACTTACCTTCCTGTACACACAAGGCTCATCTTCGTTCTTAACGAAGTCATAAGATCTGATCACCTCATTAAATCTTATGTTCCAACATCGGGAAGCTTGCTTCGATCCATAAATGGATCTAAGCAACCTGCACACTTTATCTGGACTCTCTTTGGATACGAATCCCTCTAGTTGTATCATATACACCTATTCCTCGAGTTTGCCATTGAGGAATGCTATTTTGACATCCATCTGCCAGATCTCATAATCATGGTGTGCTGCAATGGCCAAAATAATTCTAATGGACTTAAGCACGACTACAGGTGAAAAGGTTTCGTCATAGTCAACTCCTTGTCTTTGATGATATCCTTTAGCTATCAGACTTGCTTTATAGGTCTCTACCTTTCCATCCACTTCGATCATTTTCTTGAAGATCCATTTGCAACCGATGGGTACAATACCCTCAGGTGCATCTACAAGGTTTCAAACCTTGTTAGAGTACATGGAATCAATCTCATAATTCTTGGCTTCTTGCCACTTCTCGGAGTCTATACTTATAATAGCCTCCTCGTAGGTCTAAGGATCAACATCCTGAGAGTCATCTCCACTGATATGTCCCACATATCTTTCAGGGGGGTGAGATACTCTATTAGACCTACGTAAAGTTGTAACTTATGTGTTAGGTACCTGAACAGACTCGGGCTCTGGAATGGTGCTTGAGCTAGGTTCTCCAACCTCACTCAATTCTATCTCACTCCCACTGTTTCCACCAAGAATGTGTTCCTTCTTAAGGAACACAGCTCTCTTGGCAACAAAGACCTTTCGGTCCTCGGGATGATATAAATAATACCCATAAGTTTCCTTTGGGTATCCCATGAATGTGCATCATTCTATCCTTGATTCTAACTTATCGGGGTTATGTCTTCTAATGTGGGCAGGACAGCTCCACATCTTAACAATCTTAAGATCGGGCTTCTTTCCTTTCCATATCTCATATGGTGTAGACACTACCGACTTTAATGGAACTCTATTCAGAAGGTAAGCTGCAGTCTCTAGGGTGTACCCCCAGATTGAAACGGGTAGGTCAGCGAAACTCATCATGGACATCACTATGTCTAACAGCGTGCGATTCCTCCTTTCTGATACACCATTGAGCTGAGGTGTACAAGGAGGTGTCCATTGGGATAGAATCACATTGTCCCTGAGGAAATGGGTGAACTCCGTACTCAAGTACTCTCCTCCTCGATCTGATCGAAGAGTCTTAATACTATTTCCAATTTGGTTCTCTACCTCATTCTTATATTCCCTGAATTTCTTAAGGGTCTCAGATTTGTACTTCATTAAGTTCACGTGTCCATACCTAGAGAAATCATCAGAGAATGTAATGAAGTATGAGTAACCACCTATAGCTTGAGTCGACATGGGACCACATACATCACTTTGTATGAGTTCCAATAACTCGGTGGCTCTCTCTCCAGTTTCACTAAAAGGAGAGTTGGTCATCTTCCCACGAAGGCAAGGTTCATAATTTGCATATGTCTCATAGTCAAATGGATCTAAGTATTCATCTTTCAGCAACTTTTGAATCCTTCTGTCATGTATATGACCTAGCCTATAATGTCATAGGTATGCATTATTCACCTCATCTCTTTTCCTCTTAGACACATTTACATTCATGACATATAAGTCATTTATAAGGGTCCCTCTAGTGATAATCTCATCATCTATAATTATTGAACAACTATTATTCTCAAAAACTAATTTATATCCACTAATTGTCAAACAAGAGATAAAAATAATATTTTTGATAATAGAGGGAACAAAATAACATGCATCTAATACAATAATAGCTCCACCAAGAAGATGTAGGGTGACCTCTCCAATAGCAACTGCAGCAACTCTTGCTCCATTAGCCATCTTGAGGTCCATCTCACCTCTAGCCAATCTCCTAGGTCTTGCCAGAACTTGCAACGAATTGCAGATATGATAAACACTCCCGGTATCCAATACCCATGTGTTATCATGAAAATCTAACAAGTAGAGACTGATCATGAATATACCTGAAGCTTCTCCAAGCTTCTGTGTTGCCTTCTTTGCAAGGTAGTCCTTGCAGTTCCTCTTCCAATGTCCGTCTTGGCCACAGTGGAAGCATTGTCCTTTCTCCTTTCCCGGGTATTTCTTGGCAAACTTTGCCTTACCTGGTCTTTCTTCGCCCTAGCCTTTCTTAAGGGTCTTGCTGGCCTTCCTTTTCTTTTTGGTCTCACCAATTTAGAGAACTGACTTCTCCTTCTTGATGGCACTCTCAACTTCCCTCAACATATTAAGGAGCTCCGGGAGAGTCACCTCAAACTTGCTCATGTTAAAATTCATGATGAAGTGAGAAAAAGAATCTGGTAGGGACTGAAGTATAAGATCAATGCACAGGTTATCCTCTAGGACTATTCCTAGACCTGTGAGTTTCTCGATCCACTCTATCATCTTTAGGACATGGTTCTCAACCGATGTCCCTTTTATCATCCTGACTTGGAAGAGTTTCTTAGATATCTCATATCTTTGAGTTCTTCCCTGTTTCTCAAACAACTGGTGGAGATGAAGAAGGATAGAATCTGCATCCATGCTCTCATGTTATTTTTGTAACTTAGGAGTCATAGAGGCCATCATGTAATATTTTGCCAACGTGGAATCATCTATATACTTCACATAGCGAGCGATCTCATCCTCGCTTGCCCCTTCTTCCGGTGTGGGCAGAATTGTATCAAGGACATATGCAATTTTCTCCACCGTGAGAACCATTCTCAAATTACGGAGCCAATCTGTATAGTTTGGACCAGTGAGGCGGTTGGCATCAAGTATGCCACGTAGGGGGTTTGTGAGCGACATGTTTTTGACAAAATAAGATATAGCAATAATAAATAACATGTAGATTTTATAGAAAATACTAATTAAGATATGGACTTCTATCTTAATGTACTCCCATTATTTTTTTAGCGAATCACGCGACACCCTCGACACGTGAGACGGAAGTCTCCGGCAGACTCGTAGTGGGGATCGGGATCCAATTGGCATCTTAGTGCAACCTCAAGGGACTCGACCAATTACACTAAGCCCAAAAGGTAGGCAACTCTTGCCAATCACAACTCCTTGTGATTCCCGTCACGTTCGGCCTCCGAATCATCATGGACTCGAGGGACTCGACCAACCATGATATTCAGTTAAGTCATCACCATCGCTACAAGATGAGTCTGATTTGATGATATGCCTTCGAGGGACTCGACCAAGCATACCATGTCCTCAGGTCACCGATGACATCTCTATGTCGTAGGTAAGAACTCGATCACATAGATAGGTGAGCCTCGAGGGACTCGACCAACTCAACCTATGTCATGATTCAATTTCTTCCTATAACGATGGAAGGCCACGTGGGTCAATTTATTGCCTCATGCTTACCGACTTAATATTATCGTAGGAGGGGTTTTTATTTCGTATCGATCTCCTAATATATCATGTCACACACATACATATTTAATATATATCTACATCGCATGCAAATATATATATATACATATATCTAGTAGGTGTATAACACATCACATATATAAGCCACACAAGATGATCATGAGCCGTCACCTAATATGATTAAGCCCGAGCCAATGGGCCTAGTCACTCACAATAGGATCTATGTGTACATTGGCACATCTCCATGCCCTGTGATTATTGATCTCGTCATCATCGGTTCCGTCGGATCGTCGAATCACCATGCGTTATAATCTCCCACCACGACATCGTGGGTCCCGCTGTCACCTCCACGCTCCCGCTACGCCTCTTCGTATAATTACAAATAATCACAAGCACGCAGGCCCAATAATAAACGAGAAAAACGCAGGCTCGCAGACCCCAATAATAATAATAATAATAATCACAATTACACACATCACAACACATGGCTCATAATCATCCAGCCAAAACTTTTGCTGTCGTTTCTTTCCATGAAATTTTTGATGACATTATTTCTCCCTTACCAGTATATTCCCCTTGAGTTTTACTTGAATTTTCATTGAGAATTTCTGGAAAAAAAATTACGTCTTCACTATTGGAATTTTTTCGATGAAAAATCTGCTGCTGCACCTTTATCTTTCTTCTTCTTCTTAACCCACCGAAACCCAACCATCTTGTTGCCACCAACCAAGATGTCTTTAGGGCACCCCTCTAGCCTTAAGACACAACCATCATAACCTATTTTCATAACTCTAACAGCACCCAAAATAGTGACCTATCATAGCCTATCGATGTAGAATTCTACAGTACTACCTTTCAGTGTTTTTGCTTCACCCATATATGATCCTTACTGAAATTATTGCTACCACCCATGTCATCTTTAAGGTGCAGCTGTCATAGCCTTTTTTTTTATTTCCACAGCCAACCCAAACCGCAGCCCATACAGTTGTCTTTCGCAGCCACAAAACCTTCCGTCGATCCTTATCTTCTGCAGCCATCGAATCTTAACAAACCATTGTTGCCATCAACAGCAACCCTAAGCCACCCCTCTAACCCTAAAACCTCTACAATCATACCTCTCAGCCATCACAAATAGTAGCAGCCACTGCAGCAAACAACAGCCTACCGCAGCCTTACGCCTTGAGTCATCTACCCTTTTCGGACACCAATCCACCCAACCAATCCATACCAGTGATCCAATAGTAAGAGAATGACCTTATCATAACAACTTTAGAGTTTTCATCATGTCATCAGGAGATCTATTTGGAGTCAAGTTGGAGGCACTTAAATCACAGCTTGAAACACGTATGGAGGATATATTGCTTGCCTTATTCGTCGAATTTGGACTGGGACGATCTTCGAGCCCAAAAAAATTCCAACAAGGAGAAAGTTTAGAGAGGCCTTTAAAGAAGAAAGAATAAGCCATTGATATAATGTAGCCACGCATGTGGGTGGACTTCCCTCGATGGGAACAAGGAGACTCGACGGGAAGGATTTCATGCGTCGAATGTTACTTCTGTCCTCACCAAACACCGGAGGATTCTATGGTCGACATCCCTGTCATCCACCTTAAAGGAGATGCTATACGATAGTACAATTGGCTTGAATACAACCATGGGGCTCCGACATGGATACAATTCAAGTACACACTATTGAACCACTTTGGGCCGACCAAGAACGAGAATATCAACGAACAACTTGTTAAGATACGACAAACCTCCACGATCCAAGAATACCAAATCAGGTTTGAGGAATTATCTTACCTTTCTCATGATTGGATTGACCAACAACTATTAGGGACATTCATCGTGGAGCTTAAGCCAGAGATTAAAGGAGAGGTTAAGGCACGACAAACCCGAACAGTAATGGCTGTAATTTCTTTCGCCCGAGTACAAGAGGAATGGCTCAACCAAGATGCTCAGAGGATAAGAACCACCCCTAGACCCACGGCATATGAACCTCCTGCTTCCAACCATCCTTTGCTGCCAAAAAAATTGACAAGAAAAGAACTACCCGATCGATCGATAAAGGGTCTTTGTAGGTATTACAACGAACCATGGAGCCGCGATCATCATTGCAAAAAGGGCTGCCTCCTACTGATTGAACCTCTTGAAGACATAGAGGAGGAGGTCTAGAAGCATGAGGAAAAGGTCATGGATAAAGAACAGCAGCTGGTTGATTTTACGATGCATACTCTTATCGGCTATGCGAACTCGCAAACAATAAAAGTGGGAGGACTTCTAAAGCAACAACCAATCACCGTTCTTATTGACACCACGAGCATCAACAACTTCATGAACAACAAGGTTGCTGCCCAATTAATGCTCCAAAATGAAGATTGCAACAAGTTAAATGTTGAGGTCACGAAAGATGTTCGTAGGTGAAATTGTTGCAATAGGACCAAGAGATACTTGCTGATTTCTTCCACCTTTCTTTTGATGATTATGAGGCTGTGCTCAACATCAAATGACTTACTATGCTAGGTGATGTTCCTTGAAATTTTTCTAAATTTATTATGAGATTTTTCAACCATGAGAAATAGGAGATCCTATGTGGGAAACTCGGGAGCGACGTAACGACGACTTACACACAGCTAACGGAGAAAGTTTTGAACAAAGAAAACAATGACTTCCTAATGCAACTTCGGCAACACCTATGTTGAGCCAACAAAATTTGAAGACCTTAGCATACTCTAATTGTTTGCTGAATTTTCAGATATTTTTGTTGAACCGCGTAGCCTACTTTCTAACTGCTAGCATGACCACCCAATTCTGATTCTCTCTCCCGAGCAAACCAGCTGCAAACTCTCAGCCATATCATTATCCTTACTTCCAGAAAGCTGAAATAGAGAGGATTAAAGATGAGATGCTTGAAACATGGGTTATATAGCCAAGTGTAGCCCCTACTCTTCGCCGATGCTAGATTTACCCGATTTCGACAAAGTGTTTATTATTGATGCATCGGGAGCTAGAAATTATGTTATCCACATATAAGATGGCCTACTCCTAGCCTATATCAGCAAAGCCTTCACTCCAAATCACCGGAAGCTACTAATCAACGACGAGGGAATGCTTACCATTACTGAATTTGTTACTTGGTATAATACAAGACAACAACACGAAGAGGAGATGAAAGTAAGTCTTGAAAAATTTCAGCTTCTACTCCTTCCTAACTCAGATCAAGCTCACCTTACCATGGACTTTACTAGAAGGCAACTACCATCACAAAGGAAGGTCTAGCTATCAATAAAGAATAATCACACGCTAGCCCGTACAAGAAAAAAATAGTCGCCCGACAAACATCAAAGTAGAAAGAAGTTTATTATTAAAGATCGAGTCTTTCTCTATATTCATCCCGACCAATAGGAATTTATGAAGGCTCGAGCCTCACGGAAGTGGTCTCCTAGTTTCTTTAGACCATACAAAATTAGAGATCACATTGGAGCCATAAATTATGGATCGGACTTGCTCACTAATTCAAAATTACAACTCATCCTCCAAGAATCTCACCGCAAATAGAAGTTTAGAGAAGACAACTTAGCCCCACCTTATCCACCTGACACCCAACTTGATGAGGAGGCCCAAATCTAGCTGATGATTACATGGGATCACGGGATGATGACACATCATCGTCTAGTCACTACTACTGATGCTGAACCCCAGGAACAAGATGCGCCTACTATAGGGCCACGAGGGACCCTCGTGATGAGTTACATACCATGACCCAGAGACATAAAGCTCAGCCTTGAGGGCAAAACTAATTTAAAAATAGCGAGTCTATTAGGACTCTAGCTAGGAGAGTCCTAATTTAGTTTCACTGAAGAGGGCAAATATATAAATCCTAAGGGCATTCATGTAAATCCTATCTAGCCGACCCCTATTAAAGAGGTGAGGAGGCCAGCTAGGTTAGGATTAGTTTGAAGGAAGATATTTTGAGGGAAGAATAAGATACATGTCACCTTAATTAATCATCCCTTATCCTAGTTAAAGAGGGGTTGGTTAAGGAGGGGTTAAGTTAGAATAGGATTAGTTTGAAGGTTGCTTCTTAGAGTTGGAGTTGGAGTTGTTGGAAGTAGGAGTTGCTTCTTAGAGTTGGAGTAGGAGTTGTTAGGAGGAGTCTTAAGTAGGAATCCTATTAGGAGTTGGGGTTTAAAAGTCATATAAATAGCCTTGTATTCTCTCCTCTTTCATCATCAATAGATCAATTATCATTCAGCTCATGTAGCAGAAAACCAAGGAGGGAGGAACCCCTATAGAGTTCCAAGGAGGCCGATCCCTAATAGAGATCACCCCAAGCTTAGAATCCACAAGGGTTGTATCACCGTCACTATCCCCAGCGAGACCAGGAGCACCAATTGATGCTCCCAAATGAAGATTATAGTAGGTTTGATGTTAAGGTCACTGACAACGGAATTTTGAAATGCGAACAAAGATGCCTACGTGTGAAATTGATGCTGTCGGACCAAGAAATAGTTGCTAATTTCTTCCTTCTCCCACTCAATGATTATGAGGCCATGCTTGGCATCAAATGGCTGACTATATTATATGATGTTACCTACATTTTTTTGAAATTAATTATGAAATTTTTTAGAGAAGGGAAATAGGTGATCCTACGTAGGAAATGCGGGAGCGACGTGATAATGGTTTCAATGCAGTGAATAGAGAATCTCTTGCACAAAGTGAACATCAGCTTCCTAATACAACTCCAACAATAACATACAAGGGAGCCAACAAAAATTGAAGGCCTAAACCTTCTCCATTTACTTGCTGAATTTGTAGATATCTTCGTCGAACCGCGTAGCTTACCTCCTACCCAACGGCATGACCACCGAATTATGATTCTCTCAAGCAAACCACCAGCAAACACTCAGGTATATCATTATCCTCATATCCAAAAAGCTGAAATAGAGAGGATTATAGATGAGATGCTTGAAACAGGGGTCATTCGGCCAAGTTGCAACCCCTACGAAATTGGTGATCACGTTAGAGCCGTGACCTATGGATCGATCTGCACCCTAATTCAAAATTACAATTGATCCTCTAGGAATCTCACCACAAATGAAAGTTTAGAGAGGATGACTCAGTCCAGATCCATCCACTCGCTACCCAAGTTGATGAGGAGACCCAGTTCCAACTGAAGATTGCATGGCATCGCAGGATCACGACGCATCACTATCCAGATACGACCACTGATGAAGAGATACAAGACAAAGCTGAACAGTGAAATCATGATGCGCCTATCTCAAATGCAACAAGGAAGTCTCATGACAAGCTGTAAACTCGAACCCAAAGATCATAGAGCCTCAGCCTCGAGGATAAGGCTGATTTGAAGAGGGTGGGTTTGTTAGGACCCTAACTAAGTCGGGTCCTAGTCGATTGAGTTGAGTTCCTTCTAGGGTTAGAAAGGAGGAGTTTCACTTAGCTTGGGACTCTCTCTAGGAGGAGTCCTCATGGAGTAGGGTTCTCCTAGGGCGGAGTTCTTATGAGATGGGAGTCTCCTTGCCACCTCCTCCTCTTAAGAGAGGCTGGCTAGGGAAAGAGGGGGAGAATCTCACTTAGCTAGAACTCTCTCCAAGATTGAGTAAGAGTCTCCTATAGCCACCGGCCACCTAGTTGGCTAGGGGTTAGGAGTTGAGGGGAAGAGGAGTCATAGGAGTCTTGGTTTAATTAAAGGAGTCCAATTAGGAGTTAGAGTTTTGTGTCTCTATATAAACTCATGTAGCCACTACTATTTTATCATGAATATGATCAATGTTTCATTAGCCATTGTGCCAAATACCTTGGAGGAGGGAACCCTTACAACATTCTAGGAGGCTGATCCCCTATAGAAATCAAAGCCTAAGCATAGAATCTGCAAGGGTTCTAACAGTCCAATGGGACGGACTACACATATTCGAAAACATGAATGTAGATTTTCTTGCTTTCTATGGATTTTGATTTATTGAACGTCGTTGAAGTTGATTTTGAAAAATCCTCCAAAATGATGAATTAATGAAATAATTTTGAAAAGAAAAAAATTTCCTTAAATGCTAAAGCTTTATTTTGTGCTTTAGACAAAACTGAGTTTAATCATCTTTCTACTTTTGATACTCCACATGATATTTGGCACATACTTAAAGTTACTCATAAACTCATGTAGCCACCACTATTTTATCATGAATATGATCAATATTTCATTAGTCATTGTGCCAAATACCTTGGAGGAGGGAACCCCTACAACGTTTTAGGAGGCCGATCCCCTATAGAGATCAAACCCCAAGCATAAAATCTGCAAGGGTTCTAACAGTTCAATGGGACGAACTACACATATTCAAAAATACGAATGTAGATTTTCTTGCTTTCTATGGATTTGATTTATTGAACGTTGTTGAAGTTGGTTTTTAAAAATCCTCCAAAATGATGAATGAATGAAATAATTTTGAAAAAAAAATATTTTCCTTAAATGCTAAAGCTTTATTTTGTGCTTCAGACAAAACTGAGTTTAATCATCTTTCTACTTCTGACACTACACATGATATTTGGCATATACTTGAAGTTACTCATAAAAGCACAAGTAGCGTTAAATAATCTAAATTTAATCTTTTGGTATATAGTTATGAATTATTTAAAATGAAGACGAGCGAAATCATTGGTGACATGTGCACCCGTTTTACTGATGTTGTCAAAATTTAAAAGCTCTTGGTAAAAGTTATACTAATCTTGAATTGGTAAATAAGATTTTAAGATCTCTTCCAAAAAGTTGAGATCCAAAAATAACTACTATCTAAGAAACAAAGGGACTTGAACAACTTTTCTCTTGTAGAACTCATGGAATCTTTAATGACCTATGAAATGACTATAAAGCACATGATGAATAAGAGGAAACCTTCTAAAGAACAGAAATGATATTGCACTTAGAACCAAAGAAGACTACATGAGTGAAAGCTCAAGTGAGGATGATAAAATTACACTCCTTACAAGAAGATTCAAAAAGTTCATGAGGAGAAATAAAACTAATTCTATAAGATGAGAAGGTAAGAATAAAAATAAACCTAATAAAGGTGTACTCATATGTTATGAATGTAAAAAGCCAGGGCACTTCAAAAATGAGTGACCACAACCAAAGAAGTTGTCAACCCAAAAGAAGAAGACATTTAAGATAACATAGGATGAATCAAGTGCATCAGAAGACGAGAGCAAATTAATGAAGATGAAGTGACAAACTATTCTTTGATAGTCTTTAATAATGAGGTATTTGACTCTCCTGAAATATCTTTATCTTATGATGATTTACTTCATTCATTCCATGATTTGTATAATGAACTTTAAAAGGTTAGTAAGAAATATAAATTGCTAAAAAAGAATTATGTATCTCTCTCTAATGAATTTGATGAATTGAAAAATAAGTATGACCACTATATGCCAATATCTTGTACTAAATATAAAGAGTTAGAATCACTTAAAAAATAAAATGTGTTCTTACAATAAATAATAGAAAATTTTAGAATTGGAAACAAGTCATCGAACATGATTCTTGCTAATCAAGTTTATGTATCAAAAAAGAAGGAATTGGTTTTGTGAGTAGTAACACATATCAAAAGCCAATAAAATTTATAAAAGGACTCACACTACATATTCCTCCTCAAGTTAAAAATAATTTTTGTGAAAAATTTGGTTACTATGTTTATACATGCTCTCTTAAAACGTATGATTCTCATAAACTAGTTTGGGTACCTAAAGAAACTATAAATAATTGGATGCCAAAAGTCAAGAGAGATAAATGTAACCATGAATGACCCAAAGTTAAATGAGTGCACAAAGTCAACCCCTCTTTCTTGTAAGCATGTCTCCAAATAAGAGGTAGGAGCAAAATATGATATCTTAATAGTAAATGCTCAAGGCACATGACTAGAGATCCAACACATTTCTCAAGGCTCACTAGCCAAGACGGAGGATACGTTACCTTTGAAGGCAATAATAAAGGAAAGATCATTGGCAATGGAAATATTGGTAATAAATCAAATATTTTGTTTGAAGATGTTCTTTTAGTGGATGGTTTGAAATATAACTTCATAAGCATTACTCAACTTTGTGATAAAGGATATAATGTTAAATTTGAATCTAATACTTGCATCATAGAAATACCAAATAAAAATAAATCTATGATTATTTGAAGAAGTGATAATATTTACACTATTGATCTTAATGATTTTCATGATAAAATTTATTTTTTGGTTTTAAATTATGATGCATGACTTTAGCATAGGAGATTAGGACATGCAAGTATGGAACTAATCTCATAAATTGGAACTAAGGAACTTCTGAGAAGAATGCCTAAAATTAAATTTGTCAAGGATAAAATTTATGATGCATGCCAACTAGGAAAACACAGAAAGGGTACCTTCAAACCTAAAAATCAAGTGAGTACCTCTAGGCCATTACATTTAATTCCTATAGATTTATTTGGACCTATTGATACCACAAGCCTAGGAGGTAGTAAATATGCTTTCACAAATGTGGATGATTATAATAGATATACTTGAACATAATTTTTGTCACGTAAAAGTGATTATTTTAAATATTTTATCAAGTTTTGCAAATAAGTTCAAAATGAGATGAGTTTTATGATTTCTTCTATTCGTAGTGATCATGGTGGTGAATTTAAAATTCATAATTTTTAAGAATTTTATAATTCAAATGGGTATGACCATAATTTCTCTACTCTAAGAAATCCACAACAAAATAGAGTTGATGAGAGAAAAAATAGGAGTTTACAAGAGATGGCAAGAATTATGCTTAATGAACATAGCCTGCCCAAAGACTTTTAGCCAAAGCCATTAACACGATATGTTGTGTCATGAACATAGTTCTCATAAGACCTCTACTATGTCAAACTCCTAATGAATTTTAGAATAATAAAAGATCCAATATTTTATATTTAAAAGTTTATTTTATTTTAAATGAAGGATGTCTTAGAAAAATTTAATGCAAAATCCGATGAAAGAATTTTTCTTAGTTATTCCTCTGTTTCTAAAGCTTATCAGGTTTTTAATAAAAGAACTTTGGTTATTGAAAAACTATCAAAGTTATTTTTAATGAATCTCCCAAAATTAAAAAAATAATTTTAATGATGATTTTGAATTTGATAAATTAAATTTGAATAAAAGTTCTCCTCTCCAAAGTAATTTGGATACATCTACTTCTAAAGAAACCTTACTAAAGGAATGTAAGTATGTAGATGCATATCCAAAGGAGCTAATTATTGGTGATATATCAAAGGTACTCAAACTCGTTCTTCATTAAAAACTATTTATATAAATGCTACCTTTTTATCCCAAGCTAAACCTAAAAGCATTGATGAAGCCCTTAAGGATGACTCATGGATCTCGACAATGTATAAAGAATTAAATCAATTTGAAAGAAATAAATATTGGATGCATGTTTCTAGACCTAGTGATCATTTTGTGATTGACACTAAATAGGTCTTTAGAAATAAGAAAGATGAACAAGGTATCGTGGTTTGAAGCAAGGCTAGATTAGTGGTAAAAAGTTTCAACCAATAAGAAGGTATAAATAAACCTACGCCCCTGTAGCTAGACTTGAAGCCATAAGGATACTCCTTGCCTATATATGTTTTAAAAATTTTAAGTTATTTCAAATTGATGTCAAAAGTGATTTTCTTAATGGTTTTATTTTCGAAGAATTTTTTGTTGAGCAACCACCTAGATTTGAAAATAAACTTTTTTTGAACCATATATATAAATTATCTAATGCTCTTTATGGATTGAAGCAAGCCCCTAGGGCTTAGTATTAGAGACTTGGTTCCTTTCTTATTCTGTATACCTTTTTAAAAGGCAAGATCGATACTATACTATTTATTAAATATTTTAAAAATAATTTTTTATTGTTCAAATTTTATGTTGATGATATTATTTTGGATTCTACAAATGAATCTTTATATGAATCATTTGCCAAGAGTATGAGCCAAGAATTTGAAATAATTTTAATGGGTGTATTGATATTTTTCTTAGGATTATAAATCAAACAACTACATGATGGAATTTTTATTAGTCAAACTAAGTATATTTTGGATCTATTAAAATGGTTTCATGTGGATAGTGCTAATGCTATTTACACACTAATGGGCATCTCTACAAAATTAGATTTGGCCAATGAAGGATAATGCTTTGATCGAAAGACTTATGGAGGTATGATAGGTAGTTTATTATATCTTATTGCAACTAGATCTGATATAATGTTTAGTGTTAGGCTTTATGCAATGTTTTAGTCCAATCCTAAATAATCTCATTATAAAGTAGTTAAAAGAATTTTTAGATATTTAAAAGGAACTCCCAATCTAGGATTATGATATCCAAAGTTTGAAAATTTTGATTTGAGTGCTTATGCCGATGCCGACTTTGCAAGACGTAGAGTAGATAGAAAAGTACATTTAGAATCTATCAATTCTTAGGCCATACACTTGTTTCTTGGTCTTCTAAGAAGTAAAACTCTATCGCTTTATCCACAATTGAAATTGAATATGTTAGGTAGGTGCATGTTGTGCATAGGTAATATGGATAAAAAATACTTTAGAAGATTATAGACATATCTATATTAAGTGTGATAAAACTAGTGCAATATGTTTGTCAAATAATCCTATTCGCGAACAAGTATATTGGCATTAGACATCAGTTTATTAGGGACCACATAAGTAATCATGACATATCATTAGAGTTCATTGATACAAAACATCAGCTAGCGGATATCTTTACCAAACCACTAAGTGAGAAACAATTTAATTTTATTAGAAGAGAACTAGGTTTGTTGAATCTTTCAAGTATCTGATATCTTACTAATTCTTTTCATATGATTCTTCCTTTTACTAAAGAGAAGATTTTCCAAACGAATCATGATCTTTCACTTGACTTCTCGATATTTATAACTAGAGATTTATTTTATATGAATCATGATCTTTTACTATTTATTATTCTATAATTGTTCCTTTTTACTAAAGAGGAGATTTATCTGAATGGATCATTATCTTGATTTCTTGATGTGAGATATATTTTATATGAATCCTTTGTATTCATGACTTGTATACCCTACCATCAATTGACCTCTCATGACTTGAACTTATCTCTGATATTATTAGAAAACCCAATGGGAGTATCACGGGCGCAGTGGAAGAAAATAAATAAAACAAGTTTCCCACCTATATCAAGTCAATCATGCAAAGATTGGTGTGTGAAAAAGTCACAAAATCCAAAACTATGATGTGTGAGGGATTGATTATCTAGGGAGATCGTATATTCCTAAAATTTCAGATCCTTATAAAGAGGACAAAAAAGGTCAAATCTCCTCCTCTCTAGCGATATCCACATGATGGTTCATTGTATTGATGCTACTCTAATCGCAACCAAAACCTCACAACTCCTGCGCACCTTCTTGCAGTACTCATGGAAGAAGATCACCTATCTTCTTCGTTGTCCTCTCGCAGTTGGGAAGGGCTAGTTGGTTGATAAGATGATTGAGGGAGGAGAATAAGAGGGACGGCCAAATATGCAGCTTATCACTGTTGTGCCACCCCTACCTCATATTTATAGAGAGCCACCAAAAACCCTAGTGGATCCTACCTTAGTCGGTATTGGATCTCTATCCAATTACCCTCACTCTTTGGATTATTGGATCTCTATCCAATAATCTCAATTGGCCTTTAATTGGACCTCATGTAAAGGATCCATCAATGTTGGTGTTAGAACTCCAGCTAATAAAGTTCTAATTTTAAATTTATTGAGGGAGCACAGATATAAAACCTTATCTATAGATGAAGGGGTTGGCTATGTTGGGGTCTTGGGTTAGGCATTAGGCTTATGTAAACCCTAGCTAGCCGCCCCCTATTATAGTTAAAGGGGCTGGCTGGGGTTAGGGTTAAAGTAGAGGAGGATTAGGAGTCCTTAGCCACCGGCCACTCCTAGTTGGGGCCGGCTAGGAGTTGCTTCTTAGAGTTAGAGTTGAAGTTGTTAGGAGTAGGAATCTTAAGTAGGAATCTTATTAGGAGTTAGGGTTTAGAAGCTCTATAAATAGCTCGTATTCTCTCCTCTTTTCATCATTAATTGATCAATATTATTTTTAGCCTTTGTGTAGAAAACCAAGGAGGGAGGAACCCCCATAGAGTTTTAAGGACGTCGATCCACTATAGAGATCACCCTAAGCTTAGGGTCTACAAGGGTTCTAACACTTGGTATCAGAGCAACGTTCTTATTATTTCACTGTCCTTCCATAGCTATCCATCACCCCTCCATAGTCGCCCAAGCAATTCCCGCAATTGCTTAAGATCATCACCGAATTTTGCCTCATCTCCACTACTGTAGATCATCTTTTGACCTCCCCATGAATTACAACAGGTTCTGGTTTCCTACCTTACTACTTCTACAATTTAGTTATCTTTATTCCAAAAATCTAAAATAATTGTTCCTATCTTGTTGCATAAACTTTTTGTCACAAAGTCTCCATCTTTACGATGAAAGTTGTTGTACAAAATTCAGACGCATAACACTGCCTATTTTGATCTTGTTGCTATGATTTTTTTATCCAATCTTCTACGAATTTTTTACATTGGTTTTGGTACTCTTTAATAGCATATTTCCTTTTAGTTTCATCCAAAAATTATCAATATAAACTACTAATCATTTATGTCCAAACTGTTGTACTTTAGATGTAAAAAATTATCGTAGTACCTTCTCGTGATCTTTGATCTTGTCGAATCTTTTGCTGTCATTTTCTTCAACTAATTTTTTGATGGCATTACCTCTCCCTTACTAGTGGATTTCTCTTAAGTTTTACTTGAATCCTTGGTGTGAATTACTAGAAAAAATTACATCTATCTACTAAAATTTTTTTGATGAAAAAATTTGTTGATGTACCTTTGTCTTTCTTCTTCTCTCAACCCACCAAACCCTAACCATGTTGCTGCCACCAACCATGACATATTTAGGGTACCCCTCTAGCCTTAAGATGCAGACAACATAACATATTTTCATAACCCTAACAGCACCCAAAACCGTAGCCCATAGTAAACCCTCACAACCACAACCTTCCACCACCGATCTTACCTTCCGAACCTTCCACCACCCATGCCCTTGACCCGTCAACAGAAAAAAGACAATGACATCTCAGATCTAGAGGCATACGCAATGGCATTTCAAGATCCAATTGATGCCAAATTTGAGGTGTTGAATTCACGGCTTGAATCATAACTTGAATCGTGCTTGAAGGACAAATTGTGTGCTTTATTTGTAGAATTCAAAATTGGACAATGATAAAACCCTAGAGGAGCTCTATGGAGATATAATATTTGAGGGGGTTCAAGCTTTAGAATGCTACAAGGGTTCTCCCTCATAGAAGTCGGCCACAAGGCTGAAATAAAAAGGATTCTTGCTTATTAAAAAGAGGAGGAGGCTACAAGTTTATATAGGGCTCAAAAGCCTAACCCTAGGGGGGTGCTACGTAAGTAAAATTACCCCCTTGCCCCTCTTATGGTCGTCTTGCCTTAATAGGGATGGGCAATGGCTAAGATGACTCCATGGCCGTTTATACCTACTAGAAACCTTGGCCGATTAGCCCAGTAAAGGGGGTGACAACTAGTAAGATCTAAGACCCCAAAATAAATCCTAGCCACACCTCTTTATAGGATAAAGTTGAATAGGTGGGGTTTTATTATAAATCTCATAGAGTCTTTATTGACTACTTCTAGGGTGTTTAGGACCCAACCCTACTAGGGTCCTATCAAGCCTGCCCTCTTTGAATCAGCCTTGTTCTTAAGGCTGAGGGTCCATGAATTCTGGGAACTGGGTCTTCAGCCTCTCATAAGACTCCCATATGGCATCTCCAAGTGGTGAGTTATTCCAATGCACTAATACTTCAGTTGAAGGGCATCGGCTGCGCATCATAATTCTTCGATCAAGTATGGCTTGTGGTTGGGCTTGAATTTCGCCATCATATGTGGTGCTCAGCAACTGGGTCTGGGTCGACTCATGTTCTCCCAATTTGGGCTTCAAGCAAGGCACATGGAAGACATGATAGATCTTGGCGCCTTCTGATAGCTTCAATCTATATACCACAGCTCCAATACGCTCCGTGATTTGATATGGTCCATAGAATCGGGGAGATAGTTTCATCGAGGCTCTTGTGTTGATGGACAACTGCTTATATGGTTGTAGGCGAAGGTAGTCCCAATCTCTTATAGAAAATTCCCACTCGTTTCGGTGAGTGTTGGCTTGTTGCTTCCTACGGGCTTGAGCGGTAGATAAGTTATCCTTCAGCAGTTGTAGGAGCTTATCCCTGTCCATTAAACTTTGGTCGACCTGGTCTACTTTGGCTGCACCAATTACATACTTAGGTATTACAGGGGGCAGTCGACCATACAATGTCTCATAGGGGGTACATTTGATGGATGAATGATAGGCCGTGTTGTACCGCCATTCGGCCCAAGGAAGCCACTTTGTCCACTCTTTTGGTCGATCACTAGTGAAGCACCATAGATAAGTCTCTAGGTATTTGTTCACCAGCTCTGTTTGGCCATCCGTCTGTGGATAATAGGCTATGCTCATCTTGAGTTGGGTGCCCTATAGTTGAAATAATTCGGTCCAAAATTTGCTTGTAAGTACCCTGTCTCAGTTGCTCACAATTGACCTTGGCATCCCATATAATTTAATAATATTTTCAATGAAGAGTTGAGCAATATTGGCAGCGGTATAAGGGTGTCTCACAACACAAAAATAGGCATATTTTGTTAAGCGATCTACCACCACAAAGATTGTACTTTTACCTTGAGATGGTGGCAACCCTTCGATGAAGTCCATGGAGATGTCAATCTATGTTTGAGTCCAGTATAAGTAGTGGTTGTAGCTTTCCCGGACTTGCCATTGTTTCACCATTTTGCTGTTGGCACACATCACATTTAGCTACATAATCACTAATAGATTTCTTTATGCCTCTCCAATAGGAGTTTTGCTTTACCCTCTTGTATGTTCTCAGAAAGCCAGAGTGTCTTGCTGAAGGTGAAGAGTGCATTTCATGCGTAATAATTTTGATGCAAGGAGAAGAGGGAACAAGTATAATTCGGCCCTTGTAGCATATGTCCCTTGAATCCCAAGTGTAGTGGCCAATGGCACCCAGATCCTTCTCCAATTTTTCTATGATGTTTTGGGTCTCTGAGTCCCTCTTCCATTCCTCCCTATTGTCCGCGAGGAAGTTGGTGGAAGGAAGGGAGATGGCTGATATTTTGGCTTGCTCCGGTAACCATGATAGTGCATATGCATAATTTCATAATCGAAACCAAGGAGTTTAGTTACCCATCTTTGCTACTCTAGGGATGATATTTTCTACTTCAAGAAAAATTTGAACTCCAGTGGTTAGTCTTAATTCGAAAGCATCATCCGATCAAGTAGGGTCTCCACTCCATGATGGCATGCATAATCGCAAGCATCTCCTTGTCATACACAGACATTTTATGATGAGAGGGGGACAAGGCCTTGCTGTTATAGGCAAGGGGTTGGCCATCTTACATTAGGACAGCTCCAATTCCAATTACGGATGAATCAACCTCAATCACGAAGGGTTGGCTGAAATCGGGCAGTGCTAGGACCGGTGTCGTCATCATGGCTGCCTTTGTTGAATCTCATATTTTGATGATGAAATCAATTGATGAGTGCTTGATCTAACAAGGTTGTTAGAGTTGATTGATGTAGGATTAACTATGACAGAGAGATTATTACAATCAAAGGTTTATCTAAAGTCAAGTCTAAGCATCGGGCCGGGGTTCAGACGATGCGGTTGGGAACTCGCCTAGAATGCGTTGGGAGCTCGTCGAGGGTATCGAGAGCTTACTAGTATGACGCAAGGGAGTTCGTCGGAAGAAGACCAAGACTCGTCGGAAGATTATCAAGGGTAGCCGAAAGGCTTGACGGGAGTTGGGAAAGTCTTGAAGTAGATTTGTGGCTATGTTAATTGTAATTAATTAAGTTGTAGTTAGCATCATGCAGGTTTAACCACGATGGTGGAAAGGAGTTACAGATCAGACATGGACCAAGGATCAAGCTTAGGTATTGGGCCAAGGTTTAGACGATATGGTGGGAGCTCACCGGGAGTTCACTAGGATTTCGCCTAAGGTATCGAGAAGATAGCTAGGAACACGTCGGGAGATCACCGGAGGAAGACCATGAGACTCACCGTAGAGAATTTCAGAGGTTGTCGGATTGTGAGACTAAGGTCGTAAGCTTGGTGGTCATGTTTGATTGTAATATTTAAGTCGTAGGTTAAGATTGAGTCCTAAATGATTGTGATTTAGAAGGAATCCAAATCAACTCAAAGAGGCAATCAGGTCCACTAAAAGGGTTTGATTGAGCTCAGGTTGAGCTCAATTGGTTGAACATAGAATTGGTCGACATGTGGTTCATGTCGAAATTGGAAAAGTGAAGGGAATCACTTTTCCGAGATTCTCGGCGGTTGAATCATCGATGAGCAGCGGGTGTACTGCTACCGCCCAGGGTTTCGGGTGGCTGTCAGTGGTTGAACCGCACAGGCTAGGTGGCTGACAGCCCGTACCCTAGATTTTGGGTACTTTCGGTCATTGATCTGCCCAGGCCGGCTGCTGAACTGACCATATCCAGATTTTTCGGGTATGTTTAAATTTTAGCTCTAATTTTTGAAGTCATTTGGGGCCTATAAATACTCCAAGTTTTTTTATATTCCATACAACACTTTTGGAGGATAAATTCTGTAAAAAAACTTGTATTAATTATAAGAAAAAGAAAATGGGTAAGGGAGTGATCAAAGAGATATAATCTTGTTGCCCTTGTTAGATTGTAAGGGTTTGGTCTTCACCCAAAGAAAATCGGAAGTGGACACCGGTGTCTTTACTATAATTGTGAGTGTTTTTACTTGTTGCATTTACTACTTGTAATTGTCGAGTTCTTAATCGTTTTGAACTAAATACCAATATATGACATATATTAGAAATGACACATGAAATGACAACTAAATCAAGTGAATTATTAAATAAAAAGACTTGCAAAAATGAACTTGAAGAACACCTTCCAAAGAATAGGAAGGAATTTGAACTGAGCTTGACATATGACTCCTTGATTGAAACCTCGTGTGATAAGGACCTTGAACTTGAACTCTTGACAAATGAATCAGAAAAATTAATGAACAAAAACTATAAAAATAAACTTAAATTGGATAAAACCTCTTGATTTGAATGCAAGAAGTCGAGGCACTCCGAAGATGAAGTGCATAACCAAGAAGTTGAGAATCTCTCACTTATGGCCATCGACGACGAGGTTAGTGATTCATTAAGTATTTCTTTTCCATAATTATTAAATATCTTTCATAATTTGTTTGATGAGTTTAGAAAACTTAGCAAATCTTTTAAGTTGCTTAAGAATGATCATGATTTATTAGTTAATAGACTTGACGAAATGCATGATTCATTAGTATCATATAACCCATGTTCTAAATGTGATATGCTAGATAATGTTAAAGAAGAGAACATCATGCTTAAGACAACATTAGAAAAAATTTTAATTGGGAACAAATCCTTAAATATAGTCATTGTCAATAAGGGTCATATTAATAGAATAAATGACATAGGTTTTGTAACATTCAATAAAAGCTAATCATATTTGTTAAAGGACCTACCTTAAATAAGCCACCAAAAATCAAATGTAATTTTTGTGAAAAAATATGACATAAGGCAAATGAATGTCTATTTAAAAAATATAGTCCACACCAATTAGTTTGGATTCCCAAGGGAACATCAGACAACAAAAAACGATTAGAAAAGAAAGATAAAGTTCTTTATGAAGAGCCCAATGTAAAATTGGTACCTAAATAAAAAATATCTTTCTAATAGGTTAGTCTCTAAATTAAAGTAAGGAGCCCCGAATAATGCTTTAAATGCTCAAGATATATAACTTGAGATCTAACACTATTTTAAGCTCACTAGCCTAAATATTAACAAGATAAATTATTAAAAAAATAAATCTTCATTATAATTGTGTGTAACCCTTTCGTTGCATGCTATAATTAGAAAAAAAAAATTTAGTTATCTTGAATAAAAGTCATATGTATGAAAGGAAGATTTTGATGATGATTATTGTATTGATTTCTATAATTGTATTGACTTGTGTTAATGATTTGTGTTAATTTTGAACCTAGAAATCATATACAAAATCATTTTTCTTTAAAAGAAAGTTTTCTTAATAACATGATAGAATCATTCAACATAGAAAATTCATTGGATTTTGTTTGAAAAATATCTTGTTGTGATGACTCCACTTGAAAGTGATTTACTCATTTGGATTTATCTTATCATAACCTTGATTGACAATGAATAGCCAAAGCATACTAAGACTAGAACTAAAAGAACCCAAGTTATTGTTAATAAAAAAATATTCATATTGAAATTTACGAAAATGATATTTTGATGATGATTATGATTGAATGATAGATTCAAAATCATTGGCTTGAATATTTGTTGATTTAAATGCAAAAGATATTATTGAATGATTTAAATATTATGGTGTTTTTAGCTAAGTTAAATATCATTGTTGAATGATTGATTTCAATGGTTGAAAAATTATATGTTGAGATTGAATGTGTTTTGTTAAATGATAGATTACTTTTGAATTTGAATATGAAACAAATAAAAATTTGGAAATGAGTTTATCAACTCCTTGCACTATGTGTAAAGAGTTGGACTAATTTAAAAGTTGAAATTGAGATAGGTTGAATTTTGATTGAAGATGTCTTATGTTCAATAAAACAATGCTTGATGATTTAATGATGCATAGTGTTAAGTTTATATTTTGAAATTATGCATGATGATCTTTGTGATTTATGGCTTATTGATATTTACCGTAATAATTTTTTTTTTTTGTTTTAAATGAAAATGTATATTTTTATTTGACTTAAAAGATAAAGGCATGCTTGTTTGAAATAAAAAGGGAATACATTTTTTTTGAAAATTTCTCTATCTTATAAATTTTTTAAAAATATATTAATGAATCGATTATGTTATTTTTTATGAATCTCTTGAACTTTGAAAGTGATTTTGATGATTTGAACTTGAATAAGTTATTATCATGATTTTGGCAAAGTTTAGAAAATGAAACTTAAAATCTTTACATAAATCAAATTCGTTTGGATAAGTTTATAAATAAATCATAAGTTTATCTATTTGAAGCTACAATATGAATCTAAACAATGATCTTGATGATTTTAACTCACATATGTAAATTGAGATCATATATTTTCATATCTTATTTTGCGAAGTTATGATCGAAAAATTTGGTACTATTATATTTTAATTGTTACTTTGACAATGACTAAGGGAGAGACAAAACTGATATTTTTGTAATAACGAAATTAAATACTTTGATTATGAAAGATCTTCATTGAATGAGGAGTGATTTGTTAAAAGGAAAATTGGAAAATTTTAATACATAAGATTTATTAATTACTTATGTTGAAATTCACAAACTATAAGGAGGGACAAATTTATTAATTTAAATCATATCCTTTGGTACTTAAAGATTTGATTTTATGACATTATCTTCTTGTACTTTTAGACATAATTTGAATATAGATGTTAAGAATAAATTATACAATCACATTTCTTTCTTGACAATGACAAAAAATGGGAGATAAAATTATCAATATGATTTGAGGCAAATTGGATATGATAATGTTAAATGAGAACAATTTGCTTAGAATAAAATTTAGAAATTTAAGTTTTCTAAATACATGTGAAATGCATAATTCAAAATTTGAGCTTGATTTATTTTCCTTTAGATTTCTTGGACTTTATAAATTACACTTCTTCTCAATATTTGTATACAAAATGCATGATTTGCTACCTTGCTTGAAATTTGCATAAGATCAATTAAATTGCATGGGTAGCTCTTGATTTTTTTCTTGGATTTCAAATTTTACAACTATAAAATTTATATCTATAAAATTGAGTATTTTTTTGATGTTTTTCACTTCTCTATCTTAATTTTACCTTATTGTTTCCAAAAAGGGGAGAAAATATACATGAAGATAATGATTTATTATTGTTCGGATTTATTTGCTATATTTTCTTAAAATTTACATGAGAATTTATTGAGCCCATATTCAATTTTTTCTTTTAAAATCTTATATCTGTAAGATTAAGGTTGAGAGTTAGAATGCTAAATCATAAAAATATATGAATTGCCAATCTAGATTTCATGAGATTAATCTTTTTGTGATAATATTTTTGAAAACTTTCTCCATGTTCTTTATCTTATTGTTCACAAAAAGGGGAGAAAATTTGCATGATTTTTTGCTACTTTACATGAGATGATTTTAAATGCATGAGTAGCTCCTAAATTTCTGAATCTTCTTGAAGATATTGGATCATTGATCTTATCTTCGAAATTCACCTCTATAAAATTGAGAACTATACTTAATAATGTTTTACAACTCCTCCCTTATTTTTTTTCCTTCTTTTTCACAAGAGGAAGGAAATTCTTTATGACTCATGTCGTATTTTACAAATGGGGAGCAAAAACTCATGTGCCTTAAAATCCTTAGCCCTATTTTTCACCTTTTTGTTGATGACAAAGGGGGAGAAATATACATTGATGACACATTATATTGATGATATACATTGATGATATACATTGATGACATAATATATTAATGATATATATTGATGACACATGATATTAATGTATACTTGGATATCTTGGATATGGATGCATAATTCTTTTTGAAATTCATGATTCGATGATTTGATATAAATTCTTGTTAAAATTTGCTTGGAATATGATTTGTTTCGTGATACTTGAATTCAAGAGGGTATGGTTCTCTTGAATTTAAGCTTTCTTTATTGAGGCATAAATTTAGGGGGAGTTGGATTTCCTGTAATCAATTGATTGTCATCATCAAAAAGGGGAGAGATTGTTGAATCTCATATTTGGATGATGAAATCAATTGATGAGTGCTTAATCTAACAAGGTTGTTATAGTTGATTGATGCATGATTAACTATGACAGAGAAATTATTATAATTAGAGGTTTGGCCAAAGTCAAGTCCAAGCATCGGGCTGAGGTTCGAACGATGCGGTTGGGAACTCGCTTGGAGTGCGTCGGGAGCTCGTCGAGAGTATCAGGAGCTTGGTAGGATGGCGCAAATGTGTTCACCGGAAGAAGACCAACACTCGTCGAAAGATTATCGGGGTAGCCAAAAGGCTTGTCGGGAACTGTGAAGTTCTTGAAGTAGATTTATGGCCATATTGATTGTAATTAATTAAGTTTTAATTAGTATCGTGTAGGTTTAACCATGATAGTGAAATGGAGTTACAGATCAGACATGGACCCAGGATCAAGCTTAGACATCGAGCCAAGGTTTGGACGATGTAGTGGAAGATCGCTGGGAGTTCGCTAGGACTTCGCCGAAGGTATAAGGAAGATCGCTAGAAACATGCCGGGAGATCGCCGGAGGAAGACCGTGAGACTCACCACAGGGAATACCAGAGGTTACCGAATTGCAAGAGTAAGGTCATAAGCTTGGTGGTCATGTTTGATTGTAATCTTTAAGTCATAGGTTAAGATTAAGTCTCAAATAAATGTGATTTGGAAGGAATCCAAATCAACTTAAAGAGGCAATCAGCTCCACTAAAAGAGCTCAGGTTGAGCTTAACTAGTTGACCAAAAAATTGGTCAACATGGGGTTCATGTTGGGATTGGAAAATTGAAGGGAATCACTTTTTTGGGATTCCCAGTGGTTGAATCGCTAGTGAGCGACGGTGGGTGTACCATCGTCGCCCAGGATTTTCGGTAGCTGTCAGATGTTGAACCGCCCAGGCTGGGCGACTGAACCGCTTGTACCCTGGATTATGGGTACTTTCGGTGATGACCCACCCAGGCCGACAGCTAAACTACCCGTACCTAAAATTTTCAAATATGTTTGAATTTTGGCTCCATTTTCTGAAGCTATTTGGGGCTTATAAATACCTGAAGTTTTCTTGTATTCTATACAACACTTTTGGGGGATAAATTCTATGAAAAACTTATGTGAATTGTAAGAAAAAGAAAAAGGATAAGAGAGTGATCAAAGAGTTGTAATCTTGTCTCTCTTGTAGGATTGTAAGGGTTTGGTCTTCACCCAATAAAGATCGGTAGTAGACGCCGGTGTGTCTCAAGGACGAGGACTTGGGAGTGGACGTAGGCCGATTGGTACCGAACCACTATAATTATGAGTGTTTTTACTTGTTGTATTTACTACTTTCAATTGTCAAGTTCTTAATCGTTTTGAACTAAATATCAATAGATGCTTCCGATTTTTACTAACCCTTTGAAAGAAAAGTTTCAAGTCATGCACTTCCAAGAAACTCAATATTTTATTTTGAATCATTCACTTGCTTTACTTGAATGAAAAGCTTTCGATTTTCCTATCTTGCTTCTAGTGAAAAGTTTTTCGTGAAAATGATAATTCACACTTGTACTAATTCACCCCACCCCCACTCCCACCCCCCTCCCCTCTTGGTGCTAATTGATCATAACAATTAGTATCAGAGCAAGGTCTTACTCTTTGGACTAGACACACACTAGAGTAAATAGTTTTGTTTGGCATGAATGAGGGTCAATCACAAGTCCTCCCCTATTCAATAGGACGGACTACATATCTTGAAAAATTCAAATGTGTATCTTTTTTATTTCGATAGATCTTGATTTATGATGCATTATTGAAAAAGGTTTTCAGAAGTCATCTAATCCAGCAAATGATTGGAATGTTTATGAAAAACAAATGTTTTCATTGAATTCAAAGGCTATGAATATCTTATATTGTGCTCTAAAAAGAAATCAATTTGATCAGATTTCCTCTTTTGATTCGGCTTTCGATATATGACATACATTAGAAATGACACATGAAAGCACAACTAAATCAAGTGAATTATTAAATAAAAATACTTGCAAAAATGAACTTAAAGAACACCTTCTAAAGAACAAGAAGAAATTTGAACTAAGCTTATGATATGACTCATCGAGTGAAACCTCGAGTGATGAGGACCTTGAACTTAAACTTTTGACAAATGAATCAAAAAAATTAGTGAACAAAAAATATAAAAATACACTTAAATTTGACAAAACCTCTTGATATGAATGCAAGAAGCTGAGATACTCCAAAGATGAAGTGCACAACCAAGAAGTTGAGAATCTCGCACTTATGGCCATCGACGACGAGGTTAGTGATTCATTAAGTATTTCTTTTTTAGAATTATTAAATATGTTTCATGATTTGTTTGATGAGTTTAGAAAACTTAGCAAATCTTTTAAGTTGCTTAAGAATGATTATGATTTATTAGTTAGTAGACTTGACAAAATGTATGATTCATTAGTATCACATAACCCATGTTCTAAATGTGATATGCTAGATAATGTTAAAGAAGAGAACATCATGCTTAAGACAACATTAGAAAAATTTGAAATTGGGAACAAATCCCTAAATATGATCCTTGTCAATAAGGGTCATATTAATAGAAGAAATGATATAGGTTTTGTTGCTAACATTCAACAAAAGCTAACCATATTTGTTAAAGAACTTACCTTAAATGAGCCACCAAAAATCAAATGTAATTTTTATGAAAAAATATGATATAAGGCAAACGAATGTCTATTTAAAAAATATAGTCCACACCAATTAGTTTGGGTTCCGAAGGGAACATCATAAAACAAAAAACGATTAGAAAAGAAAGATAAGGTTCTTTACGAAGGACCTAATGTAAAATGTGTACCTAAATAAAAAATATCTTTCTTATAGGTTTGTCTCTAAATTAAAGCTAGGAGCCCCGAATAATGCTTTAAATGCTCAAGATATATAACTTGACATCTAACACTCTTTCAAGCTCACTAGCCTCAATACTAACAAGATAAATTATTAAAAATAAAAATAAATCTTCATTATGATTGTGTGTAACCCTTTCGTTGTATGCTATAATTAGAACAAAGAAAGTTTGGTTATCTTGAATAAAAGTCATATGTATGAAAGGAAGATTTTAATGATGATTATTGTATTGATTTCTATAATTGTGTTGACTTGTGTTGATGATTTGTGTTAATTTGGAACATAAAAATCATACACAAAATTATTTTTCTTTAAAAGAAAATTTTCTTGATAACATGATAGAATCATTCAACATAGAAAAACATTAGCTTTTGTTTGAAAAATATCTTGTTGTGATGACTCCACTTGAAAGTGATTTACTCATTTGGATTTATCTTATCATAACCTTGATTAAAAATGCCTAGCTAGAGCATACTAAGACTAGAACTAAAAGAACCCAAGTTATTGTTAATAAAATAAATATTCATATTGAAATTTATGAAAATGATATTTTGATGATGATTATGATTGAATGATAGATTCAAAATCATTGGCTTGAATATTTGTTGATTTAAATGCAAAGGCTATTGTTGAATGATTTAAATATTATGGTGTTTTTGGCTAAGTTAAATATCTTTGTTGAATGATTGATTTAATTGGTTGAAAAAGAATATGTTAAGATTTAATGTGTATTGTTAAATGATAGTTTACTTTTGAATTTGAATATGAAAAAAATAAAAAATTGAAAATGAGTTTATCAACTCCTTGCACTATATGTAAAGAGTTGGACTCATTTAAAAGTTGAATTTGAGATAGGTTGAATTTTGATTGAAGATGTCTTATGTTCAATGAAACCATGCTTGATGATTTAATGATGCATAGTGATGGGTTTATATTTCAAAATTATGCATGATGATCTTTGTGATTTATGGCTTATTAATCTTTACCGTAATAAAAATTCTTTTTTCGGTTTTAAATGAAAATACATATTTTTATTTAGCTTAAAAGACAAAGGCATGCTTGTATGAAATAAAAAGGGAATACATTTTTGTAAAATTTCTCTATCTTATAAATTTTTAAAAATGAGATTAATGAATCAATTATATTATTTTTTATGAATCTCTTGAACTTTGAAAGTGATTTTGATGATTTGAACTTGAATAAGTTATTATCATGATTTTGGCAAAGTTTAGAAAATGAAACTTGAAATCTTTACATAAATCAAGTTTATTTGAATAAGTTTATAAATGAATCATAAGTTTATCTATTTGGAACTACGACATGAATCTTAACAATGATCTTGATGATTTGAAATCACGTATGTAAATTAAGATCATATATTTTCATATCTTATTTTGTAAAGTTATGATCTTAAAATTTGGTATAATTGTATTTTAATTGTTACTTTGATAATGATTAAGGGAGAGACAAAAGTGATATTTTTGTAATAACAAAATTAAATACTT
The DNA here is from genome assembly GCA_029747655.1 of Ensete ventricosum. Taxonomy (NCBI): domain Eukaryota; kingdom Viridiplantae; phylum Streptophyta; class Magnoliopsida; order Zingiberales; family Musaceae; genus Ensete; species Ensete ventricosum. The sequence goes on along the minus strand of JAQQAF010000004.1, from coordinate 31,946,802 downwards.
TGATTATGAAAGACCTTCTTCGAATGAGGAGCGATTTGCTAAAAGAAAAATTAGGAATTTTGAATACATAAGATTTCTTGATTACTTATGTGTATGGAATGTTGTTTTCGGAATATCTTCAACACATACTCGAATCTGATGGTACCCAAAGTGGAGGTCCAATTTGGTGAAGACTCGGACTCCTTTTAGTTCATCCAAGAGTTTATCAACTACTAGTATGGGATATTTATCTTTGATGGTGATGACGTTTAAAGCCCGGTAATCAACGCACATCCGCTATGTACCATCCTTCTTACGCACTAGCAACATCGGGGAGGAGTAGGGGCTGCAGTTTAGCTGAATTACTCCAGTGTCGAGCATCTCCTTAACAATGTTCTCAATCTCATCCTTCTATAAATGAGAATTGCGATATGGCCTTGAGTTTGCTAGAGGTTTGCACGAAAGTATAGGGTGTTGAATCTCAGATTTTGATGATGAAATCAATTGATGAGATATTGATCTAACATATATTGTTAGAGTTGATTGATGCAGGATTAATTATGATAGAAAGATTATTACAATCAAGATTGGCCAAGGTCAAGTCCATGCATCGGGCTGGGGTTCGAACAATACAATTGGGAACTCGCCAGGAGTGCGTCGGGAGCTCGCCGAGGTAACGGGAGCTTGCCAGGATGGCGCAAGAGAGTTTGCCAGAAGAAGATCGAGACTCGCTAGATGTTTATCAAGGGTAGCCGAAAAACTTGCCGGGAGTTAGAATGGTCTTGTAATGGATGTATTGGTCATTATGATTGTAATTAATTAAGTCATATTGAGCATCGTGCAGGTTTAACCATGACGGGATGAGTTATAGTTCAGGCATGAACCAAGGATCAAGCTTAAGCATCAGGCAAAGGATTGGACAATGAGGTGGGAGCTCGCTGGGCATTCGATAGGACTTCGCTGAAGGTATCGAGAAGATCGCTAGGAACACGACAAGAGATCGCCGGAGGAAGACCGTGAGACTCGTCGCTGGAGAAGCCGGAGGTTGCTGATTTGCGGGAGTAAGGTCATTAAGCTTGGTGGTCATGTTTTGATTATAATTTGAAGTCATAGGTTAAGATTGAGTCTTAAATGAGTGTGATTTGAATAGAATCCAAATCAACTCAAAGATGCAACTGGATCCACTATGGGGTTTGATTGAGCTCAGGTTGAGTCCAATTAGTTGACCAAAGAGTTGATCAACATCATGTTCAAACCAGAATTAGAAAAGTGGAGGGAACCACTTTTCCAAAGATTCTGACGAGTAAACTGCTGGTGAGCGAAGGTTGTACCGCCCGTACCCTGGAAATAGGGCGGCTGCCAGCAGCTACCGACGAGTAAACCGCCCATACCCTGGAAACTGGGCGGCTGGACCACCTAGGACAGGTGGGTAAACTGCCCATACCTGGTTTCTGAGCAACTGATGGCGGGTAAACCGCCCATACCCGGATTTTCTGGGTGAGTTTGATTTTTGGCTTCAAAAATCTAAAGCCACTTGGGGTCTATAAATACCCCAAGTTTTCTTGCATTCCATATAACAATTTGGGGGAAAAATTATGTGAAAAACTTGTGTGGATTATAAGAAAAAGGAAAAGGGAAAGGGAGTGATCAAAGAGTTGTAAATCTTATCTCCCTTGTAAGCTCAAGTGTAAGGGTTTGGTTTTCACTCAAAGAAGATCGATAATGGATGCCGGTGTGCCTCAAGGAGGACTCGGGAGTGGACGTAGGCCGGTTGAGGCTGAACCACTATAAATTGTGAGTGCTCTTTTCTTGCCTTGTTTACTTCTTTCTATTGCTCTTAATTAAGTGCCAATTGATCCTAACAATTAGTATCAGAGCCACATTTTTCTCATTTGGTTTAACACCCAAGAGAATGACTCTTTTTGGCTTTCAAGAGAGTTTTTCTATTGTTCCTCCTCCCATATTCAATGGGACGGACTACACTTATTGGAAAACTCGGATGAGAGGACCTTAATTTATGGACTAGTATTGAAAATGAATTCGAAATATCTTCTTTTCCAATGAACGATTGGAATGATTTGGAGAAGAATACTTTCTCTTTAAATGCCAAGACTATGAATGCCTTGTTTTGTGCCTTAGATAAAAATGAATTTGATCAGGTTTCTCTGATAGAACCCTAGAAGGAGCTCTATAGATTTTGACCTTTGAGGGGGATCAACCCACGGAACGCTGTAGGGATTCCTCCCTCCTAGATTCGTCACAAAGCTGAAATAAAATTGATTATTGCTTGATACAAAAGGGGGGGGCGGCTACATCTTTAAATACAGATCAAAACCCTAGCCTTAGGGGGGTGCTTGCCTAAGTAAAATTATCCCTTTGCCCTTGATATAGTCGACCTGCTTTAATAGGAACATGGGGCGGCTAGGTTGGCTCTATAGCCGACCTAAGCAGGGGGAAACCCTAGCCGACCAACACAATAAGGGAGTGATAAGACCCCAGAAGGAGCCCTATAGATTTTGATCCTTGAGGGGGATCAACCCTTGGAACGCTATAGGGGTTCCTCCCTCCTAGATTCGGCACAAGGCTGAAATAAAATTGTTAGTTGCTTAATAAAAAGATGTGGAGGCTACATGCTTATATAGGGCTCCAAACCCTAACCCTAGGGGGTACTTGCCTAACTAAAATTACCCTTTTGCCCCTTTTATAGACTACCTGCCTTAGAGAGAATAGGTGGCGACTAGGTTGGCTCTATAGCCGACCTAAGCAAGGGGAAACCCTAGCCTACCAACCCAGTAAGGGGGGCGACGACCACTAAGCCCTAAGGGCTAATCTAAACCCTAGCCATACTCCTTTATAAGATAGGAGTGACTTTATTACAATCTAGTAAGGTTTTATTGACTACTTCTAACGAGATTAGGATTCAACCTTGCTGGAGTCCTATTAGGGAGGTGGCGGCCACTAAACCCTAAGGGCTAATCTAAACCCTAGTCATAATCCTTTATAAGATAGGAGTGGTTTTATTATAATCTAGCAGGGTTTTATTGACTTCTTCTTAGGGAGATTAGGACTCAATCCTGCTGAGGTCCTATCAAACCCGCCCTCTTAAAATCAGCCTTGTCCTCAAGGTTGAGGTTCCATGAACTCGGGGAACCGGGTCTTCAGCTCCTCATACGATTCCCATGCTATTATCAACTAAACTTTGGCCTCCTCATCAGTTGGGGTGTTAATTGGAAGGATTTGGGCTGAGTCATCTACTTTAAATTTTCATTTGAGCTAGGATACTCGACGGATCAACTGTAATCTTGATCTGGTGTGCGGATCTGATCTCTAGGTTAGGGCTCCAATGTCGTCCCCAATTTTGCAAGGCCCAAAGAAATAGGGAGACCACTTCCTTAAGGCTCGAGTTTCATGTTGATCGGGCTAGAGGTGTAAGAAAACTCGATCTTCAATTTTTCGTCCATTCTGAAGTTTGTCGGGAGGCCATTTCTTCTTTGCATGTGCTGGCGTGAGCATGGATTATAATTCTTTTGGGCTTACTCCCCTTTTGTGCCATGGACCTGTATCCAGCCAAATTTTAAATTTGGTAGCATTGAGTATCCCCTTTAAAAATCTCGTGTGAAGTGTGGGGGAAGCCTCGGTGTGAATTAGGAGTCGACCATCTTTAATAAGGGTGACGTCGATCCCAACTCTGGATGTGTCTGCTCCAAGTACGAACACATTGCCACGTTCAGGTAATGCTAGCATTGATATAGATGGCATCATGGTTGTAGGGGTCATGTGGATGCCTTTCTCCTGTTCCTTCTTGCGATCATGGGCCGTAGATCCGATGTCATTATCAAGGAAGACTTTTAGCATCATGGCCCACTCCTCGGTGAAGTCATGAAAGTAGCTCGAGATGAGGGAGCACTGCATCAGAACCCATAGTTGGTTCAGCTGAATATGGCACTTCAGGAAGAGCTTATCCTTGTAGACAAGGAGGCAAAGTTTTTGGAGATAAAGTGTCATTGCAAGGGAAGGTTGTGGTCGAATGATCCGTATCTCTCGCGTCTCTTGGACGATCTTTTTAGCTTTAGTCCTCTGAAAATGTGGACAGCAATATGGCCGAATATGTGCTGGTGGTTCCCCTTGTAAGACCAACATACGGGGGTCGTGCAGTCTGGTAGGAAGGAGTCGGCTCGGTTCAGCGGACGTGCTTGAGATTTCAGCGAGCTTCTCCAAGCACTATGTCGAGATCATCTTTTCTTCATTTTCTCCTTTCCCACATAAGGTCACCTATTTTCTTTTGTCATTCATAAGGTCGTTGGAGCTCCTGGTATCGGTGACGATGGTGACGGGCTGATGCTTGATGAAGCCATCAATGTCCAATATCTATGGTGGAGCATGAAAGGGGCGGGCGACTGATTATGGTTTTTCCTTCATATCCTTCTCCTCGGACTCGAGAACCATATCTTTGAGTTTGGGTTCTTCAGTGGGCTCAACCAATAGAGGTCTCTCTTTTTTACAATGGTGGTCTTGGCTCCACAGTTTATTACAATGCCAACATAGGCCCTTTGTCGGTCTATCACGAAACTCTTCTCTTGTTAACTTTTTCGGCTGAGGTGACCGGCTGGTGGTAAATGGGGCCAAGAGTCTCTGTGCTACTGGTCGTACGGCGACTTTGGTCCTCCGAGCATCTTCGTTCAGCATATCTTCGTGTATTCGTGTGAAGGAGATGGCTACCTTAAGTGTGTACGGTTATCACACTTTAACTTCTTCTTGAATCTCTGGCTTCAAGCCCTCAATGAAAGTCCTCAATATTTTTTTTTCAAATCAATCACAAGTTTGATTAGTTAACCTTTCAAACCTAATTTGGTACTCTTGGATGGTAGAGGTTTGACGGATCTTCGTTAGTTCTTTGTCAAGGTTCTTGTAATTGATTGGTGCTGAAGGTTTATATGCTTCTGGTTGGGATGTGGCTCTCATGCTCTGAGCATCTTGATTGAGGTGCCCTTCTTGAAGTTGTAGAAAGGAGATCGACATCGTCGAGGTGTAGGGCCGCCAAGTCTTATCCTCGCTTCTTATCTCTGATGGGTTCTTTTTGCAATCAAAATTTGCTCCATATTGTGATCTTCTTGGGCTTGGTGATTGGCCCAATCTAAACTCCTTGAAGAGAGCGCATAATTTAGCATTCATACGCGTCTCGAAAGCCTCCAATTTAGCTTCGAATAAGCCCAGCGATGTCATGACATAAGGATCTCCAACCTATCAAACAAACCGATTGAAAAGTGTAACTATAATTTTCAAGTTGAAGGTAGTGAATGGCAGCAATGTCGGGACTACGGGGGTGAAGTCTCTCCAAGTTGAGGATGTCAGCCAAGGGTAGCAATGACAGTGGAGGAAGAAGAGCGTAGCAACAACATCGGTTGCGACTGCGTTGCGACTTCGTGGCTGCAAGTGGCGTCGGTTGCAGCAAGGGTGCGGTTGCAATAGGAGGAAGACGGGGCAGCGATGAACACGGTTGTTGCGGAGGAGGGCAATAGTGGTATGGAGCAAGAGATGACTACTATTGTGTTCAATTTGTTGATGGCCGCAATCAAGATAGTTGGCAGAAAATGATTGTTGAGGGCTGCGATATAAACAAATTGCAGCGAAAGATCGCTGCTGGTAGCTTTTTGCCGCAAGGATCGCTGCTGGCTGCGATTAAGGAGGATGGCAGCAAGAGGTTAGTATTGGCAGTGTTGGTTAGTGAAAGATGTGTGCTGCGGTTAAAGGGATAAGGGAGATTGGGTGGCTGAAAGATTGGTGGACCGAAGGCTTCGGTTTCTGAGTACGGTTTGTGGTTATTTTTGGTGCAATTTGGGGCTACAGTTTTGTGGAGTTTAGGCTACAAATTGGTGTAGTTTTAGGGCTGTGATAGCAGTAGATGAAGGTTAGAAAAATATATTTTAGATCTAGGATAGATGGCAGCAAAGGTAGGTGTATCGGTAAGGAAAGTTGGCTTGAAAGGTAAGTGGATCAATAAGGAAGTAGGCTGCCGTTAGGGCTGATTTGGGTGGCTGTTTAGTTTCAGTTTAGGTTAGGGTTTTAAAGGGTTTTTGGTAAGGATGGTAGGGTTTGATGATGAGGAAAGAAGAGTCTGAAATCCCACAAAAAATAGCAATCAAATCAGATAGAATTCGATGAAAAAAAGTGCGACGATGTGCAGTCCTACCGAACAGATTTTACGTCAGAGAAACGATGACTTCTCGATGTAATTTCTAAAGGAAAGTTCAACGAAATTATGCAGAAACCCTTGGATTAGATGTTAGGAATACCAGTAAAATGTTTGGCAAAATTTTGGTAACATAACAGTAGGGAAATAGTGCAAAAGACGAAAGGTAGATCCTTCATTGTAAAAATTTTAGAACTGCATGCTGGTGAAAGATTACACAAGAAAATTGGTTCTAGAAGGAATTTTTTTGAGAAATCAATTCCAGATGAAAGCCAAGTTGATCTTTAGAATTTTATAAAAATTTGGCCAAAAAGGATGAACAAAAGTTTAGTTTCAAGAGGCCAATACACAGAAGGCAGAATCTCCATCGTAAAATTTCAACACTGCATGACGAAGAATCACAGTGCTGTAAGTCTGGATCCAGAAGGAGTTTGTTTATGATCTTTGTCTTAGATGAAAGCTAAGACGATCTACGAAATTGTATAGAAGTTTTAGCCAAAAAGGATGATTAAAAGTTCAGTTCCAAGAAGCAACAATCAGTTGAAAATTTATGTAGTGTTTCGCCTTCGCAATGATGATAACGTTTGTGACGGTAAAATTCTACAGGAAAGAAATTTTGGAAAAACTTCTCCCACATATAAGATAGAGGAATAGTAGTAGCAAGAGGCGTGGGCTTTGGAGTTTTTACCAGATCTTTGATATTGACGCAGAGAAAGGTAATAGATTGATGGATTTACGGCTTGGTGGGCGACGATGAAGGAGACATCAAAAGCAATTGAGGGAATTGCTTGGGAAGGTAGAGGCATGGATGATGGCTACAAGGGCAGCAAGATTGTTGCTCTGATTGATACCAGATGATAGAACCCTAGAAGGAGCTATATAGATTTTGACCCTTGAGGGGGATCAACCCTTGGAACGCTGTAGGGGTTTCTCCCTCCTAGATTCGGCACAAAGCTGAAATAACATAGATAATTGCTTGATTCAAGAGGGGAGGGGGGCGGCTACATCTTTAAATAGGGATTCAGAACCCCAGCCTAAGGGGGTGCTTGCCTCAGTAAAATTACTCCTTTGCCCCTCTTATAGCCGACTTGCTTTAATAGAAACAGGGAGCGGTTAGGTTGGCTCTATAGCCGACCTAAGTAGGGGGAAACCCTGGCCGACCAACCCAGTAAGGGAGGTGGCGACCACTAAGTCCTGAGGGCTAATTTAGACCCTAACCATACTCCTTTATAAGATAGGAGTGACTTTATTACAATATAGTAAGGTTTTATTGACTACTTCTTAGGGAGATCAGGACTCAACCTTGCTGGGGTCCTTTCATTTTCATTATGATTCGGCTTTTGATATATGGCATGCTTTAGAAATGATACATGAAAGCATAACTAAATAAAGTAAATCATTAAATAAAATAATCTATAAAAATGAACTTGAAGAACACCTTCTAAAGAACATGAAGAATTATGAACTAAGAATGACATATGACTCCTCAAGTAAAATCTCAAGTGATGTGAACCTTCGATATGAACTTTTGACAAATGAACCCAAAAAATTAATGAACTTAAACCTTAAAAATAATCTAAATATGTACAAAACCTCTTGTGATGAATGCAAGAAGCTGAGGAGCTCCAAAGATCAAATGCTCAACCAAGAAGTGGAGAACCTTGCTCTTATGGCCATCGACGATGAGGTTAGTAATTCATTAAGCAACTCTTTTTCTAAATTATTAAATATGCTTCATGATTTGTTTGATAAATTTAGAAAACTTAGTAAATCCTTTAAGTTGCTTAAACATGAATATGATTTATTAGTTGGTAAAGTTGATGAAATGCATGAGTTATTAGCATCACATAATCCTAGTTCTAAATGTGAATGCTAGACAACATTAAAGAAGAAAATATCATGCTTAAGACAATGTTAGAAAAATTTGAAATTAGAAATAAATCCTTGAATATGATTCTTGCCAATAAGGGTAATATTAATATAAGAAATGATATAGGCTTTGTTGGTAACATTCAACAAAAGCCAACCATGTTTGTGAAAGGACCTACATTAAATTTGTCACCAAAAAATAAATATAATTTTTGTGATAGATTAGGACATAAAGTCTATAAATATCCATTTAAAAATTATAGTCCATATAATTTAATTCGGGTTCCTAAAGGAACTATAAACAACCTTAAGCCATTAGAGAAAATAGGAAGAACATATCATGAAGGACCCAAACTCATATGGGTACCTAAATCAAAACCTCTCATAATATAAAGTTACCTCCTAGCAAGGCTAGGAGTACTAAGTTATGTTTTGAAAGTAGATGCTCAAGGCACATGACTTGAGATCTAATATTCTTTCAAAGCTTACTAGCCTAAGTAATAATAAGAAAATTATTGACAATGAATCTTTTGATGGTTCATAATTATACAATTAATATTGATGATACATAACTAGAGCATACAAGTGTGAAAATGAACTAAAACCAAAGGACCTTATTTATTGAAAAATATGTTGAAATTTACATGAATGAGATTTTGATGATGATTGAATAATTGGTTCAAAATTATTAGCTTAGATGTTAGTTTAAATGTAAAGACTATTGTTAAATTGTTTAAATATTGACAAAGTCTATGGAATGATTGATTTAAATATTTAATTAATTGAAATGCTATGATTGAATGATTCTATTGAATGATAAAATTTTAGCATAAAACAATATAGAAGAGGGAGAGAAAAATCATGTTTCATTGTCTTGTATTTTTATAAATTAAAAATATATTTAATGAGAATGAAATGAGCATGGTAACTCACTACACTAACTCTAAAAATTATTAGAATTGAAATAAATCAAAGTTTTTGTTTGAAAATATTTTATTACAATAATCTTGATGAAATTTCATTTTTGACTTTAAAATGACATTGCATTCTTGAAATAAATTTCAAAAGAAGGACAGTTATTCTTGAAAAAAAATTTATTCTATTAATCCTTCAACAAGAGACAAAATAATACTATTATTGTAGAATCTCTTAAACTATAAAAATAGATTAGAGAACTTTAGCTATTGAAAAATAATATATGATGCATTTATTGAATTTTTTGAAAAGTGATCTTGACAAGTTGAAAAATTACAACTTGAAATCTTTACATAAATCAAGTTCGTTTGGAGAAGTTTATAAATGAATCATAAGTTTATATTTTTGAAATAATAACATGAATCTAAACAATGATCTTGATGATTTTAAATTACATATATAAGTGGAGATCCAATATTTTTATATCTTATTTTGTAAAATCATACTTGTAACTTGATAATTTTCATGTATTAAGATTTTACTTACAAAATTGATCTCCTAAATTTTTATTATCTAAGAGGAGATTTATTAAATTAAATCATATCTTTAATATTCATGAATGTCTTTTGATATTAATATCTTTCATGACATGATTTATTTTAAAACTCATGAATGACGTAACTTATCACCAAAATTAGTATTTCTTAAATTTGTGATAAGTTAAAAATTGAAAGATATTTGTATTATCATGAATATTCCCTTAATTTCTTGACTTGACTTTTACATTATGGGAATCACGTTATTGATCTCCATGATTTTCTCTTTTTAATAAAAAAGAGATTTATGATCTTAACAATTATATTTTTTTATCAAGATCATTCTTCTTTTTTATTAAAAAAATTTATCTTGGATGAATTGAGATTATCCCTTAAGACTCATTTTTATTATTTATAAAAGAGGGGAAAGAAACTTATAAAATAAAATCATGTCTTTTGATATTCAAAATTTTAATTTTATCTTTAATGACATGATCATCTCGTACTATTTGGCATCAATTTGAACATGGATGAAAAGAAATTATGCCATCATATTTCATGACAATGACCAAAAAGGAAAAATAAAATTACCAATATGATTAGAAGAAAATTGGATATAATAACTTTGAATGAGGAACAAGTGCTTAGAAGAAAATTAAAACTTTCTAAATCTGTGCTAAATATTAGATTTACAATTTGAGCTTAATCTATTATCATGTTTTCTTTTGGAATTTATGATGATTATTATCAAAATCTACATGAGATATGATTTACTCGATTTACTACCTTGCTTGAAATTTACATAAGATAAATTAAATTGCATGGGTAGCTCTTGATTTTTTCTTGGATTATGGAATCCACATCTATAAAATTTACATATATAAAATTGAGTATTTTTGTGATATTTTTCACTTCTCTACCTTGATACCTTCTTATTCACACAAAGTAGAGAAAGGAAATCACTATCATTTCAAGATAGCAATAAGACTATCAATATCATTTTGAATCTCTTGAAAGTGATTTTGATGATTTTGAAATTGAATGAGTTATTTACCTATATCATGATTTTGATTTCTTGAAATTATAACTTGAAATCTTTTATGAATCAAAATCTTTTGTTATGTGTTCTCGTATTATTTAAAAGGAGATTTTTATATAAATCGTGAACTTGATAACTTGACATTTCTTCTGAACGAATCAAGAGATTTTATTTGTTTCTCTTATGATTTGTCTCTTGATAGTCATAATTTATCTTCATGAATTGTACATCTCATCACTATGTTAATTTTTCTTGATATATTTCATGTGATGATTTGAAAAATGATGTAATGGGAAAAAAAATTGTACTATTGTAACCATCCATTCTTTTTTACAATGACAAAGGGGAGCAAAACTTGTTAGCTTGCATGATGTAAAATTGCTAGCTTGAAAATTGCAAAGAAAGCAAAAATTTGCTAGCTCGCACTTCTCAAAAGAGAAGAAAGAATTTACTAGCTTGCATGTTCTAAAGTGATAAAAAAAATTTACTAAATTGCTAAGCTTTAATATATCAAAAACTTACTAATTGCACTTCTCCTTTTTGTTGATGACAAAGAGGGAGAATGTATGATGATATGAAATCATATATGTAATGATGATTTTGAAAATCTATATGAAGATAATGATTTGTTATTATTCAGATTTATTTGCTACATTTTATTGAAATTTACATGTGAAAGATTTGTTTAGCTCATATTCAAAATTTTATATATACAAGATTGAGGTTGAGACATAGAAATGTAAAATCATGAAAATATATAAATTGCCAATATAAATTTCATGAAATGAAGCCTTTTGTGATAATATTTTTGAAAACTTTCTCCATGATTTTATTTTATTATTTAAAAAAAAAAGAAGAAAAGTTGCTTGATTATGTGCCACATTTAAAATTTATAAGAGATAAATTTTTATCTGACTTTTGCTATATTTGAAATACAGTAGCCTTTACAACTCTTGAACTTTTGAGCTCATCTTAATATTGCTTTTAAGATTTACTAAAAGCTCTTCTCTATGATGAAATGATTCAACAACACCTCCCTTATTTCTCTCCTTATTAATCATAAAGGGGAAGAAAATTTTATAATGCATATACTAAGAGGGAGTAATGTCATCATGTACTTTGAAATGATTAGCTATACATTTCACCTTTCTGTTGATGATAAAGGGGGAGAAATATACATTGATGACATATGATATTAATTGATGAATACATGAATGACACATGATATTATTGAAATATATGGATATCTTGTTATGGATTTTTATTGATATATCTTGGATATGGATATGAGTGCATAATTCTTTTTACTCATGATTTGATGACTTGATGCAAATTTGTGTTAAATGTTGATTGCTTGAATTTAAGAGTGTGTGTTTCTCTTAAATTTAAGTGGCATAGATTTAGGGGGAGTTAGGATTAACTCCTGTAATCAATTGATTGTCATCATCAAAAAAGGGGAGATTGTTGAATCTCAGATTTTGATGATGAAATCAATTGATGGGTTATTGATCTGACATATGTTGTTAGAGTTGATTGATGCAAGATTAATTACGATAGAAAGATTATTACAATCAGGATCGACTAAGGTTAAGTCCATACATCGGGCCAGGGTTCGGACAATGCGGCTGGGAACTCGCCAGGAGTGCGTCGGGAGCTCGCCGAGGGTATCGAGAGCTTGTCTAGATAGCGCTAGGGAGTTCGCCAGAAGAAGACTGAGACTCGCCGGAAGATTGTCGGGGTAGCCAAAAAGCTTGCCGAGAGTTGGGATGGTCTTATAATGGATGTATTGGCCATTATGATTGTATTTAATTAAGTCATATTTAGCATCGTGCAGGTTTAACCATGACGGGATGAGTTATAGATCAGACATGAACTTAGGATCAAGCTTAAGCATCGGGCCAAGGATTGGACGATGCAGTGGGAGCTCGTCGGGTGTTCGCTAGGACTTCACCGAGGGTATCGGGAAGATCGCTAGGAACACGTCGGGAGATCGCCGGAGGCAGACTGTGAGACTCGTCGCTGGAGAAGTTGGAGGTTGGTGGTTTTCGAGAGTAAGGTCATTAAACTTGGTGGTCATGTTTTGATTGTAATTTTCAGTCATAGGTTAAGATTGAGTCTTAAATGAGTGTGATTTAAATGGAATCCAAATCAACTTAAAAATGCAACTGGGTCCACTATAGGGTTTGATTGAGCTTAGGTTGAGTCCAATTAGTTGACTAAAGAGTTGGTCAACATCAGGTTCAAGCTGAAATTAAAAAAGTGGAGGGAACCACTTTTCTGGAGATTTCGACGGGTAAACCGCCCGATGAGCGACGGTTGGACCGCTCGTACCCTAGAAATAGGGTGGCGCCCAATAGCTACCGGCAAGTAGACCACCCAGGGCTGGCGAGTAAACCACTCGTACCCTAGAAACTGGGTGGTTGAACCACCCAGGACAGGCGGGTAAACCGCCCATACCGGGTTTCCAAGTAGCTGACGGTGGGTAAACTGCTCAGGTTGGCGGGTAAATCGCCCGTACCCAGATTTTTTAAGTGAGTTTGATTTTTGGCTCAAAAAATCTGAAGCCACTTGGGGTCTATAAATATCCCAAGTTTTTTTGCATTCCATATAATACTTTGGGGAAAAATTATGTGAAAAACTTGTGTGGATTGTAAGAAAAAAAAAAGGGGTAAAGGAGTGATCAAAGAGTTGTAAATCTTGTCTCCCTTGTAAGCTTAAATGTAAGGGATTAGTCTTTACCCAAAGAAGATTGGTAGTGGACGCCGGTGTGCCTCAAGAAGGAGGACTCGGGAGTGGACATAGGCCGATTGAGGCTAAACCACTATAAATTGTGAGTGCTCTTTTTTTGTCTTGTTTACTTCTTTCTATTGCTCTTAATTAGTTCAAGAAAGTTACAAGCATCATTCTCATAATTTCTCTCAAATCAGTTTTAAATCGGTTTTATCAAAATATCAAAATAAGCTTCCATTGTTAAATTTTTAAACGAGCACTATTACACGTGCACTAATTCCCCCCCCCCCCCCCCCCCCCCCCCCCCCCCCCCTCTTAGTGCTAATTGATCCTAACATAGGGATGTGATGATCATGCTGCCAAGTAGGGGGAAATCCATGCGGTTTGGCGAAAATGTCATTGAATTCGTCCAGCAATTCGACAAGATTAGGATCTACAATTTACGCATTCTTCTCCTCTGATGGCTGCTGGATATGCATAAAAAAAAACTGCCATATGTCTTATGCAAAACTTTCTCCATCCGCTGCATTGAAATAGTGGAGATATGGCTCCCGCGCTTGCCTCATAAGGTGACTTGTCTGCCTTTAAAAATAAAACTTCATAATCAATTTAGAGAAATTCCAAGAGATGCCACCTAATGTTGTTAGTCATTCGATTCTGAGCATGGCTTCATAATCATCAATGGGTAGGAGGAAGAAGTTAGCTACAATCTCTTGGTCTTGTAGAAGCAATTTCACCCGCGGGCACCGTTGGTCGCACTTAAGGATTCGACCGTTGGCGACCTTTATGTCGAATTTGTTGCAACCTTCAATTTGAAGTGTCATATAAGCAACAACCTTACTATTGAGAAAGTTATTTGTGCTGCCCATATCTATGAGAATGGTGATAGGTTGTTGCTTGAGAAGTCCTCCCACTTTCATTGTCTGCGGGTTGGAGTAGCCAGCTAGTGCATGCACCGTAAAATCGACCGATTGGGGCTCTTCCTCCATGGCTTCATCTTTGTGTTTGAGGCTTTCTTCAGATGGTTCGATGTCCTCATCCTCTATTCGTTCTATCACAAGAAGCTGCCCCTTTTTGTAGTGATGTTCGCGGCTCCATGGTTCATCGTAGTGCCAACACAACCCCTTGGCAGATCGCTCCTGAAGCTCATCTCTTGTCAATTTTTTGGGTGCAAGTGCTCGAATGGCAATAGTGGGTGGGTGGAGGCTTCAGCATTGCTGGTTGGGGAGCAACCCTTGTCCTTCGGGCTTCATGGTTCAATCATTCTTCTTGTAGCCATGTGAAGGAAATAGCCGCCATAAGGGTGTAGTCGCGCCTTCACTTACGTATCTCCGATTTTAAGCCCTCAATGAAAGTTTCTAAAAGTTTTTTTTTAGATCAGTCACATGTTTGGTTAGATAATTGCTTAAACCTTGTTTGGTACTATTGTATAGTGGTGGTTTATTGATTCTTCGCCAATTATCCATCAATGTTGTCGAATTCGGTCAGCCCGAAGTGGTTCAATAGTCCCTCCTTGAATTACCACCAAGAAGGGCCTCCATGGGTATGCTCGAACCAATTAAACCATTGAATCACATCCCCTTCAAGATGAATGGTAGCAATCTCGACCATAGAAGCATCAGTGGTGCGGTGGAACCGGAAGTAGCACTCCGCGCGTGAGATCCAATCGATTGAGTCTCCTTCTTCCCATCTAGGGAAGTCTACCCTCATGCACAGATTATATGGATCGGTTATAGTGCCTCCTCACTCCTAGAATTCTTCTCTCTGATCTGAAGTTTCCCCTTGCTTTGATTTCCTTGGGCTCGGTGGTTGGCCCATGCTGAGTTCAACAAAGATAGTTCAAATTTTCTCCTTCATGCGGGTCTCAAAGGCTTCAAACTTGGCATTAAGGGCCTCCTCTGATGCCATGTTATAGGCCTCCAGATTTGTAATGTTGAGATTTTTCTTCTATTATCGAGTTAAGGGCATGGGAGGTTTCGGAGGAAGGGTGGCCGAAAGGGTGGAAGGATCGGTGAGGTAGTAGGCTACGATTAGGGCTATTTTTGGGGATTGATTTGTATTGGTTTGTGGGAGCGGTTTGGTAGGGTTTTTGGGTTATGACAGTAGGGATTGAAGATGAGAAGGAGAGAGTTTAAAAACTAGGAAAAGATAGCATCAAAATCTGATGGAATTCAATGAAAAAGATGCTACGTACGTGCTATCCTATGGAACCGAATTTACGTCGGAGAAACAGCAAATTCTCGATGTAAATTCCAGAGAAAATCTAAGGAAAATGCAGACTTTTGATGGCAAAACCTCAGTTCAAATGTGAGTAATAGCAACAATTTATATTGATGAAATTTTGGCAACATAATGGTACAAAAATTGATGCAAAGATAGAAGGCAGATTCTCCATCGTAAAAATCCAGCAATATGCGATGATGAATTGCAACACAATAAGATTGGTTTCAAAGGGAAATTTTTCCAAAGATCAATCTTAGATGAAAGCTAAGTTAATCTATGTGATGGTGTAAAAAATTTGTCCACAACATATATGCAATAAACTGATTTCAAGAAGCCTATATGCGGTTGAAAAATTTTTGCAGCGTTTTCCCTCCGCAACGATGATCACGTTTGCGACTGTAGAAATTTACAGTGAGGACAAGATGGAAAAGCTTCTTCGATATGTAAAGCTAAGGACTTGTAGTAGTAACAAGGTGTGAGTAGTGGAATTTTAACAAATCTTTAATTCAAACTCAGGGAGGCAGCGGTAGATTGATTGATCTGTGGCTTGGGGTGGAAGATAGAGGTGACGTCTTGAAGCAATTGTGGGAATTGCTTGGATGAGTGGTGGTAACATAGATGTCAGCAGGAGCAGCAGTAATATGGCTTTGATACCAGATGATAGAACCCCAGAGGAGCTCTATGGAGATTTGATCTTTGAGGAGGATCAACCCTTGAAATGCTTTAGGGGTTCCTCCCTCCTAGAAGTCGGCCACAACGTGTAATAAAGATGATTCTTGCTTATTGAAAAGAGGAGGCTACAAGCTTATATAGGGCTCAAACCCTAACCCTAGGGGGTGCTGCCTAAGTAAAATTACCCCCTTGCCCCTCTTATGGTCGCCTTGCGTTAATAGGATGGGCGGCGGCTAAGATGGCTCCATGGCCGCCTATACCTGCTAGAAACCCTGGTCGACCAACCTAGTAAAGGGGGCGGTGGCCTGTAAGCCCTAAGGCCCCAAAATAAACCCTAGCCACACCTATTTTTAGGATAGAGTGACTAGGTGGGGTTTTATTACAAATCTCACAGAGTTTTTATTGACTACTTCTAGGGTGATTAGGACCCAACCCTACTAAGGTCCTTCAGACAACCACTAAGTCCAACAAAATTCTAGCAAGGAGAAAGTTTAGAGAGGCCTCCAAAGAAGGAGGGATAGCCCTCGGACATGCTTCAGCCATGCATGAGGGTGGACTACCCTCGATGGGAAGGAGACCCGGTAGGGTGGATTTCACGTGTCGAACATTACTTCTGCTACTACCGAATGTCAGATGATTCTATAGTGGACATCGCTGTCATCCACCTCGAAAGAGATGTTGTTCAGTGGTACAATTGGCTTGAATACAACTATGAGGCCCGACGTGGATACAATTTAAGAACATGCTACTGAACCACTTTGGACTTACAAAGTATGAAAATATCGACGACCAACTCGCAAAGATCCTACAAACCTCCACGATCCAAGAATACCAAACCAGGTTTGAGAAGTTATCCTACCTCACTCATTATTGGACTGATAGGCAATTATTAGGGACATTCATCGAAGGACTCAAGCCAGAGATTAAAGGAGAGGTTAAGGCGTGGTAGCCCTGCACCGTAATGGTCGTAATTTTTTTCGCTCGAATCCACGAGGAGCGGCTCAACCAAGATGCTCAGAGGATGAGAACCACTCCTAGACTAGCAGTATATAGACCTCCTTCTAGCTCTAGCCATCCTTTGCTGCCAAAAAATTGATGAGAGAAGAACTACACGACAGATCGACAAAGAGTCTTTATTGGTATTACGACGAACCCTAGAGCCACGATCATCACTATAAAAAGGGGTGCCTCCTACTAACTGAATCTATTGAAGATATAGAGGAGGAGGTCCAGGAGTATAAGGAAGACGTCATAGAGGAAGAACAATAGTTAGTTGATTTTATGATGCATGCTCTTACCGGCTACGCGAACCCATAGACGATGAAAGTGGGAGGACTTCTAAAACAGCAATTGATCACCATTCTTATTGGCACCGGAAGCACTAATAATTTCATGAACGACAAATTGCTATTCAGATGGCCTTATCTATTGAGGATTATAGCAAGTTTGACATTAAGGTCATCGATGGATGAATTTTGAAGAGTGACCACAGGTGCTCGCGGGTGAAACTATTGCTGCAGGACCAAGGGATAATTGTAGATTTCTTCCTCCTCCTTCTTGATGATTATGAGGCTGTACTTGACATCGAATGGCTGATGACACTGGGTGATGTTTTCTATAATTTCTTGAAATTAATTATAAAAATTTATAGTAAAGGGAAACAAGTGATACTGCACGGGAAATGTGGGAGCAACGTAACGACGATTTGCACGCAACAAATTGAGAAAGTTTTGCATAAAGCATACAATGGCTTCTTGATGCAACTTGGACAGCAATGTATGGGAGTGCCAACAAAATTTGAAGACCCAAACTTACTCCACTTGTTGAATTTTCAGATGTATTCACCGAACCAAGTAGCCTACCTCCTACCCGCTGGCATGATCATTGTATTCCTATTCTTCTGGGCAAACCACCAGCGAACACTCGACCATATCTCTATCCTCACCTCCAAAAAGATGAAAAAGAGAAGATTGTAAAGGAGATGCTTGAAACAGGAGTTGTTCGGTGTTATGACCCTAGCTGAGTCAGGTTCTAGTCGATTGAGTAGAGTCCTTAAATTAGGCCTTGTTGGCCAACCTAGATCTGACATTAGGTCAGCTAGGAGAAGATTTGAGTCCATTGTAATAAATCAGCCCAAATCCTAACAAGGTTAGGATTTGACTGAACTTGAGTCTAGTTAGGATTCGAAGTTAGATACGGGTTAAAGTCAATTGTATCATGAATGTTATAAACCCAAATCTAGATACCATCCCCTAGTAAAGAAGTGGTTGGCTAAGGTTAGGGAGGAGTCCTTATGGGATGGAAGTCTCCTAGTCCCTCCTCCTCTTAAGAGAGGCTGGCTAGGGGTTGCTTCTTAGAGAATGGATTGAGTTGTTGGAAGTAGGAGTTGCTTCTGGGAGTTGGAGTTGGATTTGTTAGGAGTATGTTAGAACCCTTACGAATTCTAAGCTTGGGGTGATCTCTATAGGGGATCAATCTCCATGGAACTTTATAGGGGTTCCTCCCTCCTTGGTTTTCTACACAATGGATAAAAAATAATTGATTTATTGATGAGAAAAAAAGGGGAGAATACAAGCTATTTATTGGGCTTCTAAACCCTAACTCCTAATATGACTCCTGCCCAAGACTCCTACTTCTAACAACTCCAACTCCAACTCTAAGCAACTCCTACTTCCAACAACTCCAATTCTAACTCTAAGAAGCAACTCCTACTCTAAGTAAACTAAGACTCCAACTCCTAATTTAACTCCTAATCAACCCTTGAGAGAGTCCTAACTGAATGAAGCTCTTCCCCTCATTAAAGTGGGTAGTCAATTGGGTTGGTTATAAGCTTGATTTAGTTAACTCCAACCCATATCTAACTCCGACTTCTAACCAGACTCTAGTTCAGCCGAATCCTAATCCTACTATAACATGGGCGAATTTATTACAATGGACTCAAATCTTCTCCTAGCCGACCTAATGTTAGGTCTAGATTGGCCAACAAGACCCAATCTAAGGACTCGACTCAATCGACTAGGACCTGACTCAGCTAGGGTCCTAACAGACCCACCCGCTTCAAATCAGCCTTGTCCTCAAGGCTGAGGCTCCATGAACTTTGGGTTTTGATTTGCAACTCTCCTTGAAGCTTCCTTGTGGTATCTATGGCAGGCGCACTATGGTTCGGTGGTCCAGCATTATCTTGTATCTCTCCATCATGGGTAGTAGTATATGGACGATGGTGCATCATGATCCTGCGATCCCATGCGATCATCAACTGAACTTGAACCTTCGCATCAATTTGGATGTTGGGTGGATAGATTTGGGCTGAGTCAACCTCTCTAAACTTCCATTTGCGGTGAGATTCCTAGAGGATCAATTGCAATTTTGAATTAGTGTATCGATCTGATCTACAAGTTATGGCTCCAATGTGATCTCCAACTTTGTAGGGTCCAAAGAAATTGGGAGACCACTTTTGTGAGGCTTGAGACTTCATAAATTATTGTTGGTAGGGATGAAGATGAAGGAAGACTTAATCTTTAATAGCAAACTTCCTTCTACTGTGGTGTTTATCGGGCGGCTATTTCTTTCTTGCGCGGGCTGGTGTGTGGTTGTTCTTTAATGGTAGCTAGGCCCTTTGTAATGG
Source organism: Ensete ventricosum (assembly GCA_029747655.1). NCBI lineage: Eukaryota > Viridiplantae > Streptophyta > Magnoliopsida > Zingiberales > Musaceae > Ensete > Ensete ventricosum. The sequence goes on along the minus strand of JAQQAF010000004.1, from coordinate 31,927,024 downwards.
TGGTTGCCTATAATAGAGTCCATGATAAGGTGAGCCCTATTGAAGTTTGGAGGGAGTAGAAGCTGTAATTTTTTAGGATTTAATTTTATCTCATTTTTTTGCTGTTGTCCTGTATCATACCAAGCCACAAATTCAGTATTAGTCTGCATTTTCTCATCATAGATTGATAGCTTCAGGTGGTATGGGGAGAAGGCTTTACTGATGTAGGCTAGGAGTTGGCCATCTTGCATATGGATAACATAAATTTCAGCTCCCGATGCGTCAATCACAGATACTTTATTGAAGTCGAGTAAAGCTAGCACCGGTGAAGAGTAGGGGCTACAACTTGGCCGAATGACCCCTATTTCAAGCATCCTATTTTCAATCCTATATATTTTAGCTTTTTGGAGGTGATGATAATGATATGACCAAGTGTTCGCTGGTGGTTTGCCCGGAAGAATAAGAATTCGATGATCATGCCAGCGGGTAGGAGGAAGGCTGCGCGGTTCGACAAAGACATCTGAAATTAAGCAAGCAAGTGGAGTAGGTTTGGATCTTCAATTTTTGTTGGCTCACCCATAGATTGCTTTTGGAGTTGCATCAAGAAGCCATTGTCCACTTTGGCAAAACTTCCTCCATTCGTTGCATGCAAATCATTGTTACGTCACTACCCGCGTTTCCCGCGCAGAATCACCTGTTTCCCATGGCTGAAAATTTTCATGATAAATTTAGAAAAATTATAGGGAGCATCACCTAATGTAGTCAGCCATTTGATGTCAAGCATGGCCTCATAATTATCAAGAAGGAGGAAGAAATCAGCAAGTATCTCTTGGTCTTAAAGCAACAATTTCACTCGTGGGCATCTTTCGTCTCACTTCAAAATTTGGCCGTCAGTGACCTTAACATCAAACCTGTTGCAATCCTTGACATATAGGGCCATCTGAGTAGCAATCTTACTGTTCTCGAAATTATTAGTGCTCCCAGTATCGATGAGGATGATGATTGGTTGCTACTTAAGTAGTCCTTCTTTCATCATCTGTGGGTTTATGTAGTCGGCAAGAGCATGCATCGTACAATCAGCCGACTATTGTTCTTCATCCATGACCTCTTCCTCATGCTCCTGGACCTCCTCCTCCATATCTTCAATGGGTTTAATCAGTAGGAGGCACCCCTTTTTGCAGCGATGATCGCGGCTCCACAATTTGTCACAATGACAACAAAGGTCCTTCGTCGATCTATCGCGTTGTTCTTCTCTCGTCAATTTCTTTGGCATTGAAGGTCGGCTGGGGGTAGAGGGTACTGGAGGTTTATTTGCTGCTAGTCTAGTAATGGTTCTCATCCTCCGAGCATCTTGGTTGAGCCGTTCCTCTTGGATTCGGGTGAGAGAGATTGCAACCTTCAAGGTGGGGGGCTGCTGCCCTTTAACCTCTCCTTAATTTTTGGCTTAAGTCCTTCGATGAACATCCCTAATAGTTATCTGTTAGACCAATCATGAGCAAAGTATGATAATTCCTCAAACCTGGTATAGTATTCTTGGATCGTCAAGGTTTGAAAGATCTCGGCAAGTTGTCTGTTGATATTCTCGTACTTGGTCGGGTTAAAGTTGTTTAGCAGCGCGTTCTTGAATTGTATCCATGTCAGAGCCCCATGGGTATATTCAAGCTGATTGTACCATTCAATTGCATCTCCTTCGATGTGGATGACAGTGGTGTCCACCATGGAATCCTCCGGTGTTCAGTAATAGCGGAAGTAATGTTCGACGCATGAAATCCACCCCGTCGGGTCTCCTTCCCATTGAGAGAAGTCCACCCTCATGTATGGCTGTATCATGTCTGAGGGCTATCCCTCCTTCTTTGAAGGCCTCTCCAAACTTTCTCCTTGCAGAAATTTTATTGGTTTTGATGATCGGCCCAATCTAAATTCGGGAAATAAGACACGCAATCTATCCTCCATGCATGATTCAAGCCATGATTCAAGCACTTCCAACTTGGCTTTGAATATATCTCCTAATGACATGATGTAAAACTTCAAATTTGTTGTGAAAAGGTCCTTCTCTTGCTATTGGATCACTGGTATGAATTGGTTAGGTGGATTGGTGTCTGAAAGGGTAGATGGCTCAAGGCAAAAGGCTGCGGTAGGCTGTTGTTTGCTGCAGTTGCGGCTGTTGTTTGGGATGGCTACAAATTATGAAAAAAAGGTCATGATGGCTGCGGCATAAGGCTAGAGGGGTGGCTTAGGGTTGCTATTGATGGAAGCAACCGGTTTGGTAGGGATTGGTGGCCAAATGTGTGATGGATTAAGGTTGCGATTTTAGGGTGTTGTTTGGGTTGTGATTTTTTAGGGGATGATAGGGTTGGCTGTGGACTATGAAAATAGGCTATGATAGCTACATCTTAAGGCTAGAGGGGTGCCCTAAAGATTTCTTGGGTGGCGGCAGCAAGATGGTTAGCGTTTGGTAGGTTAAGGAGAAGAAGAAAGACAAAGGTGTAGTAGTAGATTTTTCGTTGAAAAAATTTCAGCAGTAAAGACGTAATTTTTCCCAGCAATTCACAACAAAGATTCAAGTAAAACTTAAGGGAAATATAGTGGTATGGGAGAGATAATGTCATCAAAAAATTCATGAGAAATTACGATAGTAAAAGATTTAGCAAGATCAAAGATTACGAGAAGGTGCTACGGCATAATTTTTTCATCGAAAGATTTCAGCAGTATAGACAAGATTTTTTTCTAGTAGTTCAAAACAAGGATTTGAGTAAAACTCAAGAAGAATCTGCTGGTAAGGAAAGGTAATGCCAACAAAAATTATGTGGACAAAAATGGCAGCAAAAGGTTTGGCAAAATCAAAGATCACGGAAAGGTACTGTAGCAGATTTTTACATCTAAAGTGCAGCAGTTTGGATGTAAAAGATCAGTAGGTTATATTGATAATTGTTTGGCGAAACTAAACAAAAATATGAAGTTAGGAAGTGCTAAAACCGTCGTAGAAATTTTGTAGAGATTTGGTCAATAAAAACACAACAGCATGATCAATTAGGAAAGGTTATGTGGCTAAAATTCTACAACGTAACTTTCATTGTAGAGATGGAAACTTTGCAACGAAAAGTTTGTGCAGCAAATAGGAACAAATTTTTTTGGATTTTTTAAATAGGGATAACTAAATTACAGTAGTAATATAGTAGGAAATCTGAACCTATTGTAATTCACGGGGAGATCAAAGAATGATCTGCGATAGTGGAGATGATAGCATAATTTGGTGATGATCTTCAAGCAATTGTGGGAATTGCTTTGGATGGCTATGGGGGGCTGATGGATGGCTGTGGAAGGATATCAAGATGCCGAGAACGCTGCTCTGATACCAAGTGTTAGAACCTAATAGGACTCCAGTGGGGTTAAGTCCTAATCTCCCTATAAGTAGTCAATAAAACCTATGAGATTATAATAAAACCCCACCTAGCCACTTCTATCCTATAAAGAAGTGTGGTTAGAGTTTAGATTGGGGCCTTAGGGTTTAGTAGCCACCACGCCCTTACTGGGCTGGTCAACTGGGTTTCCCCTTGCTTAGGTCGGCTATAGAGCCAACTTAGCCGTCACTTGTTCCCTCTAAGGCAGGTAGGCTATAGAAGGGGCTAAATGATAATTTTAGTTACGCAAGCACCCCCTCGGGCTAGCGTTTGGAGCACTATATAAGCATGTAGCCTCCACCTCTTTTTATCAAGCAAGATCAATCTACAATTCAGCCATATGATCGACTACTAGGAGGGAGGAGCCCCTATAGTGTTCCAAGTGTTGATCCCCCTCAAAGATCAAAATCTATATAGAGCTCCATCTGGGTTTTTATCATCTGGTATCAGAGCAACGATCTTGCTGCCCCTGTAGCCATCTCAGTAGTCTCCACCTTCCCAAGAAATTCCCACAATTGCTACGACACGCGCCTTGACGTTCCACCCCAGCCGCAAATCAAATCAATCTACCGTTGCCCCCTGCGTTTGATCTGGAGATCTGGTATATTTTTATCACCCACGCCTCTTCAATACTGTAAGATCCTTTACCTTACACATTGAAGAATTTCTTCAAATTTTATCTGCTGCAAATTTCATTCGTCGCAAACGTCATCGTTATTGCAAAGGTGAAACGCTACAGAAATTTTCAGCCACTTATTTGCCTTTTGAAACCAGGTTATTTCTTCTCCTTTTTGGCTGAAATTTTCACACAATTCCATAGATCAACTCAGCTTTTATCTGAGATTAATTTCTGGAAAAAATTCCTTCTGGAACCAATTTTATTGTGCCTTTTTTCATCATCACGCAGTGTTAGAATTTTTACGATGAAGAATCTGCCCTCCGCTTATTGGCATCTTGAAACCAATGTTTTGTTCCTTTTTGGCCAAAATTTTTACATAAATTTATAGATCATCTTACTTTCATCTAAGACTGATCTCTAGAAAAAACTCCTGGATCCAGACTTATAGTGTTGCAATCCTTCGTCACGTAGTGCTAAAATTTTACGATGAGAATTTTGTGATCTTGTTTGCAACAATTTTTCTACCATTACGCTACCAAAATTTTCTTGATCCATATTACTATTACTATCACCATCTGAACCAAGATTCTTATATTAAAATTCTCCATAAATTTCTTGAATTTTTGCTAGAATTAACATTGAGAAACTGCTGCTTCTTCGACGGGAATTATGTTAGGTAGTATAGCGTATACCGCAATGATCCTTTGTTGAAATTTTATCGGATCTCACTGCCATCTTTTCTAGATTTGAGACTCCCCCTCTCATTTTCAATTCCTACTGTTACTCCCCAAAAAACCCTAATAAAACTGCAGCCAAACAACCATCCCAATCAGCCCTAACCGCAGCCTACTTCCTTATCGATCCACTTACCTTTTTAGTCACTTTCCTTACCGATACACCTACCTTTGCTGTCATCTATCCCAGATCTAAATAATACTTTCCTAACCTTCATCTACTGCTATCATAGCCCTAAAACCACACCAATTCGTAGCCTAAACTCCACAAAATCGAAGCCCAAAATCGCACCCAAAATAGCCACAAATCGCACCCAAAAGCTGAAGCCTTCGGTCCACCAACCTTTCAACCGCCCAATCTCTCTTATCCCTTCAATTGTAGCACACATCTTTTACTGCCCAATACTGCCAATAGTGACCTCTTGCTGCCATCCTCCTTGATCGCACCCAACAGCGATCCTTGTGGCAAAAAGCTACCAGTAGAGATCTTTCGTTGCAATCTGTTTACATCGCAGCCCGCAACAATCGTTCGTTGCCAATTATCTTGATCACGGCCAGCAACAAATTAAACACAACAACAGCCCTCTCTCAATCCATACCACTGCTGCCCTCCTCCGCAATAGCCATGTACATCGCTGCCTTGTCTTCCTCCTATTGCAACCGCACCCTTGCTGCAACCGACGCCACCTGCAGCCACGAAGTCGCACCGCAGCCGCAGCCGATGTTGCTGCTGCCCTCTTCTTCCTCCGCCATCGCTACTGCCTTCCGACTTAGATCTCTTGATTACCATCTTCCGACAAATATCAGTCACCTAAAAAATCATAGCCTCAACGACATTGCAGCGTCAACATTGCAGCATCACCGAAGGACCGCTACCGATGTTACTGCTGCCATTTTTTTCCTCCACCGTTGCTGCTACCCTTGGCTGCCATCCTCAACTTGGAGACTTCACCACTGCAACCCCGACATTGCTGCCATGCTACCTTCAACCTGAAGATTGCAGCTACACTCTTTAATCGGTTTGATTTGATAGGTTGGAGATCCTTATGTCATGACATCGGTGGGCTTATTCGAAGTCAAATTGGCGGCTCTTGAGACTCGTATGGATGTTAAATTATGTGCTCTCTTTGAGGAGTTTAGATTGGACCGATCATCGAGCCCAATAAGATCACAACGTGATGCAAATTTGGATTATAAAAAGAACCTTTACGAAGAACTAGCGATGATCCGTCAAACCTCCACCATCCAAGAGTACCAAACCAGGTTTGAAAGGTTATCTAATCAAACTTATGATTGGTCTGAAAATAGATATTGAGGACTTTTATTGAGGGTTTGTAGTTGGAGATTCAGGAAGAAGTTAAAGCGTGATAACCGTATACACTTAAGGCAGCCATCTCCTTTGCATGACATCAAGAGGGGCGATTGAACTATGAAGCTCAGAAGACTAGAGTTGCTCCCTGACCAGCGACACCAAAGCTTTCACCTCATCCTACTGTCAGTCGACCCCCTCAGCCACAGAAATTAACAAGAGAAGACCTTCATGACAGATCGATAAAGGGCCTATGTGGGTGTTGTGATAAACTGTGGAGCCTAGAACACAAATGTAAAAAAGGAAACACTGCTGATGATTGCACCCACTGAAGAACCCAAACTTGAAGATACAACTCTCGAGCCCAAGGAGAAGGATACACCACAACCGGCCACCCGTACAGTCCCTACCTTAGCCGGCTACACCAACCTACAAAAGTTGAAGATCGAAAGGTTTCTCGAGCAGCCGTCCGTCATCATCCTCATCGATGCCGGGAGCATACACAACATCATGAGTAGTAAGGTTGCTACCCACTTAATGCTCCAAAATGAAGATTACAATAGGTTCAAAGTCAAGATAGCTAACGGTCAAATTCTAAATTGCAACCAGAAGTGCCCGTGGGTAAAACTGATCCTATAGGAGCAAGATGTAGTTACTGATTTTTTCCTCCTCCCTCTTGATGGTTTTGATATAGTGCTTGGCATTGATTGATTGTCCATGATTGAAGATGTTTTCTAAAATTTTTCAAAGCTAACCATGAAATTTTTCAGAAAAGGAAAACAGATGAATCTACGAGGGAGCCTAGTGACTACAACCACAACACAACACTTGGAGGGGTAGCAAAAGAAAAATCCAATGGTTTTTCAATTCAAATTCAAGGGTTTCATGAGATTGAAGATAAGAACCCTCTCCCACATCTTGCTGAAATTTTGGGCATCTCCACAAATCGAGCCGATTACCTCCTCTAAAGCTGTCTGACCCCCCTATGCTGAATAGGTTGAAACTTCAACCAATTGTTGCTTGGCCAGATTGCTTCCTATAACCTCAGAAGGTCGAAGATAAAAGGGTCATCCAAGAGATGATAGAGACATGGATTGATCGGCCATGCTTATTTCCCAACACATCCCTACATCCTCTTCCCTGGAGATAAGCTACTTCTAAAGTGTTACATCCTATCGAACTCAGCATGGTTGCTGATCTTCGGTGACTTCCACAACTTTCCCCAGGATCAGACTACGATGCTTAAAGACTTCCTTGATGACGACTTCCAATCTACGGCTCAAGACCGTGAGAAAATTGAGCCCCTCCAATGGCGAAATCAAAAAAGGGGAAGGATCATTTGCAAGACTCAACGAAGCATGAACATCATCCCTCTCATTATAAAGAAAGATGCACCACCTTGGCCGAGTGGAACTATAGCCCTCATGACCACGATGTCGTCCACACCAAATCGTGGCCAGATATTTATTATTGGAGCAGAAACATCCGGAGTGGGCGTCAGCACCATCCTCATGCAAGATGGTCAACAGCACGAAGAAGTGAAAATGGGTCTCGAAAAATCACCACTCCTACCCACCTCAGACTCAGATCAGGCTCACACCACTAGGGTTTTATCAGAGGACAACTCTCACTCCAAAAGAAGGCACGACTACTATTAAAGAGCAACCACGTGATAGCCCATGCAAGGAAGAAACTTCCCCCTAACAAATGCCGGAGCAAAAGAAAGTTTCCCGAGAAAGATCAAGTCCCCTTTCATCTCCAGCTCCACCAACACGATATTCAAGCCTTAAGAAATTGGTCTCCCTATTTCTTTGGGCCTTGCAAAATTGGGGATCACAATAGGGCCCTAACATGGAGGTCAGATCCATGAACCAGATCAAAATTACAGTTGATCCTCTGGGTATCACACCTCAAATGGAAATTTAAAGACGATGACTCAGCTCAAATTCTTCTAACTGACACCCAAGCTGATAAGGAGCTAAAGACCCATTTCTCAGAGTTCATGGACCCTCAACCTTGAGGACAAGGCTGATTCTAAGAGGACGGGTTTGATAGGACTCCAATAGGGTTGAGTCCTAACCTCCCCAGAAGTAGTCAATAAAACCCTGTGAGATTGTAATAAAACCCCACCTAGCCACTTCCGCCCCCTTTATTGGGCTGGTTGGCCAGGGTTTCCCCTTACTTAGGTCAGCTATAGAGACAACCTAGCCGCCACCTGTTCCCTCTAAGGCAGGTAGTCTATAGAAGGGGTAAAAGGATAATTTTATATAGGTAAGCACCCCCTAGGGCTAGGGTTTGGAGCCCTATATAAGCATGTAGCCTCCACCTCTTTTTATCAAGCAAGATCAATATACAATTCAGTCATATGGCCGACTACTAGGAGGGAGGAACCCTTATAGCATTCCAATGGTTGATCCCCCTCAAAGATCACAATCTATAGAACTCCATCTGGGGTTCTATCAGAACCCTTATGGATTCTAAGCTTGAGGTGATCTCTATAAGGGATTAGCCTCCATGGAACTCTATAGGGGTACCTCCCTCCTTTGTTTTCTGCACAATAGCTAAAAAATAATTGATCTATTGATGATGAAAAGAGAGGAGAATACAAGTACTTATAGGGCTTCTAAACCCTAACTCCTAATATGACTCCTACCCAAGACTCCTACTTATAACAACTCCAACTCCAACTCTAAGAAGCAACTTCTACTTCCAACAACTCCAACTCTAAATCTAAGAAGCAACTCCTACTCCAAGTAAACTAAGACTCCAACTCATAATCAACCCTTGAGAGAGTCCTAACTGAATGAAGCTCTTCCCCTCATCAAAGTGGATAGCCAATGGTTTGGTTACAAGCTTGACTTAGTTAACTCCAACCCGTATCCAACTTCGACTCCTAACCAGATTCCAGTTCAGTCGAATCCTAATCCTACTAGGATTTAGGCTGATTTATTATAATAGACTCAAATCTCCTCCAAGATGACCTAATATCAGGTCTAGGTTGGCCAACAAGGCCCAATCTAAGGACTCGACTCAATCGACTAGGACCCGACTTAGCTAATGTCCTAACAGAGTAGGAGTCTTGAGTAGGAATCCTATTAGGAGTTAGGGTTTAGAAGTCCTATAAATAGCCTTGTAGTCAGTCACTTTTCATCATCAATAGATCAATTATTTTTTAGCCTATGTGCAGAAAACCAAGGAGGGAGGAACCCCTATAGAGTTCTAAGGAGGTCGATCCCCTATAGAGATCACCCCAAGCTTAGAATCCGTAAGGGTTCTATCACTTGGTATAAGAGCAGCGTTATTGGTGTCTTGCTTCCCTTCCATAGCCACCCAAAGTAATTCCCACAATTGCTTAGATCATCATCGAATTCCATCGTCATCTCCACTACCACATATCATCCTTTGATCTCCCCGTAAATTGCAACAAGTTCTGGTTTCCTACATTACTGATATTGCAATTTAGTTATCCTTATTCCACACAACTAAAAAAAATATTCCTATCTTACTGCATAAACTTTTCATTGTACAGTTTCCATCTCTACGACGAAAGTTGCAATATAGAATTTTAGTCTCATAGCATTGCCTATTTGATCTTGCTGCTATGATTTTTATATCCAATCTTACATGAGTTTTTTATGACAGCTTTGACACTCTTTAATGGTAGATTTCCTTTTGGTTTCATCGAAAAATTCTCAATATAAACTACTAATCTTTTACATCCAAGCTGCTGCACTTTAGACGTCAAAATCTGCTACAGTACCTTCTCGTGATCTTTGATCTTGTTGAATCTTTTACTGCCATTTTCTTTCACAAATTTTTTATCATTACCTCTCCCATATCAGTGGATTTCTCTTATTTTACTCGAATCCTTGTTTTAAACCAATAGAAAAAAATGCATCTATATTGCTGAAATTTTCTCGACGAAAAATTTTACTTCTGTACCTTTGTCGTTCTTCTTTTCCCAAACGCCCAAAACCCTACCAATCTTGCTGCCACCAACCACGTCATCTTTAGGCACCCCTCTAGCCTTAAGATGCTACCATCATAAGCTATTTCCATAACTCAAACAGTAGCCAAAATCACAGCCCAAAATAGCGACCCGTCGCAGCCTATCGATGTAGAAATCTGCAGCACTACCTTTTGATATTTTTTACTACACCCATATCTGATCCTTTTCAAAATTGTTGCTGCCACCCACGTATGCTTTAGAGCACCCCTCTAGCCTTAAGATGCAGCCATCATAGCCTATTTCTATAATTCACAGCCAACCCTAATAGCCCAAAAAAAAAAAACCGCAGCCCAAGCAGTACCCTAAACGACAACCTTGAACCATCACCCTTTTGGCCACCAATCTCTACCAAACCGGTTGCTGACATCAATAGCAACCCTAAGTCACCCCTCTAACCTTAAGACACAGTCATCATAACCTATTTCCATAATCCGCAGCCAACCCAATCCATAGCCTAAACAACGTTCTTCCGCAGCCACCGAACCTTCTACCAATCCTACCAAACTGGTTGCTACCATCAATAGCAACCCTAAGCCACCCCTCTAACTCTAAACCTCTATCAATAAACCCTCCTTACAACCTCTACAACAGCTCAAATAGTAGCATCAATAGCACCCTCTTTGCCGAAAAATTTTGCTGCACTACCTACTACTTGTTGCATCCACACCCGATCCCTACCAAATCCATTGCTATCATCAATAGCAACCCTAACCCATTCCTTTAACCTTAAACCTTGACTATTATACCCTCTAGACAATCCCTATAGCAGCCCTAAATCATAGCCCCAATAGCAATAAAAAAATAGTAACTTCTCAGCCCCAAACCGTAACCATCTACCCATGATCCACCATCCCTTTCGACCACCAATCCGCCCAACCATTTCATACCACTGTCCCAATAGCAGGAGAAGGATATTGACATCTCAGATCTGGAGACACATGCAATGGCATCTCAATGTTCAATTGATGCCAAGTTTGAGGTATTTAAATCATGCATGGAGGATATATTACGTACCTTATTCATCGAATTCGGATTGGGCCGATCTTTGAGCCCAACAAAATTCCAATAAGGTGCAAGTTCAGAGGGACCTCCCAAAAAGGAAGTATGAGCCACTGATATGATACAGCCATGCATGAGGGTGGACTTCCCTCGATAGGAAGAAGGAGACTCGACGGGATGGATTTCACGTGCTGAACATTACTTCCGCTATTACTGAACACCAGAGGATTTCATGGTGGACACCGCTATCATCCTCCTCGATGGAGAAGCAATTCAGTGGTACAATTGGCTTGAATACACCCATGGGGTTCCAACGTGGATACAATTCAAGAAACCGCTGCTGAACCACTTTGGGCCGACCAAATATGAGAATATCAATGAACAACTTGCCAAGATCTGACAAACCTCCATGATCTAAGAATACCATACCAATTTTGAGGAATTATCTTACCTTGCTTATGATTGGTCTGATAGAAAATTATTAGGGACATTCATCGAAGGATTCAAGCCAAAAATTAAAGGAGGGGTTAAAGCACGACAGCCCCGTTCCATGAAGACCATAATCTCTTTCGCTAGAATCCAAGAGGAACGACTGAACCAAGATGCTCGGAGGATGAGAACCACTCCTAGACTAGTAGCATATAAACCTCTCTCTGCTTCCAGCCATTCTTTGCGGTCAAAAAAATTGACAAGAGAAGAGCTACACGACAGATCGGCGAAGGGCCTTTGTCGGCATTGCAACGAACTTTGGAGCTACAACCATCACTATAAAAGGGGGAGCTTTCCATGATAAAATCTATTGAAGAATCTGAAGAAGAGGTCCAAGAACCTGAGGAGGATAACACGAATGAAGAACCGTAGCTGGCCAATTGAATGACTCATGCTTTAGCTGACCATACAAACCCACAAGCAGTAAAAGTTGAAGAATCTCTTAGGTCGCAGCCCGTCACCGTCCTCATCAAGACTAGAAGCACTAACAACTTTATGAATAACAAGTTTCCTGCCCAATTGATTCTCTATAATGAAGATTACAGTGGGTTCGATGTTGAGGTCGCCGATGGCCAAATTTTGAAGTGCAATGAAAGATGCACGTGGGTGAAATTATTGCGACAAGACCAAGAGATACTTGCTGATTTCTTCCTCCTTCCTCTTGATGATTATGAGGTTGTGCTCATCATAAAATGACTGACTACACTAGGTGATATACCCTACAATTTTTCCAAATTTATCATGAATTTTTTTAGCTATGAGAAATAGGAGATCCTACACAGGAAACGCGAGAGGGATGTAATGATGATTTGCACGCTGCAAATGGAGAAAGTTTTTAACAAAATGAATAGCAGCTTCTTGATGCAACTTCAGTAGCATTCTATGGGGGAGCCAACAAAAATTGAAGACCCAAACCTTCTCCAATCACTTGTTAAATTTTCAGACATTTTCGTAGAACCGCGCAGCCTACTTTATACCCGCCAGCATGACCACTGAATTCTGATTCTCCTTAGCAAACTAGTAGCAAACACTCAGCCTTGTCATTATCCTTACCTCCAGAAAGCTAAAATTGATAGGATTAAAGAAGAGATTCATGAAACAGGGGTCATCCGACCAAGTTGCAGCCCCTACTCTTTGCCGGTGCTAGCTTTACCTGACTTCGATAAATTATTTGTGATTGACACATCGAGAGCTATAATTTGTGTTATCCATATGCAAGATGGTCAACCCCTAGCATACATCAGCAAAGTCCTCTCGCCATACCACTTGAAGCTATCAATCTACGATGAGAAAATACTGACTAATGTTGAATTTATGGCTTGGTATGATACAGGACAACAGCACAAAGAGGAGATAAAATTTAGTCCTGAAAAATTACAACATCTACTCCCTCCAAACTCAAATTGGGCTCACCTTACCATGAACTTTACTAGTGGGCAACCACCATCATAAAGGAAAGCCTGGCTACCATTACAGAACAACCACAAGCCAGCCCGCGTACGAAAGAAACAGTCGCTCGACAAATACCGGAGTAGAAGGAAGTTTGCTATTAAAGATCGAGTCTTCCTTCATCTTCATCCCTACAAGCGGGAATTTATAAAGACTCAAGCCTCATAGAAGTGGTCTCCTAGTTTCTTTGGACCCTATAAAATTGGAGATCACATTGGAGCTGTAACTTGTGGATCAGATCAGCACACTAATTCAAAATTTCAATTGATCCTCTAGGAATCTCACCGCAAATGAAAGTTTAGAGATGATGACTCAGCCCAAATCTATCCACCTAACACCCAAGTTGATGAGGAGGCTCAGGTTCAGTTGATGATTGCATGAGATCGCAAGATCATGATACATCACCATTAAGTCACTACTATTGACGCTGGACCGCAGTAGTAGGATACGCCTACTATAGGAGCCACGAGGGAGCCTCGTGAGGAGTTGCAGATCAAGACCAGAAGACATGGAGCTCAGCCTTGAGGACAAGGCTGATTTGAAGAGGGTGGGTTAATTAGGACCGTAGTTGAGTCGCGTCCTAGTCGATTGAGTTGAGTCCTTAAATTAGGCCTTGTTGGCCAACTTAGACCTGACATTAGGTTGGCTAGGAGAAGATTTGAGACTATTGTAATAAATCAGCCCAAATCCTAGTATGGTTAGGATTTGACTAAACTAGAATCTGGTTAGGATTCAGAGTTAGATATGGATTAAAGTCAATTGCGTTATAAATGTAATAAACCCTAATCTAATCGCCACCCCCTAATAAAGAAGTGGTTGGCTAGGGTTAGGGATGAGTCCTTATGGGATGGGAGTCTCCTAGCCCCTCCTCCTCTTAATAGAGGCCGACTAAGGGTTGCTTCTTTAGAAGGGATTGGAGTTGTTGGAAGTAGGAGTTGTTTCTTAGAGTTGGAGTTGGAGTTGTTGGAAGTAGGAGTTGCTTGTTAGAGTTGGAGTTGGAATTGTTAGGAGTAGTAGTCTTGAGTAGGAACTATATTAGGAGTTAGGGTTTAGAAGCCCTATAAATAGCCTTGTAATAAGCCACTTTTCATCATCAATAGATCAATTATTATTCAACCTCTATGCTGAAAACCAAGGAGAGAGGAACCCCTATAGAGTTCCTAGGAGGCCGATCCCCTGTATAGATCACCCCAAGCTTAGAATCTGCAAGGGTTCTAACATTCGGCCAAGTTGTAGTCCTTACTCTTCGCCGGTGCTCCTCGTACAAAAGAAGGATGGAACGTGACGAATCTTCATCAACTACCAAGCTCTCGATGGCATAATCATCAAAGACAAATACCCTATTCTAGTAGTGGATGATTACTTGACGAATTAAGGGGAGCACAAATCTTCACGAAGCTAGACCTTCGATCCGGATATCATCAATACGGGTGTGCGAAGAAGACATACTAAAAACTGCATTTCGGATGCACAACGGCTACTATGAATTTTTGGTAATGCCCTTTGGTCTCACCAATGCTCCCTCCACCTTCCAGAGCCTTATGAATGATATTTTCTTGAGTTATCTTCGTAAGTTCATATTGGTTTTCTTTGACGACATCCTTATTTATAGCCATTCTCTTAAAAGTCATTTTAAGCACTTATGACTTGTTTTGACAATTCTTCAAGAGCATGTTCTTTTTGTCAAAAAATCAAAGTGTAACTTTCTTCAACAGAGGGTAGAGTATCTTGGGCATATCATATCAGAGGAAGGTGGACCCTTCCAAAATCGAGGCAATACAAAGCTGGCCAACCCCGAAAAACATAAAATCGTTGCATGATTTCCTTAGTTTAACGGCTACTATCGTGAATTCGTCAAAGTCTATGGAAAGATCAATGCACCCCTCACATCCTTATTGAAAAAAGATTCTTTCCGATGGTTAGATAAAGCCTCTGCTGCCTTCGACGAACTTAAGGCAGCCATGACAACAACGCCCGTACTACCGCTACCCGACTTCGAAAAACTTTTGTCATTGAAGCTGAGGTCTCCGAAGTTGGGATTGGCGCTATTCTCATGCAAGATGACTGCCCCCTCACTTACACCAGCAAGGCAGTATCTCCTTCTCATCTAAAAATGACTATTTACGATAAAGAGATTCTCGCAATTGTGCATGTGGTGGCAAAGTGGAGACCGTACTTGATCGGGTGTTGCTTTCAAATCAAGACCGACCATAAGAACCTCAAATATTGTTTGGAGCAGAAGATATCCTCCCTCAAATAGCAAAAATGGATAACAAAGCTTATTGGGTATGATTACGAAATAACTTACAAAAAGGGGAGAGAAAATGTTGTTGCATATGTGTTTTCGTGGTTACCTGAGCAAGCTGAATTTTCGACCGTCTCCCTTCCAACCAGTGACTTTCTAAGGACATTAGGAAGGAATGGAGAGATGATCTAAAGATCAGTAAGATCATAAAAAAATTGGAGGAAGAACCAAGCTCCGTGGCTCATTACAATTGAGATTCAAAAGACTTGCGTTATAAGGGACGCATTGTCTTTGTGCCAGTATCTACTTGCATAAAGACTATCCTTCAAGAGATGCATTCCACACTAGCGACGGGCCACTCCAAATTCCTTAGAACCTATAAGAGAATTAAGTAAAAATTTTATTGGATAGGGATGAAAAATAGTGTTATTGAATTTGTAGCACAATGTGATGTATGCCAACGACATAAAGGCGAGATAGTGGCAAGCCCCAAAAAGTTGCAACCTCTACCCATCCCAGACTCGATATGGATCAACATATCAATGGACTTCATTGAAGGGCTGCCCTCATCACAAGGAAAAGGTATAATTCTTGTTGTGGTTGATCGCCTTATGAAGCCCACTTTTGTGCTATTTGCAACCCCTAAACCGCTTATAGCATTGCTCAAATTTTTATAGAGAATATTGTAAAATTACAAGGGATGCCAAGATCTATTGTAAGTGATCGTGATAGGGTCTTCACTAGTAAATTTTGGATAGAATTATTCTAATTACAGGGCACTAAATTAAAGATGAGCACAATGTACCATCCACAAATTGACGCCCAAACTAAAGTGGTGAATAGGTGCTCGGAGACATACCTCAAATGCTTCACCAGTGACTGACCAAAAGAGTTGACAAAGTGGCTTTCCTGGACCGAGCGGTGGTATAACACGACTTATTATTTATTAACAAAATATACTCCTTATGAGGCTTTATATGGCTAACCATCCATGTAATCATAAAATATGTATTGGGCACATCTAAAGTAGAACATGTAGATAGGGAGCTCAATGACAGGGATAAAATTATGAAGGTGCTAAAAGAAAATCTCTCTACGACCCAAGCATGGATGAAACAATAGTATGATCAACATAAAAGCAAGAGAGAAATTTTCAGTGGGAGATTGGGTTTTTCTTCGCCTCCAACCATACAAGCAAACATTGGTCCAGACTAGAGCATCTATGAAGTTTTCACCATGGTTCTATGGACCCTACCATTTCATGGAGCACATTGGAGCAGTTGGCATACAGATTGGACTTACCTGCCAATTCTCGGATTCACCCAGTTTTTCATGTGTCATGCTTGAATGATAGGACTCCAGTAGGGTTGAGTCCTAATCACTTAGAATTAATCAATAAGAATCCTGTGAGATTGTAATAAAACCCCACCTAGTCACTTCTATCCTATAAAGAAGTGTGGCTAGGGTTTATTTTGGGCCTTAGGGCTTAGTAGCCACCGCCCTCTTTACTGGGCTAGTCGGCTAGGGTTTTCCCTTGCTTAGGTCGGCTATAGAGCCAACCTAGCCGCCACTTGTTCCCTCTAAGGCAGGGAGGCTATAAAAGGGGTAAAAGGGTAATTTTAGTTAGAAAAGCACCCCATGGGCTAGGGTTTGCAACCCTATATAATGATGTAGCTGCCCCCTCTCTTTTATCAAGCAATTATCAACTTTATTTCAGCCTTGTGTCGAGTCTAGGAGGGAGGAACCCCTATAGCGTTCCAAGGGTTGATCCCCCTCAAGGGTCAAAATCTATAGAGCTCCTTCTGGAGTTCTATCAATCCGGTATCAGAGCAGTGATCTTGCTGCCCTTATGGCCATCTCAGCTGCCTTCACCTTTCCAAGCAATTCCCACAATTGCTTTTGACGTCGCCTCCATCGTTGCCCACCAAGCCGCAGATCCATCAATTTGCTACTGTCCCTTGCGTCAACAACATAAATCTGGTAAAAACTCCAAAGCCCACGCCTTTGTTACTACTATTCCTTTATCTTATACATGGGTGAAGATTTTCCAAAAGTTTTCTTGCTTTGAAATTTTACCGTCACAAACGTTATCATCCTTACAAAGGCAAAATGGTGCAGAAATTTTTAGCCGATTATTGCCCCTTGAAACTGAACTTTTATTTATCCTTTTTGGCCAAAATTTTTTCACAATCCCAAGGATCAACTTTGCTTTCATCTAGGATTGATTTCTCATAAAAATTCCTTCTAGAACCAGTTTTCTTGTGCAATCTTTCACCAGCATGCAGTTCTGGAATTTTTACGACGAAGGATCTACCTTTCATCTTTTGCCCTATTTCCCTACTGTTACACTGCCAAACTTTCACCAAACTTTTTACTGGTATTCCCAACATCTAAACCAAGGGTTTTTATATAATTTCCTTGAACTTTCCTCTGGAAATTATGTCAAGAAGTCATTGCTTCTCCGACGTAAAATCTGTTCGGTAGGATTGCCCATCGCAGCACTTGTTTTCATCGAATTCTATCGGATTTGAGTGTTGTTTTCTGTGAGATTTTGGACTCACTTTTCCTCATCACCAAACCCTACCATCCTCACTAAAAACCCTTCAAAATCCTACCCTAAATTGAAACCATACAGCCACCCAAATCAGCCCTAAACTACAGCCTACTCCCATCCAAATCGATTCACCTTCCAACAAGCCACCCCTTCTCCAAAATTCTCATGCCACTAACCCAACAACAAAAGAAAGATCTCAATATTACAGATCTAGAGGCATACACCATGGCATCAGAAGAGTCCATCAACGCCAAGTTTGAAGCATTTGAAAGCCGCATGGAGGAGAAGATGCGATCCTTATTTGCCGAATTCAGCATTGGTCGATCGTCAAGCCCGAGGAGGTCACACCATGGAGAGACTTCAGATTGGCGAGATGATCCTCAAGAGCATGGACACATCACCTCTGATCCCCATAATCCATGGATGAAGGTTGATTTCCCATGATGGGAAGAAGGAGACCCGATTGGATGGATCTCGCGCGCGGAGCGCTATTTTCGATTATACCAAACCGCCGATGCTACACGGGGGGAGATCGCTGCTATACACCTCAACGGAGATGCTATTTAGTGGTTTAATTGGTTTGAACATACCCATGGAGGACTCTCTTGGCAGCGGTTCAAGGAAGGACTTCTAAACCGCTTCGGTCTAACTGATTTCGACAACATCGACGGACAATTGGCAAAGATTCATCAAACCTCTATAATACAAGAATACCAAATAAGGTTTGAGCGTTTATCTATCCAAACTGAGAATTGGTCTGAGAAACAACTTTTAGGTACTTTTATTGAGGGCCTAAAGCCGGAGATCCGAGGAGAAGTAAAGGCGCGACAACCGTACACACTTATGGCGGCGATTTCTTTCGCGCGTATCCAAGAAGAATGATTGAACCACGAGGTATGAAGGACAAGGGTTGCTCCCTGACCAGCCATGCTGAGGCCTACTACCATCCAAGCCCCTGCACCAAAAAAGTTGACAAGAGACGAGCTTTGCGAACAATCGGCCAAGGGGTTGTGTTGGCATTGCGACGAACCATGGAGCCACGAACATCATTGCAAAAAGGGTCGGCTCCTCGTGATTGAATCAGCAGAGGATAAGGACAATGAAACATATAAAGAAGCCCTTGAACTTAAAGAAGAAGCCATGGAGGAAGAGTCTCAGCCGACTGACTACGCAGTGCACGTATTGGCCGACTACTCCAACCCGCAAATGATGAATGTTGGAGGACTTCTAAAATAGCAACCCATCACTGTTCTCATCGACACAGATAGCACAAATAACTTCCTCAATAGTAAAGTTGCTGCACGTTTGACACTTTAAATCGAAAGTTAAAACAAGTTTGACGTAAAGGTCGCCGACGATCGATTCTTCAATTATGACCAACGGTGCCCACAAGTGAAACTACTCCTCCAAGACCAAGAAGTGGTAGTTGATTTCTTCTTCCTACTCATTGATTATTATGAAGCCATTCTCGGGATTGAATGGCTCACAATGCTAGGTGATATCTCCTAGAATTTTTCTAAATTAATTATGAAATTTTATTGCAAAGGGAGACAGGTCACATTACGAGGCAAGCGTGGGAGCCATATCTCCACTGTTTCGATGCAATGGATAGAGAAAATTTTACACAAAGTACATGGGAGATTTTTGATGCATATCCAGCAGCCGTCTAAGGGGTAGAATATACAAAATTCAGATCCTAAGCTTGCCCTCTTGCTGGATGAATTCGTGGTTGTTTTCGCAGAGCCACACGGGCTACCCCCTAACCGGCTGCATGACCACCATATTCCTATTCTGCCGGGCAAACCTCTAGCAAATTTTTGTTCGTACCGCTACCCTCACTTGCAGAAGGACGAGATTGAGAGCATCGATAAAAAGATGCTTGACACCGGGGTGATTCGACTGAGTTGCAGCCCTTATTCTTCACCGGTGTTACTAGTTCGCAAGAAATTTATGCTGCGTGGCCGAAACCTACAAACGTAAAATTGCTGCGCGGCTTCCTTGGACTCACGGGCTACTACTAAAAATTTATGAAAGATTATAGCAAGATCAGTGCCCCGCTCACATCCCTACTAAAGAAAGACTCCTTCTTATGATCGGAACAAGCTTCTACAGCCTTTGAATGACTAAAGGCCGCCATGACGACGACGTCGGCCCTAGCGTTGCCCGATTTCAATCATAATTTTGTCATTGAGGCCAACGCGTCAGGAGTTGGAATTAGGGCTATTCTTATGCAAGATGGTCAACCCCTAATTTACACCGAGGCTTCCCCCACACTCCACACAAGGTTTTTACAAGAGATACTAATTACTACCAATTTTAAAATATGGTTGGATACAGGTCTATGGCACAAAAGAGGAGTAAAACTAGAAGAATTATAATTCATGCTCACACCAGATTGAGCTCTCATCATCCTCAATCATACTAGAGGGTAGTCACCATTCCAGAAGAAAGATTGGTTGTCACTAAAGACTAACTATATGGCAAGACATGCAAAGAAGAAACGACCTCCCGACAAACTTCAGAATGGACGAAAAATTGAAGATCGAGTTTTTCTACACCTCCAGCCCGATCAGCAGGAAACTCGAGCCTTAATGAAGTGGTCTCCTTATTTCTTTGGGCCTTGCAAAATTGGGGATCACATTAGGGCCCTAACTTGGAGATCAAATTCGTGCACCAGATCAAGATTACAGTTGATCCACCAAGTATCCCACCATAAATAGAAATTTAAAGAAGACGACTCAGCTCAAATCCTTCTAATTAACACCCCAGCTAATGAAGAGGCCAAAGTTCAGTTAATGATAGCATGAGAATCATATGAGGAGCTCATGAAACCTCAGCCTTGAGGACAAGGCTGATTTGAAGAGGGCGGGTTTGATAGAACTCCAGCAGGGTTGAGTCCTAATCATTTAGAAGTAATCAATAAGAACCCTGTGAGATTGTAATAAAACCCCACCTAGTCACTTCTATCCTATAAAGAAGTGTGGCTAGAGTTTATTTTGGGCCTTAGGGCTTAGTGGTCGCCGCCCCCTTTACTGGGCTAGTCAGCTAGAGTTTCCCCCTGCTTAGGTCGGCTACAAAGCTAACCTAGCCGCCACCTATTCCCTCTAAGGCAGGTAGGCTATAGAAGGGGTAATAGGATAATTTTAGTTAGGCAAGCACCCTATGGGCTAGGGTTTGCAACCCTATATAATGATGTAGCCCCCCTCTCTCTTTTATCAAGCAATTATCAACTTTATTTTAGTCTTGTGTCGAGTCTAGGAGGGAGGAACCCCTAATGCATTCCAAGGGTTGATCCCCCTCAAGGGTTAAAATCTATAGAGCTCCTTCTGGGGTTCTATCATTGAAGTCCAAGTTGGGACAAAATGAGATAGCCCAAAACCACTTGCCAAATACTACAGCTCAAGGAGAACAGATCCAACTGATTGCCATCATTGATCGACGAATCATAACTTAACGACAATGACCCACTACCGAGGTGCTAATACAATAGGCAAATCTACCTATAAAAGATGCCACCTGGGAAGACTATGATGACTTGAAGATCAATTTCTCAGAGTTCATAAAGCGTCAGCCTTGAGGATAAGGCTGATTTAAAGAGGACGAGTCTATTAGGACTTCATCTAATAAAGTCCTAATTATAAATTTATTAAGGGAGCACACATATAAAACTCTATCTAGCCACCCCTATTAATAGATGAAGGGGCCGACTATGTTGGGGTCTTGGGTTAGGCATTGGGCTTATGTACACCCTAGCTAGTCGCCCCCTACTATAGTAAAAGGGGTTGGCTAGGGTTAGGGTTAAAGTAGAGGAGGATTAGGGCCAAAGTAGAGGAGGATTAGGAGTCCCTAGCCGCCAGCCACCCTAGTTGGGGCCGGCTAGGAGTTGCTTCTTAGAGTTGGAGTTGGAGTTGGAGTTGTTAGTAGGCATCTTGAGTAGGAATCCTATTAGGAGTTAGGGTTTAGAAGCTCTATAAATAGCTTGTATTCTCCCCTCTTTTCATCATTAATAGATTAATATTATTTTTAGCCTTTGTTTAGAAAACCAATGAGGGAGGAACCTCTATAGAGTTCTAAGGAGGTCGATCCCTTATAGAGATCACTCCAAGCTAAGAATCCACAAGGGTTCTAACAGTTGGGTCTCATCCAATGAGATCAAGGGCTACTTGGATAACTCAAATCAAATCCTCGACTCGCTGAAACATCTACCATATATGTGTGACCGTCTAAGGCCCAACACAAAGCTAGTTGTGAGTCCTACTTGTCAGAACTCCTTTGGACTCGGTGAATTATTATCCCATAACAATTCACTTGATTTATCGACTATGGACGTGCTAGGCCACTATGCCATAGTCTTAGAAGGTACAAGGGATCTTGCTGGTTATAAGTGCTCTGCAAGCCAATCACGTGAGTGATGGTAAGTGTGACACGTTGTGTGATCTTTTTGCTTATGATTAATATTGGCATATACTCACATTATATTATCTGTAGCATATATACTGTGATGTCCTTAGTTCTGTGCAATGACAATCAGATCATGATGAGATCACGATAATCAGATCAATTCATCTTTAAACATATATCCTAAATAATCTCAGTCATAGGTTACTCGAGAGGGACATCGAGATAACCGGACAGACCAGTGTACTATCTACCCATCCATATGATGGAGGCGGCTAGTCTCATAGCCACTTGTGTAAAGAAACTAAGGATATAGTACAGGTGCTCATTGGAGAATGAGTTCATTGATTGATCCGCTTATGGAATGCTGTATGGTTAATGATACCTAATGTCAGACAATGATTCCATAGTCCTAGTTGTGTATCGGGTCCTTAGACTTGAGACACCAAGGATGTCTTGTATGAGTACTCCTTTCTTTGACGCCAGAGTTACAGGTTTAGAAAGTTTTAGATCTAGTACAGTTGGTTATCGGGATTGGTAGCCAACCTTATGAAGGTAATTGAGTGTCAATAGAGGATCATCCACTCTCGGTATCATGAGAGGAATATCCCATATGTGCTTACTCAGACAAATCCCTGAATAGGGTCATTTGGATTGAGAGAGAAAGAGTTCTCCGGGAGAATCCGATTAGAGCGAGACTATGATGGATTCTGTATGTGACTTGACAGTACCATGTCCAATATACGGTCTCTGGGATATTAGTTGGATGAGGGATTATAGATACACGGTAATTGTAGATAAACAGGTCTGATAGATATTATCCCCCTTGTACCATTTGGGGACTATGGCGTACTGGCCTAGTACATCCATAGTCGATGAGTCAAGTGAATTATTATGGGGATAATAATTCACTATATCAGAAGAAGTTCTTATCGGAGCAACTCACGGCCAGCTCGGTATCGGGCCTAGAGGGTCACACACATATGGTGGATGCTTTAGCAAATAGAGGATTGGATGGAGATTCAATTAGCCACTATTCTTATTGGATGAGACCCTATGCTGATGGGCTCTTTGCTTAAGGCTCAATTAGATGCCTAAGGAGATTATTGGATAGAGATCCAATAATGCAAGGTTAGTGGGTTATTGGATGGAGATCCAATGCCCACTAAGGCAGGAGCCCTAGGGTTTTTGGTGGCTCTCTATAAATAGGAGGGGAGACTCATGGTTAATAGGCTGCAGCTTTAGCCACCACCTCCTATTCTCCTCCCTCCCTCTGCGTAAAAGTTACGAGATCATATTGGAGGAGTTTCGCTATAGAGATTCATCGTGTGGATACCACTAGAGAGGAGGCTTGACCTCCTTCATCTACTCCATCCGGATCTAGAATACTGGGATATACGTGATAGAACCCCAGATGGAGCTCTATAGATTTTGACCCTTGAGGGCGATCAGCCCTTAGAATGCTGTAGGGGTTCCTCCCTCCTAAACTCGGCACATGGATTAAATAAAATTATAGATTGCTTGATAAAAAGAGGTGGAGGCTACATGCTTATATAGGGCTCCAAACCCTAGCCCTAGGGGG
Organism: Ensete ventricosum; assembly: GCA_029747655.1. Lineage (NCBI taxonomy): Eukaryota > Viridiplantae > Streptophyta > Magnoliopsida > Zingiberales > Musaceae > Ensete > Ensete ventricosum. The sequence continues at coordinate 31,903,257 of JAQQAF010000004.1, read as the reverse complement.
TGCTTGCCTAACTAAAATTACCCTTTTGCCCCTTCTATAGTCTAGCTGCCTTAAAGGGAACAGGTGGCATGGCGGCTAGGTTGGCTCTATAGCCGACCTAAGTAGGGAGAAACCCTAGCCTACCAACCCAGTAAGGGGGGCGATAGCTATTAAGTCTTAAGGGCTAATCTAAACCCTAGTCGTACTCTTTTATAAGATAGGAGTGACTTTATTACAATTTAGTAGGGTTTTATTGGCTACTTCTAGGGAGATTAGGACACAACCCTGTTGTAGTCCTATCAAACCCACCCTTTAAAAATCTGTCTTATCCTCAAGGTTGAAGTTCCATGAACTCAGGGAATCGGGTCTTCAGCTTCTCATCAGCTTGGGTGTCCGTTAGAAGAACTTGAGCTGAGTCGTCATCTTTAAATTTCCATTTAAGGTGGGATACTTAAAGGATCAACTGTAATTTTGATCTGGTGCACGGATCTGATCTCCAGGTTAGGGCCCCAATATGATCCCCAATTTTGCAAGGCCCAAAGAAATAGGGAGACTACTTTCTTGAGATTTGAATTTCGTGCTGGTGGGGCTAGAGATGAAAGGGGACTTAATCTTTCTCAAGAAACTTTCTTCCGCTCTGGCGTTTGTCAAGGGGAAGTTTCTTCCTTGCATGGGCTGTCACGTGGTTGCTCTGTAATAGTAGTCGTGCCTTCTTTTAGAGTGAGGGTTGTCCTCTAATAAGATCTCTAGTGGTGTAAGCCCGATCTGAGTCTGAGGTGGGTAGGAGTGGTGATTTTTCAGGGTCCATTTTCACTTCTTCGTGATATTGACTATCTTGTATGAGGATGGTGCTGACCCCCACTCTAGATGTGTCTGCTCCAATAATAAATATATGGCCACGATTTGGTGTGTACGACATCATGGTCATGAGGGCTATAGTTCCACTCGGCCAAGGTGGGTAATCTTTCTTTGTAATGAGAGGGATGATGTTCATGCTTTGTTGAGTCCTGTGAATGATCCTTCCCCTTTTCTGATTTCCCCCCTAGAGGGGCTCAATTTTCTCACGGTCTTAGGCTGTAGATCGGAGGTCATCATCAAGAAATTCTTTAAGCATTATGGTCTGATCATGGGGAAAGTCATGGAAGTCACCTGAGATCAGCAACCATGGTGAGTTCGACGGGATGTAATACTTTAGAAGTAGCTTATCTCCGGGGAAATGGATGTAGGGATGTGTCGTAGCGAGAAATATGCATGGCCGAATAATTCGTGTCTCTATCATCTCTTGGACGACCATTTTCTCTTCGACCTTCTGAGGTTGTAGGAAGCAATCTGGCCGAGCAACAAATAGTTGAAGTTTCGATCTATTCAGCATAGGGTGGTCGGACAGCTTTAAAGGAGGTAATCGGTTCGATTTGGTGGAGATGCCCAAAATTTCAACAAGCTGTGGGAAAGGGTTCTTATCTTCAATCTCATGAAACCCTTGAATTTGAATTAGGAAACCACTAGATTTTTCTTTTGGTACCCCCTCCAAGTGTTGTGTTGTGGTTGTAGTAGCTGGGCTCCCTTGTAGAATCGCCTGCTTTCCTTTCCTAAAAAATTTCATGGTTAGCTCGAGAAACCCTTCGATCTTTAATTTTTGCAGGTTGGTATAGCCAGCTAACGTAGGGACCGTGCGGGTGGTCGGTTGTGGTGTTTCCTCCTTGGGCTCAAGAGTCGTATCTTCAAGTTTGGATTCTTTAGTGGGCACAATCATCAGTGGTGTCTCCTTTTTACATTTATGTTTTAGGCTCAGCAGTTTATCACAATACCCATATAGGCCCTTTGTCGATCATCATGGAGGTCTTCTCTTGTTAATTTATGTGGCTGAGGGGGTCAACTGACAATAGGAGGTAAAAGCTTTGGTGTCACTGGTCGGGGAGCAACTCTAGCCTTCTGAGCTTCAAAGTTCAATCGCTCCTCTTGATGTCGCGTAAAGGAGATGGTTGCCTTAAGTGTATACGGTTGTCGCGCTTTAACTTCTTCCAGAATCTCTGACTTCAAACCCTCAATAAAAGTCCTTAATATCTATTTTTTAGACCAATCATAAGTTTGATTAGATAACCTTTCAAACCTGGTTTGGTACTCTTGGATGGTGGAGGTTTGACCGATCATCGCTAGTTCTTCGAAAAGGTTCTTTTTATAATCCAAATTTGCACCGTGTTGTGATCTTATTGGGCTCGATGATCGGTCCAATCTAAACTCCTCAAAGAAATCGTGTAATTTAACATTTATACGAGTCTCAAGAACCTCCAATTTGGCTCGATGGTGGCTAGGTTGGCTCTATAGCCAACCTAAGCAGGGGAAAACCCTAGCCTACCAACCCAGTAAGGGGGGCGGCGGCCACTAAGCCCTAAAGGCTAATCTAAACCCTAGCCAAACTCCTTTATAAGATAGAAGTGACTTTATTATAATCTAGTAGGGTTTTATTGACTACTTCTAGGAAGATTAGGACTCAACCCAGTTGGAGTCCTATCAATACGATCTCCCTAAGTAAAATCAATCTCTCACACATTGTGGTTTTTCAATTTTTGTGGTTTCTTCTCATGATCCCAATCTTTTGCATGACGATTTGATCTGCGTGGGAAACCAATTTTTGTTTTGATTTTTGTTGCGCATGTGATGCACCCGCTGAGGTTTCCCAATAGTGGTATTAGAGCCAAGGTTTTTTTGTAAAAAATTAGTTTTAAACTACGTGTGATGAGATTGAATCGCGTAGAATCGTTCTACGCGTTCTTGCTACGTTTTCGTTGCAAACGCAACAAGGACGAGGATGGGCGACCAGCCACGGCTAGGTCTCCTACAGGGGCGGTCGGCCACGGCTTGGCCACTTGCAAGGGGGAGACCGACTGTGGCCAAGGCCCCCTCCAATGGGGCGACTGGCAACGGCTAAGGCCGCCTCCAAAGGGGGCGGTCGGTTGCGGCCAGCCCGCAGGAGCGGTAGGCACCTACGAGCACAGTCGCTTGCAACGCGGCGCTTGCAGGGGCGGCCAATTGCAAGGTGGCGGGCGGCTCCCGTCGCCTATGTAGGAGCTGCAACGGCGGCGGTGTAGAGAGGGAAGAGGATGAGCTAAGTCATTCCTTTTAAAAAAAATTATTTTACCACTCTGAATTTAGAAAATTTTGAGGACTGTCCTCATGTACATAATTTTCAAAATACCCTCAATAATTCTGAAAATTTTCAGGACTGTCCTCTTATCCAGAATTATGAAAATGCCCTTGATAATTCTAGAAATTTCGAGCATGTCCTAATTTCTAAAAAAATAATTAATTAAATATTTTAATTAATTATTATATATTGTAATATCCCTTATTTCTGAAATATTTATAATGAAATATTTTAAACTATTTATGAGGACTCATTTATAAAATTTAAAGATTTGTTTATTAATTCTCTTGATTAAATAATTTTATATTGAAAGTTGATTGCTAGGGACCTAAGTGTGAATTTTAAAAAGAAAATATGAAATAAATTATAAAAGATTTATATTAAGTTAAAAGAAAAAAGAAACATGGTGAAACACATGTGTCACTTACCTTGTTTAAAGTAGTGCCACTTATGCATGTGCATGGGTGACACATAAGCACATTGCATGCATGTTTGCCACCTATCAATACATATATTAGCTTAAATAATTAATAATTAGAGAAAAAAATGGTGTGTTTTGGCTGCAATGTGAACTTGAGGAGAAGAAGAAGAAAGAAGAAGAAGAAAGAAGAAGAAAAAGAAGAAGAGAAGGAAAAAAGAATAAATTTGGAGATTTTGAGATTGTGATCTAATCCACACCTTTGGGACTAAAATATTCAAAAGCAAGAATTCTATCTTTCTCCTACTAAAATTTATCTTTATTTTGCCTTATGAAGAAAATTTCAAACAAATCCAAATTCTTTTGTTGGCAGCCTAAGTATGAATCTGTAATATTGTCAAGATTATGACCTGTCTGCCTTGTTCTTGCTGTAACTTTTAGTATAGACCTCTGATTTAGACAAACTTAGTTTCGTCAATATAGATTCACATATCTTTCTTTTGAACCTGAGTTGAATTTGGAGATTATTTGCTAGCCCAAACATTTACTTCAATTGAGTATATGAAATCTGTAAAACAGAATCTGTAGCTCATGACATTTCATCACTATATTGCTTATATCTTCCTGTTAGAGTTCTTGATTTATGTAAAACTTGATTTGTTGGAAAATAGGCTTTAGATCTTTCTATTGAACCTAAGATTAAAAGGTTTGGAGTCCAAATAACTATCAAAACCCCCATGTTGATGGACCATATAAATTCTGCAAAACAGAGACTGTGATTTCAGACCTTTAGTTGCAAAATCATCAATAACTCTTTGTAGAGACCTTCAATTTATGTGAAACTTATTCCGTATGAAACTATATTGATTTATATTTTCAAAAATATCTTTTTTAGAAATTTGGAGCATGTTTGATTATCTAAATAACTTTATATTTTACCTTAAGGATTCAGCCAGAATAGGGATTGTATCAATTATGCCTATACTTTCTTCTTCCATTTCAAAATTGAAATCTTTAATGCTCTTGTCCTTGACTTCCTTACATATCAGAATATATTATCTATTAATCGATGTTATATTCTATTATTCTATTTAGGGGCATGTATGATTTATTGTTCCGCATGTGCTTCTGATATATGCCAAATTTATTGCTCATGTCCTTTTGTACTCCGGTGTTTGTGGGACAATATAAACCTTTGCTCAAAATGGTAAAGGGAATTATGCTTAGAGCCCGCGTGCTCTACCGACCCCCTATGACTTCACTCAGACGTGGGTGGATAGAGCTCCTAGACATAGGAGACTTATATTTGGTGGTCATTCAGCGATGGATGTTCTACATTATGTTTATGGCCTCACTTCGCCCTCTATGTTTTCGATATGATATCTAAAGCATTGCTTTTGAGTTATTTGTACGCTTTGGATAAGAATGAAATAAATGTTGTCTGAATGATATTTGAGCTTCTGTTCGTTACTTATTCATTCGATATACTTTTGAGAATATTCATACACCATTGATATACTTTCAAAAAATGTCCTATACCTCCTTGATATACTCTGAAATGTTTTGTATTCTCATTGATAGGCTCCAAAATATTTCGTTTGCCATTGATATGCAGCTTGACATACTTATGCCTATGATATTCATCCAACTTCAAATGTGACATACGAGCTTAAGTTTGATATTTGTTCCTTTGACATGTTCCGAATTATTTCATTTATTATTGATATGCTCCTAAAACTTTAAATGTTATTGATATATATCAAAATATTTTTGATTGCCATATATGCTTCAATTACCTTCCCAAATTGTTATGGATTTAAGTATACTTCGAACGAGATGAACCTTGTGGTCGTGAATCTGATTTGATGCTATATGTGAAGACTTTTGTATTCCCTACCTTGCACTCTTATATCAGGTTCAATTTGAAAACAACTTTCCTTGCTCTGAACACTAAGTATCTGCCAATACTTAGTGTCATTGGCGGATATTTTTACAAAACCATTAAGTGAAGAGCAATTTGATTTTATTAGAATAGAGCTAGGAATGTTAAACCATGAGAATGCATAGTTTGTTTGATTTACTATTTTAAATCAAATTGCATGAATGTTTGACTTATACATTTGTTTGTTTGAAATGTATAAAATTGCATGAATAATTCATAACTTTGGATTTCAAAATTTATTAGATTAAGATATATTTTTTATGATGTTTTCAAATCCCCTTTCTTGTTTTCTTATTTACAAAGAGAGAAGAAAGTTTACATGAAGATGATGGTTTGCTATTTTTCGGACTTATTTGCAACGTTTGCTTGAAATTTATATGAGATGATTTTAAATGCATAAGTAGGTCTTAAATTTTTTAATCTTCCTAGATTTCTTGAATTTTTGAGCTCCTCCCTTGTTTCTTTTTCTTCTTTACTCACAAAGAAGAGGATATCTTTATGGCTTATATCTATTTCACAAAGGGGGAGCAATGACACATGTGGCTTAAAATTATTAGTTCTACATTTTACCTTTTTGTTGATGACAAAGGGGGAGAAATGGATATTGATGACACATGTAAATTTTTACATGGTCATTCCTCTTTGTTAGTTGATAAACAAAGGGAAGAAATAATTAATGACTTAAGGGGATATTTTCAAATATATAACTGATGCATAATTATTTCATGAAAATCTTTAATGAGTTGATGACTTGATAATTTAAAGCAAGTTTTTTGTTGAAATTGATGTATGAGTGTTTCGTTGCATCCTTGAAATATTAATTTCTTGACAAATCATGATACTTGAATTCAAGAGTGTGTGGTTCTCTTGAATTTAAGTTTTTCTTAATATAGCATAGATTGAGGGGGAGTAAGGTTTAACTCGCGTCATCAATTGATTGCCATCATCAAAAATGGGGAGATTGTTGAATCTCAAATTTTAATGATGAAATCAATTGATGAGTGTTTAATCTAACATGTGTGTTAGAGGAAGTAATATAGGTTTAACTATGATGGAGAAAAGGAGTTATAACCAGATGTTAAGCCAGGATCAATTTTAGGCATCGGACCAAGGTTCAGACGATGCAGTGGGAGCTCGCCGGGAGTTCGTTAGGAGTTTACCGAAGGAATCGAGAAGCTCGCTGAGAACACATCGGGAGATTACTGGAGGAAGATTGTAAGACTCACCACAAGAATGTCAGAGGTTGTCGGATTGATGGGGGTTAGGTTGTTTATTAAGCTTGTGTTAGGACCCTAGCTGAGTCGGGTCCTAGTCGATTGAGTCAAATCCTTAGATTAGGCCTTGTTGGCTAACCTAGACCTGACATTAGGTTAGCTGGGAGAATATTTGAGTTCATTATAAAAAATCAGCCCAAATCCTAGTAGCGTTAGGATTCAGCTAATCTGGAGTCGGGTTAGGAGTCGGTGATGGATACGGGTTAAAGTCAATTGGCTTTGGTTAGGGAGGAGTCCTTATGGGATGAGAGTCTCCTAGCCCCTCCTCCTCTTAAGAGAGGTCCGCTAGGGGTTGCTTCTTAGAGAAAGGATTGGTGTTGTTGGAAATAGGAGTTGCTTCTTAGAGTTGGAGTTGGAGTTGTTGGAAGTAGGAATTGCTTCTTAGAGATGGAGTTTGAGTTGTTGGAAATAGGAGTTGATTCTTGGAGTTAGAGTTAGAGTTGTTAGGAGTAGGAGTCTTGAGTAGGAATCCTATTAGGAGTTAGGGTTTAGAAGCTCTATAAATAGCCTTATAATCAGCCACTTTTCATCATCAATAGATCAATTATTTTATAGTCTATGTGCAGAAAACCAAGGAGGGAGGAACCCCTATAGAGTTCCAAGGAGGCCGATCCCCTATAGAGATCACCCCAAGCTTAGAATCCACAAGGGTTCTACCACTTGGTATCAGAGCAGTGTTCTTAGCATCTCGTTGTCCTTCCACAACCGTCCATCATCCCTCTACAACAGCTCAAGCAATTCTCAAAATTGCTTAAAGATCATCGTCAAATTTCATCATCATCTCCACTACCACATATCTCCCCATGAATTACAACAGATCTAGGGTCTTAAGCCATGGCATCGGTAGATCTGATTGGTGCCAAGTTGGAGGCACTTGAATCATAAATTAAAAAGAAGAACAAGCCTTAGATGTGATACAGCCATGCATGAGGATGGATTTCGCACGTCGAACGTTACTTCCGCTACTATCGAACACCGGATGATTCCATGGTGGACACCACTATCATCCACCTTAAAGGAGATGTTATATGGTGGTACAATTGTCTTGATTAAAACCATGAAGCTTTGACATAGATACAATTCAAGAATGCGCTGCTGAACCACTTTGGACCGACCAAGTACGAGAATATCAACGGACAACTTGCCAAGATCTGACAAACTTTCACGATCCAACAATACTAGACTAGGTTTGAGGAATTATCTTACTTTACTCATGATTGGTCTAACAGAAAATTATTATAGATGTTCATCGAAGGACTCAAGCTGAAAATTAAAGAAGAGGTTAAAGCGCGATAGCCCCGCATCGTAAAGGTCGCAATATCTTTCGCCTGAATCCAAGAGGAGCGGCTCAATCAAGATGCTTGGAGGATGAGAACCACTCCTAGACTAGCAACATATAAACCTTCAGCACCCCCTGCTCCCCGTCGTCCTTCCCCTTCCAAAGAAATTGAAGAGAGAAGAACCTTGTGATAGATCAGCAAAGGGACTTTGTTGGTATTGCGACGAACTTTAGAGCCGCAACCATCGCTACAAAAAAGGGAAGCTTTTCATAATAAAACCTATTGAAGAATCTAAAGAAAAGGTCCAAGAATTTAAGGAGGAGAACACAAAGGAAAAATCGTAGTCGGTCGATTGCACGACTCACACTTTAACCGACCATACGAACCCACAAGTAGAAAAAGTTGAAGAATCTCTTAAGCCGCAGCCTGTCACCATCCTCTTCAAGACTAGGAGCACCAACAACTTTATAAACAACAAGGTTGCTACCCAATTAATGCTCCAAAATGAAGATTGCAGCAAGTTTGATGTTGAGGTTGCTGACGGCCAAATTTTGAAGTGCGACCAAAGATGCCCGCGGGTGAATTTATTGCTACAGGACTAAGAGATATTTATTGAATTCTTCCTCCTTCTCTTGATGATTATGAGGTCATGCTTAACATCAAATGGCTGACTACGCTAGGTGATATTTCCTAGAATTTTTTTAAATTTATCATGAAATTTTTCAGACATGAGAAATAGGAGATCGTACACGAGAAATGCGAGAGTGACATAATGATGATTTACACGCAGCAAATGGAGAAAGTTTTGAACAAAATGAACTGGTGCTTCTTGATGCAACTTCAGCAGCATTCTATTGTAGAGCCAACAAAAATTGAAGACCCAAACCTTCTCCAATCACTTGCTGAATTTTTAGACATTTTCGTTGAACTACGCAGCCTACTTTCTACTTGCTGGCATGACCATAGAATTTTGATTCTCCCGAGCAAACCAGTAGCAAAAACTCAGCCATGTCATTATCCTCACTCTAGAAAGTTGAAATAGAGAGGATTGAAGAAGATATGCTTGAAACAAGGGTTATCAAGCCAAGTTGCAGCCCCTACTCTTTGTCAGTGCTAGCTTTACCCGATTTTGATAAAGTGTTTGTGATTGACGCATTGGGAGCTAGAATATGTATTATCCATATGCATGATGGCTAACCCTTAGCCTATATCAGCAAAGCCCTCTCCCCATACCACCTGAAGCTATGAATCTACGATGAGGAAATTCTGACTAATGCTGAATTTGTAGCTTGGTATGATACAGGACAATAGCACAAAGAGGAGATAAAATTAAGTCCTGAATTGCAGCTTCTACTCCCTCTATAGGGCAACCACTATCACAAAGGAAAGCTTGGCTACCATTAAAGAACAACCACACGCCAGCCCGTGCAAGAAAGAAATAGTCGCCCGGTAAACGTCAGAGTAGAAGAAAGTTTGCTATTAAAGATCGAGTCTTCCTTTATCTTCATCCCTACCAACAGGAATTTATAAATACTCGAGCCTCACATAAGTGGTCTTCTAGTTTCCTTGGACCCTACAAAATTGGAGATCACATTGGAGCTGTAACTTGTGGATCGAATCGGTACACTAATTCAAATTACAATTGATCCTCCAGGAATCTCACCTCAAATGGAAGTTTAGAGAGGATGACTTGGCCTAGATCGATCCACCTAACAACCAAATTGATGAGGGGGCCCAGATTTAGCTGATGATTGCATGAGATCGCAAGATCACATCACATTATCATTTAGTCACTACTGCTGACGTTGGACCGCAGGAGCAGGATGCGCCTACTGTAGGGGCCATGAGGGATCCTCATGAGGAGTTGCAGATCAGGACCTAGAGACTTAGAGCTCAACCTTGAGAACAAGGCTTATTTGAAGAGGGCGGGTCTGTTAGGACCCTAGCTAAGTCGGGTCCTAGTCGATTGAGTCAAGTTCTTATATTAGGCCTTATTGGGCAACCTAGACTTGACATTAGGTTAGCTAGGAGAATATTTGAGTTTATTATAATAAATCAACCCAAATCCTAGCAAGGTTAGGATTCAACTGATCTGGATCAGGTTAGGAGTTTGAGATGGATACGGGTTAAAGCCAATTACGTCATAAATGTAATAAACCCTAATCTAGCCACCACCCCTAGTAAAGAAGTGGTTAGCTAGGGTTAGGGTGGAGTCCTTATGGGATCGGAGTCTCCTAGCCCCTCCTCTTAAGAGAGGCTGGCTAGGGGTTGCTTCTTAGAGAAGGGATTAGAGTTGTTGGAAGTAGGAGTTGCTTCTTAGAGTTGGAGTTGAAGTTGTTGGAAGTAGGAGTTGCTTCTTAGAGTTAGAGTAGAGTTAGAGCTGGTAGGAGTAGGAGTAGGAGTCTTGAGTAGGAATTATATTAGGAGTTAGGGTTTAAAAGCCCTATAAATAGCCTTGTAATCAGTCACTTTTCATCATCAATAGATCAATTATTTTTTAACCTATGTGCAGAAAACCAAGGTGGGAGGAACCCCCTTAGAGTTCCAAGGAGACTGATCCCCTATAGTGATCACACTAAACTTAGAATCTGTAATGGTTCTAACAGCATGATGGCCCTATATGGTTGTAATCAATAAGTGCAGTTAGATTCGAGTCCTAATTGAGTTTGATTTGAAAGGAATCCAAATCAACTCAATGTGAGGCAACCGAGTCCACTAAGGGAATGGATTGAGCTCAATTGGTTGACCTGAAAGTTAGTCAACAGGAGATCCAAGTCGGGATTGGAAAAGTGAAGGGAATTCCCGATGGTTGTATCATCAGTGAGCAGTGGCTGTATCGCTCAGGCCGGCGATTGTACCATCGTCGCCCAAGATTCCGAGCAGCTTTCGATGGTTGTACCATCCATACCCAGATTTTCTGAATACATTTGAATGTTGGCTTCATCCTTCTGAAGCCAATTGGGGTCTATAAATACCCTAAATTTTCTTGCATTTAACACAAGTATTCACATAAGTCATTGGGCAAAAATTTGTGAAAAAAAGTGTGTGCTAAAAGTGTATAAGAAAAAGAAAAGGGGGAAGGGAGTTAGCCAAGTGTTGTAATTTTTGTAAAAAGTCTCCTTATAAGTAAAAATGATGTATGTAATATCCCTCATTTCTAAAATATTATAATGATATATTTTAAATTATTTATGAGCACCCATTTGTAAATTTGAGGATTTATTTATTAATTCTTTTGATTAAATAATTTTATCTTAAAAATTTGATTGCTAGGGACCTAAATGTGAATCTTAAAAATATGAAATAAATTATAAAAGATTCACATTAAGCTAATAAAGAAAAATAAAGGAAACATGGTGAGAACACGTGTCACCACGTTGTTTAAAGTAGTACCACTTGTGCATATGCATAGGTGATACATAAGCATGTTGCATGTATGTTTGCCACCTATCAACACATATGTTAGTTTAAATAATTAACAATTAGAGAAAAAAAAGGGTTTTAGCTGCAACGTGAACTTGAGAAGAAGAAGAAGAGAAGGAAAGAAGTGGGAATTTTGAGATTATGATCTAATCCACACCTTTGAGATCAAAATTTGCAAAGGTAAGTGTTCTAACCCCATCCTATATAATATCTTCTTTCCTTTTTCTACTAAAATTTATCCTTGTTCTAACTTTGATTATGAGGAAAATTTAGGATAAAATCGAAATCTCTTTTGTTGGATGCCTAAGTATGAATCTATAATATTGTCAAGATTATGACCTATTTGCATTATTCTTGCTGTAACTTTTAGTACAGACCTCTGATTTGGATAAAACTTAGCTTTTTTAAAAAGAGATTTATATATTTTTTGTTTGAAACTGAGTTTAAAAAATTTAGGGTTCATTTGCTAACCCAAACGTTTGTTTCAATTGAGCATTTAAAATCTGTAAAATAGAGTCTATACCTCCTGACCTTTTATCACTATATTGCCTATATCTTTCTGTTACAGTTCTTTCTTTATACAACACTAGATTTATTATAAAATAGACTCATAGATCTTTGATTTGATACTAGGATTAAAAGATTTAGAGTCCAAATGACTATCAAAAATTTTGTTTTGCTAGACCTTATGGATTCTGTAAAATAGGGATCATAATTCTTGACCTTTGAGTGCTAAATCATCAATAACTTTTGGTAGAGTCCTGCAATTTGTATAAAACTTATTTTATTTGAAAGTAGATTGATTTAGCTTTCCAAAGATACCCTTTTTGAGTAATTTGGAGCATATTTGATTATTCAAAATAACTTTGAGATGTGTCTTATGAATTCTGCCAAAATAGTGATTGTATTAGTTTTGCCCATTCTTGCTTCATCCATTTCAAAACTGAATTATCTGATGCTCTTATCTTTGATTTTTTTATGTTTAATTGATGTTACATCATATTATTTTATTTAGGTGCATGCATGATTTATTGTTTCACATGTGCTTCTAATATAAGCCAAATCCATTGCTCATGTCCTTTTGTACTCTGGTGTTTATGGGATATTCTGGACCTTTGCCAGAAATGGCAAAGGATATTATGCTTAGAGCCTATAATGCTCTACTTCTGTCTGATGGTCATCTATAAATGGATGGATCATATTATGTATGTGATCTCACATCGTCATCTATGTTTTCGATATGATATCAGATCATATTTTGTCAGTGATCTAGCTAAAGTCTTTCTTCTTTTGAACCTTATATTATTGCTTTGAAATCTTACGCACTCTTATTTCTTATTCTTTGCCTATTTGAATGTATATTATGAATATTTATGTATTCATCGTATTGTTTCATATTTGGCAGATGTATATTTCGCTGTTCCGCATGTGCTTCCGATATAAGCCAATTTTGTTACTCATGTCCTCTTCTACTCTGGTGTTTATGGGATATATTCTGGACCTTTTCCAGAAATGGTAGAGGGTATTGTATTCAGAAATAACTATGCTCTTGTCGGCCCCACTGACTTCACTCATACGTTGGTGGATGGAGCTCCCAGACGTGGGAGACTTATGTTTGGTCATCATTCAGCGATGAATGTTTTATATTCTGTATTGTGATCTCACTTCACCATCTATGTCTTTGATATGATATCCAGAGCATTGCTTATGAGTTTGTTTCTGCGCTTTGGATAAGAATGAATGAATATTATGTTTGATATGATATTGAGCTTTTGTTCCTTAATTGTTCATTTGATAAGCTTTGAGATTATTCCTACACTATTGATATGTTCTGAAACATTTCATATATGTTTGACATGCTCCTAATTATTTCGAATGTCATTGTTATATTTCCAAAATATTTCATTTGCCTTTGATATGTTCTGAAACACTTTATACATCTTTGATACGCTTTGAAATGTTTCGTATTCCTAATGATATGCTCTAACTACTCTTTTTCTACTGTTATGATTAAAGTATGTTTCGAATGAAATAATTTATGATTATGTATCTATGAGATACTCTCTGTGGATTCTTATACCCTTGCCTTGTCATTCGATATCAAGTTTGATTTAAAAGCTATCCTTCTTTGTCTTGGATATGTTAGTCACTTGCTGAGCTGTATATGCTCACCTTATTGCTATATAAATTTTACAGGTTAACTTGTTGCTTACAGAAAAAGTTAGAACTAAGCTGAGATAGTGGAAAGCTATGTAGATTTTGGACAAGTCTTGTTAGAAGATGTTGTATAAGAATATTTTGTATCTAATGAAATATTGTAGATAAATATGAACTGATATATCTTATAAAGAGGTTAGAATACTTCTCAGTGTAGAATCTTTGAATGTTAAGTTTTACAATCATATGAAGTGGTGGAAAATGGTTGGTTTTGCATTTGTATAGATTTCTGAGACTAATGGATTTATAAGTGTGGTTAATATTTTTGGTTAAGTTAATCTTCGAGTTTTGTAGATTATCAAGTGATGTGGTGTAAGATTTATAAAATGCATAGGTTTTCTAAATGGATGGGAATGATCTTTGAAAATGTTTAATCAGTATCCTCAAATTTAGTTTGGATCCTGGGTTCAGTTTGTGGACGAATTATATTATATTTCTGATTAAGACAGGGTCACCCCTCTCAAATGCGATATAATTCGGGGGGGTGTGTGGGGGTGTTGGAGGGGGGTGACAGAGATGGTATGATAGCATGAATTGAGGATTACTGATATTTGATATGTTGGATGTGCCAAGTAGATTGAAGCTTTATTAATTATATAGTGATGGATGGAGGTATGATAAATTTAGAGGACTAAATTTTTTTTAAGGGGGGGAGAGTGTAATATCTCTCATTTCTGAAATATTGATAATGATATATTTTAAATTATTTATGAGGACCCATTTGTAAATTTGAGGATTTGTTTATTAATCCTTTTAATTAAATAATTTTATATTAAAAATTAATTGCTAGTGACCTAAATGTAGATCTTAAAAATATAAAATAAAGTATGAAAGATTCATATTAAGTTAATAAAAAATAAAAAAAATATGGTGAGGACATGTGTTACCACCTTGTTTAAAGTAGTGTCACTTGTGCATATGTATAGGTGACACATAAGCACATTGCATGCATATTTGCCACCTATCAACCCATATGTTAGCTTAAACAATTAACAATTAGAGGAAAAAAATGGGTTTTGGGTGCAACGTGAACATGAGGAGAAGAAGAAGAAGAAAGAAGAAGAAGAAAAAGAGAAGGAAAGAAGTGGGAATTTTGAGATTGTGATCTAATCCACATCTTTGGGATCAAAATTTGTAAAGAAAAATGTTAAAACCTCATCCTATATAATGTCTTCTATCCTTTTTCTACTGAAATTTATCCTTGTTCTTACTTTGATTATGAAGAAAATTTGGGATAAAACTAAAATCCCTTTTGTTGGATGCCTAAGTATGAATCTGTAATATTGTCAAGATTATGGCATGTCAACCTTGTTCTTGCTGTAACTTTTAGTAAAGACCTCTAATTTGGATAAAACTTAGCTTCTTTAAAAATAGATTCACATATCTTTCTTTTGAAATGGAGATTAAAGAATTTGGAGTTCATTTGCCAGCCCAAACATTTGTTTTAATTGAGCATATGAAATCTGTAAAATAGAGTCTGTACCTCCTGACTTTTCATCACTATATTACTTATATCTTCCTGTTAGAGTTCCTGATTTATGTAAAACTTAATTTGTTAGAAAATAGGCTCTTATACCTTTCTATTGAACCTAAGATTGAAAGATTTGGAGTCCAAATGACTATCAAAACTCCTATTTTGATGGACCATATAAATTCTACAAAGCAGGGACTGTGATTTTGGACCTTTGGTTGTAAAATCATCAATAACTCTTTGTAGAGACCTTTAATTTGTATGAAACTTATTTCGTATGAAACTAGATTGATTTAGCTTTTCAATAACACCTTCATAATATGTAATTTGGAGCATGTTTAATCATCTAAATAACTTTATAATTTTGCCTTCAAAATTCTACCAAAATAGGGATTGTATCAATTATGCATATACTTGCTTCATCCATTTCAAAATTGAAATCTCTAATGCTCTTATCCTTGACTTCCTTACATATCAAAATATGTTATGTATTAATCAATGTTACATTATATTATTATGTTTAGGCGCATGTATGATTTATTGTTCCGCATGTGCTTTCGATATAAGCCATATTCATTGCTCATGTCCTTTTATACTATGGTGTTTGTGATTATTCTTACACCATTGATATGCTTCGAAATATATCCTATAGTCCATAAAAGAGTGGATGATACCGAGAGTCGATGATCCTCTATTGACACTCAATTACCTTCGTAAGATTGGCTACCAATCCCGATAACCAACTATACCAGATCTAGAACTTTCCAAACCTGTAGGTCTGGCGTCAAAGAAAGGAGTACTCATACAAAACATCCTTAGTGTCTCAAGTCTAAGGATCAGATACACAACTGGGACTATGGAATCACTGTCTGACATTAGGTATCATTAACTATACAACATTCCATAAGCGGATCAATCAGTGAACTCATTCTCCAATGAGCACTTATACTATATCCTTAGTGTCTCCACACAAGTGGCTATGAGACCAACCATCTCCATCATATGGACGGGTATATAGTACACCGATCTGTCCGGTTATCTCAATGTCCCTCTCGAGTAACCTATGATCAAGATTATTTAAGATCTATGTTTAAAGGTGAATCGATCTTATTATTGTGATCTCATCACAATCTGATTCTCATTGCACAGAACCAATTATGCCAATATTAATCATAAGCAAAAAGATTACGCAGCATGTCACATGTGCCATCACTCACGTGATTGGCTTGCAGGGCACCTGTAATTAGCAGCCTCCCCACAAATCACAACAACAATTTCTTCCCATATATCACTACCCTCTATTCGTCATCGTCGTAACCTCGACGATCTCATCCTTATATCATCATTGCACCACTGCCCTTCCTAGCCACTAACACAACAACAAGTGATCCCAACCAAGATCAACAACTAGTAGATCACATCTAACCCAGTGATCCAGTCCTCGGTGATGCCATCTTTCATCTCGTTAACATCCATGCAACGATTCTTCACATCCATAGAGCCACCACCAACGACATCACAACAGTAACACCGAGTAGTCTTATATGATGGCTATCGATAATTAAATGGAAGAAAGATTTGAAGTCGTCGAAGCTCGAACGGAAGAAGGATTGCAAGAACTCTTTAGCGAATTCAGAATAAGTCTATTAGATAGCCCCAATAAATCTCAACATGGTAAAAGTTACAACCTCAAAGGGAGCCGATATAAAAAATATGATCAAGGGCAAGACACAGGATATCCATGCATGAGAGTGGAGTTCCCCAGATAGGAAGATGGAGATCAAACTAATTGGGTCTCACGGGCTGAAAAGTTCTTTCACTTCCATAAAACTCCAAAAGAATCCAAGGTGGAAGTAGCTTTAAATCAACTTAATATAGTGATGCGATCCGGTGGTATGATTTGTAAGAGACATATCACAGAGTCCCTTCGTGGGGATAGTTCAAGCGAGAGCTCCTGATTCGCTTCGGACCATCGGAGTACGAGAACATTAATGGATAGCTCATCAAAATCCGTCAGACTTCCACAGTATAGGAATATCAAAGCATATTTGAGCGTTTGTTAAACCAAATCCGAGATTGGTCAGAGAAATAATTTGTGAGAACATTTATCAAGGGACTTAATCCTGAGATTCATTGCGAAGTTAAAGCTTGCCACCCATGCACCATGATGGTTGCCATGTCATTCACCCGCGTGCATGAAGAAAAAATCAATATAGACACTCACTGAAATAGAAGCTTCAATAGACAGGTAATCAGCAAGCTGCCACCCCAGCTATTCCCAGCCAAAACCAAGACATCCAAAAGCCGACCCGAGAAGAACCCAAGGAAAAATCAATAAAGGATTTATGCTCATATTATGATGAAAACCAATGCACACAAGGGCAACTTATGATGATTGAGCCAATTAAGGAGGAATCAGAAACTAACAATATGGAGTCCGATCATGAAGGCTGTGACATACTTCTGACGATTGAGCCAATTAAGAAGGAATCAGAGACTGACGATATGGAATCTGATCATGAAGGTATGGATTATGATGAAGATATTGGACCTATCACACATATAGTGCATGCATTAGTCGACTACTCTAACCCGCAACCTATGAAAATTGAAGGAATTTTGAAACATCAGCTTGTTACTATTTTAAATGATACTAGTAGCACTAATAATTTTATGGACAGAATGCTTCACATTGAAGGCTGTGATAAATTCGAAGTCAATGTTACTAATGAATGAATCATAACTTGTGATAACAAGTGTTCAAAGATAAAGTTGATCATACAGGGCAAAGAACTACTTGTGGATTTCTTTTTAATACTTTTGGAAGACTTCGAAGTGGTATCCTCAAAAGAATATATGGAACTACCACTAGCCATCAGAAGATTCTTCAGAAGACTACAATAATTATTACACCAAAAGACTGGTCCATTGCTTACATCAAGTGGAGATCCTACTTAATTGATCAAAGGGTTGTGATGCACGACAAATATTGAAGTGCTCCTAGAATTTGATGCTGCTCCGCCTTGAGGACAAGGCTGATTTGAAAAGGGTGGGTCTGATAGGACCCTAATAGGGTTGAGTCTTCATCTATTAAGTCATGTTGGTCGATCCAGTCAAGTCAACTAGGAGTCCTAGTAGGAGTTGGAGTCTATTTGATTAGGAGTCCAAGTAAAAGTCTATTTTAGGAGTCCAAGTTTAATTAAGAGTTAGTTAAGAGTCTCTATAAATAGGGCTATAACTATTTCTTTTAAGTAATCAAGGAAGAAAATATGTTTTACTCTATTGGCCAAAACCCTAGGAGGGCCGATCCCCTATAGAGATCAAGGAGGTCGATCGCCTCAAAGTAATTGTTTATCACTCATTTTTCGTCTCCATCCATGATAAAACCCTAGGGGTTCCTATCATCTAGTATCAGAGTAGGTTCTTGGCATCTTGCTATTTATCCACTCCACCGTTGCCCCTACCGTGTTCGTTTATCTTCAATAGAAACTTTAGATTTGTATCATGAGTAAGTTAGAAGAGGGCAACGAGTGAGAAAGTATGACAGGCAAGCGACGAGCAAGCAGGTGTGATGGGCTAGCAAGATCAATAGGTGCAATGGGTGTTAGGCGAGTAGGTTGAAATGAGGAGAGAAAGAAAAAATCGATCGGAAAAGTTTATATAAAATTAATAATTTAAAAATAATAAAATTATATTTTTATATTTTAGAAGTATAAAAACTAGCATACTAATCTATAATTACCCCTGCTGCATTATATAAGCCCAGAAGTTTCGCGTTCCACAATTAATGTGACATAGCGGCAGGTAGATGCTCTCGGCATTGTCCCGTCCAAGTTTGAATCATCTCCTGAGATCATGCAACGACGCTCAAGCGTTGGTCCAAATCCACGCCTTCATTGTCGTCACCGGATCTCTGTCCTACCCTCACTCCTCTGGCCATTTGATCGCTGCGTACGCCCGGGTCGGCGACATCGTCGCCGCCCACTCCGTCTTCCGGACCGCCTCCAACCCCAACATCTTCACATGGAACGCCCTCATTGTTGCCCACTCCCGACGAGGTTTTCCCGACCAAGTCCTCCGCTTTTACCGCCTCCTTGTCTCCCAGGGCCGGCCGCGGCCCGACAGTTCCACGTTCACCGTGACCCTTAAGGCTTGCGCTAAATTGTTTGATTTCAGGTCCGGACAGGAGGTTGTAGCCCATGCCTCGGATCTCGGATACTCGCATGATGTGTTTGTTTGCTCTTCGGTACTTAATATGTATGCAAAATGTGGGAACATGAATGATGCTATGAGGATGTTCGACGAAATGCCTAGGAAGGATATCGTTTCTTGGACCACAATGATCACGGGGTTTGTAAACGCTGGGAATCCTTTGGAAGCAATAGAGGTTTATAGGAAGATGCAAGCGGAGGGTGTTGAGGGAGATGGGATCGTGATGGTTAGCCTGTTGCAAGCATGTGTGGCATTTGGAGACATGGGGATCGGTCAGTCTGTTCATGGGTATATGTTGCGGCATCACATTGAAACAGGTGTTGTTGTTGAGACTAGTCTTGTGGACATGTACGCCAAAAATGGTTTCTTGGAAACTGCACACATTGTCTTCGAGAAAATGTCTTCTAAAAATGTTGTGTCATGGGGTGCATTGATATCGGGCTATGCTCAAAATGGATTTGCTAGTGATGCACTATGGATGTTGATCAAGATGCAGGAGTTTGGTTTCTGTCCTGATTCAGTTGCACTTGTGAGTGGTATTTTGGCATGTTCTCACATTGGGTTTTTGAAATTGGGCAAGTCTATTCATGGGTTCATAATGAGGAGGTTTGATTTTGATCATATCCTGGGTACTGCAGTTATTGACATGTACTCCAAGTGTGGCTCCCTCTTGAGTGCTCGTGAACTTTTTGATAGGGTTTGTGCAAGAGACCTGATCTCATGGAACACAATGATTGCTAGTTACGGTGTTCATGGACATGGGAAGGAAGCACTATTGACCTTCCTAGAATTGAGCAAAACTGAATTGAAGCCTGATCATGCCACATTTGCTTCCCTGTTATCTGCTTTCAGTCACTCAGGTCTTGTGGAAGAAGGACGTCACTGGTTCAATCTCATGAGACAGGAATACAGGATTGATACAAGTGACAAGCACTATGTTTGCATGGTAGATCTTTTAGCTCGTGCTGGTCATGTTGAAGAAGCCCATGAGCTCATCCAGTCCATGCCAGATGAACCAGGAGTTGCAGTCTGGGTTGCACTCCTTTCTGGTTGTCACAATCATAAAAAGTTGGAGTTAGGTCAGTATGCGGCAGGAAAGGTTCTTGAGCTATGCCCTGATGACTTAGGCATATATTCCTTGGTCTCAAATGTTTTTGCCGTGGCAAAGAATTGGGATAAGGTAGTTGAGGTGCGAAGGAGAATGAAGAATATGGGGACAAGGAAAGTACCAGGGTATAGCTTAGTGGAAGTTGAAGGAAAGCTTCATGCTTTTCGAATGGAGGATAGGAGCCATCCTGAATATGAAAAGATCATGGATTTGTTAAAGAGATTGGATATCGAGATGAGGAAATTGGGCTACAAACCAAAGACGGAGTTTGTGTTCCATGACCTTGATGAGGAAGTGAAAGAGAGGATGCTTGGCAATCATAGTGAAAAATTAGCTATTGCCTTTGGGTTGTTGACCACTAGTCCAGGGACAAGAATTGTTATCATAAAGAACTTAAGGATATGCGGAGATTGTCATGACGCAATAAAGTGTATCTCAGAGATAGTAAACCGAGAGATTGTTGTAAGGGATGTGAAAAGGTTCCACCATTTTAGGAATCGACTTTGCTCTTGTGGAGATTACTGGTAAAGATATTTGTTTTCAGAATAGTAGTCGTGAACGAACAGAACCAGTACACAAGCTTCAGATTGAACAGCCGGTAGTTTTCAAAGTAATATGTGCTAACTTAGTTGTTTTGTCTACCTGCTCATGTTTACTTGAGGATCTCCTATTCTTGAGAAACCACAAGTACAAATACTGCTTCAGAGTTTTATTAGCTTTAACGTATAATACTATATCCACATATAAGTTCTATTAAGTTCATGTGTTTCTTGAGAAAATAAAATTTAATATTCTTAAACTCTGAGTTGCTTCGAAATACCAAAACAGGGTATTAGTTCTTTCTCTCGTTCTTGATCATATTGTAATGGGATGATGAATCTATTTCTTCGCTTTTTCGCCAAGAGATAAGAATTCCCTTGGATAATAAAAGGATATATGAAATTCCAATGACCATTAGATATCGTTTAATCAGGTCTTATTGAATAGTCAATAATTTTCTTATCTTTTTTACCAGAAGTATCCAACAATTTATGTCTTATTCAACCATTAGCCATTGATAGGTCAGAGATATATCTTTCTTCGACAGAAAAAGAATAAACATTCATTTGATCTTGATCCTTGTGGAGCGAAAAAGACACTATACTTGATTTGCACGGACCTCCCGCTATGAGAGGTATATCATCCTACATTTTTAATAAGTGAAATTGAAAGATTACATGTTTTTGAAGATTTAATTCTTATCATTTTTGCTAGAGAAATATGTTGTACCATTATGCAGTTTTGAGTCTATAGAGCTTTTGATTACGATTTTTTTTTCTCAAACCATTATTTCTTGGGTTAAGGTTCATTCTAACCCTTGTAGTTTTGATCATGGACCAATTAAGCCCTTACGGTTTACTCGTGTTTAAAATAACCCTTATACATTAAAAAACGTAGCATATAAGTCCCTCCCATTAAATATGAGTTAACAAATGCTAGAGTCTGCTTATGTGGCATATTGACTCATAATAAAATATTAATATAGTGACACGTGTAATTTAAGTTAAAAAAAAAAAGAATCAATTTTAGCCCTTATGGTTTTGGTCATGAACCATTTAAGCCCTTGTGGTTTTGCTTGTGTCTAAAATAACCTCTATATCTTTAAAAACAGAGAATATAGTCCCCCCTCGTCTAGTTTGAGTTGGCAAATATTAGATATGCTTACATGGCATGCTGACTCACAATAAATCATTTATATAATGACACGTATAATTTAAGTTTATCTATCTTGTCGAGGAAGAGGAAGCGGTGGAGGCCGTAGTGGTGGATGAAAGTGGAGAGACAGAGGTAGGAGAGGCCGGAGGCGAAGGTGAGGAAGAGCTAAACCACCACGTAGTAGGCACAATGGGTGGGGGCGTAGGAGAGGACGAAGTGAGAGGTGATGGGGACAAAAATGCCCAAGAGGAAGAGAGACCAGAAGACTATTGCATGCCCAACATCGGACTAGTCAACGCACATCCACTTAAGGTAGGACCTGAAGCTCCTGAGCTTTTCGACAGTACGGGAGAGGCTACGTGCATACGATGCCCTGCGAGGCAGCAGCGGCTCGGTGCTGCTGCTGGTGGTCGCTTCCACGACAATGCATCCTCTCGCCATTGATGATGGTTTCAATTTTTTTAATTTAAATTATGTATTATTATATTAATTATTTATTATGAGTTAGTATGTCATGTTAGCAGACTCTAACATCTGTTAACTTAGACTTGACAGGAGGGGCTTATATGCTATGTTTTTGAAGTATAAGGGTTTTAGACACGATTAAAACTATAAGGGCTTAAGTGATCCATGATCAAAACCATAAGGACTAAAATGAACCTTTTTTTTAAACTTAAATTACATGTGTTATTATACTAATAGTTTATTATGAGTCAGCATGTCACGTAAGCAGATTCTAACTTTTGTTAACTCAGACTTAACGGGAGGGACTTATACGTTACGTTTTTTAAAGTATAAGGTTATTTTAGATAAGAGTCAACCATAAGGACTTAAGTGGTCCATAACTAAAATCATAAGAGCTAAAATGAACCTTAACTTTTAGTTTTTGTTTGGCAAAATAATGTGAAACTTTATATTACCGACAAAATGTAACTGATGTTCGAGAACATTGTGTTACTGTAAGATATTTCTTGTTATTCAAGAACATAAGCCATTCACATTTCATGAAACATTTGCATCTAAATATACCTGATGGTTTATCTTCTCTTTGCATCAGAATTTGCTTCAAAATCCCCTCTAGTTTCTTTATAGATTAATTTTGTTGTCTAGTACTAAGACCACCAGGCATCTGTTGTGATTTATAATTTATTATTACAAACCTTTTATATTACTTGGATGAATTTAGATTGAGCTAAAACCATTTCAAATACAATAAATTTAATTAGAACAGCAACTTTTGTGCAATAGATGAGTGTCTTTGGACTGATCCATGGTGCACTACAGGTTTGTATGGGGCACTCCATGAACTTGTCTAATTTCAAACCATTAGGAATAACTTGTACCAGGTGTTATGACATAGAGCTGTGCATGAAACTTCTGTTACTGCAGGTTCTGGGGAGGACCAGTCTCTTTAGCCTATCCCTATATTCACAAGTAGAAAGATTGTTTTTATAGATTGACACCCTTGAGAGCAGGTGCAAAGAAGCAACTGTACCAGATGGTATCTACCATGATACTTATTCAATGATGTTAGATTATCTTAGACCTTCAGTTTTCCACTCTAACTTAGAATCACTGTAACATTAATATCCAACTGAATACATGTTACAAGTTTGTTTAAGTGCATTTGATTGTTAAGTTCTCACTGTTGTACTCTGATATCTGCACTATTCTAGTCTGTTAATTCAAAGAAAGGATCAGTAAGTTAGGGAAACATGATTTGAGACAATTAAATGACTTGTCTTACAAATTTGTCCTATGGGTACAACTACATGCTCAACCAATCTTCAATTACTAATACTTCAAATTTACTCTGGTCAACATGTGTCTTGTGCAAACAAATACATGCCCAATTAACATGCGAATACTTGTATTCGGAAGTTTACATGGTATAGAAGTTCATTAAAACCTTACTATGGTTGATGTGGCAACATTAAATTTACTTGTACTTGCTGCTGATTTACAGAGAACTCTGGAGTTCTTTCTCAACAGAATTATTTCTCCACTACATGAGAGAGGTAATAGAATGAGACCACAATCTGGATTTAACTACTCATCCCATTGGCGTTCAAGTTTGCAAGGTGCTTCAAGTTCATGCTGGATTTATTAGTTCCTTGTTCCAAAATTGAAGCTAACACTGGTTTTCTTCATGCAGCTATTTCTTTCTGCATGAGAATGAACATTTGTCTGTCTCTCAGTTCAAGTCTATTAACTTGATTTAGACAGTTTACTCAACACCGTCGAATCACTAAGGTCGACTTTTGTCCCTGTTTGATGGGTGGGTGTTGCAGTCAAGCTCCTTTGCAATCTGGCCAATCTCTGCCGGGAAGACAGAAGTTGCTTACCTTCCTCTCTTCATCCAGTTGATATAGTTGGAGCAGCTGGGTACCCTATCCAACAAGAACAAAACGGAATGTTTGCTTTGGCTGATGTTGGCTCTGATCCTAAAGATAGTGGCACTCAAGAGTACATCTACAGAAGCAGAACTTTGAATACTACTATTATTATGTTCATTGCTTGCACGTGAAGAGTACATCTGTGAAATGCCAGGTTTCTTCTTGCTAGTTACTACAACCACGATGTTGAGGGAGTCAGATGTCTTCTGTATCCCAGCAAGCTGATTAAAATTTGGTTTATTTCCATCTCTACTTTTTCTATCGGAATATCCAACATTTTGGCTATACAAATATAGCATAAAAGTATTTGACTTGCCTATATCAACAGAAGGGGAAGTTATTTGTTTGCTTTTTCTGTGTTTTATGATATCTCTTTCCTGTTCTTCCTTCCCCTTCTGCATCTCTTTCTGCAAGTTCCAGTCCAAAGAAATGTAATTGGTATATATGAACTAGTTCATTAACATTGACAACTAAATTTGCCTATGTTAAAATCATCTCGTAGATTCATATCTGGTTTCACTTAAAACAAACAGGGTTTCAGTATTTGGTATCCTTTTAATATCTAATATGAATTTTGTATCAACTGACAGAAAATGGATCGGGATTTGGTTGCTTCAGTATCTGATTTACGTGCAATTCAATCTTACCCTTTTGTTAGAGTTTTCTCTCGATTACTACTTTGTCAAATTTTAAGCATTCAATTGTGTGGATGTCTTTCTTTAAATCTGTTGATCCATTTTATTGATGGTATGTTTATAATATCTATTTGGATCATAATTTCGGATACTAGTATTGTACTTACTGATCAGTGCGTGGACCAGTTGGAACCAATCCATACAGGTGTACCGAATGCTAAGTACACGTTTGGGTTTCAGAAAAAAAAAGTCTGGAAAAAGTAAAAAATATTTTTTTAAAAGAAAAACTACTTAATATGCATGTACAATACGATATCTTTGCAATAAAAGTCCTGTAGGGGACACGATATTGGGTTTACCCTGGTCCGGGACCTTGGCGTTCCAATTAGCAAATTACATGGGTCTAAGTACATTATAAGTTAACTTTAAACTTTTTATGTACATTCGTCATCAAAATTATAGATATGATAAGTACTCACTATATATATATATATATATATATATATATATATATATATATAATCATAATAATCTAATAAATAATAATCTAATAAATGGAGATTGATAATAAATGTATCTTAAGTTTCTAAAAGCTTCTGTTTTGACTTCTTTGCAAGTTAATCCTTATAGTTCTTCTTTTAATATTTATCTTTACCGTAGTAGAAGCACTGATCTTTATTCTTTGTTGGGTCTTTCTTGACAATCTTTGGCTTCCTCGATCTGTCCTTACCCTTGCCCTTCTTAAGGGACTTATCAACCTTCTTTTTCTTTTTTATCTTACCAATATAGAGAAATGACTTCTCTTTCTTGAGCAGAATCATGTCAAGGACATACTCGATTTCCTCCACCGTGAGAATAATTCTTAAAATTACGGAGCCCATCCATGTAGTTTGGACTAGTGAGGTGATTGACATCAAGTATGTCACGTAGGGGGTTTGCAATCGACATGTTTTTGACAAACAAGATGTAGCGTAAATGAATAATATACAGATTTTGCAGAAAACTAATTAAGATACAGACTTCTATCTTAATCTATGCCCATTATTTCTTTAATGAATCATGCGACACCCTCGGCATGCGAAACGAAAGTCTCCAACAGACTTCTAGTAGAGATCGGGGTACAATCGATATTTTAGTATAACCTCGAGAGACTCGACCAATCAACTAAGCCCAAAAAGGTAGGCAACTCCTACTAATCACAACTCCATGTCATGTTCAACCTTTGAACCATCACGGTCTCGACCTCTCGACTAACCATGATGTTTAGTTAAGTCATCACCATCGTTATAAGATGAGTCTGATTTAATAATATGCTCTCAAGGGACTCGACCAAGTATACCACGTCCTTAGGTCATCGGTGAGTGACACCTCTATGTCATAGGCAAGATCTCAAATTATGTAGATGGGTGAGCCTCGAGAGACTCGACTAACTCAACCTATGTCGCGATTCAATTTCATCCAATAATGATGGAAAGCCACATGGGTTAATTTTATTGTCTCACGCTTTCTGACTTAATATTATCGTTGAAGGGGTTTTTGTTTTGTTTCAATTTCCTAATATGTCGTGTCACATATATACATATTTAATATATATATATATATAATGTGTGTGTATCGACTCATCTCCATGCTCTGCGATCGTCCATCTCGTTATCATTGGTTTCGTCGAATCCTCAATGCATCACCATGCGTCGTGATCACCTGTCACAACATCGTGGGTCCCGCTGACACTTTCACGCTCCCGCTGCATCTCTTCGTAGAATTACATCATAGTCACAAGCACGTAGGCCTGATAATAAATGAGAAAAACAGAAGCTTACAGGCCCCAATGATAATAATAATCACATTTACACACATCACAACACATAGTCCAAGATCATCCGTCCATATCATACATCACATGTACACACATTATCATGTAGGATTACTAGATAAATAATAATTAATTAAACTATTTAATTACTTATTTTTTTAGAATTCGAGATATATAAGAAATTTTTAGAATTGTTAAGGGTATTTTTGAAATTATGGACAAAAGGATAAAACTAAGAATTTCTTAAATTCTAAAGGGCAGAAACATCCTTTTACTAAGAAAAACCCTAACCTTCTACCCCCTTCCAGTGGGTCACTGTCGTCCTCACCCCGCCTATGGGCAACCACCCGTACGGGTGAGTGTCACCCCTATAGGCTAACACCACCTCTATGGACAGGCGTCGCCCTTGTAGAGGCCTACCCGCGAGTCAATATGTTAGAACCCTTGCGGATTCTAAGCTTTGGGTGATCTCTATAGGGGATCAGCCTCCTTGGAACTCTATAAGGGTTCCTCCCTCGGTTTCTACACAAAGGCTGAA
Source organism: Ensete ventricosum (assembly GCA_029747655.1). Lineage (NCBI taxonomy): Eukaryota > Viridiplantae > Streptophyta > Magnoliopsida > Zingiberales > Musaceae > Ensete > Ensete ventricosum. Next base: position 31,875,711 of record JAQQAF010000004.1, on the reverse strand, counting down.
AAATAATTGATCTATTGATGATGAAAAGAGGGGAGAATACAAGCTATTTATAGGGATTCTAAACCCTAACTCCTAATAGGACTCCTACTCCAACAAACTCCAACTTCTAATCAACTTCTACTCCAAGTAAATCAAAACACATACTAAACCAAGACTCCTCTTCCCCTCAACTCCTAACCACGATGTGGTTGGTGGCTACAAGGGTCTCCAACTCCTAATTTAATTCTTATTCTATCCTAAAGAGAGTCCAAGCTAAGTGGAACTCTCCCCCTCTTGCCTTAGTCATCCTCTCTTAAGAGGAGGAGGTGGCTAAGAGACTCTCATCCCATAAGGACTCATCCCTAACCCTAGCCAACCACTTCTTTACTATGGGTGGCGGCTATATTAGGGTTTATTACATTCATGACTTAATTGACTCTGACCCGTATGCAACTCTGACTCCTAATCATACTTTAGTTCAGCTGAATCCTAACCCTACTAGGATTTGGGCTGATTTATTACAATAGACTCAAATCTTCTCCTAGCCAACCTAATGTCAGGTCTAGGTTGGCCAACAAGCCCCAATCTAAGGACTCGACTCAATCAATTAAGACCAAACTCAGCTGGGGTCCTAACAGACCCGTCCTCTTTAAATCAACCTTGTCCTCGAGGCTGAGGCTCCATGATCTTTGGGTCCCAGTCTGTAATTCTTCTTGAAGCTTCCTCGTGATTTCTATGGTAGGCGCACCATGGTCCGGCAGTCCAACATTATCTTGTATCCCTCCATAGGGGTAGTAGTATCTAGATGGTTGTGCATTACGATCTTGTAATCTCACACGATCATTAGCTGAACTTTAACCTCCTCATCAGTCGGGATGTCAGGTGGATAGATCTAGGCTGAGTCGTCCTCTCTGAACTTCCATTTACAGTGAGATACTTGGATGATCAATTATATTTTGGTGCACCGATCTAATCTATAAATCACGGCTCTATTGTAATCTCTAATTTTGCAAGGGCTAAAGTAAGAGGGGGATCACTTCCTTGAGGCTCGAATTTCCTACTGGTAGGGTTGGAGATGAAGGGAAACTCGATCTTCAATAGCCAACTTTCTTCTGCTTTGGTATTTATCGGGGGCTATTTCTTTCTTGCATGGGCTGCCACTTAGTTGTTCTTTAATATTAACCGAGTCTTCTTTTGGAATAATGGCTGCCCTTTGATAAGGTCCCTGGTGGTGTGAGCCCGTTCTGAGTCTGAAATGGATAGGAGCAGTAATTTTACCAAGCCTGTTTTCATCTCTTTTTGTTGTTGACCTGTATCATGCCAAATTTCAAATTCAGTAGCAATTAGTACCCCTTTACAGATTAGAAGCATCGTGTGAAGTATAGGGAGAGCCTCGGTGCATATTAGGGGTCGGTCATCTTGCATGTGGATAACATAAATTCTAGCTCCTCATCATCAATCACAAATACTTTGTCGAGGTCGGGTAAAGCTAGCACCGACGAAGAGTAGGGGCTGTAACTTGGCCGGATGACCCCTGTTTCAAGCATCTTTCTTCAATCTTCTCTATTTCAACATTCTAGAGGTGAGGATAATGACATGGCTAAGTGTTTGTTGCTAGTTTGCCCAAGAGAATCAAAATTAGGTGGTCATGCTGGTGGGTAGAAAGTAGGCTGCGCGGTTCAACGAAAATGTCTGAAAATTCAGCAAGTGATTGGAGAGTGTTTGGGTCTTCAATTTTTGTTGGCTCCCCTATAGAATGCTGCTGAAGTTGCATCAGGAAGCCGTTGTTCACTTGTTCAAAACTTTCTCCATTTGCTGCATGCAAATCATCGTTACGTTGCTCCCGCGTTGGATCCCCTATTTCTCGTGGCTGAAAAATTTCATGATAAATTTAGAAAAATTTTAGGGAACATCACCTAGCATAGTCAGCCATTTGTTGTCAAGCATGGCCTCATAATTATCAAGAGGAAGGTGGAAGAAATCAGCAAGTATCTCCTGATCCTGTAGTAACAATTTCACTCGCGGGCATCTTTGGTCGCACTTCAAAATTTGGCTATCGGTGACCTTAATGTCAAACCTGCTCTAATCCTCGATATGTAGGGCCATCCAAGCAATAACCTTGCTATTCATGAAATTATTAGTGCTCCCGATAATGATGAGGACGGTGATTGGTTGCTGCTTAAGTAGTCCTCCTTTCACCATCTGGGGGTTTGCATAGCTGGCAAGAGCATGCATTGTATAATCGACCGACTGCTGTTCTTCATTCGTGACCTCTTCTTCATGCTCCTAGACCTCCTCCTCCATATCTTCCATAGGTTCAGTCAGTAGGAGGCATCCCCTTTTTACAGCGATGATCGCGGCTCCACGGTTCATCGCAACAAAGGTCCTTCGCTGATCTATCATGTAGTTCTCCTCTAGTCAATTTCTTTGGCAGCGACTAGGGATAAAGGGCACTAGAGGTTTATATGCTGCTGGTCTAAAAGTGTGATAGGATTCCAGCAGGGTTGAGTCCTAATCTCCCTATAAGTAGTCAATAAAACCTTGTGAGATTGTAATAAAACCCCACTGATAGAACCTCAGAAGGAGCTCTATAGATTTTGACTCTTAAGGGGGATCAACCCTTGGCACGCTGTAGGGGTTCCTCCCTCCTAGACTTGGCACAAGGCTGAAATAAAATAGATGATTGCTTGATTCAAGAGGGGGCGGCTACATCTTTAAATAGGGATCAAAACCCTAGCCTAAGGGGGTACTTGCCTAAATAAAATTACCCCTTTGCTCCTCCTATAGCTGACCTACCTTAATAGGAACAAGGGGCGGCTAAGTTGGCTCTATAGCCGACCTAAGAGGGGGAAACCCTAGCCTACCAACCCAGTAAGGGGGGCGACGACTACTAAGCCCTAAGGGCTAATCTAAACCCTAGTCATACTCCTTTATAAGATAGGAGTGACTTTATTATAATCTAATAGGGTTTTTATTGACTAGTGCTAAGATGATTATGACTCAACCTTGTTGGAATCCTATCAAGTCCGCCCTCTTCAGATCAGCCTTGTCCTCAAGGCTGAGGGTCCATAAAGTCTGGAAACTGGATCTTTAACTTCTCATGTGACTCCCATGCTGCATCTTCGGATGGTAAGTGATAGAACCCCAGAATGAGCTCTATAGATTTTGATCCTTGAGGGGGATCAACCCTTGGAACGGTATAGGGGTTCCTCCCTCCTAAACTCGACACAAAGCTGAAATAAAATTGTAGATTGCTTGTTTCAAGAGGGGAGCGGCTACATCTTTAAATAGGGATCAAAACCCTAGTCTAAGAGGGTGTTTGCCCAAGTAGAATTACCCCTTTGCTCCTCCTATAGCCAACCTGCCTTAATAGGAACCCAGTGAGGGGTATAGCGGCTACTAAGCCCTAAGGGCTAATCTAAACTCTAGTCATACTCCTTTATAAGATAGGAGTAGTTTTATTACAATCTAACAAGGGTTTTATTGACTAGTACTAAGATGATTAAGACTCAACCCTGCTGGAGTCCTATCAAGTCCGCCCTCTTCAGATCAGTCTTGTCCTTAAGGCTGAGGGTCCACAAACTCTGGAAACTGGATCTTCAACTCCTCATGTAACTCTCATGCTATCATTAACTGAACTTTGGTCTCCTCATCAGCTAGGGTGTTAGTTGGAAGGATCTGGGCTGAGTTGTCTTCTTTAAATTTCCATTTGAGGTGGGATACCTGGCGGATCAACAGTAATCTTGATCTGATGCGTGAATTTGATCTCCACGTTAAGGCCCTAATGTGATCCTCAATTTTATAAGGCCCAAAGAAATAGGGAGACCACTTCATTAAGGCTTGAGTTTCCTGCTGATCGGGCTGGAGGTGTAGAAAAACTCTATCTTCAATTTTTTGTCCATTCTGAAGTTTGTTGGGAGGCAGTTTCTTCTTTGCATGTGCTGCCATATGGTTAGTCTTTAGTGATAGCCAATCTTTCTTCTGGAATGGTGACTGCCCTCTAGTATGGTTCAGGATAATGAGAGCCCAATCTGGCATGAGCATGGATTGCAATTCTTCTAGTTTAACTCCTCTTTCGTGCCATGGACCTGTATCCAACCATATTTTAAATTTGGTAGTAATCAGTATCTCCTGTAAAAATCTCGTATGAAGTGTGGGGGAAGCCTCAGTGTAAATTAGGAGTCAACCATCTTGCATAAGAATAGCCGTAATTCCAACTCTTGATGCATCGGCCTCAATGACCAAAATCGGGCAGCGCTAGGACTGACGTCATCGTCATGGCTGCCTTGAGTCGTTCGAAGGCTGCGGAGGCTTTATCCGACCACAAGAAGGAGTCTTTCTTTAGTAAGGACATGATCGAGGCATTGATCTTGCCATAATCTTTCATAAAATTTTGGTAGTAGCTCGTGAGTCTAAGGAAACCTTGTAATGATTGTATATTTGTAGGTCTCGGCCATCCTTGCATTGCCTCGATCTTTGTCGGGTCCACCGTCACTCCATCCTCTAATATAATATGCTCAAGATACTCCACTTTATGCTATAAGAAGCTGCACTTTGACTGTTTAACATAAGAAGTATTCTCTCGAAGAATCGTTAGAACAGTTCGTAAGTGTTGAAAATGTATATCAAGCGTAGGGCTATAAATGAGAATATCATCAAAGAATACTAATACGAACTTACGTAGAAAACTCTGGAAGATGTCATTCATCAGGCTTTGGAAAGTAGAATGAGCATTCATAAGTCCGAAAGACATTACCAGAAACTCGTAGTCGCAGTTATACATGCAGAATGTAGTTTTCAGAATATCTTCAATGTATACCCGAACCTTATGGTATCCGGATCGGAGATCCAATTTAGTGAAGACGCAGGCTTCTTTTAATTCATCCAAGAGTTCATTTATGAATGGGATAGGATATTTATCCTTGACGGTGATGGTGTTTAGAGCCCGGTAGTAACGCACATCCGCCACGTACCATCTTTCTTGCGCACTAGCAACACCGGTGAGGAGTAAGGGCTGCAGCTCGGTCGAATCACCCCGGTGTCAAGCATCTCTTTAACAATGTTCTCGATCTCATCCTTCTACAAGTGAGGATAGTGGTACGGTCATAAATTTGCTAGAGGTTTGCTTGGCAAAATAGGAACGCGATGGTCATGCAGCCGGTTAGGGGGCAGCCCGCGTGGCTCCAAGAAAACATCCACGAATTCGTTCAGGCAAAGGGCAAGCTTAGGATCTGAGTTTTGTACATTCTCCCACGGTGATGGCTGCTGAATATGCATCAAGAATCCACCATGTGCTTTGTGCAAAACTTTCTCCATTTGTTGCGACGAAACGGTGGAAATTTGGCTCCCGCGCTTGCCTCATAACATGCCCTGTCCCCCTTTGCAATAAAATTTAATGATTAATTTAGAAAAATTCTAGGAGATATCACCTAGTGTTGTGAGCCATTCGATCCTGAGTATGGCTTCATAATTATCGATGGGTAGGAGGAAGAAATCAGCTACCACTTCTTGGTCTTGGAGGAGTAATTTCACCCGCGGGCATCATTGGTCGCAATTGAAGATTCTGTCGTCTGCGACCTTTACGTCAAACTTGTTGCAACCTTCGATCTGAAGTGCTAAACATGCAACAACCTTACTATTGAGGAAGTTATTGGTTCTGCCCGTGTCAATGAGAATGGTGATGGGTTGCTGTTTTAGAAGTCCTCCAACTTTCATCATCTATGGGTTAGAATAGCTGGCCAATGCGTGCACTGCGTAGTCGGCCGGTTGGGACTCTTCCTCCATGGCTTCTTTAGGTTCAAGGGCTTCTTCAAATGTTTTATTGTCCTCATCCTCTGCTGGTTTAATCATGAGGAGTCGGACCTTTTTGCAGTGATGTTCACGGCTCCGCGGTTCGTCGCGATGCCAACTCAACCCCTTGGCCGATCGTTCACGAAGCTCATCTCTTGTCAACTTTTTTAGTGCGGGGGCTTGGATGGCAATAGAGGTGGCAGTAGGCCTCGGCATGGCTGGTTGGGGAGCGACCGTTGTCCTTTGTATCTCGTGGTTCAATTATTCTTCCTAGATACGCGCGAAGGAAATCACCGCCATAAGAGTGTACGGTTGCTGCGCCTTTACTTCTCCTCAGATCTCCAGCTTTAGGCCCTCGATAAAAGTACATAAAAGTTGTTTCTCAGACTAATTCTTAGTTTGGTTAGATAAACATTCAAACCTTGTTTGGTATTCTTGTATTATAGAGGTTTGATGAATCTTTGCCAATTGTCCGTCAATGTTGTTAAAATTGGTTGGTCCGAAGCGGTTTAGTAGTCCTTCCTTGAATCAATGTCAAGAGACTCCTCCAAGGGTGTGCTTAAACCAATTAAATCACTAAATAGCATCTCTCTCGAGGTGGATGGCAGCAATCTCCACCCATGTGGCGTCGGCGGTTCGGTAGAACCGAAAATAGCGCTCCGCGCGCAAGATCCACCCGATCGGGTCTCCTTCTTCCCAACTAGGGAAGTCAACCTTCATGCATGGATTATTGAGATGAGAGGTGATGTGGCCATGTTCTTGAGGATCGTCTCACCGATCTGAAGTTTCTCTGTGTTGTGATTTCCTCGGGCTCGACAGTCGGCCAATGCTGAATTCGGCGAAAAGGGATCGCATCTTCTTTTCCATGCAGTTTCCAAAGGCTTCAAGCTTTGCATCGATAGCCTCCTCTGATACCATAGTATACACCTCTAGATCTATAATATTGAGATCTTTTTTATATTGTCAGGTTAGTGGCATAGGAATTTTGGAGAAGGTGGTGGCCGGTAGGAAGGTGAATTGGTTTGGATAGGAATAGGCTGATTTGGTTGGCTGATTTGGGGCTACAGTTTTGTGGAGTTTAGGCTGCAAATTGGTGTGGTTTTAGGGCTGTGATAATAGTAGATGAAGGTTAGGAAAATATATTTTAGATCTGGGATACAGAGCAGCAAAGGTAGGTGTCTCGGTAAGGAAAGTTAGCTAAAAAGGTAGGTGGATCGATAAGGAAGTAGACTGATTTGGGTGGCTGATTTGGGGGGCTGTTTGGTTTCGGTTTAGGGTAGGGTTTTGAAGGTTTTTGGTAAGGATGGTAGGGTTTGGTGATGAGGAAAAGAGAGTCCAAAATCCCACAAAAAATAGCACTCAAATCCGATAGAATTCGACGAAAAAAAGTGCGGTGATGTGCAGTCCTGCCGAACAGATTTTACATCGGAGAAACGATGACTTCTCGACATAATGTCCAGAGGAAAGTTTAAGGAAATTATACAGAAACCCTTGATTTTGATGTTGGGAATATCAGTAAAAAGTTTGGCGAAATTTTGGCAGCGTAACAGTAGGGAAATAGGGTAAAAGATGAAAGGTAGATCCTTCGTCATAAAAATTTCAGAACTGCATGCTGGTGAAAGATTGCATAAGAAAATCAGTTCCAAAAGGAATTTTTTTGAGAAATCAATCCCAAATGAAAGCCAAGTTCATCTTTGGAATTGTATAAAAATTTTGGTCAAAAAGGATGAACAAACGTTTAGTTTCAAGAGGCCAATAGACGGAAGGCAGATTCTCCATCGTAAAATTTCAGCACTGCGTGATGAAGAATCACAGCGCTATAAGTCTGGATCCAGAAGGATTTTCTTTTATGAGATTAGTCTTAGATGAAAGCTAAGATGATCTACGAAATTATATAAAAGTTTCAGCCAAAAAGGATGACTAAAAGTTCAGTTCCAAGAATCAACAATCGGCTGAAAATTTCTGCAGCGTTTCGCCTTCGTAACGATGATAGCGTTTGCGATGGTAAAATTTTACAGCAATGAAACTTTTTAAAAAAAAATTTCAACATATAAGGTAAAGGATTTTGTAGTATTGAAGAGGCATGGGTGATAAAAATATACCAGATCTCCAGATCAAACGCAAGGGGTAGCGGCAGACTGATTTGATCTATTGCTGGGTTGGAAGGTGGAGGCGCGTGTCGTAGCAATTGTGGGAATTGCTTGGGAAGGTGGAGGCGTGGATGACGGCTACAGGGGTAGCAAGATCGTTGCTCTGATACTAGATGATAGAACCCCAGAAGGAGCTCTATAGATTTTGATCCTTGAGGGGGATCAACCTTTGGAACGGTATAGGGGTTCCTCCCTCCTAGACTCGGCACAAGACTGAAATAAAATTATAGATTGCTTATTTCAAGAGGGGGGCGGCTACATCTTTAAATAGGGATCAAAACTCTAGCCTAAGGGGGTGCTTGCATAAGTAAAATTACCCCTTTGCCCCTCATATAGCCAACCTGTCTTAATAGGAACCCAGTAAGGGGTGTGGCGACTACTAAGCCCTAAAGGCTAATTTAAACTCTTGCCATACTCTTTTATAAGATAGAAGTGACTTTATTATAATCTAATAAGGGTTTTATTGACTAGTACTAAGATGATTAGGACTCAACCCTGCTGGAGTCCTATCAGTAAGTTAGTCCATTTTATAAGTACTTCGGTTGAAGGGCGCGTCGGTGCATCATAATCCTCCGATCAAGTATAGCTTCAGGTTGGGCTTTGATTTTGCAATCATTGGTGGTGCTCGGCAATTGAGTCTGGGTCTTCTCATGTTCTGCCAACTTTAGCTTCAATAAGGATACGTGGAAGATGAGATGTATCTTAGTATCATCTGGAAGCTTTAATTTGTATGTCACGACCCCAACGCGCTCTAAGATCTAGTATGGTCCATAAAATTATGGAGACAGCTTTATTGATGCTCTTGGGTTGATTGACAGCTACTTGTATCGCTGGAGCCGAAGTAGACCCAATCTCTTACTGTAAATTCTCGTTCACTCCGGTGATTGTCTGCTTGTTGCTTCATACGGGCTTGAGAGGCATTCAAGTTGTCTTTCAGTAGCTGTAGTAATTTGTCCATGTTAATCAAATTTTGGTCGACCTGATCTACTTTGGCCAAACCAAGCACATATCTGGATATTACAGGGGTCGGTTGGTCATACAATGCCTCATAAGGGGTACATTTAGTTGTGAATGAAATATCGTGTTGTACCACCATTCAGCCCAAGGAAGCCACCTTCTCCACTCTTTGGGTCGATCACTGGTGAAGCACCGTAGGTATGTCTCGAGGCATCTGTTCATCACTTTTGTTTGATCGTCTATCTGGGGAATATCCTATCATCTTCAACTAGGTGCCTTGTAGATGAAAGAGCTCTGTCCAAAATTTACTTGTGAATATCCTATCATGATCGCTCACAATCGACCTTGGTATCCCATATAGTTTTATTATATGTTCCACAAAAATGGAATAATACTAGCAGCAGTATAAGGATGTTTCACAATACAGAAGTGAGCATACTTGGTTAGGCGATCTACCACCACAAAGATCATGCTTTTACCTGGGGATAGTGGCAGCCCCTCAATGAAGTCCATAGAAATATCGGTCCATGCTGAGTCCAGTATGGGTAGTGGCTGTAGTTTCCCTGGACTTGCCATTGTTTCACCTTTCTGCTGCTGACATACATCACATTTGGATATATAATCATAAATTAATTTTTTCATGTCTTTCCAAAAGAAGTTTTGCTTCACCCTTTTGTAAGTCTTCAGAAATCCAGAGTGCCTTGCTGAGGGTGAAGAATGCATCTCGTGCAAAATAATTTGAATGCAAGAGGAAGAAGGAACAATAACAATTCGGTCTTTATAGCGCAAGTCCTTCGAATCCCATGAGTAATGACCCATGGACCCCGGGCCCTTCTCCAATTTTTCTATGATGGCTCGGGCTTCTGGATCATTCTTTCATTCCTCCTTAATGAGGAAATCGGTGAAGGGAAGGGAGATGGCTGAAATTTCGGCTTATCCCAGTAGCCAAGATAGGGCATCTATAACAACATTCTCTTTTCCTTTTCGGTAAGTAATTTCATAATCAAAGCCAAGGAGTTTAGTTACCTATCGTTGCTGCTCCGGGGAGGATATTTTTTGCTCTAAGAAATATTGAAGGCTTCGGTGGTTGGTCTTAATCTAGAAGCGTCGGCCGATCAGGTAGGGTCTCAACTTTGTAACTGCGTGTACGATAGCAAGTATTTCTTTGTCATACACGGACAATTTAAGATGTGAGGGAGATAAAGCTTTGCTGGTGTAGGCAAGGGGTCGGCCATCTTGCATTAGAATAGCCCCAATTCCAACTCTGGACACGTCGGCCTCAATCACGAAAGTTTGGCTGAAATCAGGTAGCAGTAGGACTGGCGTCGTCGTCATGGCGGCCTTGAGTCTTTCAAAGGTTGCGGAGGCTTGATCTGACCACGAAAAGGAGTCCTTCTTGAGTAGGGATATGAGTGGGGCACTGATCTTGCCATAATCTTTCACTAACTTTCGATAGTAACCCGTGAGTCCAAGGAAGCCGCGTAGTGATTTTACGTTTGTAGGTCTCGGCCATCCTTGCATTACCTCGATCTTTCTCGGGTCTACCGCCACTCCATCCTCTGATATAATGTGCCCTAGATACTCCATATTATGCTATAAGAAGCTGCACTATGACTATTTAACATAAAGAGTATTCTCTCGAAGAATGGTTAGAATAGTTCGTAAGTGCTCAAAATGTATATCAAGCGTAGGGCTATAAATAAGAATATCATCAAAGAATACCAATACGAACTTGCGTACAAACCTTCAGAAGATGTCATTCATCAAGCTTTGAAAGGTAGACAGAGTATTTGTAAGTCCGAAAGGCATTACCAAAAACACATAGTGGCCGTTATGCGTGCGAAATACAGTTTTCAGAATATCTTCAGTGCATACCCGAATCTGATGGTATCCGGATTGGAGATCCAATTTAGTGAAGACTCGGGCTCCTTTTAATTCATCCAAGAGTTCATCTACGACTGGAATAGGATATTTGTCCTTGATGGTGATGGCGTTTAGAGCCCGGTAGTCAACGCACATCCGCCATGTACCATCCTTATGCACTAGCAAACCGGTGAGGAGTAAGGGCTGCAACTCGATCGAATCACCCCTGTGTCAAGCATCTATTTAACAATATTCTCGATCTTGTCCTTCTACAAGTGAGGATAGCGATACAATCACAAATTTACTGGAGGTTTGCCTGGCAAAATAGGAATGTGGTGGTCATGCGGCCGGTTAGGGGGCAGCCCGCGCGGCTCCGAGAAAACATCCACGAATTCATCCAGCAAAATGACAAGCTTAGGATCTGAGTTTTTTATGTTCTCCCCCTTAGATGGCTACTAGATATGTATTAAGAATCCACCATATGCTTTGTCCAAAACTTTCTCTATTCGCTGCGATGAAACTATGAAAATATGGCTCATGTGCTTGCCTCGTAATGTGACATGTCTCCCTTTGCAATAAAATTTCATGATTAATTTAGAAAAATTCCAGGAGATATTACCTAGCGTTGTGAGCCATTCAATCCTGAGTATGACTTTATAATCATCGATGGATAGGAGGAAGAAACCAGCTACCACTTCTTGGTCTTGGAGGAGTAGTTTCACCCGCGGGCACCGTTGGTCGCAATTGAGGATTCGACCGTTGGCGACATTTACATCGAATTTGTTACAACCTTCAATTTAAAGCGCCAAACGTGCATCAACCTTATTGTTGAGGAAGTTATTTGTGCTGCCCGTGTCGATGAGAATGGTGATGGGTTGCTGTTTTAGAAGTCCTCCAACTTTCATCATTTGTGGGTTGGAGTAGCCGACCAATGCGTGCATTACGTAGTCGGCTGGTTGGGGCTCTTCCTCCATAGCTTCTTCTTTAGGTTCAAGGGCTTCTTCAGATGGTTCATTGTCCTCATCCTCCACTAGTTCAATCACAAGGAGCCGGCCCTTCTTGCAGCAATGTTCTCGGCTCCATGATTCATCACAGTACCAACACAATCCTTTGGCCGATCATTCACGAAGCTCATCCCTCATCAATTTTTTTGGTGTGGGGCTCAGATGGCAGTAGAGGAGGCTATAGGTCTCAGCATGGCTGGTCGGGGAGCAACCCTTGTCCTTCGTGCCTCTTGGTTCAATCATTCTTCTTGAATACGAGCAAAGGAAATCACCATCATAAGAGTGTATGGTTGTCGTGCCTTTACTTCTCCCCGAATCTCCGACATTAGGCCCTCGAGGAAAGTCCCTAAAAGATGTTTCTCAGACCAATCCATAGTTTGGTTAGATAAACATTCAAACCTTATATGGTATTCTTGTATTCTAGAGGTTTGACGAATCTTCGATAATTTTCCGTTGATGTTGCCGAAATCTGTTGGTCTGAAGCGGTTCAGCAGTCCTTCCGTGAATCGCTGCCAAGAGAGTCCTCCATGGGTGTGCTCAAACCAATTAAACCACTAAATAGCATCTCTCTCAAGGTGGATGGTAACAATCTCTATTCGTGTGGCATCGGTGGTTCGGTAGAATCGAAAATAGCGCTCCGCATGCGAGATCCACCCAATCGGGTCTCCTTCTTCCCACCTAGGGAAGTAAACCTTTATGCGTGGATTGTTGAGATAAAAGATGATGTGACCACATTCTTGAGGATAGTCTCACTGATTTGAAGTTTCTCCTTTCTGTGATTTCCTCGGGCTCGATGGTCGGCCAATGCTAAATTCGGCGAAAAGGGATCGCATCTTCTCTTCTATGCGATTTTCAAAGGCTTCAAGCTTAGCATCGATATCCTCCTCTAATGCTATAGTATACGCCTGTAGATCTGTAATATTGAGGTCTTTTTTCTATTGTCAGGTTAGTGGCATAAAAATTTTGCAGAAGGGGGTGGCCGGTTGGAAGGTGAATCGGTTTAGATAGGAGTAGGCTACGGTTTAGGGCTGATTTGGGTGGCTGTTTGGGTTCAGTTTAGGGTAAGGTTTTGATAGGTTTTTGGTGAGGATAATAAGGTTTTGAGATGAAGAAAAGATAGTCCAAAATTTCATAAAAAATAGCACTCAAATATGATAGAATTCGACGAAAAAAGTGTTGCGATGTGTTGTCCTGCCGAACAGATTTTACGTTAGAGAAACGATGACTTCTTGACATAAATTCCAAAAGAAAGTTCAAGGAAATTATACAGAAATCCTTGGTCCAAATGTTGTTAATACCAGTAAAAAGTTTGACAAAATTTTGACAATGTAACAGTAGGGAAATAGGGCAAAAGACGAAAGGCAGATCCTTTGTCGTAAAATTCTAGCACTGCGTAATAGTGAAAGATTGCACAAGAAAACTGGTTCTAGAAGGAGTTTTTTCCAGAAATCAATCCCATATGAAATCCAAGTTGATCCTTAGAATTGTATAAAAATTTTGGCCAGAAAGGAGAAGAAATAAACCGGTTTCAAGAGGCGAAAATGTGGCTAAGAATTTCTGCAGTGTTTCACCTTCACAACAACGATAACTTTTGCGACGAATGAAATTTGCAGTGGATAAATTTGGAAAAAATCTTCAATGTGTAAAGTAAGGAATCTTGTAGTATGAGGCATAGATTATAAAAATATACTAGCTTTCCATATCACGTAAGGGGCGGCAGTAGATAGATGGATCTGCGGCTTGGTGGGCGACGCTGGATAGAGGCGACATCAAAAGTAATTATGGGAATTGCTTGGGAATGTGGAGGCGGCTGAGATGGCTACAGGGCAGCAAGAACGCCGCTTTGATACCAGATAATAGAACCCTAGAATGAGCTCTATAGATTTTGACCCTTGAGGGGGGATCAACCCTTGGAACGCTGTAGGGGTTCCTCCCTCGTAGACTCGACACAAGACTGAAATAAAATAGATGATTGCTTGATTCAATTGGGGGGTGACTACATCTTTAAATATAGATCAAAAGCCCAGCCTAAGAGGGTGCTTGTCTAAGTAAAATTATCCCTTTACCTCTCCTATAGCCGACTTGCCTTAATAGGAATAGGGGGCGGCTAATTGGCTCTATAGCCGACCTAAGAGGGGGAAACCCTAGTCTACCAACCCAGTAAGGAGGGCGGCGACTACTAAGCCCTAAGGGCTAATCTAAATCCTAGCCATACTCTTTTATAAGATAGGAGTGGCTTTATTACAATCTAACAGAGCTTTTATTGACTAGTACTAAAATGATTAGGACTCAACCATACTGGAGTCTTATCACCCACCTAGCCACTTCTATCCTATAAAGAAGTATGGTTAGGGTTTTGATTGGGGCCTTAGGGTTTAGTAACCACTGCCCCTTTTATTGGGCTGGTCGGCCATGGTTTTCCCCTGCTTAGGTTGGCTATAGAGCCAACCTAGCCGCCACTTGTTCCCTCTAAGGCGGGTAGGCTATAGAAGGGGTAAAAGGGTCATTTTAGTTAGACAAGCATTCCCTAAGGCTAGAGTTTGGAGCCCTATATAAGCAATAGCCTTCACCTCTTTTTATCAAGCAATTATTAACTTTAAGCCTTGTGCCGAGTCTGGGAAGGAGGAACCCCTATAGCGTTCCAAGGGTTGATCCCCCTCAAGGGTCAAAATCTGTAGATCTTCTTCTGAGGTTCTATCATCTGGTATTAGAGCCATGTTCCTGTTGCCTTGTAGCCATCATCCATGCCTCCATCTTCCAAGCAATTTCCATAATTGCTTTTGACGTCGCCTCCATCCACCGTCGCCCACCAAGCCGTAGATCCATCTATCTGCTGCCGCCCCCTACGTTTGATATGGAGATCTGGTATATTTTTATCACCCATGCCTCCTCAATATTGCAAGATCCTTTATCTTACATGCTTTTATAATTTCTCCAAATTTTATCCGCTGCAAATTTCATTCGTCGCAAACGTCATCGTTGTTGCAAAGGTGAAACACTGCAGAAATTTTCAGCCGCTTATTTGCCTTTTGAAACCAGGTTGTTTCATCTTCATTTTTGGCTGAAATTTTCACACAATTCCATAGATCAACTCACCTTTCATCCAAGATTAATTTCTAGAAAAAAATCCTTCTGAAACCAGTTTTATTGTGCCTTCTTTCATCATCACATAGTGCTGATTTTTTTATGACAAAGAATCTACCCTCTGCCTATTGGTATCTTGAAACCAAACTTTTGTTCATCCCTTTTGGCCGAAATTTTTACACAAATTTATAGATTGTCTTAGCTTTCATCTAAGACTGATCTCTAGAAAAAACGCTTTCTAGATCCGGACTTATAGTGCTGCAATCCTTCATCACGCAGTGCTGAAATTTTACGATAAGAATTATGTTATCTTGTTTGCAACAATTTTTCTACTATTCAACTGCTGAAATTTTCTTGATCCACATTACTACTACTGTCACCATCTGAACCAAGATTCTGATATTAAAATTCTCCATAAATTTCTCAGATTTTTACTAGAATTAATGTCGAGAAACTGTTGCTTCTTCAACAGGAATTCTGTTCGGCAGTACAGCGTATAATTTTATCGGATCTCGCTACCATCTTTTCCAGATTTTGGGACTCCCCCTCTCATCTTCAATTCCTACTATTACTCCCCAATAAACCCTAACAAAACCACAGCCAAACAGCTATCCCAATCAGCGCTAACCGTAACCTACTTCCTTATCGATCCACTTACTTTTTCAGCCAACATTCCTTACCGATACACCTATCTTTGCTGCCATATATCCCAGACCTAAAATCTATTTCCCTAACCTTCATATAATGCTATCACAGCCCTAAAATCATACCAATTTGTAGCCTAAACTCCACAAAACCGTAGCCCCAAATCACACCCAAAACAACCATAAACCGAAGCCTTCGGTCCACCAACCTTTCAGCCGCCCAATCTCCCTTATCTCTTCAACCGTAGCACACATCTTTCGTTGCCCAATGTTGCTAACAGCTACCTCTTACTGCCATCCTCCTTGATCACAGCTAGCAGTGATTCTTGTGGCAAAAAGCCACCAGCAGCGATCTTTCGCTGTAATGTGTTTTCATCGCAGCCAGCAACAATTGTTCGCTGCTAACTATCCTGATCATGGCCAGCAACAAATTGAACATAACAGTAGTCATCTCTCACTCCATACCACTGCTGCCCTCCTCTACAACAGTCGTGTACATCGCTGCCTCGTCTTCCTCCTATTGCAGCCGTACCCTTATTGTAACCGACACCACCTGCAGCCATGAAGTCGCACCGAAGCCGTAGCCGACGTTGCTGCTGCCCTCTTCTTCCTTTGCCATCACTGCTACCTTCCGACTCAGATCTCTTGGCTACCATCTTTTGATAAATATCAACTACTTAAAAAATTATAGCCTTGACAACATTGCAGCATCACCGAAGGACCGCAACCGATGTTACTGTTGTCATTTTCTTCCTCCACCATTGCTGTTACCCTTGGTTGCCATCCTCCACTTGGAGACTTCACCACCACAGCCTCGACATTGCTGCCATTGCTGCCTTCAACCTGAAGATTGCAGCTACACTCTTTAATCAGTTTGATTTGACAGGTTGGAGATCCTTACATCGTCACATCGGTGGGCTTATTCCAAGCCAAATTGAAGGCTCTTGAGACGCGTATGGATGTTAAGTTATGCACTCTCTTTGAGGAGTCTAGATTGGGCTGATCACCGAGCCCAATAAGATCACAACGTAGTGCAAATTTGGATTATAAAAAGAACCTTAGCAAAGAACTAGAGATGATCTGTCAAACCTCCACCATCCAAGAGTACCAAACCAGGTTTGAAAGGTTATATAATCAAACTTATGATTGGTCTGAAAAATAAATATTGAGAACTTTTATTGAGGGCTTGAAGTTGGAGATTCAGGAAGAAGTTAAAGCGCGATAGCCGTACACACTTAAGGCAGCCATCTCCTTTGCGCGACATCAAGAGGAGCGATTGAACTATGAAGCTCGAAAGACTAGAGTTGCTCCTCGACCAGCGGCACCAAAGCTTTCACCTCCTCCTACTGTCAGCCGACTACCTCAGTCACAAAAATTAACAAGAGAAGACCTTCATGACGGATCGACAAAGGGCATATGTGGGTGTTGTGATAAATTGTACAGCCTAGAACACAAATATAAAAAGGAGACACCGCTGATGATTACGCCCACTAAAGAACACAAACTTGAAGATACGACTCTCGAGCCCAAAGAGAAGGATACACCACAACTGGCCACCCGTACGGTCCCTACCTTAGTCGGCTATACCAACCTATAAAAATTAAAGATCGAAGGATTTCTCGAGCAGCAATCTATCATCATCCTCATCAATGTCGGGAGCACACACAACTTCATGAGTAGTAAGGTTGCTGCCTACTTAATGCTTTAAAAAGAAGATTACAATGGGTTCCAAGTCAAGGTAGCTAACAACCAAATTTTGAAGTGCAACCATAAGTGCCCGCGGGTAAAACTGATCCTACAGGAGCAAGACATAGTCGCTGATTTTTTCCTCCTCCCTCTTGATGGTTTTGATATTGTGCTTGGCATGGATTGGTTGTCCACGATTGGAGATATTTTCTGAAATTTTTCCAAGCTAACCATGAAATTTTTCAAAAAAAAAAGGTAGGTGATTCTACAAGGGAGCCCAGCGACTACAACCACAACACAATACTTGGAGGGGGTACCAAAAGAAAAATCCAGTGGTTTCCCAATTCAAATTCAAGGGTTTCATGAGCTTGAAGATAAGAACTCTCTCCCACAGCTTGATGAAATTTTGGGCGTCTCCACCAAACTAAGCCAATTACCTCCTCTGAAGCTGTCCGACCCCCCTATGCTGAACAAGCCGAAACTTCTATCAATTGTTACTCGGCCAGATTGCTTCCTACAATCTCAAAAGGTTGAGGATAAAAGGGTTATCCAAGAGATGATAGAGACAAAGATTGTTCGGCCATACTTATTTCCCGCTATGACAGATCCCTACATCCTTTTCCTTGGAGATAAGCTACTTCTAAAGTGTTACATCCCGTCGAACTCACTATGGTTGCTAATCTCAGGTGACTTCCATGACTTTCCCCAGGATCAGACCATGATGCTTAAAGACTTCCTTGATGATGACCTTTGATCTACGGCCCAAGACCACGAGAAAATTGAGCCCCTCCAGTGGCGAAATCAGAAAAGGGGAAGGATCATTCGCAGACTCAACGAAGCATGAACATCATCCCTCTCATTATAAAGAAAGATGCACCACCTTGGCCGAGTGAAACTATAGCCCTCAGGACCATAATGTCATTCACATCAAATCGTGGCTAGATATTTATTATTGGAGCAGACACATCGAGAGTGGGGGTCAGCACCATCCTCATGCAAGATGGTCAAAAGCACGAAGAAGTGAAAATGAGCCCTAAAAAATCACCACTCCTACCCACCTCAGACTTAGATCAGGCTCATACCACTAGAGATTTTATCAAAGGACAACCCTCACTCCAAAAGGAGGCACGACTACTATTACAGTGTAACCACATGGCAACCCATGCAAGGAAGAAACTTTCCTCTGACAAACGCCAGAGCAGAAGAAAGTTTCCTGAGAAAGATCAAGTCTCCTCTCATCTCCAACTCCACCAATACGAAATTCAAGCCTCAAGAAAGTGGTCTCCCTAATTCTTTGGGCCTTGCAAATTAGGGATCACATTAGGGCCCTAACATGGAGGTAGATCCGTGCACCAGATCAAAATTACAGTTGATCCTCCAGGTATCCCACCTCAAATAGAAATTTAAAGACGACTACTCAGCTCAAATTCTTTCAATTGACATCCAAGCTGATGAGGAGCTAAAGACTCAGTTTCCAGAGTTTATGGACCCTCAGCCTTGAGGATAAGGCTGGATTTAAGAGAGTGAGTTTGATAGGACTCCAGCAGGGTTGAGTCCTAATCTCCCTAGAAGTAGTCAATAAAACCCTATGAGATTGTAATAAAACTCCACCTAGCCACTTCTATCATATAAAGAAGTGTGGTTAGGGTTTAGATTGGGGCCTTAGGGTTTAATAGTCATCGCCCTCTTTACTGGGCTGGTCGACCAAGGTTTCCCCCGCTTAAGTTAACTATAGAGCCAACCTAGCCGCCACCTGTTCCCTCTAAGGCAGGTAGGCTATATAAGAGGCAAAATGGTAATTTTAGTTAGGTAAGCACCCCCTAGGGCTAGGGTTTGAAGCCCCATATAAGTATGTAGCCTCTACCTCTTTTTATCAAGCAATTATTAACTTTATTTCAGCCTTGTGCCGAGTCTAGGAGGGAGGAACCCCTACAGCATTCCAAGGGTTGATCCCCTTCAAGGGTCAAAATCTATAAAGCTCCTTCTGGGGTTCTATCAGAGTGGTTCTCATCCTCCGAGCATCTTGGTTGAGTCGTTCCTCTTGGATTTGGGTGAAAGAGATTGTGGCTGTCACGGTGCAGGGCTGCCACGCTTTAACCTCTCCTTTAATTTTTGGAGTGAGTCCTTCGATAAATATCCTTAATAATTATCTATCAGACCAATCATGAGGAAGGTAAGATAATTCCTTAAACCTGGTCTGGTATTCTTAGATCGTGGAGGTTTGTCGGATTTTGACAAGTTGTTCGTTGATATTCTCGTATTTGGTCAGCACAAAGCGGTTCAGTAGTGCTTTCTTGAATTGTATCCATATCGGAGCCTCATGGGTGTATTCAAGCTTATTATACCACTAAATTATATCTCCTTCGAGATGGATGACAAATGGTGCCCACATGGAATCCTCCGATGTTCGACGCGTGAAATCTATCTCGTCGGGTCTCCTTCTTCCCATCAAGGGAAGTCCACCCTCATGCATGGTTGCATCATGTCTTAGGGCTATCCCTCCTTCTCCGATGGTCTCTCTAAACTTTATCCTTCCTGGAATTTTTTTGGGCTCGAAGATCGGCTCAATCCAAATTCGGCAAATAAGACGTGCAATCTGTCCTCCATGCGTGATTCAAGCCATGATTCAAGCGCCTCCAACTTGGCTCCGAATATATCTCCTGATGACATGATGTAAAACTCCAAATTTATTGTGATAAGGTTCTTCTCTTGTTGTTGGAACAGTGGTATGGATTGGTTGGGTGGGTTGGTGTCCGAAAAGGGTAGATGGCTCAAGGCGAAAGGCTGCGGTAGGCTATTGTTTGCTGTAGTTGCTACTGCTGTTTGGGATGGCTGTGGATTCTAGAAATAGGTTATGATGGCTGCATCTTGAGGCTAGAGGGGTACCATAAAGATGACGTGGGTGGCAACAACAATTTTGGTAAGGATCAGATATGGGTGTAGCAAAAAACACCGAAAGGTAGTGCTATAGAATTCTGCATCGATAGGCTATGATAGGTCATTCATTATTTTGGGCTGTGGTTTTGGGTGTTGTTTGAGGTTTGGAAATAGGTTATGACAGCAATGTCATAAGACTAGAGGGGTGCCCTAAAGACATCATGGTTGGTGGTAGCAAGATGGTTAGGGTTTGGTGAGTTTAGAGAAGCAGAAACACAAAGGCGCAACAACATATTTTTCCGTCAAAAAAAATTTTAGCAGTATAGATGCAATTTTTCCTAGCAATTCAAAATAAGGATTTAAGTAAAACTCAAGGGAAAGACACTAGTAAGGGAGAGATAATGTCATCAAAAAAGTGATGAAAAATTATGGCATTAAAAGATTTGGCAAGATCAAAGATTATGAGAAGGTACTACGGTAGAATTTTTTCATCGAAAGATTTCAGTAGTATAGATGAGATTTTTTTTCCAGTAGTTCAAAATAATGATTTGAGTAAAACAAAAGGAGAATCTATTGGTAAGGGAAAATTAATGCTGACAAAAAATTGTGAAAGAAAACTGCAGCAAAAGGTTTGGCAAACTCAAAGATCATGTATATGAACTGTGGTAAAATTTTACGTCCAAAGTGCAGCAGCTTGGACATAAAAGATTAGTAGTTTATATTGATAATTTTTTGATGAAACCAAAAGAAAATTTGCTGTTAGGAAGTGCCAAAGCCATCATAAAAATTTCAAAGAGATTTGGACTGAAGAAATGCAACAACAAGATCAAATAAGCAGTGCTATACGGTTGAAATTCTGCAGTGCAACTTTCGTCATATATATGGAAACTTTGCTATAAAAAGTTTATGCAGCAAAATAGGAATAAATTTTTGAGTTTTTTTAAAATAGAGATAACTAATTGTAGCACAGTAAGGTAGGAAACCAGAACTTGTTGGAATTCACGGGGAGATCAAAGGATGATCTGCGATAGTGGAGATGACGGTGAAATTTGGTGACGATCTTCAAGCAATTATAGGAATTGCTTTGGATGGCTGTGGAAGGATGATGGATGATTGTAGAAGGTTAGCAAGATGCCAAGAATGTTACTCTGATACCAAGTGTTAGAACCCTTACGGATTCTAAGCTTAGGGTGATCTCTATAGGGGATCGGCCTCCTTGGAACTCTATAGGGGTTCCTCCCTCCTTGGTTTTCTGCACAAAGGCTGAAAAATAATTGATCTATTGATGATAAAAAGAGGGAAGAATACAAGCTATTTATAGGACTTCTAAACCCTAACTCCTAATAGGGCTCTTACTCTAACAAACTTTAACTTCTAATCAACTTCTACTCCAAGTAAACCAAGACTCCTCTTCCCTTCAACTCATAACCCCTAGCCAACTCCTAACCATGATGTGGTTGGTGGCTATAGGGGCCTCCAACTCCTAATTTTATTCATATTCCACCCTAGAGAGCCCTCTTGCCCTAGCTGGCCTCGCTTAAAAGGAGGAGGCGACTAGGAGACTCCCATTCCATAAGGACTCCTCCCTAACCCTAACCAATCATTTCTTTACCAGGGGTGGTGGCTAGATTAGGGTTCACCTTCAATTGTAGTGCTCGGTAGCTGAGTCTAAGCCAGTTCATGTTCACCCAATTTCAGCTTCAGTAGGGATACATGGAAGACGGGATGAATTTTGACGTCATCTGGAAGTTTAAGTCGGTATACCACAACCCCAATGCGTTCCAAAATCTGATATGGTCCATAAAATCATGGAGATAGTTTCATCAATGCTCTGGTGTTGATGGATAGCTACTTGTATGGTTGTAGGCGGAGGTAAACCCAATCTCCTACTAAAAATTCTCGCTCACTCCGGTGATTGTTTGCTTGTTGCTTCATGCGGGCTTGAGCAACAGTTAGGTTGTCCTTCAGCAACTATAGCAGTTTATCCCTGTTAATTAGGTCTTGGTCGATCTGATCCACTTTGGCCGAACCAAGTACATATCTGGGAATTACAGGGGCGATCGGCCATACAATGCCTCGTAAGGGGTACATTTAGTCGATGAATGAAAAGTTATGTTGTACCACCATTCGACCCAGGAAAGCCATCTTGTGCACTCTTTGCGTCGGTCGCTGGTGAAGCATCGTAAGTCTCGAGGCATCTGTTCACCACTTCTATTTGGCCGTCTATTTGTGGATGATAGGTTGTGCTCACCTTCAATTAGGGGCCCTGTAGATAGAAGAGCTCTGTCCAAAATTTACTTGTAAACACTCTATCACGATCACTTACTATCGACCTTAGCATCCCATGCAATTTCATAATATTTTCCACAAAAATCTGGGCAATAGTGGCAGCAGTATAGGGATGTCTCACAGCACAAAATTGAGCATACTTAGTTAGGCGATCTACCATCACAAAGATCGTGCTTTTACCTTGAGATAGCGGCAGTCCTTCGATGAAATCCATGGAGATGTCCATCCAAGTCGAATCTGGTATAGGTAGCAGCTGTAGTTTACCGGGACTTGCCATTGTTTCACCTTTATGCCACTGACATACATCACATTTGGATACATAGTCATAAATTAATTTTTTTATGCCCTTCCAGAAGAAGTTTTGCTTCACCCTTTTATAAGTCCTTAGAAATCCAGAGTGCACTGCCGAAGGTGAAGAGTGCATTTCATGCAAAATAACTTGAATGTGAGGAGAAGAAGGAACAACAACAATTCGGTCTTTATAGCGTAAGTCCTTCGAGTCCCACGTGTAGTACCCTACGGAGTCCGGATCCTTCTCCAATTTTTCTATGATGCTTCAGATTTTCGGATCATTCTTCCACTCCTCCCTAATGTGTTCAAGGAAGTCAGTGGTGGGAAGGGAGATGGCTGAAACTTTAGCTTGCCCCGGGAGTCGAGATAGAGCATCTGCAATAACATTCTCTTTTCCTTTTCGATAAGTAATTTCATAATCAAAGCCGAGAAGTTTAGTTACCCAACATTGCTGCTCCGGGGAAGATATTTTTTGCTCCAAGAAATATTTAAGACTTCGATGGTCAGTCTTAATCTGGAAGCGCCGGCCGATTAGGTAGGGTCTCCACTTTGTGACGGCGTGTACAATGGCAAATATTTCTTTATCATATACCGATATTTTCAAGTGTGAGAGAGACAAAGCCTTACTGGTGTAGGCAAGAGGTCGGCCATCTTGCATTAGAATAGCTCCAATCCCAACTCCGGACGCGTCGACCTCGATTACGAAGGTGCGGCTGAAATTAGGCAACGCTAGGACTGGCGTCATCGTCATTATATTAAAGAAATGATTGGTTAGGGTTAGTCTTTTTCTATACATATTCTTATATTATATTATCCACTACATATATATTGTAATGTCCTTAGTTCTGTGTAATGAGAATCTAATCGTGATGAGATCGCGATAATGAGACTGATTCGTCTTTAAACCCAGATCCTAAATAATCTCGATCATGAGTTACTCAAGAGGGGCATCGAGATAACCGGATAGACCGATGTATTGTATACCTGTCCATATAATAGAGGCGGTTGGTCTCATAGCCACTTGTGCGGGGACACTAAGGCTACAGTGCAGGTGCTCATTGGAGAATAAATTTACTAATTGATCCACTTATGGAATATTGTATGGTTAATGATACCTAACATTAGACAGTGATTATATAGTCCTAGTTGTGTATCTGATCCTTAGACTTGATACGCCAAGGATACCTTGTTTGAGTACTCCTTTCTTTAATGCCAGACTTATAGGTCTTGATAGTTCTAATAAAGGCAATTGAGTGATCCTTTCTTTAATACCAGACTTACATCTGATTATTAGATTGTTAGCCAACCTTATGAAGATAATTGAGTATTAATAAAGTAGCATTAATTATTGATATCATGAGAGGAATATCTCAGGTGTTATCGTTCGAGCAAATCTCTGGCTATGGTCATTCGGATTGAGAGAGGAGTTCTCCAAGAGAATCCGATTAGAGCGAGACTCAGACGGATTCCGTATGTGGCTTGACAGTACCATGCCCAATATATGATCTTTAGGATATTAGATGGATGAGGGACTATAGATACATAATAACTGAGGACAAACAGGTCCAATTGATTAGGTCCCTTATACCGTTTGATAAAACTATAGTGTAGTGGCCTAGTACGTCCATAGTTGATAAGTTGAGTGAATTATTATAGGATAATAATTCACCAAGTCAGAAGGAGTTCTAACAGGTAGTACTCACAGTCAGCTCGATATTGGGCCTAGAGGGTCACACACATATAGTGGATGATTCAACTAGTAGATGATTGGATATGAGTTATCCAGTTAGCCCCTATTTTCATTGGATGAGACCCAACATTAATAAGCTCCTTGTATGAGGCCCAATTGGATACCAATTAAGATTATTAGATAGAGATCCAATAATCTAAGAGTAGTTAATTGGATGAAGATCCAATACCTACTCAATTAGAATCCATTAGGGTTTTTGGTAACTCTCTATAAATAGGAGGCAATGAAGGCACAATAGTGATAGGCTGCACCTTTGGCTGCCCCCTCCTATTCTTCTCCCTCCCTCATCTTCTCAACCGACCAACCCTTCCCTACTACAAGAGTATAGCAAAGAAGATAACATATCTTCTTCCATGAGTGCTGCGAGAATATGTGCAAGAGTTACGGGTTTTTGGGCTGCGATAGGAGGAGCATCGCTGCAACAATCCATGGATATCACTAGAAAGGAGGACACTTGATCTCCTTCATCCTTTCCATCTGGATCTGAAATTTCAGAGATATACGGTCTCCTTAGGTAATCAATCTCACCCTAGTCGTAGTTTTTAATTTTTATGATTTTTCGTGTACTAATCTTTACACAACGACGTGATAACCATGGGAAACTGACTTTGTATTATTTTTTCACTGTGCATGTGATGCTCTTTCATGGTTTCCCAACTTTGGTATCAGAGCTAGGTTGCTCGTGCAAAAGATTAATTTTTAAACTGCTTGTGATTAGATTGAATCATGTAGAATTGTTCTATGCATTCTTGCTGCGCTTGGCCGCGAAGGCAGCATGGTGGGGGAGGCCGCCTGTGGCCAGGCCCCCTGCATGCATGGTGTTAGAACCCCAGCTGAGTTGAATCATAGTCGATTGAGTTGAGTCCTTAGACTGAACCTTGTTGGCTAACATAGACCTGACATTAGGTTGGCTAGGAGAAGATTTGAGTCTATTATAATAAATTAGCCTAAATCCTAGTAGGGTTAGGATTCGGTTGAACTGGAGTCTGATTAGGAGCCAGAGTTGGATACGAGTCAGAGTCAATTATGTCATGAATATAATAAACCCTAATCTAGCCACCACCCCTGGTAAAGAAATGATTGGTTAGGGTTAGGGAGGAGTCCTTATGGAATGGGAGTCCTTGAGTCGTTCAAAGGTTGTAGAAGCTTATTCCGACCATAAGAAGGAGTCTTTCTTTAGTAGGGATGTGAGTGGGGCACTGATCTTATCGTAATCTTCATGAATTTTTGGTAGTAGCCTGTGAGTCCAAGGAAGCCACGCGGCGATTTTACATTTGTAGGTTTCAGCCATCCTTGCATTGTCTCGATCTTCATTGGGTCTACCGTCACTCTGTCCTCTGATATAATGTGCCCAAGATACTCCACTTTACGTTCTAAGAAACTACAATTTGACTGTTTCACATAAAGAGTATTCTCCCGGATAATTGTTAGAACAGTTCGTAAGTGCTGAAAATGTATATCAAGCGTAGGGCTATAAATGAGGATATCATCAAAGAATACTAATACAAACTTGCGTAGAAAACTCTGGAAGATGTCATTCATCAGGCTTTGGAAAGTAGAAGGAGCATTCGTAAGTCCAAAAGGTATTACCAGAAACTCGTAGTGGTCGTTATGCGTACGAAATGCAGTTTTCGAAATATCTTCAGTGTATACCTGAATCTAGTGATAACCGGAACGGAGATCCAGTTTAGTGAAGACTCGGGCTCCTTTTAATTCATCCAAGAGCTCATCTACGATGGGTATAGGATATTTATCCTTGACGGTGATAGCGTTCAAGGCCCGATAATTAATGCACATCCGCCATGTACCGTCCTTCTTACGCACTAGCAACACCGGTGAAGAATAAGGGATACAACTCGGTCGAATTACCCCAGTGTCAAGCAGCTCTTTGATGATATTTTCGATCTCATCCTTCTGCAAGTGAGGGTAGTGATACGAACTTAAATTTTCCCGAGGTTTGCCCGACGGAATAGGAATATGGTGGTCATGTTGCCGGATAGGGGGCAACCCGCGTCGCTCCGTGAAAACGTCCACGAATTCATCCAGTAAGAGGGCAAGCTTAGGATCTGAAATTTGTATATTCTCCCCCTTAGATGGCTGCTGGATATGCATCAAAAATCTCCCATTTGCTTTGTGCAAAACTTTCTCCATCCGTTGCGTCGAAACGGTGGAGATATGGCTCCCGTGCTTGCTTCGCAATGTGACCTGTCGCCCTTTGCAATAGAATTTTATAATTAATTAGAAAAATTCCAGGAGATATCACCTAGCATTATGAGCCATTCGATCCCAAGCATGGCTTCATAATCATCGATGGGTAGGAGGAAGAAATCTGCTACCACTTCTTGGTCTTGGAGGAGTAGCTTCACCCGCGGGCATCGTTAGTTACAATTGAGGATTCGACCGTCGGCAACCTTTACGTTGAACTTCTTGCAACCTTCGATTTGAAGTGCTAAACATGCAGCAACCTTACTATTGAGGAAGTTATTTGTGCTACCTGTGTCGATGAGAACAGTGATAGGTTGCTGCTTTAGAAGTCCTCCAACTTTCATTATCTACAGATTGGAGTAGCCGGCCAACGCATGCACTGCGTAGTCAGCCGATTGGGGCTCTTCCTCTGGGGCTTCCTCTTCGGGTTCGAGATCTGCTTCAGATGGTTCGTTGTCCTCATCCTCCACTGGTTCAATCATGAGAAGTCGGCCCTTCTTGCAGTGATGTTCGTGGCTCCATGGTTCGTCGCAATGCCAACATAATCCTTCGGCCGATCGTTCACGAAGCTCATCTCTTGTCAATTTTTTTGGTGTGGGTGCTCAGATGGCAATAGAGGGGGCAGTAGGCCTCAGCATGGCTGGTTGGGTAGCGACCCTTGTCCTTCGTGCCTCATGGTTCAATCCATGAGAGTGTACAATTGTCGTGCGAAGGAAATTGCCGCCATAAGAGTGTACAATTGTCGTGCTTTGACTTCTCTTCGGATTTCCGGCTTTAGGCCCTCAATGAAAGTACCTAAAAGTTGTTTCTCAGACCAATCTTCAGTTTGGTTATATAAACGCTCAAACCTTATTTGGTAATCTTGTATTGTAGAAGTTTGACGAATCTTTGCCAATTTTCCATCGATGTTCTCAAAATCGATCGGTCCGAAGCGGTTTAAAAGCCCTTCCTTGAATTGCTGCCAAGAGAGTCCTCCATGGGTGTATTCAAACCAATTGAACTACTGAATAGTATCTCCCTCGAGATGTATGGCAGCGATCTCCACCCGTGTAGCATCGGCGATTCGGTAGAACCGAAAATAGCGCTCCGCACGCGAGATCCATCCGATCGGGTCTCCTTCTTCCCATCTTGGGAAGTCAACCTTCATGCATAGATTGTTGGGACAGAGGTGATGTGTCCATGCTCTTGAGGATCATCTCACCGATCTGAAGTCTCTCCATGGTGTGACTTCCTCGGGCTTGATGGTCGGCCTATGCTGAATTCGGCGAATAAGGATCGCATCTTCTCTTCCATGCGGTTTTCAAAGGCTTCAAGCTTTGCATCGATAGCCTCCTCCGATGCCATAGTATATGCCTCAAGATCTATAATATTGAGATCTTTTTTCTGTTGTCGGGTTAGTGGCATGAGAATTTTGGAGAAGGGGTGGCCGGTTGGAAGGTGGATCGGTTTGGGTGGAAGTAGGCTGCGGTTTAGGGCAGATTTGGGGCTGCGGTTTTATGGAGTTTAGGCTGCGAATTGGTGTGGTTTTAGGGCTGTGATAGTAGTAGATGAAGGTTAGGAAAATAGGTTTTAGATCTGGGATAGATGGTAGCAAAGGTAGGTGTCTCGGTAAGGAAAGTTAGCTTAAAATGTAAGTGGATCGATAAGGAAATAGGCTACGATTAGGGCTGATTTGGGTGGCTGTTTGGATTCAGTTTAGGATAGGATTTTGAAGGGTTTTTGGTAAGGATGGTACGGTTTGGTGATGAGGAAAGGAGAGTCCAAAATCCCACAAAAAACAGCACTCAAATCTGATAGAATTCGATGAAAAGAAGTGTTGCAATGTGCTGTCCTGCTGAACCAATTTTTGCGTCGGAGAAACGATGATTTCTCAACATAAATTCTAGGGAAAAGTTTAAGAAAATTATACAGAAACCCTTGGTTTAGATGTTATCAATACCAGTAGGAATTTTGATAAAATTTTGGCATCATAACGGTAGAAAAATAGGGCAAAAGATGCATGGCCGATTCCTTCGTTGTAAAATTCCAGAACTGCGTGATGGTGAAAGATCGTACAAGAAAATCAGTTTTAGAAGGAGTTTTTTCATGAAATTAATTTCAGATGAAAGCCAACTTGATTTTGAGAATTGTGTAAAAATTTCGGTTAGAAACAATTAACAAAAGTTTAGTTTCAAGTAGCAACAATCGGCTGAAAATTTTCTGCAGCGTTTCACCTTCGCGACGATGATAACGTTTGTGACAATAAAAAATTGCACCAAGAAAACTTTGGAAAACTTCTCCTATGTATAATATGAAGGATCTTACAGTATTGAAGAGGCGTGGGTTATAAAAATATACCAGAATTCCATATCAAATGTAGGGGGCAGTGGTAGACTGATTTAATCTGCTACTAGGGTGGAAGGTGGAGGCGCATGTCGTAGCAATTGTGGGAATTGCTTGGGAAGGTGGAGGTGGCTGAGATGACTACAGGGCAGCAGGAACATGGCTCTGATACCAGATGATAAGACCCCAGAAGGAGCCCTATAGATTTTGATCACTAAGGAGGATCAACCCTTGGAAAGTTATAGAGGTTCCTCCCTCCTAGACTCGACACAAAGGCTGAATTGAAGATGATAATTGCCTGATTAAAAGAGGGGGGCGGCTACATATTAAATAGGGATCAAAGTCCTAGCCTAAGGGGGCACTTGTCTAAGTGGAATTATCCTTTTGCCCCTCTTATAGTCATCCTGCCTTAATAGGAACAAGGGGCGGCTAGTTTGGCTCTATAGCCGACCTAAGCAGGAGGAAATCCTGACCGACTTGCCCAGTAAGGGGGGCGACGACTACTAAGCCCTAGGGGCTAATCCAAACTCTGGTCATACTCCTTTATAAGATAGGAGAGGCCTTATTACAATCTAGTAGAGTTTTTATTCACTTCTACTGAAATGATTAGGACTCAACCCTGCTGGAGTCCTATCATTCACCTTTAAACACAGATCCTAAATAATCTCGGTCAAAGGTTGCTTGAGAGGGATATCAAAACAACCGAATAGAACTTGTGTTATATACCTATCCATATGATGGAGGCAACTAGTCTCATAGTCACTTGCATAGAGACCCTAAATATACAGTACAATTGCTCATTGGAGAATGAGTTTACTAATTGATTCGCTTACAAAATGTAATATGATTAATGATACTTGACGTCAGACAATAATTATGTAGTCTCAGTTGTGTATCTGGTCCTTAGACTTGAGACACCAAATATGCCTTATTTGAGTACTCCTCTCTTTGACGTCGAACTTACAGGTTTGGAAAGTTACAGATCGACTATGGACATACTAGGCCAATACACCATAGTCCCCAGATGGTACAGGGGGATCAAATTCATCGAACCTGTCTGTCCATTGTTATCGTGTATCTATAATCCCTCATCCAACTAATATCCCAGAGACTATATATTGGATATGGTACTGTCAGGTCACGTACATAATCAATTTGTCTTGCTCTAATCAGATTCTACCAGAGACCACATTCTCTCTCAATCTGAATGACCCTGGTCAGGGATTTGTCTGAGCAATCACATATGAAATATTCCTCTCATGATACCGACAGTGCATGACCCTCTATTGACACTCAATTGTCTTCGTAAGGTTGGCTACCAATCCTGATAACCAGTTGTACCAGATCTGTAACTTTTCAAACTTGTAAGTCTGGCATCAAAAAAAGGAGTACTCATACAAGACATCCTTGGTGTCTTAAGTCAAAGGACCAGATACACAACTGGGACTATGGAATCGCTGCCTGACATTAGGTATCATCAACTATATAATATTCCATAAGCGGATCAATCAATGAACTCATTCTCCAATGAGCACCTATACTATATCCTTAGTGTCTCCACACAAGTGGCAATGAGACCAGCCGGCTCCATCATATGGATGGGTATATACATCGGTTTGTCCGGTTATCTCAATGTCCCTCTCGAGTAACTTATGACCAGGATTATTTAAGATATGTGTTTAAAGGTGAATCGATCTCATTATCGTGATCTCATCACGATGTGATTTCCATTGCATAAAACCAAGGACATCATAATATATATGCAACAGATAATGTAATGTGATAATATACCAATAATAATCATAAGCAAAAAGATCAAACAACGTGTCACGTGTGTCATCACTCACATGATTGGCTTGCAGGGTACTTGTAACAAGCAATCTCCCAATCTGAGCCAACGGCTTCGTCAATGGATCTGCAATATTATCTTTGGATGGAACTCTTTTCATTGTTATATCTTTATGGGCTATAATCTCTCTAATCAATTGGAACCTCCTTAGAATAATTCTAATGAGACCTGGGTTCCCTTGCTCGAGTTATCGCCCTATCGCTGTCACTGTATATGGGAATCGACTTCACGCTACTCGGAACGATTCCCAAATCTCTGATGAACTTCTTCATCCACACCCCTTCTTTTGCTGCTTCTGCTATAGCAATGTATTCTGCCTTTGTGGTCGAGTCAGTAGAAGTATATTGCTTGGAACTCTTCCTGCTTATTACTCCTCCATTCAAGGTGAAGACATACCCTAAGTTCGACTTGCTATCATCAATATCAGACTGAAAACTTGAGTTAGTGTAGCCCTCAACCTGAAGGCTACCCTCTTCATATACTAGTAAAAGATCCTTAGTCATTCTCAAGTACTTAAGGATACACTTTACTGCCTTCCAGTGTTCTAAACCTGGATCTGCTTGATACATGCTCGTGACACTTAGAGCATGTGCTATATCAGGCTTGGCACATAGCATAATATACATGATAGACCCTATCGTTGAGGCATAAGGTATCTTATCTATGTCTGTCCTTTCTTCATAAGTCTTTAGAGACATACTCATAGAAAGTGATATTCCATGTCTCATCAGTATGAGACCTCTCTTGGAATTCTTCATGCCAAACCTTTTGACAATGGAGTCTATGTACCTAGACTGGGACAAGCCAAGCATCCTCTTAGATCTATCTTTATAAATTCGGATCCCCAAAATATTGAATGATAACCCTAAGTCTTTCATGGAGAAGTTTTTGGATAGCCAAGCCTTTACTGTGGAGAGCATTCTTACATCATTCTCAATTATTAGAATGTCATCTACATACGACACCAAGAAGGCGATAATGCTCCCACTTACCTTTATGTACACACAAGGCTCATCTTCGTTCTTAACAAAGTCATAAGATCTGATCGTCTCATCAAATCTTATGTTCTAACTTCGGAAAGCTTGCTTTAGTCCATAAATGGACTTGAGCAACCTGTACACTTTATCTGAACTCTCTTTGGATATGAATCTCTCTGGTTGTATCATATATACCTCCTCCTCGAGGTTGCCATTAAGGAATACTATTTTGACATCCATCTGCCAGATCTCATAGTCATAGTGTGCTGCAATAGCCAAAAGAATTCTGATGGATTTAAGCATGGCTATATGTGAAAAGGTTTCATCATAGTCAATTCCTTGTCTTTGACGATATCCTTTAGCTACTAGTCTTGCCTTATAGGTCTCTATCTTTTCATCTACTCTGATCTTCTTTTTGGAGATCCACTTGCACTCGATGAGTGCTATACCCTTAGGTGCATCCACAAGGTTCCAAGCCTTGTTTTATTATAGTACATGAAATCCATCTCATAATGCATGACTTCTTGCCACTTCCTGGAGTCTATATTCATAATAGCCTCCTCGTAGGTCTGCGGATCAATATCTTGAGAGTCCTCTTCACTGATATGTCCCACATATCTTTCAGGATGGTGAGATACTCTGCTAGACCTGCATAAAGTTGGAACTTGTGTGTTAGGTACCTGAATAAACTCGGGCTCTGGAATGGTGCTTGAGCTAGGTTCTTCAACCTCACTCAACTCTATCTCACTCCCACTGTTTCTACCAAGAATGTGTTCCTTTTCAAGGAACATAACTCTCTTAGCAACAAAGACCTTTCGGTCCTCGGGATGATAGAAATAATACCCATAAGTTTTCTTGTGGTATCCCACGAATATGCATCATTCTGTCCTTGGTTCCAACTTATCAGGATTGTGTCTTCTAACGTGAGCAGGACAGCCCCAAATCTTAATCATCTTAAGATTGGGCTTCTTTTCTTTCCATATCTCATATGGTATAGATACTACCGACTTTGATGGAACTCTGTTCAGAAGGTAAGCTGTGGTCTCTATGACGTATCCCCAGAATGAGACGGGTAGGTCAATGAAACTCATCATGGATCTCACAATGTCTAATAGTGTGTGATTCCTCCTTTCTGATACACCATTGAGAGTGTATAAGGAGTTGTCCACTAGGATAGAATCTCATTGTTCTTGAGGAAATGGGTGAACTTCGTACTCAAGTACTCTCCTCCTTGATATGATCGAAGAGTCTTAATACTCTTTCTAATCAAGTTCTCGACTTCATTCTTATATTCCCTGAATTTCTCAAAGGTCTCAGACTTGTACTTCATCAAGTACATGTGTCCATACCTAGAGAAATCATCAGTGAATGTCATAAAGTATGAGTAACCACCTAGCATCTGAGTCAACATGGGACCACATACATCATTATGTATGAGTTCTAATAACTCAGTGGCTCTCTCTTCAGTTTCACTAAAAGGAGAGTTTGTCATCTTCCCACGAAGGTAAGGTTCGCAAGTTGCATATGTCTCATAGTCAAATTGATCTAAGTATACATCTTTCAACAACTTTTGAATCATTCCCTCATGTATATGACCTAGCCTATAATGTCACAGGTATGCACTGTTCACCTCATCTCTTTTCCTCTTAGACGTATTTATATTCATAGTATGTGGAGAAGTGTCTAATACATATAAGTCATTTACAAGAGTCCCTCTAGTGATGATCTCATCATCCATAATAATTGAACAACTATTGTTCGCATAAACTAATTTATATCCAAAATTATCAAACAAGAGATGAAATTAATATTTTTGATAATAGAGGGAACAACATAGCATGCATCCAATGCAATGATAGCTCCACCAAGCAGATGTAGTGTGACCTCCCCAATGGCAACTATAGCAACTCTTACTTCATTACCCATCTTGAGGTTCATCTTGCCACTGGCCAATCTCCTAGGTCTTATCAGAAACTGTAATGAATTGCAGATATAGTAAGCACTCTCAGTATCCAATACCCATGTGTTATCATGAAAATCTGATAAGTGAAGACTGATCATAAATATACATGAAGCTTTTCCAAGCTTCTATTTCGCCTTCTCTGCAAGGTAGTCCTTGCAGTTCCTCTTCGAATGCCCAGCTTAGGGCAGTGGAAGCACTGTCCTTTGTCCTTTGCTGGATTTTTCTTAGAAACCTTTGTCTTACCCGATCTTCCTTTACCCTTGCCCTTCTTAAGGATCTTGCTGGCCTTCCTTTTCTTTTTAGTCTCGCCAATATAGAGAACTAGCTTCTCCTTCTTAATAGCACTCTTAGCTTCCCTCAACATATTGAGGAGCTCAGGGAGAGTCATATCAAACTTGCTCATGTTAAAATTCATGATGAAGTGAGAAAAGGAATCTAGTAGGGACTGAAATATAAGATTAAAGCACAGGTTATCCTCTAGGACTATTCCTAGACCTGTGAGTTTCTCGATCCACTCTATCATCTTTATGATATGGCTCTCAACCGATGTCCCTTCTGTCATCCTGGCTTGGAAGAGTCTCTTAGATATCTCATATCTTTGAGTTATTCCCTATTTCTCAAACAACTGGCGGAGATGAAGAAGGATAGAAACTGCATCCATGCTCTCATGTTACCTCTGTAACTCAGGAGTCATGGAGGCTAGCATATAATATTTTGCCAATATGGAATCATCTATATACTTCACATAGCGAGTGATCTCATCCTCACTTGTCCCTTCTTCCAGTGTGGGCACAATTATATCAAGGACGTATGTGATTTTCTCCGTCATGAGAATAATTCTCAAATTATGGAGCCAATCCATGTAGTTTGGACCAGTGAGGCGGTTGGCATCAAGTATGCCACGTAAGGGGTTTGAAAGTGACATGTTTCTGACAAACAAGATATAGCATAAATAAATAACATGTAATTTACAGAAAATACTAATTAAGATATGGACTTATATCTTAATATACTCCCATTATTTTCCTAGCGAATCACGTGACACCCTCGACACGTGAGATGAAAGTCTCCGGCAGATTCCTAGTGGGGATCGAGATCCAATTGGCGTCTTAGTGCAATCTTGAGGGACTTGACCAATTACACTAAGCCCAAAAGGTAGGCAACTCTTGTCAATCAGAACTCCTTATAATTCCCGTCATGTTCGGCCTCCGAATCATCATGGTCTCGAGGGACTCGACCAACCATGATATTCAGTTAAGTCATCACCATTGTTACAAGATGAGTCTGATTTGATGATATACCCTCGAGGGACTCGACTAAGCATACCATGTCCTCAGGTCACTAGTAACATCTCTATGTCATAGGCAAGAACTCGATCACGTAGATAGGTGAGTCTCGAGGGACTCGACCAACTCAACCTATGTCGTGATTCAATTTCTTCCTATAACGATGGAAGACAACGTGGGTTAATCTTATTGCCTCACGCTTATTGACTTAATATTATCATACGAGGGGTTTTTATTTCGTATCGGTCTCATAATATATTGTGTCACACACATACATATTTATATCTACATCACACACATATATATATACATATATCTAATAGTGTATAAAACATCATATATGCAAGCCACACCGGATAATCATGAGCCGTCACCTAATATGATTAAGCCCGAGCCAATGGGCCTAATCACTCACAATAGGATCTATGTGTGCATCAGTGCATCTTCATGCCTTGTGATCGTTGATCTCGTCACCGTTGGTTCCGTCGGATCATTGCATCACCATGTGTTGTGATCTCCCGCCATGGCATCATGGGTCCCGCTGTCACCTCCAAGCTCCCGTCGCGCCTCTACATGTAATTACAAATAATCATAGGCACACAGGCCCGACAATAAACGAGAAAAAATGGAGGCTCATAGGCCCCAATAATAATAATAATAATAATAATCACAATTACACACATCATAACACATGGCTCATGATCATCCATCCACATTATACATCACATGTACATCACATCATATGTAGGATTACTAGATATATATAATAATTAATTAAACTATTTAATTAATTATTTTTTTAGAAATCAAGATATGCTTAAAATTTCTAAAATTGTCAAGGGCATTTTCAGAATTTTGAATGAGAGGACAGTTGTTAGGACTCTAGCTAGGGGAGTCCTAATTTAGTTTCATTAAAGATGGCAATCATGTAAAATCTAAGGGCATTCATGTAAATCCTATCTAGTCGACCCCTATTAAGGAAAGAAGGGAGGCCGGCTAGGATAGGATTAGTTGAGGAAGATATTTGGTTACCTTAATTAACCACCCCTTATCCTAGTTAAAGAGGGGGTTAATTAAGAAGGGGATTAAGTTAGGAAAGGGTTAGGAAAACAATAAGCAACCAGCCACCCCTAGTTATGCTGGTTGGAAGTTAGAATTAGAGGTGCATTATGAGTTGCTTAAAGGTAGGAGTCTTGAAGTAGGAGTCCTCTTAGGAATTAGGGTTAGAATGCCTATAAATACCCTTATAATCCTCTACTTTTAATCATGAAGTGAAGAGTCCTTTATGCAGCCTTTGAGCAGCCCTTTGGAGGAGGAAACCCCTATAGAGTTCCACGGAGGCCGATCACTCCCAAGCTTAGAATCCACTAGGGTTCTATCACTTGGTATCAGAGCAGCGTTCTTGGCATCTCACTGCCCTTCCACAGCCATCCATCAGCCCCCCATAGCCGTCCAAAGTAATTCCAACAATTGCTAGAAGATCGTCACCAAACTCCGCCATCATCTCCACTATCACAGATCATCCTTTGACCTCGCTGTGAATTGCAACAGGTTCTAGTTTTCTACCTTATTGCTGCTGCAATTTAGTTATCCTTAATCCAAGAAACCCAAAAAAAAATATTCCCATATTGCTGCATAAACTTTTTCATCGTAAAGTTTTCATCTTTACGATGAAAGTTACACCACAGAACTCCAGCCGCACACCTCTTACTGTTTGATTTGCTGATGTGTTTTTACTAATCGAATTGCTACAAAATTTCTACTATGGCTTTACAACTTCCTATCCTCGGACTTGCCTTTAGTTTCATCAAAAAATCATCAAGATAACCTATCCATCTTTTACGTCCAAGCTGCTGTAGTTTAGACGTAAAAATCTGTTGTCGCACTTCTTCATGATCTTTGATTTTGCCGAACCTATTGATGTTATTTCTTTCCACAAAATTTTTATCGGTATTACTCTTAACTACCAGTAGATCCCTCTAGAGTTTCACTCAAATTTTCATTGAGAATTTCTGGAAAAAATTACATCTTCACTACTAGATTTTTTTCAACAGAAAATCTGTTGTTGCACTTTTGTCTTCCTTCTTCTTCCTAATCCATCGAAACCCAACCATCTTGCTGCCACCACCCAAGATTCCTTTATGGCATCCCTCTAGCCTTAAGATGCTTTGCAACCATCATAACCAATTTTCGTAACCCTAACACCCCCAAAAACTGTAGCCCAAAACAGAAAACCATTGCAACCAAACCCTTCTATCACCAACCGATTGTTCGAAATTTTCCACCACCCATGCCATTGACCCGTCAACAGAAAAAAGACAAGGACATATCTGATCTACAGGCATATGTCATGGCTTCCCAAGATCCAATTGATGCCAAGTTTGAAGCATTAGAATCTCGGCTTGAATCGCGGCTCGAATCACGCTTGGAGGATAAACTGCGCGCTTTGTTCGCAGAATTCAAAATTAGACAACCACCAAGTCCAACCATATCTCAGCAAGGAGAGAGTTTAGAGAAGCCTCCAGGAAAGGAGGGACAGCCTTCGGACATATGTCAGCCATGCATGAGGGTGGACTTTCCACGATGGGAAGAAGGAGACCACGAAGGATGGATTTCGCGCGCCGAATGTTACTTCCACTACTACCGAATGTCAGATGATGCTATGGTGGAAATCGCTATCATCCACCTTGAAGGAGATGTTATTCAATGGTATAATAGGCTGAAATATAATCATGGGGCTCTGACATGGAATCAGTTTAATAACGCTCTATTGAACCGCTTCGAACCTACGGAGTATGAAAATATCGACAGCCAACTCGCAAAAATCTGGCAAACCTTTACAATTCAAGAGTACCAAACCAAGTTTGAGAAGCTATCCTACCTTGCTCATGATTGGACTAACCGATAATTGCTAGGTACCTTCATCGAGGGACTCAAACCGGAGAAAAAAGGGGAGGTTAACGTGCGGCAGCCCCGTACCATTGCTGCTGCAATTTCTTTCACTCGGATACAAGAAGAGCGGCTCAACCAAGATGCCCAGAGGACAAGAACCGCTCCTAGACCCATGGCATATAAGCCTCCTATTCCCAGCCATCCTTCACTGCCAAAAAAATTAACAAGAGAAGAACTACGTGATCGGTCAGCAAAGGGGATTCGTTGGCATTGCGACGAACCGTGGAGTCACGATCATCACTGCAAAAAGAGCCACCTCCTATTGATCGAGCTTCTTGAAGATGTAGAGGAGGAGATCCAAGAGCATAAGGTAGAGGTCATGGATGAAGAAGAGTAGTTGGTTGATATTACAATGCATGCTCTTGCCAGCTATGCGAACCCACAAATGATGAAATAAGAGGATTTATGAAGCAACAACCGATTACCATTCTCATTGACACCGTGAGCACTAATAATTTCATGAACAACAAGGTTGCTATCCATATGGCCTTTCCTATTGAAGATTGCAGCAAGTTTGATGCTAAAGTCGTCGATGGACGAATTTTGAAGTGTGATCGCCGGTGCCCGCAGGTGAAGCTTTTGCTGCAGAATCAAGAAATAGTTGCATATTTTTTCCTCCTCCCTCTTGATGATTATAAAGTCGTGCTTGGCATCGAATGACTGACGACATTAGGTGATGTTTTCTAGAATTTTTTGAAATTAATCATGAAGTTTTGCAAACATGGAAAATAGGTGGTACTACGCGGCAAATGAGGAATTGACATATCAAAAATTTACACACGACGAATGGAGAAAGTATTACAAAAATCATGCAGCGACTTCTTAGTACAACTTGAGCAACAATCCAAGGAGGAGACAACTAAAGTTGAAGACCCAAATCTACTTCCCTTGCTGAATTTTTGGATGTATTTGACGAACCGCGCAGCCTACCCCCTAGTCGCCAGCATGATAATCGGATACCGATTCTTCTGGGCAAACCTCCAACAAACACTCGGTCATATCAGTACCCTCACCTACAGAAGGATGAGATAGAAAAGATTATGAAAGAGATGCTCGCAACAGGAGTTATTCGGTCGAGTTATAGCCCCTACTCTTCACCAGTACTCCTTGTACGAAAGAAGGATGGAACGTGACGAATGTGCGTCAACTACAAAGCCCTTAATAGTATAACTGTCAAGGATAAGTACCCTATTCTAGTAGTAGATGAGTTGCTTAATGAACTAAAGGGAGCAAGGATCTTCACAAAGCTGGACCTTCGATCCGGATATCATCAGATATGAGTGTGCAAAGAGGACATACCGAAAACCGCCTTTCGGATACATAACGGCCACTAAAAATTTTTGGTAATGCCCTTCGGCCTCACCAATGCTCCCTCTACTTTCCAAAGTCTTATGAATAACATCTTCTGAAATTATCTTCGTAAGTTTGTGTTGGTTTTCTTCGATGACATCCTTATTTACAGCCCTTCTACTGAAAGTCATTTTAAGCACTTACGACTTGTTTTGATGATTCTTCAAGAGTATGTTCTTTTTGTCAAAAAGTCGAAGTGTAGCTTTTTTCAATATAAGGTGAAGTATCTTGGGCATATCATATCAAGGAAGGAGTGGCGGTGGACCCTTCCAAAATTGAAGCAATGCAGAACTGGCCGACCCTAAGAAACATAAAATTGTGCTGCTTTCTCGGTTTAACAAGCTACTACCGCAAGTTCATGAAAGATTACAGGAAGATCAGTGCACCTCTTATTTCCTTGTTGAAAAAAGATGCTTTCCAGTGATCGGATAGAGCCTCTACCGCCTTCGACGAACTAAAAACCGTAATGATGACAACGCTTGTGCTAGCATTACCCGACTTCGACAAGACTTTTATTATTGAAGCCGATGCCTCCAGAGTGGGAATAGGTGTTGTGTTAATGCAAGATGGCCACCCTCTAGCATATACAAGTAAGGCTTTATCTCCTTCCCATCTCGAGATGACTATTTATGACAATGAGATGCTCACAATTATGCACGCGGTGGCTAAATGGAGATCGTACTTAATCGGACGACGGTTCCAAATCAAGACCGATCATAAGAGCCAGAAATATTTCTTGGAGCAGAAGATATCTTCCCCTGAGCAGCAAAAATGGGTAACAAAGCTTCTTGGATATGATTATAAAATAATTTATAAAAAGGGAAAAGAAAATATTATTGCAGATGCGCTTTCACGATTGCCCTAGCAAGCAAAATTTTCGACCAGTTTCACTTTCGATCAGCAACTTCCTTAAAGACATTAGGAGAGACTGGCAAGAAGATCCAAGAACAAGCAAGATCATAAAAAAATTGAAGGGAGAACCAGGTTCCGTGGCTCATTATAATTGGGACTCAAAAGACCTATGCTATAAGGAACGCATTGTGCTTGCACCAAATTCTAGTTGCATAAAGACCATCCTTCAAGAGATGCATGCCACACCCACGATCGGACTAAGAGAATTAAACAAATTTTTCATTAGGAATGGATGAGAAATGCTATTGCTAAATTCGTGGCATAATGTGATGTGTGCCAACGGCATAAAGGCGAAACAGTGGCAAGCCCCGGAAAGCTGCAATCTCTACCTATCCCTGACTCGATATGGACTGATATATCAATGGATTTTATCAAAGGACTGCCCTCATCATAAGGAAAAGGTATGATTCTTGTTGTTGTTGATCGCCTTACGAAGTTTGCTCACATTTGTGCAGTTCGCAATCCTTACACTGCTTCCAGCATTGCCCGAATCTTTATAGATAATATTATGAAATTACATGGGAAGCCAAGATCTATTATAAGTGATCGTGATAGGGTCTTCACGAGCAAATTTTGGACAGAATTATTTCAAATGCAATGCACTAAATTGAAGATGAGCACAGCATATCACCCACAAACCGACGGCCAGATTGAAGTAGTGAACAGGTGTTTAGAAACTTACCTCAGATGCTCCACTAGTGATCGACCGAAAGAGTGGACAAAGTGGCTCCATTGGGCCAAGTGGTGATATAATATAATTTATCATGCATCCACGAAAGTTACACCCTATAAGGCTATGTATGGCCGGCCTCCCCCTGTAATCCCAAAATATGTATTGGGCACCTCTAAAGTAAAACAAGTATACAGGGAACTACAGGACAGAGACAAAATGCTAAAGCTATTAAAAGATAATCTCATTGTAGCTCAAGCAAGGATGAAGCAGCAATATGATCAACACAAAGGCGAAAGAGAATTTTCAGTGGGAGATTGGGTATTTCTACGACTCCAACCATACAGGCAAACATCGATCCAGACCATAGCATCAATGAAGCTTTCACCTCGATTCTATGGACCTTATCAGATTGTAGAGCGCATCGGAGCAGTAGCATACAGATTGGACCTACCTGCCGACTCCCGAATCCATCCAATCTTCCATGTGTCATGCTTAAAGCTCAAGTTAGGATAGAACGAGATAGTTCAAAGACATCTACCAAATATGACTGTCCAAGGAGAGCTCCAACCCCAACCGTGTGTAATTATTGACCGAAGGATTGTGACATGATGACGATGACCTACTACTGAAGTGCTAATACGGTGGGGGAACCTTCCAGAAGAAGGGGTCACTTGGGAGAACTATGACGATTTAAAAATCAAATTTTCAGAATTCATAGAGTGTCAGCCTTGAGGACAAGACTGATTTAAAGAGGGCGGATCTATTAGGACTCTAACTAGGGGAGTCCTAATTTAGTTTGATTAAAGAGGGCAATCATGTAAAATTTAAGGGCATTCATATAAATCCTATATGGCCGACCTCAATTAAGGAAAGAAGGGAGGCCGACTAGGATAGGATTAGTTGAAGAAGATATTTGGTTACCTTAATTAACCACCCCTTATCCTAGTTAAAGAGGGGGTTGGTTAAGAAGGTGATTAAGTTAGGAAAGGGTTAGGAAGACAATAAGCAACTGGCCACCCCTAGTTGGGCCGGTTGAAAGTTAGAATTAAAGGTGCAATAGGAGTTACTTAAAGGTAGGAGTCTTGAAGCAGGAGTCCTCTTAGGAATTAGGGTTAGAAGGCCTATAAATACCCTTGTAATCCTCTACTTTTAATCATGAATTGAAGGGTCTTTTATGCAGCCTTTGAGTAGCACTTTGGAGGAGGAAACTACTGGTTATAGGTGCCCTGCAAGCCAATCACGTGAGTGATGGCACGTGTGACACGCTGTGTGATCTTTTTATTGATGATTAATATTGCATATTCTCACATTATATTATTTGTTACATATATATTCTCACATTATATTATTTGTTACATATATATTGTGATGAAATCACGATAATAAGATCGATTCACCTTTAAACACAGATCCTAAATAATCCCAGTCATAGGTTACTCAAGAGGGACATTGAGTTAATCGGATAGATTGGTGTACTATATACTCATCCATATGATGAAGACGGCTGGTCTAATAGCCACCTGTGTGGAGACACTAAGGATATAGTACAGGTGCTCATTAGAGAATGAGTTCATTGATTGATCCGCTTATGGAATGTTGTATGGTTAATGATACCTAATGTCAGACAGTGATTCTATAGTCCCACTTGTGTATATGGTCCTTAGACTTGGGACACTAAGGATGCCTTGTATGAGTACTCCTTTCTTTGACGCCAGACTTACAAGTTTGGAAAGTTCTAGATCTAGTACAGCTGGTTATCGGGATTGGTAGCCAACCTTACGAAGGCAATTGAGTGTCAATAGAGGATCATCCACTCTCGGTATCACAAGAGGAATACCCCATATGTGCTTGCTCAGACAAATCCCTAGCTAGGGTCATTCGGATTGAGAGAGAAGGAGT
The DNA here is from genome assembly GCA_029747655.1 of Ensete ventricosum. NCBI lineage: Eukaryota > Viridiplantae > Streptophyta > Magnoliopsida > Zingiberales > Musaceae > Ensete > Ensete ventricosum. The sequence goes on along the minus strand of JAQQAF010000004.1, from coordinate 31,832,959 downwards.
TCTCTGGTAGAATCTGAATAGAGCAAGACAAACTGATTCCGTATGTGACCTGGCAGTACCATGTCCAATATACGGTCTATGGGATATTATTTGGATGAGGGATTATAGATACATGGTAACTGTGGACAGACAGGTCCGATGGATTTGATCCCCCTTGTATCGTGTGGGGACTATGGCGTAGTGGCCTAGTACGTCCATAGTCGATGAGTCGAGTGAATTATTATGGGGATAATAATTCACTATATCAGAAGGAGTTCTGATGGGAGCGACTCATGGCCAGCTCGGTATCGGGCCTAGAGAGTCACACACATATGGTGGATGCTTCAACGAATAGAGGATTGGATGGAGATCCAATTAGCCCCTATTCTTATTAGATGAGACCCTATGCTGATGAGCTCCTTGCTTTAAGGCTCAATTAGAGGCCTAAGGAGATTATTGGATAAAGATCCAATAATACAAGGTTAGTGGGTTATTGGCTGGAGATCCAATACCCACTAAGGCAGGAGCCCTAGGGTTTTTGGTGGTTCTCTATAAATGGGAGGGGAGACTCATGGTTGATAGGCTACAGCTTTAGCCATCACCTCCTATTCTCCTCCCTCCCTCTGTGCAAGAGTTGCAAAATCAGATTGGAGGAGTTTCGCTGTAGAGATCCATCGTGTGGATACCGCTAGAGAGGAGGACGCTTGACCTCCTTCATCTTCTCCATCCGAATCTGGAATACAGGGATATACGATCTCCCTAGGTAAAATCAATCTCTCACACATCGTGATTTTTTCAGTTTTTGTGATTTTTCTCGTGACCCCAATCTTTTGCACGATGATTTGATCTGCATGGGAAACCAATTTTTGTTTTGATTTCCGCTACGCATGTGATGCACCGGCCGAGGTTTCCCAATAGGAACCCCTATAGAGTTCCTTGTCGATCCCCTATAGAGATCACCGCTAAGCTTAGAATCCGCTAGGGTTCTATCAACATTCTTCAAAATTTTCAGAATTATTGAGGGTGTTTCGGTATTCTGAGCATATGACAAACCTCAAAATTTCTCAAATTCTGAAAGGCATAATTATCATTTTCTCAAAAAGGATGCCCTAGCCCTCCCCTTTTGCCCTCATCCAACGGCCGCCTCTGCCCGTGGTCGGGCGCTGTTGCCCTCAGGCGGTAGCCCCTGTGGACTGGCAGCGTCGCCTCCCGTGGCCACCTGGTCCGCAGGCCCGCCCATAGGTGCTGTGCCTGCAGGCGGCCATTGCTGCGGGTGGGAGTCGTGTTATAGGTCGTCGCTCCTACAGGTGCCACACTGCAGGGAGCTGCCCCTACGGGTGGCTGCCCCTGTAGGGGGCCTTGGCCACAACTGATCGCCCCCTTGTAGGTGGCCAGGCCGTGGCCAGCCACCCTCTTTCCTTGTTGCCTTCGTGCGAAAACGTAGCAAGAACGTATAGAACAGTTCTACGCATTGTAATCTCATCACACGTAGTTTAAAATCAATCTTTCATATGAAAATCTCGGCTCTAATACCACTGTTGAGAAACCTCAGTGGGACCAACACATGCGCAGTGAAAATCAAAACAAAAAATTGGTTTCTCATGCAGATCAAATTATCGTGCAAAAGATTGGGGGTCATTAGAAAGTCGTAAAAATCGAAACAAATCACATCATGTGAGAGATTATTTTACCTAGGGAGATTGTATATCCCTGTATTTTAGATCCGGATAGAGAGGATGAAGGAAGTCAAGCATCTTCCTCTCTAGCGGTATCCACACGATGGATCTCTACAGCAAATCTCTTCCAATCTGATCTTGCAACTCTTACAGAGGGAGGGAGGAGAATAGGAGGGGGAGGCCAAGGCTGCAGCCTATCAACCATGAATCTCCCCTCCTATTTATAGAGAGCCACAAAAAATCCTAGGGCTCCTATATTAGTGAGTATTGGATCTCCATCCAATTACCCACTAACCTTGCATTATTAGATCTCTATCCGATAATCTTCTTAGGCCTCTAATTGGGCCTCAATCAAGGAGCATATCAGCATAGGGTCACATATAATGAGAATAGGGGCTAATTGGATCTTCATTCAATCCTTTATTCACTGAAGCATCCACCATATGTGAGTGACCTAGGCCCGATACCGAGTTGGACGTGAGTCACTCCCATCAGAACTCCTTCTGATATAGTGAATTATTATCTTCATAATAATTCACTCAACTCATCGACTATAGACGTTCTAGGCCACTACGCCATAGTCCCCAAACGGTACAAGGGGATTAAATCCATCGGACCTGTCTATCCACAGTTATTGTGTATCTATAATCCCTCATCCACCTAATATCTCAGAGACCGTATATTAGACATTGTACTATCAGGTCATATATGGAATCAGTTTATCTTGCTCTAATCAGATTCTCTCTCATTCCGAATGACCCTAGCCAGGGATTTGTCTGAGCAAGCACATATGGGATATTCCTCTCGTGATATCGAGAATAGATGATCCTCTATTGATGCTCAATTACCTTCGTAAGGTTGGCTATCAATCCCGATAACTAATTATACCATATCTGAAACTTTTTAAACCTGTAAGTCTGGCATCAAAGAAAGGAGTACTCATACAAGGCATTCTTGGTGTCTTAAGTCAAAGGACTATAGAATCGCTATATGACATTATGTATCATCAATCATACAGCATTTCATAAATGGATTAATTAGTAAACTCATTCTCCAATGAGCGCCTGTACTATATCCTTAGTGTCTCCACACAAGTGGCTATGAGACCAACCGCCTCCATAATATGGACGGGTATATAGTACACTAGTCTGTCTAATTATCTCAATATCCTTCTCGAGTAACCTATGATCGGGATTATTTAGGATCTATGTTTAAAAGTGAATCGATCTCATTATCGTGATCTCATTACAATCTGATTCCCATTGTACAGAACCAAGGACATCACTAAAAATATATATATATGCAACATATAATATAATATGAGAATATGTCAATAATAATCATAAGTAAAAAAGATCGCACAGCATGTCACACGTGCCATCACTCACATGATTGACTTATAAGGCACTTATGACCAGCACATAGATGATAGGTTACACCTTTGGACGTCCCCTTCTATTCTCCTCCCTCCCTCTATGCAAGAATTGCGAGACTTGGGACTGCGATTGGAGGAGTATCGTTGTAGCAATATATCGTATGGATACCGCTAGAGAGGAGGACGTTTGACCTCCTTTATCCTCTCCATTCAGATCTGAAAAAATAGGTATATATGATCTCCCTAGGTAAATAATCTCTCACACGATTCAATTTTTGGTTTTGTGGCTTTTTTTGTGCATCAATCTTTGCACGACGATTTTGATCTACGTGGGAAACTAATTTTGTTTTGATCTTCCACTATGTATGTGATGCTCCCGTTGAGGTTTTCCAACAGCATCATGGTTCTACTTCTCTCCTTTACATCAATGTCCATTATGTAAAAATAAAAACTACTCTAATATGAATGATATTAATATCGAAGATAAGTTAAAGTTGTGAGAGATCAATTTATCATAGGGTATTAACAAAACTCCCTCTATCTATATACTATTTTAAAATTGATGAACTTGAATTCAAAATAAAACTTTTTTTTCAATAGTATTCTTGAATTCAAATGGAGATAAATTCAATCTTGATATTATCATTTCAAGCCCAAATCTTCAATCAAGCTTCAAATAATAGAAGTTAGACATGAGTCACTTCTAATAAAAAATTATAAAAGCATCATAAATCTCCATATTCAATACATAAGCTAGGCACGAATTGATGCTTCTTCTATTTTTGTCATCAACATAAATACGAGTTACTTCTTCCCGTTTTCAAAATAGAGTACACAAGTCATGAAAACAAGAGTCAAAATAAATTGATTCATATAAAATAAATTTCAAGTTATAAACATCAAGAAGTTAAGTAAAAGATCATAATTTATTTATATAAATCTCCTCTTTAGTAAATAGCAAAAAGAATCATAGAAGAATGAAAAATATCAAGTCATGATATCGAAAGATGATGATTCATTAGGACAAATTTTCTCTCTAGTCATTAGCAAACAAAAAAAAAAAAATCGTAGGAGAACAAATAGTAAAAGTATTTTAATCATGTATTGTCGAGACACATAAGTCATTTTTAAGAGTGTCATCAATGCATTTGGATTTAATTTGAGATAAAATATAATATTTGCATAAATTTTTCTTACCGAAAAATTTTTGGATGTATCTCCAATAATTGGCTCCTTAGGATGTGCATCTATGTACCTTCATTCATTGGATAAGTTTTTTTGGAAGTAGATCTATCTAAGTTACTGTGAAGAGAAGAATTCTTATTTAAATTTGATATATCAAATTCAAAATCATCATTCTTAACTTGGGAGACCCTTTAAACACAACATAGATAGAATCCTCAACAACTAAAATTCTTTAGTTCAAATTTGTGAAATCAATTTCATACTTGCATATCCTAATCTCCTATTTCAAAGCCATGCATTATCATTTAAAATCAAAAAATAAGTTTTATCGTGAAAATCATCAAGATCAATCGTATAAATATTATCACTTTTTAAAACAATCATAGATTTATTTTTATTTAGTATTTATGTGATTCAAAGATTAGATTTAAATTTAGTATTATATCCCTAATTACACAATTGGCTAATGTTTAATAAGTTATGTTTTAAACTATCTACTAAAAAATATCTTCAATTAAAAGATTTGATTTGTTACCAATATTTTCAATACTGATAATTTTTTATTTGTTATTATTTTTGGTGGTGACATATCCTCCGTCTTGGCTAGTGAGCTTTGGGAAGTGTATTGGATCTATGGTAATATGTCTTGATCATCCATTATCAAGATACTATCGTTTGCTCCTACCTCTTATATGGAGACAAACCTACAAGAAAGAGGGGTTTGCTCTGGGTATTTATTTAACTTTAGGTCTTTCATGATTAGATTTTCTTTCTTTACTTTTGGCATCAACTCGTTTATAGATCATTTAGGAACCCAAACTAATTTATACAAACTATAATTTTTAAGAGAGCAGGTATAAGCATATGACCAAATCTTCTATAAAAATTACATTTAACTTTAAGGGAAATATATACTATGGGTACTTTACAAATTTAGTTGGCTTTTGATATGTACCATTATTTATGAAACTAATACCTTCATTTCTAAATCCACAATCTTGTTTAGCAAGAATCATACTGACTTATTTCTAATTTTAAATTTTTTTAATATTTATGGTAGTAACATATTTTACTTTTTAAGAGATTCTATTATATTATTTCTATAAACTGACTCTTCTAAGCAATGTTCTAGTTTCTAATTCATGGTAACTAGGTTCTTTTTCAAATCTTTGAAATGACTCCTTTTTAAGTTCAAGATTAGATGATTTTAAATCTTTACATTTAGAACAAGGGGTACAAGATGTTGATATTTCATGCATTATTTTTAATGTATCAAATTTATTAGTAAGTAACACATAATCCTTTTTAGTGAATTATTTTTTTATTAATCTTTTTGAGTTTATTATATAAATTATAAAATACATTAAATAATTCATCTTAAGATAAATATGTTTTAGAAGAGTCACATACCTCATCGTTGAAGGCCATCAATGCGATGTTTGTCACTTCATTTGCTCTTCATCTTCTAATGCACTTGATTCATCCCATATTGCCTTTAATACTTTCTTCTTCTTTTTTTGGGTTGACAACTTATTCTTAAATTATGGACACTCATTTTTGAAATACCGTGACTTTTTACATTCATAACAAATTATTGTATCCTTTTTAGGTTCACTTTTATTTTTATATTCTTGTCTTACATAATTAGTTTTGTTCCTTTTCATGAACTTTTAAGTCTTCTTGTAAGGAGCGCAATGCCATCATCATCATCGCTTGAGTTTTCACTCGAGTAGTCTTATTTGGTTCTAAGTGTAATATCCTTTCTGTTCTTTGGAAGATTTTTCTTTTGTTCGTCATGTGCTTTGCAGGTCATTTTAGAGGTTATTAAAGATCCTATAAGTTTTTCAAGAGGAAAGTTGTTCAAGTCCTTTGCTTCTTGAATAGTCGTTACTTTTGGATCTTAACTTTTTGGAAGAGATCCTAAAATTTTATTTATCGATTCGAGATTAGTATAACTTTTACTAAGAACTTTTAAACCATCGATAACATATATAAAACGGGGGTACATGTCACAAATGGTTTCGCTTGGCTTCATTTTAAATAATTTATAACTTTGTACCAAAAGATTTATTTTAAATTCTTTAACTCTACTTGTGCTTCATGAGTAACTTCAAGTGTGTACCAAATATTATGTGTTCACAAGTAGGAATAAGATTAAACTTATTTTTATCTAAAGCACAAAATAAAACATTCATAGCTTTAGCATTCAAGGAAGATATTTTCTTCTCAAAATAATTTCATTTATTCATTGGTTTAGAGGATTTTTGAAAACCAAACTTGATAATGTTCCATAGATCACAAATCCATAGAAAATAAGAAAATTTGTATTCGTGTTTTTCAATAAGTGTAGTCTATCCCATTAAAGATAAGACGACGAGTGAAAGAGTGACCCTCTTGATTACCTAAAAAAATCATTAAATCTCTCTTGGGTGTTAATCAAACTGAGAGAACCAGGCTATGATACCAATTTTTAGGATCGTAATGTGACTAAAAGGGGGGTGAATTAGTGTTATCACAAAAATATTTGATTTTTCAATCTTCGATCGATAAATCTATATCGAAAATGTATTTAACCAAAAGTATAAGTAAGGATAGTGAGTGAAATAAATTAGTAAATAATAATAAAACAAAGCAAGAGAATGATGCAAACTGATTTATAGTGGTTTGGTCCTTTCGACCTACGTCCACTCTTGATTCCTCTTCCCTCGAGGTCATCGACTTTCACTATCGATCTTCTTTCCAACAGACGAAGATCAAGTACCCTTGTTACAACCCTTCTCCTTTTAACAGGCTCAGGAGAGAATATTCATACCTCTTCTCCTTTTAATAAGCTCAGGAGAGAACTTTTACACCTCTATTTTACAAGAGACATCAACCCTCCTACAACTTAGAAACACTTCTAAACTCAAGGAGGAAGAGACTCAAACATCACTCAAAAAGAGTTTATAACCCTTTAATCCTCAAAATTATGTTCTTCTTTTTGTTCTTACATTAAGCAAGCATGAGTGAGATATTTATATACCTCAAAAGATCTCAAAAATGGAGTCAAGATCTAAATCCCCAGGATTTTAGGGTCCTAGCAGTATTACTGCCGGTGTCGAGCGATACCATCGTTGAACAGAGTATGAGAATATAGGCTCTTGTAGTACCATCGCTAGCCTAGGAGATACTACCGTCGTCGCAGGTGATGCCACTACCTACTTGGGCGATACCATCACCGACATTGCTAACAGGCACAAAATATTGGTTGTCAACTATTTAGGCGGTACCATCACTTAGGCTCGGCGATACCACTGCCCAGGCCTACTCAAGACCACTGATTTAGCCTTTTAATGAGCCTAACTCGGTCCTAGTTTAAGCCCAATAAGTTTCTTGATAAGTTGTCATGGTTTCAACCCAGTACCAACTCAATCTAACCCCAAACAATCTCGATCATGACATAACCACTGAATCACATATCTAGCACAACCATGAAGCTTTCAACATATTGTCCAATATTTTAGCATGTTGTTTGATCATCCGACATTTTGTTTGAACCTATGGCTCATTGTCCTTTCCTTCAGTATATCACCCGATTTATCGGTATGTTGACTTTCCACAACATCCAATCCTTTGGCGTAATACCCGATCCTTGTGATCTGATGCCCAAACTCATGGCACGAAATCCATCCTTTGGCACGTCAACCAATCCTCCAACCCGTTGTCCAATTTCTGACATGATACTTCTCCGACCCAACATTTGATTCTTCTACTTCGATAATTTGCTTGTATCGTGTCCGCGATCAAATTTTTTCTTATGTCACTTCTCCCAAAAGCATATTAGTCTATAAACTCGTCAATTGATTTTATCATCAAAACTAGGATTTAACATATATAAATGAAGTTGAGAAACGATTAGATAAGAAAATTCAAATATATCAAATCTGACACGAGTGATAAATTTTATGATAGTTATAATGAACTTGTTCATAATTCTAGTTCTTTTGCTAGATTCTCATAAAAGCATGATATGTATAATTAATATGATTTACCAGATTTGTCACAACAAAATAAGAGTATGATCGTTGAAAAGATAAAATCATACTCTTAGGAGTATTATGAGTTATTTTTTTGTACTCAAATCAATATAAGGAGAAGATAATTATATATATATTAAATATGATTCTTAGTAAGTTAATTTCATTAACTTCTTTGAACTTATAGACCGATAAGAAATTTAATTTAAAATATTTACATATTTAGAATTTTCCTATAGAGATAAGGGTCTTCAATTTAAAAGAAAATTAGATTCAGTGACTATTTTTTAATAGTTTATTATTTATCTAGACAAATTTACAGAAATGTATATTTTATTACTCTAATCATAGTACAAAGATAATTGAATCTAAGATTTTTAGAAAATAGTAAACCATTGGGAGTAAAAAATCTTAAAATTTAATCTTGATATTGAGGAGATATAAATTAATATACTCTTTCAACGTTTGAGATATTGTTATTACTCAAATTATTAAATAATTTAATAAAGACGAATAACAAAATAACATAAGTGAACCCTCACAAAATATTGATATCGTTGTTAATAATCTTGTACAACCATCATAATCGATATTCTTAAGAATATCTAAAGGGAAGGAGACATGTCAATTATTATGTTATATATATATATATATATATATATATATATATATATATATATATATATATATATATATATATATATATATATAAGAATTAGATTATGATATAAAAATCAAAAGAATTTATTATTATTTTCATAAGTTATTAAAAATAGTAATTTTGAAAAATGATATAAGAAGAATTGAAATCAATAGTAGAATAATAAAATAATCTATTGTATAGACATCACTCAACTTTGGTTGATTCCAGATCTACACCTTGGTATCATGCAGATGCTTCGTTCAACAGAACATGCTGCAACTCATCCATTTTGAGAATGATATCGTCTTCGATGCACATGCGAACCAAATCCAAGTCTACGGTGCAAGTCTAAATGAAGAATGGACACTAACTACATGACGACTTGTAATTAAATACGTAAGATTTAGGATTCAAACTCGTAAACTGCTTTGATACCATCCATCATACAGACAGAGATAATTGAGTGATCATAAATCTAAAAAACTTAAGCTGTTAAAAAAAAAAAAGAACCAATATATGCTTTAACAGGTGCTGCTATGTTGGAGAGGGAGAAGCTGTTGATCCTGGGCTTTCTTTGGTTTGCAGTTTGGGTCAAATGATGTGACAGGGTGTATGTACTGTTTTGCTGCGTTTTCATGAATCCAACCCAAGGGTTGTTAATAAATGTGCCTCCTTTATTATTTTTGTCGCGCATTAAAAATCTCATTTTGGTTTTGTTCTTGTAGTCTTCGACGGTTATAGATCGTTCGGAGGCGGAAGCCGTGAAATAAATAGAAGGTAATCCCTTGAAATAAAAACGAGGGCTTTAAAAGGCACACACAATTTTAGTTTGAAATAATATGAAACGCAAAATAACAGTTTGTGTGTGAAACGTGATGTAATTAAAACGTGGAAAGAGTTAATAAGTATCGACAACTAAAAAAATATAGACTAATATTGTTAACATAATTTAAAATATGGTGTCGTAAATATAAATTATCAAAGATACTGTAGCAGATAACGTAAAATTATGAATGATTGGAACAACATTTTAGATGCACAAATTAGTTTTGGTTTGATTCCAAGGTATGATGACACATAACAATGTAGTTGACTGTTTTAATTCTAATAAATTATGAAAGCAAACGTCACACGAGAAAATTTACTCACTCATAATTAAAACATAATAATGTGTCGCGGACCGTTTGAGAAAATAATTAATATTTATTTTTATCAATTTTTGAGTCTTATAATTAAGAGTGTTTAATCCTTCCTTATAGTTTTTTTTATAATTTTATAATATTAATATTTAATTCAATCGATATCATTTCCAACCACCAAGCGTTAAATGGCCATTCATACATACATGGTGACTGTTCACATGTGTTTCCATGCGCGTTACGTGTGGTGACACGCCCGATCCCATTTCGTCGGCGTTCTTCCCACGTGCGGAGGAAAAGAACAAACGCATCATAATATCACGTAGACGAATCTATGTACGTGACGCGAGTCGAACCAATGGCCAGGATTCGCTTGCATTGGATTCTGGCCTTTGGCGTGCCCACCATAGGAGTGGACGAACCCTTATCCTTAGGGCTGTCGTCGGTATCGCCAGGAAAGGAGGGGATGGAGGAGGTTAAACCTCGGGTGAGCCTTAGCAGCAAGTGCATCATTGGTTGCAGATAGTGTTGGAAGGAGGCTCCACCTGTCAATGCACGGAGTGAAGGAGGGGAAGATTTCATGAAATCCAACATAGTTCCCTCTCTGGAGTCTACGCCTCATATGGTTGGATTTGGGGATCATTGCATGTCAGGTAATTTCAATCATTTAGAGTGTGGTGGTAAGATTGCAATATCATTTTATCTTACATCATAAATGCTCTTGACCCTTCTTATATTATCCACCCAAAAAAATTAAATTATTTAATATATATTTAAGAATCAAATATATAATAAATAAAATGTTCTCTTCAATCAACACTAAGCTCTCTCTCGTATATTCTCTTATGTAAATTTTAGAACAAATAAATTTTAACTCACGAGTAATTCTCTTTGTACTTGAATTTCTAGAGTACTTAGGATTCTAAAAATAGTTGTCAACCCTAACCAGTCTCTCGATTGCTCATCTATTTTGGTCAACATATTTTTTTAATAATTATATTTCATTTTCAAGTGAGATAAAAAAATGAAAAGACAAAGAGAACAATAGTTTTCCCTACCTTATAGAAATCAATGGATCGACGAGACCAATCGAGCGTTATCAAATTGAATAGAGACACAGAGAGCGAGGTTTATTCCGGCCGCCGATGGAACGAGCTTAACCCCATCGCGAAGGTAATTTTAAACTGGTCCACCGCGTGTGAGTGAACAGAAGGCCATCACAAGAAACAATACACAAACAAGTATCATCACGCGTTCTTCCTTTCCGCGCCTCTCATGCCCAAACTTGCTTTCGCTTCTCTCTATGTACCTACCGTTCATAGATTCCACAAAGATCATATTACCCGAGAATTTTGTGTTTGTCGTTGTGTGTTATAAATGGTGATACAATGTCCCACGTAGACTTTATGTTCTATATCAAGAAATGAGTTCAATTATATTTGATAAAAAAAAAATAGCCTGATGATATAATAAATTTTATATCGGCATCTGGTCGGTTACATGGAAAAGCTGAAAGTAAATAAAACCATTTTTTTTCAATAAAAGTTGTATTAATTTATATTTTTAATATTTTTTAAATTATATAAATTTTTTTTTTTATCTATGCAATAAGCCTCCACTACCTTATCAAAATGTCTAAGAGTCTTTATAAGTTAATTCAAATTTTTGTCCATGTTCGAAGTGGGGGACCAAACTAGTCTAGCTTCTTTTTTTTAATTTTGCATATGAATAAAATGTGATATAGAATTTATTTTCATAAAAAATCTATTAATATCTCAATGTTCTAAAAACGACCAACAATAAGGCATTATGTAAAAATAAAAAGTTAATTCGAAGAAATAATCCACTCACAAAACATTAAAATTTTCGATTCTAGCACTACGTAATTTCACATTTTTGTAAAAAAAAAAATTTATTTTTTAGTGATCTCGAAGGTGTTAGTTGGTAAAGACTTTATCAAATCACAGTACTATACTAATATTAAATGTCACTTTCAACACTATCCCTTGCTTAGAAAAAAATATTAAATGGTCTTCAACATGTTGACCGTTGTTTTCACAGATTTGGGAATGTCAAACACTTTGTTGTTGTATAAAAACCTAAAACAGTTTGGTATACTACTACGATATGATTATTAGATAGGCGAATTACCTTTTCTTTGGTGTCAATTGTTATTGTGTACATTAATTTCTATATCGGTTGCACATTTTATTCAACGCTTAGTGCTTAAGAATCCCAAGTGAAAGAATGAGAATTAATGTAGGAGAAGAAAAGAAATTGGTCGAGCCCTTTGACGAGATAATTCAAGTTTGATAAGGAAAAATAGTATTTAGGTAATGTAAATTGATGAACACCAAGTATAAGTGCACATCAAAGGGTTCCTTCGATATAAGAAAATACAAGTGTTCATATAGAATTATCGACCTATACAACATTAAACATTCAATTATTATTTTTTATAAGGTTTAGTGGAATCACATATCAAATTACGATAAATTATTTGATTTTTTTTCCCTCTATTGAAGCAAAATATCCGACTGTACATTTCATGAAGAAGAAAAAAATAAAAATAATAAAAAAACGAAAAAGGAAAGGACCTCTTAGGTTCTCCACCTGATCAATACATCGCCCCACCACCACCGTTGTCCACCTCGGGCGGAGCTCCGCCGACAGCGGCGTAGACGGCATCTGCCTCAAGCCAACGACCCAAGGGAGCGCACTCGGCTTTGTGGGCCAGTTTCCAGTGGAGCGCCTGGCACGCCCTCGAACAGTAGTTGACGGCGCCGCAGACGGAGCAGCGGCGGAACTCGTGCCGCCGCGTCTCGGGCCGGCCGCAGTCGCCGTGGGAGCAGAGCCTCAGCCCCTCGTCCCCAGGCCCCACGCCACGACCGCTCGCCGCGAACCACTCCACCATGAACCGGTTGGCCGGGTGCGGCTTGGGGGCCGGAACGTTATAGCCGAAATCGCTGAGGAGGGAGCAGCCGGAAACCAGCGCGTGGCGACGGTGGTGGTGCCACGCCACGGAGGGGGCTTCCGAGGACTTGAGAACGGCAGCGAGCTCCCGCGCGTTGGCCTGGACCAGGAAGCGGCGGCCCACGGCGATGTTCCGACGCACGCCGTAGCCGTCCTGGAGGCAGTGGCCGAGCTCCCGCAGCGCGTCGACGTGGCCGAGGAAGGCCGCCCGGGCACACAGGGCGACGCCCGCGCGCAGGTCCTTGTCGCCCTTTGCTCCTCCGCTCCCGTTGAACTGTATCACCGCGAGGGAGTACAGCGCCCCCGCGTGGGAGCCCATCGCTGCCCGGGCCATCAGCGACGCGCCGCTTCCCCTGTGCTGTAGGCAGTAGAAGCGGATCTGCCAAACCAGACAATAACACAGTCAAACAAATGCTGATCCGCTCATCTTCAAATTAATCTATCAAACAGGGGAGACTACGCCCACCATGCCCAAAATATAGCAAGCTTCGAGGTTTCCGGCGTCGGCGCACCGCTTCAAGAACCTGTGCGCGGATTCTGACCACTTCTTCGCTCGAACTGCAAGTGATTTCACCGACGCCATGTGAAGAACGAGCGGCTTTAATCCCAATCTGTTCAGCCTCTTGCATCTATCAGTCAATAAAAATCCGATTTTTATCAGGAAAACAGAGACATAGGAGCGGAAGATTCAAGCAAAGGGAGAAAGGAAGACGGAAGAAATAGTACGTCACGAGCACGCCGATGAGATCGGAGGGAGAAGCGGCCGAGGCGCTAAGGTTGCAGAGGATAGAGACGACCAGGTCGTCTGGAAGGCCATCGAAGAAGTCGGGGCTGTCCTCCGTGACAGCCTCGATCGCCATCTTCAAGCCGAAGTCCTTTCTTCCAACCGCTGCTTCGCCGGGGGGAAGCCGCCGCCTCCTCTTCCTACTCCTCCTTCTCTCCTCCTCCTCCTCCTCCGACGCCCTCCAATGCGCTTCCCACTGCGTCCTGGGGTAGCAGAGGCCTCTTCTCGTTCGCATGGCTCCCTACAATCCGGCAGCCTTGCGGTGTGCCTTGCGGAAGTCTCAGGGCGGAAGACACCGAGATAAGGTTGCCGTTTACATATATAGTTGTAGCAGCGGGGAGAGAGAGATTTGGGGTGAAATGACGATTTTGCCATCGGGGCAGTGGTGTAACGCACGGTCAGAGTGGGTTGACCGGTTGCTGCCCGTGGGAGCACGCTTAAAAAGACCTAAAGCTCAAAAGCTAGCTTGCTTGTAACTCGTGTTGCTTTTGATCCTACGACTGTGGTCTCTCTCAATTTCTCTGCTTTTTTTTTTTTCCTTTTTATTTTTCACTTCTACTAAAATTGCAGAGAAAGTGAGAGAGAGAAAGAAGGAACACAGAAGTTTAGATGAGTATACGGATCAAGCAACTATGGAAACAAATGTTTAAAGTATATTAGGCGCACAAAGATGTGTCATTAGAGATATTCATTGTAGTCATATACCAATGTCTGGCTCTCATAAAATATCCTCTAAGTCAATTGCTATATATATATATATATATATATTCAATATCATCATATTGATTAGTAAGAAAGAAAGAAAGAAAGATGATAATATCGTTAGTTGAGAGTTGAAGATCTCACTCGATATATTATATTTATCACTTAATTTTTATACAAAAAAAAAAAAAAAAAAGAGAATTGCAAGACTAAGTCGCCTGTGATCATCAACCTTGTCTTATTCCTTCAGCCATGAGGAACATACGTTTCTTCCCTCATGATTTGTGAGGAAAACGAGATGAACGTAAAATACTTTTCAGTGAAGGTGGTAAAGGTTATTCGGGTGTGGATGGCAAGTGATAACGTATAGAGAGAGTGAGAGAGAGATGCTGTTGTTACACTTGTGGCTTTGGCAAAGTAACTGCAGCTGCTTAAACAAGGGATTGGAAATGGCCATAAACAACCTCAGTGTCACTATGAGTGGTCAAACTTCCAGACTCGGGCAATGCTATTACTTACTGTTGGATCCAATATGGAAAGATGACTAGAAAGGAAGGAAAGATAAATGCATTTCTCTGTTCTGTGCATTAACATTTCGAATTCTTACTGCGCAGCATGACAGCTCAATTGAAGCCAATTCACAAAAAAATAAAATTAAGGGAAAAGCATTAGACTCACACCTGATTTTTCGTTTTGAATCATCTTTTTTCTTTTTTACATTTGTAGATGAGATATTATCCGATTTATATTCTTAATAGATTTCTTCTATAATTATATGATAACTTTTGATTATCAATCAAATATGATGAAGTTGTTCTGATTTGACTCATTTTTCAAGTGTTCTTGCAACCGGAAGAAAATATATATATATATATATATTCAAATATCACACTCTTCTTTAGTGGAAGGACAAAAAAAAATACACACACATGTATTGTATATCTTGCATCCGATTTCGATCCAAGGGAATAAAACATAAATATCTTATTTTATAATTTAATCCGAAGGTTAAAAAAACCGTTTAGAGCCCATTTGTGTTGAGAACTCAAAGTTCAACTAGCAATAGTGTCTGTCATTTGTGATGGGTAATCAGTACTCATATTTAGATAAAAATTTATAAGTTCAAAACTTTAAAAATATATGTTTCATACCTTGTTGGTTTTAGAACCAGAATATTAAAAGAAATTAATGATAAAATATTAGTGCTTTGTCATTTTGAGGATTTAAGGTGGAATGTCGATCTATCTTTTCTCATGTATGAGATAACTAAAAAATCCATATGTCTAGTGTTGATTAGTTGAGGATAATAATTAGATATCTGACTAAATAAGACAAAGAGATCTGTCTTACACAGAGTTATAAATCATACATAATAGCTATATCTTATTCCGTGTTATATATATATTATATTACCAGGCATATTGATCGAACTAATATAAACATGTAGTGAGTGCATGCAATGTCGTTAGGATCGGCAGTGGCAGGCGCCGACGTGGTGTCACGACGGTCTAAAGAAACAAAAAGGCGATATCACATATGTGTTGCAACACGTTAATATTGAGGGTGCAATAATGTGATTGCTTTGGGGGAGGGAGATAAAAATAGAAAGCTAAAAGAAGTCCACGTATCAAATATCTCTATCAGAAAGTCTTTTCTCAATATATATATATCATGAGATCAAATTTCTCAATTTGGTTTGTAACTTATTGTAAAACTAAATTTCTTAATATAGGAAACAATTACAAGATTCAATTATTTCCATCCAAGCACTGTTGGCCCTTGTATATCCTCTTTGGAAAATTTTTCTCTTAATTTTTTGTTTGTTTTTTTTTTTCCTTCTAATTCTATCTAAGAAACCACCCTCAGGGGCACGTATATTTATATATTAAAAAAAATAATGTTAATTTAAATGAATAAAAATAATTCTTTTTTAACTGATTTAAACTTTCATGATACTTGCCAACCCTAATAGATTTGTCACATCAACTCTTTTCCGCACTTGTTATTTTTCTGTATACTATTTATTTTGTTCACACCGATTATAGGTGAGGACGAGGCCGAATTATCACAAGAAATCTTACCGTAAATTTCAATGCAACCTTTCAACAAATACTATTGTTGATTCGGAGGAGCATGGTGCGTGGGTAAGGTTCATAACTTGGCTCAACCAACCATGGACCGATGGATTCCTTACAAGTCTTCATCTTACTGTTGTCCGGCCATTGCATCCGATGAAAGTGAATTGGAAAAATAAAAGCACACTTGTTATTGAGGTTTAAACATCTATTTATACAGTGATAAGAGATGAATTTTCCTCAACTAATGAACGAGATAATCTCGTTCGGTTAGGAAAATTTGTTACAGCTAACATGCCCCCGTAAGATCAAGCTCCTGTCAAAGATGCCGATCTTGGATCAATAGAAGAAAAACAGTTTACGTGCTAGAGACTTCGTGAGGGAGTCGGCCAGTTGGTCAACTGTGTGGACATGAGAGACACGGAGCTGCTTGCTCCCGAACAAAGTGAAAGTCGATAGCAACGTGCTTCATGCGGGAGTGAAAGACTGGATTTGCACAAAAATAAGTGGCCCCGATGTTATCACAGTAAATAACAGGCATAGAAGCATAATGGATTTGAAGTTCCTGAAGCAAGTGGCTAATCCAATTGAGTTCAGCAGCAACGGCGGCAACAACCCGATATTCAGCCTCGGTAGTAGATCTGACAACCGTCTTTTGCTTTTTAGAGCTCCAGCTTATCGGATTATCACCAAGGAGTATAATATACTCAGATGTAGAGGTTCTATCATCAACGTTGCCGACCCAATCCGCATCAGCAAAGGCATAAAGTTGAGAGGGAGAATTCTTACGAAGAAAAATGCCATGATCAATAGTCCCTTTGAGATAACGCAAAATGCGTTTGACAGCAGTCCAGTGCAAAGTAGATGGTTGATGCATAAATTGAGATAATTTATTAACCGGAAAGGAGACATCGGGACGAGTGAGTGCTAGATATTGTAAGGAGCCAACTACCTGTCGATATAGAGTAGGATCTGTGACAGGACTACCATCATAGAGATGCAACGATGTACTTGGAGATAGAGGAGTGGAGACTGCTTTAGCATCTTGCATGTTTGTCTTCAACAGTAAATCATGAATATACTTCCGTTGTGAAAGAAAGAGATCAGAAGATGTAAATGTAGCCTCAACACCAAGAAAGTAATGCAAGGTACCAAGATCTTTGAGGGAGAAGCGGTCTGCCAATTGCGTAATAAATGCATGAACCTCCGTTGAGTTATCACCTGTGATAATAATATCATCCACATAGACGAGGAGATAGATGGTGCTCCCATGATGTTGGCGTAGAAATAAGGAAACATCATACTTAGAGTTGATGAAGCCAATTGAAGATAAGTAGAGACCAAGTTCAGTATACCACGCTCGTGGAGCCTGACGAAGTCAGTCCATAGATGGCCTTTTTAAGTTTACAAACATGCTGCGAATATTGAGGATGTATAAAAACATCTTCAG
Source organism: Ensete ventricosum (assembly GCA_029747655.1). Classification (NCBI taxonomy): domain Eukaryota; kingdom Viridiplantae; phylum Streptophyta; class Magnoliopsida; order Zingiberales; family Musaceae; genus Ensete; species Ensete ventricosum. The sequence continues at coordinate 31,814,962 of JAQQAF010000004.1, read as the reverse complement.
TGAGGGTTCCTTGTAAAAAGGCATTGTTAACATCTAACTGACGTAAGCACCAGCCTTTCGATATTGCCAGACTTAGAAGAAGCCGAATGGTAGTAGGTTTGACAATAGGACTAAATGTCTCAGTGAAGTCAATGTCAGGTCGTTGATGAAATCCTTTGGCCACAAGACGTGCCTTATAGCGAGCAATAGAACAATTAGGATTCCGCTTAATTCGAAAAACTCATTTGCACCCGATAATGTTTTGTGTGGAGAGAGGAGGAGTGAGAGTCTAAGTAGCATTATGAAGAAGGGCATCATACTCCTCACACATGGCTTTACGCTAATGAGGATATTTCTGAGCCTGAGAGAATGAAGTAGGTTCAACAGAGTCGAAAGAGGGTTCGGTGCTAACATGCAAATCTAGAACTCAATGTGGTTTAAAGATACCACACCTGGAACGAGTTTGCATAGGATGCTGAGAGGTGACAGTAGGGCTAGGAGGTAAGGGCTGTGGGTGAGTACTAGTGGAGGCAGACGAAGGGACAATAGAAGTACCTTGGCGTGGTGAAGACAAAGACACTGGGGGGAGGAGCCGGAGGAGAGGGAAACTGCGGAACAGAAGTAACTAGAGAGTTTGGATCTAAGGAAGACAAAATGGAGGAGGAAGATTATTCATAGGGATCCAATGGAACTACAGATTGTCGATGATCTCGAAAGGGAAAGACAGTCTCCACAAAAGTAACATGTCTGGAGACAAAGACTTTAGCAGAGTGAGGGTCATAATATCGATATGTGTTATGTTTAAGAGAGTACCCTATGAAAACACAAGGTCGAGATCGAGGTTGCATTTTATTAGAATTGTAAGGACATAACTATGGATAACATAGACAACCAAAAACCTTTAAGGTTTGGATGTTAGGGTGTTTTTAAAATAATTTTTCAAATGGTGAATGATATTGTAGGAGAGGAGTAGGCAAGCGATTAATAAGATAAATAGCAGTTTGAAAAGCGATGGACCAAAAGATAGAAGGCATGGAAGCCTGATGGAGCAATGTGAGACCAGTCTCAACAATATGACGATGCTTACGCTCAGTAGAGCCAACAAGTTGAGGGGTATATGGTGGGGACTTGAGATGTTGAATACCAGAGGTAGCTAAATAAAACGCAAGAGCTTGATATTCACCGCCACCATCAGAATAGACAGTTTTAATAGTAGTTTGAAAATAATTCTCGACCAAGTTCTTGAATTTAGAGAAGACAACAGCAACCTCAGATTTTTTATAAAGAGGATATAACTATGTGTACTTTGTAAAATAGTCTACAAAGACAACATAGAATCTGAACTTGTCAAAAGAGACAACTGACGTAGGGCCCCAAACATCAGTATAAATAACCTCAAACAGTTTAGAGCAGGAAACAGAAGATGTACCAAATGGTAACTGATGACTCTTATTACTAAGACAAGCACCACAATAAGTAATAGTAGAACCATATTTAGAAACAGGAATAGAGTAGCGAGAAAGTAACTTTTGTTGAACAGGGGTTGAAGGATGATCAAGACGTTGATGCCACATGTCGATTGGAGTAGCGGTGGAAGCGTTAGCAGTAGGCTGAGTGAGATATAAGGTAGATAGTCATTCATAGATGTTGTCTTTATTCGGACCGCGAACCAACGATGCCCCCGTGCTCAACTCCTTGACAAGAAAATAATCAGGAAAGAATTCAATAGAAACATTATTTTGTTGGCAGAACTGAGAGACAGAGATGAGATTTCTTTTAATGTGGGGTGCACACAAAATATTATCGAGTGTAAAAGAAGTGGCATTAGAAGTAAGCTTTGTTGTACCGAAATGAGTAATAGGAATTCTGTTACCATCACCGATGATAATATCTTCAGTTCCGCCATAGTTGTTGTGGAGCGATAGGTTCTGGAGATCAGAAGTAATATGGTGGGAAGCACCAGAGTCCACAATCCAATTAGATTGATAGTCAGAGGGAGTCGTCATGACATTTGCCCGAGGCCAGGCCGACTGAGGTGGAAGACGAGGTCGAGACCGACAAACCTTTGCCGAGTGATCGACTTTATCACATAATTGGCAGACAACTGGTTGCTGAAGCATGGAAGGAGGACAACGCGGCTGAACGACAGTGTTTAAGTGCGGATAATGGGGAGGCGAAAGTGATAGAGAGGGACCCGTAGAAGTGGGAGAAAAGTTTGTCACACCTTTTGAAGCATTCTTACGGTATTTACGATTTTGCCGGTTGGACTTCTGATTGAACTGAGCCGTGATAGGAGGTCATGGCAAGGAACCTGACAATCTATTAACACGCTTTAGGTAAGCTTCATAGTCGGTGAGCTTGTTATAGAGTTCTTCAAAGCAAATCAGAGAGTCACGTGCTCGAAGTGCGGCTGCCAGTTCTTTGAACTCGGGACTCAATCCATTAAGTGTGTGGACAAGAACTTCTTCATCAGTTAGGGAATGACCTATCAAAGCTAGGTCACCAATAAGCATTTTGATATGTTGTAAGTAATCGGCAATAATACTTCCCTCCTGCTTAAGGCTCATAAGGCTGGATAGGAGTCCAAGCATGTGAGTCCGGGAGTGATTCGCGAAGGTAGTTTGTAACTTGGTCCAAGCTTCCGCAGCAATGACACAGGAGGACACAAGCGGAGCAATGGATCCCGCAACAGAAGCTTGAATTGCTTGGAGTATTAGCTGATCTTGGCGCAACCAAAGTTTGTGTGCAGAATTCGGTACTAGGTTGGGTTCTCTTGGAACATGTATCATCGCTGGTGGACAACTAAGAGAGCCATCAATGTAACCCAATAAATCATAACCAAATAAAATGTTTGAGAATTGGGCCCGCCAGGATGCATAATTACCACCCTTGGATAATTTAAACGGAATCAAGGAGGTGGCATTGATGGAGGTGAGTCCTGAATGCGGAGAAAGATTGCCAACAGGAAAAAGTGTTGGAGTATCAGAGGTAGAGAAGGAAGACATCGAGGAACCAATACCAGGTCAAAGGGAAACCAAGAGAGAAAGGTAGGTAATCTTGCCGAGAAAACAGTTGCAAAAATCGTTAAAAGATAGAGTAAGAGCGAGAGTAGGAAGCCGATTTTTTAATAATATGACGGAAGCGTCGAAGAGATTGATGGTAAAAGAAATGAGGAATGAAAGGTAAGGAGACTCTACTGTCGTCCTGATACGATGAATAGCAATGTTCGGGTGCAGCAATCCTATTGGAACCAGCCCTTCCGAATATGACACAGTGAGTGCAGCCACTGTTAAAATAGATCACCCGGCACTCCCCTCAAATCCAACAGGATACACCGGGAGGGAGAAGGCTTCTTGAGTGACTTCTCAGGGACTCTGAGGCTCCTCCTTCAATCATCATATTGGTTTGGCGTTCATAGCTGACCAACTCGCTGAGACGAACCACGAGAGCAGGTTATTCCGTCTTAGGTGCCATGCACATAGAAGCTGGTGTAGCAGCACGTTAGAGCAGCTTTAGCATGCGCACCCGCAAGCAGAGTGAGGGAGGGGGAGCAGGCAGGAGAGACAACGGTTAGTCCTGGGAAATGCGGCTATGGTGTCCGCGTTTGGATCGCTCTTTGGTGTTGCTGAGAGGGTAGCCACTGCTTGGTGCTGGAGGCATAGCGTCCAGAACGCGTCTAGAACGGGGCGAGCGGTTGCTCGTTCATATCGAGAAAACAGAGAAAAGGATGCTCTGTTTTGTCGATAAAACAGAGATTCAGTTGTTGGGGCTGGAGAAGAAGAGGAAGCAGCTGGCGATGAAGAGTGACGCTGGCTGCGAATAGGTGTGGGACGCCACAGGACTCAGGGATACTGAAGTAGCGGGCAGCAATTACGACGGGAAGCAGAGGAAGGGTGGCAACCGTGTCGATATGTTGAGGAGGAAGAGCCGAAGATGGGCTCTTCTTGCTGTCAACCGTGTCGATGTGTTGCGACGGGAAGCAGAGTAAGACCGACGAAACGGAGCAGCGGGCAAAGGAGCAGCAGCGGCAGAGAGGAGATGGGCTGCAGAAGCGTGTCGTTGGCTGTGCGCTGCGATATTACTGGGCTAATCGCAGCAAAACAAAGGAAGAATGAGAGGAAACAGAGTAATGGTTACTCTGTTTCGATCTACCGTGTGTCAGTAGGAATCAGCGGCACCCTGGAGCATTCGCGGGCGACGGTCGAGATTTCGCTGGAGATCTATTCCAGCGAAAGAAAGGATGCCAAGGTTGCGGCAATAGTATTAGCGCTCGTTGGGAGATCGGTGCTGATCTCGTTGGTTCCGTCGGTAGTGGAGGCAGATGTCGCGACAGTAGATGAACTGGAGTCGACGATAAATCTGCACGCGACCGGAAGCGGTGGAAACTTGCTACCGTTTGACAGCAAGAAGAGAGTCTGCTCTGATACCATGTTGAAAGTGAATTGGGAAAATAAAATCACACTTATTATTGAGGTTTCAACATCTATTTATACAGTGATAAGAGACGGATTTTTATCAACAGATGAACGAGATAATCTCGTTCGGTTAAAGAAATTTGTTATAGCTAACAGCATTGTCTTGTGATACTACTACCCACCCAATTTTTATTTTATTTTTTAAAATTAATTAATTAATTAATTAATTGTAGGCCTTGAGGGGTTGTCTTCGTGTCTTTCTTGTCTAATCCCACTCCTAAGTTGCTCCCTCCATCTTTCCGAATGTGACGCTTCTTCTGAGTTTACTACGACGGGTAACATTGGTGACACCATCGCTTGCTGTTGGCTGCTGTGTTGTGAAAGCTTCCTCTCTATAAATAGATTTCGCACTCGTGATCTAAATTCAAGATGAATATTCATGTGACACAGATTACATATATACATACATACATATATATGAATGTGTTATGTGAGAGACAGAACTTTTTTTATTTTCTTATTTGCTATCAAAAAAATTTCCTATATAAAATTAAAATTATAAGAATATTTAGTTTGTAACGATCTACAAACATTAAAAGATGGGGATGATATTGAGTGTAGATGGGGTCCCAAGTAACAAAGTGAGGATTGCAATTGGATTAGATATGTGTCATGGCATTGTGGATAAGGATTAAGATGGTGGTTGGACGGCCACTCCTAATCTGCCATGTAGGCCATACTCCTCTCACTAGCTTTTGTCACGGGGCCCTCTTCACCACCCTAGCCCACGTATTCATCTTCATCCTACCTAACCCCTACCTCCACAACATTAGGCAATCGATTCGAGTGTTTTTGGGATCCAAAGATGTAATCACATTATTTATTTCCTTGATCAATATCAACATAATTGCTATATAATATAATTTTTTTTTATGACACATGATTGATTCAGTAAGTTCGGATCATAAGCCAGCCCTATATCATTAGTTAGACTTCTTTTTTTTTTTTTTTTTGTGGATGTTTTTACTCCCATGGTGAGACTATTATTTATCTTCTGTTTAATTCATTCCCATTTCTCTGTCTCTCTCTCTCGGATCCAGCTAACTAAACCATCATGATGGATATATAAAGTATGTATGAGTACTAAAATGTGAGTAAATATATTTGTCAAACCTTTTTTGCCACTGCATCAAGCTAGGGTTGACTGACCATTTCTACAGCTATCTACGACATCTTTACAAATTGGAATGGAGTAGTTTGGTTACTTCACCTTGAAGAATGGGAGCTTTCTGGCCTGATCCCATCTGCATGATAGGAAAGAACACCATAAACAACAAATATTATCACTTGTGCTTAGTTGAGTCAAAGGCACCATTTCTCTATGTGTTTATTCCTCCACTTGTCCCCGATTTTGTTCGTGCATTGTTCCCATCTTGATAGAGACAACCTGTTCTTCTGTCTTGGCTTTAATTTCCTTGTTAGAAACGAAACAAGAAAGCCAATCCCAATGACTCTCTACGCTATCCTCTTATTCTCATTCCATGTACATTGAGATGTATATATATATTCCTATCGCCCCCCACTTGGGAGATATTTCCTTGGGTTGTAGGAATTGGATACTCTTTTCTTTTTTATTTGTAAATGGGGGATTAGTGGGTTCTTGATAACATAGATGGTGGAGAGGTTTTCACATCTGTTGGTACCGCATTGACGATGCTCAATCCAAGTATGAGGGACACTCCATTTACATGATTGGATAGCAAAACTATGTGCTCACAAGTATTGGAATGAGCTCCCAGCTAGCATCTAGGATTAGGTGATTGATGTAGGAAGAGAACTAGGCTGAGATTAACAAGTGGATTTTTATGTTGTGGTGGTGGTAAGATTGTTCTTTGGGAACTAATGATCATATTCAGAGCCACAAAAAAGATTTTATTTATTTATTTATTTATAAGAATAAAATTATGAATAATTTGATTATATCATATTGGTTAAACATTTTTTATTTATTTATATGAGATGAAGAGGGATCAAAATAGGAGAATAGTCCTACGTTACCAATAATTAAAATAGCCGAGTTATATATACTGTATTTAAAAGCTTAAACTTTTGATTGAACTAGTGTGAAACTTAATATATATTAACCTTGACTCAGACTTATCATCATCTTAGGTTTTCAACAATATTAATCTTGGAACCTCTTTTTCTTCTATTTGCCACAAGATCCTTGCTTTTGTTATATAAGAAAGGTAACAAATTTCTACATTTGAGGGCATTAATTCAGCATTGACATGAACATTAGTGTAGATCACTTGTCAGGTCCTTCACATTTGCTGTGGGAGCCATAGAGGAATCAAACTTAGCAGCTTCTCACAAGTTGGAAGTAATTATGTATTAAGATGGTTGAAGTAATTATGTAATTACGGAGAGAATACTGAATCAAATCTCCGTAAGTGTAAACTTTGGTGAAAGGTAATTCTATTTAGAACAATTTCCATTTATAAAATATTAACATTAATTTATTATCAATTTGTGTGAAAAACCAAAGCTTATGGTCAGCATGAAAGGAGCCAAAGAATTATTGTGCTTATTTCTTTTATTTAGATTAATAATAATTAATGTCTAAAAGAACAAACCTCGGGAAATTTTGCAATACACCATTATGTTTCAACGTTGATGACAATTAAATTAGTTTATATTTAACTGACCCATATAGAATAGGTGACATGCATACTAGTTGGAACAATAAATTAAGACATAATATGCGATCAACAAATCAAGATATTTACTAGTTAGATTAGCTAACAGTTTTAATTTATATAAAGCTATAAATAATTATAAAGATAGCTATACGATTAATTATATAATCATCAGATAGTTGATTTTTAAAATTATTTTATTGATATTTTAATTATGAAAACCACCAAATATAAATTTTCTAAACGAAGGAAAGCAATATCTGACACAGTAAAATCTTTTATCCATTCTAAATCCCAAATAAAATTCTTTATTGGTTGAGGAATCCTATTAATTTTTCTTTATTGGTGGATGAAAGGAGTAGCAAAACATGGCAGTAATCACTTGTTCCTTTTATTCCTCCCCAATCCCGCATCCTACCTACCGACTAACCAAGATTCAACAGTTAAACACGTTCAAGAAGATTCAATCTCTCTGTCTCTCTCTCATATGGATATGGATAGCAAATGGAGGCTGGGGATAGGGTGAGAGGAGTAGGGATGTTGCTTAACGCAGTTGGCCTGTTCGCAGCATGAAAGTGAGTGCATGCACGTCCCCGTTTTTAATTCCAAGCCATCCTCCTTCGTTCTCTTCAACGATCAATTCAAGAATTCTCTCTCAATTCCAATTATTTGAACGATTCAATATATGTGGAAAAGACACATCGAAAGTTGATAGTTTTGAACGGTTCATGTGATCCAATATTGAAGAATATATATGAAGTAGGTGGGAATTATCTATGAAAGCAAAGCATCTTCCAATGCAAAACACAATAATCTTTGTATAATGTGGATATATCTTCGTTAGCTTAATTAAAGCCCCCCAAGTGGAAAGATATTTAGATTTGGCTAAGTCTGCACGTTAGAAACAATCATGTCTGCGTTCTGATAGGATTACAAGACGTACAGAAAACGAATGATGTTGGTGTGACAATATTACTGTCCGCTGAAACCAATGTTATCGTTGCTAACTTGTTCATCAACAATAATGACTGACATTTAGTGGTAGCTTAAGTTGATGATGTATGAGGATGATGATGTATGCTTTGATGTCATGTCGACACTACCTAGGGTTCAACATAGAGGTAGCCCCTTGGAAATGTGTACGGTAGCACCTGGAAAATGTATGGTAGCGTCTTTAAAGTATTATTAATACGTTGAATGAGGCTACGAACCATCGATCTTTGGCAAAGTGTCGTAAGCTAATTAACTTAAGGGGTTTGGAAAATCCCTTAGTTAAAAGACTAAGGGTTTGAAAAATCCAAGTTCTTAATAGTAAAAAAGAAGATACACCTATTATCAACTATATTATACAGCAAATTAATCATAAGTGTCATAAGCTAGTTTAGCTTTGTTATAAAATAATAAATAGTGTCTGTCCTAAGGGAAAGATTCTTATTTTGGACAAATGTATTTATTTAGGTATAGTTCGGTGTGCATGTGTTTGATTTCAATGATGATTGGGGTCGATGCTATCCAGATGTGAAGTGGATTGGTATTTTGTGGATGATATCTTGATACTATTTCGTGTGGGGGTAAGTAGGGGACAAGTGGGCGAAAAGGAAGAGCAATGGCTTTGGAATCAAGGATGAATACCGGGAGCTGATGTGAGACTAAATCACAACCTTTTTATAAGAGGTTTTATTTATTGTATAAGAGAAGTTTAGAGTATTACTTTTATATAAGAGATCTTAAGAATTTTGTTTTTCTAGAATAGACTGATTAGCGAAGGTGGTAAATTTTAATTAAAATAAAATAGAGTTAGACAAATTTGATATCTAGGTGTATAAATCACACAATGTTTAGAGTAGTATCTAGAGGATCTAAATTTATAATAGGAGTTTAAGATTTTATAAGTATCTTAGTGAGCCTTATAAGAGTTCCATTGGGAAACTAAAGTCCCAAATCCAATTTAAATTAAAGCTATTTCAAGACAAGGAAGGCAAAAATTAAGAATCATTTTAGCTCATAAGAGTTCAAAAGGGATTTAACCGACTATTTGTCAAAGTTAGTCAAAGCTCTATTTAGTTTAGTGCAAAAGCCACACTAATTTGAAAGAGGGAAGACGGAGGATGAGCACTCGTTTGCAAGCGGGTGAAGTGCAAATTAGTTGACTAGTGATGATGATGTAGTACTTGAGTCACTTACCTTAAGTGAAAAGTTCTTAACTCATATTTACAAAAAAAAAAGAAAAAAAAACCATCTATTTTAGTGGTATGATTCTTATGGTTCAAGAGTAAATTCTCGAAATATCCCTAATTTTTTTAACAGATGATAGATATCATTATTATTAATAACAATTCCATTCAAAAGTCGGCCAATCTTAACCCTAATTCCTATAAGAGGCAACCATTCATATCTAAGGCACAAAGGCTATTCTGGTTCAAGCTAAGGTAAACCCTAATTCCTAGAAGAGACAACCAATCCATGTAATGGATATAAAGCTACTCTAATTCAAGAGAGAGGAAAGGCAAAAATGATAGTAGCCATTATCAATAGTCAACCGATAAAATATTTTTGCAAATAAAGCTCTTATCAATAGTCAACCGACATAATATTATTATTTTTGCAAATAGAAGAGCAACCATCATTGTGGGGCATAGAAGAACGCATGCATGCAATTTGCAATTGTCAACATTAACCAAACCTAATCCATTTAGAACAATATAGAGGTCATTCGTGAAAAGATGCTGCCTGGTTTACTTCAACTTTGGATTTTTAAATGTCGCAAGCGTAAGGAAAAAGGAACAAATCTATAAACGGAGGTGGATAACTTGTATCTAGCTAAAATAATAAAGTCAAAGATTAAAACTAACCGGAATAATGACATCAAGATATAACATTGTGAAGTCCTCAATTACTTGAGAAAAATATCCGATGGTGAAAAATAAAAAGTACAAATTTCTCTCTAATTTAAGTAGGAGAAACAAAGGTAAAAATAAAAAATAAAAAATTCATAAAAGGGAGAAACCAAATGAAATAGAAGAATAATTCTTCATATTCTCACTTTTCTCTTATCTTTCTCTCCATTCCTCATCTCTGCACTCCACTGATACTAGATGATCCTCCACCAGAGGAGGATGCAGAAATCTCATTCATGCCACCTTGCACCTCATCTCATGTGTGGTGGTGCAACGTGGTTGCAATTACCTTCCTATTTATCTATTATTTTTTTTTTTTATCTCTTCATAATCTTTCACTTAAAATAAACTTAAGTTGCTTACATCTCTACCACGTCATAAGAGAATATGCATCACATGAACTTATCTTGGAAAATTAAAAACTAATATCCTACAAATTGAATCCTAATTTGATGCAAATGACCCTTCTATGTTTGACACCACAACCCTTACTTCCCATTATAATTATCAAATTTCCCTTGATTAAGCAAATTAAATGCAAATAGCTTAATGATGGAGACCATAATGTTAATTATTTGCATACTTTGGTGGCTAAAAGAAGAAGAAAGTTTATAAGAGGAATCTATATAAATAACAATGGCACATTAATACAAGATACTAAAGCAATTATGAACTTGTTTTGTGATCACTATACCACTCTTTGGAGTCCAAATTAGAGTTCTTTTTCTAATCTAAATAATTCAATCTCTCTTTCCAGACTATCTATCTATCATCTGAAACCTCTAATATATATATATATATATATATATATATTATAGAAGACTTTATTGTAAATGAGATTCATTCAGTTGTTAAATCTTTGGGTATGGGTAAAAGCTATGGTCTTAGATCGATTCACGGGAGAATTTTATATGGTCTATCGACCTTCACTCTCTTCTCATTTCTTTACTGTGTTTCAACGTTTTCATTAGCATGCACACTTACCTCTTAATTGGACCAAGACTTTTTTAATATTTATACCTAAAGTTAAAAGATCATATTAATATTTTTTAATTCTACCCTATAGCCATGTCAAATATCAAATATCATATTCTTGTTTAATGTATGTATTGGCCAATAGAGTCAAACCTTACTTAACTGATTTGATCAGTGGAGAACAGTCTGCCTTCATTACTGGTTGTCGTATACATAATAATAGACTAATAGCTTTTGACAAACTATCTTGGGATGCTATCTTTCAGGTTATCTTTTTTCTATGAATTTTTCTTCTAAATTCATTGATCGAATAAAGGCTTATGTTTGTTCTTCTAATTTTTTGCTTAATAAATGGTGAAATATCACCCTCTTTTTCCAAAGATGAGCCCCTTTCACTTTGCCTATACATCTTGGTTTGATAAGTCTTAACTCAGCTTGCAACCATATATGGTAAACATACTCCTCTAAGTTTTGGACCTCACTAGAAAGTTAGTCATCTAATGTTTGTAGATAATAAATATATTGCTTTATCTTAGAGCTAAAACTAAAATCCTGCCATATCATTAAGAAAATTTTGAAATATATGAACATTTAACTAATCAAAGTGTAAGTGCTTCTCAATTTGAAATATTTATTTTTGAAACATACCCCTAGATCCATCAAATAGAATATTTGCTCTATGTTAGGCTTCAAAGAATTAAAACAAAACTTGCAACTTGGAAGTGTAAATCACTTATCCGAATTTGGTCAAATAGTTATCATTAACTCAGTTCTAAATTCTATCCCTTTATACACTTCAAGTCACTTGGTTCCAAAATAGCATATTACATAAAGATTTAAAACTATAATAAATTTTTTTTTTATTTCTTTGGCAAAACTCTAAAACCAATAATGGTCTTCATTTGGTTAAATGGGACACTATCATTTCTCCTAAAGAAAATGGTGGTCTTAACATCCTTGATCTGAAACTTTTCAAATTTACCTTACAAGCATCTCGTATCAGTAAATACTTAACTAATGTAATCTATCTTTGGAATTCTATTATCTATGCTAAGTATAACTATGTACACCTTCAGAACATCCCTAAACAAAATAATGTAAGCTGGAGTTCGTGCCTATTTACCCCAGCCTTATCTGACCTTAAAGAAGGTTTGTTTTTTTAACAAATTGGTAATGGCCAGCATACTAATTTCATTACTGATCCTTAGATTTTTAACATGCCATTGAGTAGAATACCTACATATATAAATATAGATTTAAAGGTTGATGATCTAATCCAATCTGGTAGCTGAAATACCTAGTTGCTATTGGATATATGTGCACATCACAGTTGGTTTCAATTACTGAGTCTATTGATATTGCCCAATACTCTTGTGATGATAGATAGATATGGAAGGTGCATCCTCTAGGGAAGACAATGACAAATGGAGCTTATCATCTTCTTATTAATTCTAGAGTAGAATATAGTTGTTACGGCTGGCAGATTCTTGCTAATCCCTTGGAAATTGCTACATTATCTACCCTGATAGATTTCTTCAATTTTTATTTTAGTATTAACCATTTATGTCCTTTATGCTTGGAACATGTTGAAACAATTGACCATCTTTTCTTTACTTGTTCTTTCTCCTCTCAACTATATATATAATCTTTGGGAAACAAAGCTTGTCATTTACTTTGGAATACTGAGCATTATGGATTCTAGGGGATTGGTTAAGGGAAGGTAATAGCTGTGGAATGGGAAACATGCTATAGCAAACTAGCTTTGGTTCAACTGGAAAATGAGAAACGAAGCTATTTTCAACGAGAGGAAGAAGCCTTCCATTCATTAGGCTTCGGCATAGGTTTCAGCCTATACTAGCTACTATCCTATATCACTATTATCTAAAGGAAATAAGTTGATCAATAAAAATTGACTCAATTGGAAATAAACCCACCAGTAGGCTGGTTTTTAAGTTGAATTCTGATTGATCCTCTCTTCTGCAGGAAGGTGGTGTTGTTGACTTCATCATCAAGCATCAAGAAGGAACCTGTAAGGCTACTGGACTACAATATAAAAGAGGAAAAAACTGCCCTTCAATATGAAACCCTGACCGTCAAAATAGGACTACAATATGCTATTGACCAGCACTACACACGAGTTCTTGTAGAGATGGATTCTGCAACAATTGTTAAGCCACTCACATGATAGAGATGGTTTTTCTCACATACAAAATTGTCCATTGCTATAGGGAGTGCCAATTGGGCTGTCAACATAGCAAAAATCAATAGAATTTTCATCTGTAGGAAACATCTTTCAATATGTACTCTCTTGTATAATGACTTACATTATCATTCTGTGAAACTCTAACAATCTAATAATAATTTTTCTTTTCTGAAAAAGTCTAATATAATTTTATTTTATTTTTTTTAAAAAAATTATCAATATTGATTTGCTTTGTCACTAGGTAGTCCATTGTGTCGATCTTTTGCATATCCGTAGTATTGTCCTCCATTCCTCAATTGAAGTCATATTGAACTCTTATATGCTTTGTTCTGGAACACAAGATTGGATTCTTTGCCATGTGTAAGTCTCTCCTGCTTGTTCCCTAATTTTTCTTGTTAACCTTTTAATCTAAATTACCTCTTTTGTGAGCTTTGTAACTGCTATATATCTTGCTTCTTTGGTAAATATAGCTATGATAGTATGTAGCTTTGAAATCTAACGCATTGCTTCTCGTACAAGTGTATGCATATAGCCTGTGGTGAAATTTTCCTTTGTCGATGTTAGCTATAAAATTATTTTCAATATATCCTTTGGTAGTAAAATTTGATCCTCCATAATTATAATGTTACCATCTGAGGTCCCTTTGATATATCTAAAAATCCTTTTTAACTTTATTCCAATGGTCTCTATAAATTGACTGACCATGTCAATTGCTTGTCCTGATCTAGTACATATCATAGAAAACATTCAGTTGCCAATTATCGAGACATTTCTATCCTCTTTACTTCATTGGAACATATTTGAGGACAATATAAAATTCATAAGAAGTGGGATAAAAGCTAGTTTATAATCTTTCATGTAAAATTTTCCTTAAATAGTCATATCTTGTTGTTTTTTCTATCTCGGTGAATTTGCATCCTTAGAATCTTATTTGTTGGTCTTAGGACCGTTATGTCGAACTTTCTAATCAACTAGTTTTTTAATTCTTTGATTCTATTTTTGTTAGGGCTTGTGACCAACATGTCATCAACATATAGTAAGTAGCAAGATAATAAAATTATCATTATTAAATCTCTTATGATAGGTACAATGGTCTTCTTCTATACTGAGTTTATTATATCCAAGTTTAACGATGAACAAATCAAATCTCTTGTACCAACACCTTGATGCCTACTTTACACCATACAAAGATTTGTTCAACTTGCAGATCCAAGTTCATTTTTCTTTTTTCAGCAAAGAGCAGATATATATCTTTTTTCAAGTTTACTATGAAGAAATATAATTTCACATAAAAATAGAACTATTTGAACTATAGTAAGTCAAACAATAGGAAAATAATATTTTTGTTAAAGTTTTCATCACGAATCATGCATGATATTGCTCCACTTGATTATTGCTCTCTCTTGATCTTGTAGATCTATTTTTTTATTAGTTTTTTTTTTTTACTTATGGTAGTGCTACAAGTTCCCATGTCTTGTGTTTTTTATAGAGCTTCAATTGACTCCTATATTGCTAACATCTATAAAGACACATTTGGAATACATCTAGTCTCTATTAGAAAGTTGATGGATCTTTCTTTATCCTCTATTATAAAATAGTCTGCTCTACAAAATATATTCCTTTGTGCCAAAGCCCCCTCTTACGAGTTGACTGTCAGATTTCTTGAGCCTTGGATTAGACTAGCACTTATTGGTCATGTTTTGATACTACTTTAGAAGAACTTTTTATTATTATTTATACTTAATAGTTTTTGAACTTTCTATTCTTGTGCTATCACTTATATCCATCCTTTTATAGATCTCTTACAAAGATAACATCTTTTTAATGATGATTACCTTGTGGCCAGCGAGGTCCAATAAGCTTAGGAGGGATGATAAAAGTAAAGTTAAAGCAAAATATTCCAATTTGGCCCAACTAGAGTTCCAGTCGCACTTTGATTCAATCTTGAATTATGCCCCTTCTTCCTCAAGTTCTAGCAAACCAAGTTATACATCAAAGCTTCATCCAACTATTGGACAGATGATCCAGATTCAGTCCATAATGAGCTGTAGTGAAGCCCACAGCCCAAAACCTCACTTATATTAACCTAAAACCTAGATTAGGTGGCTAGGGTTGAGACTAAGAGAGCAGCGGCAGTTGGAAACGTGGGAGAGAGAAAGAAGACTGCAGATTGACAGTAGAGGCCAGAAAATAAGAGATCCAGGAAAGGGAAGAAGACAAGGACAAGAAAAGACTATTCTCAATCATTCAAATCTCAGGTTAGATCAGTTTGCAGTGAATTATTACTGTGATCTCTTAGGAAGGTTTTGGATATTGTGCTTAGGATTATAGTCCTTGTATCCTTGTGATTCTCTTGTGGCTATTGCTTTGGGCTTGGGCAAGAAGCCTTGAGATCTGTATATTCATTATTTTGATAGTGGATTTTCTCTGGCTTGTCCCGTGGTTTTTACCCTTCGAGTTGAAGAGATTTTCCACGTAAATCTTGGTGTTCATCTGATTGTGATTTCTGTTTGATTCCACTGTGTGTGACGGTCTGTTAGTATTTGTTCGTATATAAAGTTGATTCATGTTTTATTCCCATCACCAATTACTGTGAGAAAAATCCTACCGCTTCTTGTTCGAAACTGATAGAAATTTGCAACCTGTTGATAACACCCGGTGTTGTTCAAAGACAATCTATATTCTTATGCATATTTAAATCTCTATTCACGTTGTTATTTCCTTGGTTTAGCCTTTTTTTTTTTATATAAGTGGTGCTTTTTAACTTTACAAGCAATAGATATTGTTTTGCCTTTCGATTTTATGTTTGATTTCTAACGATAGTTTTCTCCTTCACTAAAACTTCTATCAAAGAGGTGGTGTTAGATCGATAGATTATCTAATCAAAACCCCATAGAGATCAATCACTAAGTGAAATCCCTTCACTCCATCAGTGTAGCCTGGGAATATACATACATTTTCTGGACCTAAAAGATCAAGCTTCGCTCTTTCTTGGGCATTATACATTATATATGCTAGACAATAAAAAAAATATGTAAGAAATAATAATCAGCTGGCTTACCAATCCACAACTCCATAGATATATCTTCCCTCCATCACTATTGAGGGAGACCAATTAATAGCATAATAGATGGTTATCATGCTTCTACCTAAAATGACTTGATTACTTCTGTAGTACCTGGTAATGCATTGATTCTTTTCAAAAGAGTCTTGTTCATCCACTTTGCCACAACATTTTATTGAGTTATGTATGTTACTATAAATTGCCTCTCAATGCCTTCTTCTCTCTCTGTAGAAAAACTTTGAATCAAACTCCTTCCTTCATTGTTTGTCTGTAAACACTTGGGTCCTTTTTGAACACTCGAGTTCTACAAATTTATTTAAATTAGTAAAACTTTGAAAATATTTTTGCCTTCTCTTGATTTGATACAACTAACATTTTCTAGAGTAATCATCAATAAATGAAACAAAATAATTTACTCCTACTAGTAATGTAACTTGTGACTCCTAAACAAACATTGGAATGAATCAAGGCAAGTATGCATTTACTTCTCATAGTAGATTTAGCAAATCAATACAACGCACACAAAAAAAGATAAGGTTACGAATTTGAGTCCAAGAATAAGGCTTTTTTTAAGTTAGAGAGAATCTTTAAGTTAGCTTTGATATATATCCTAGTCTTTTTATGTCATAACATTCTAGATCCTTCTCTAAAGCTAGATGATGCAACAAATGCATCTGCCTATTGCAGTGTTTCTCTTAAAAGCATGTATAAATTAGATAGGATCTTTTACAAACTATCTAACTGTCTTACTGATAAGAGATTTTTGAGAGATTTAGATCCTCCAAAGACAGATTAATACTAATGAAATCATTCTACTAGCTAGACTTCCACAAGCTCCTTATTTCTTCTACAAACTATTAGAACACTTTTCCTTCACTTGAGGTATTGACTAAGCAACTTTGAGAATTTTTTGAATCAGTTAATTTCTTTGCTGCGATCAAACCACTGGTCAAAATATTTGTTACAAACTTCCCCACTTAAAAGGACTTGACATTCTAGACGTTGCCCAATATAGTCTAAATCAAATCTTAATCTAAATAGGAGAACCTTATTCCGATACCAGTGGTTAGGATCTTAATGATACTAAGAGAGGGGTAAATTAGTGATACAGTAAACTTTTATCAACTTTAAAACTTAATCGAGAAAAACATATATTAAAAATATGATTAACTAAATATTGGGTGCGAATAAGGGTTATGAGTAAACTAAATGATAATAAGTCAGCAATCATGATCAAAAATCATAAGCAAGACAAAGAATATAAATTGATTTATAATGAGCCGATCTTCTTATGTTACTCCTTATTCCCCTTCCCTCTATTAACGATTTTTTTTTTGTTTGAAACAATATAAGAAAATTAGAAGATTTTCGTTCAAGTGAGAAATTCAATCTTATAGAGAAATGCTAAGCTTATTGCTTAAATATGACTCAAGAAAGAACAAGCAAACCCGAATAAAAAGATAAACAACGTCGTAAGGGAAATGCTTGATTTCGAAGCATTGCTTTCAAAAATAAAATAATATCAGAAGCGTCTTTTGATACTATGTTGAAAACAATTAAGAACCGGATTAAGAAACCGTGAGGATGAAGATCGTATTTTTCTATGAACTAATTAGAATCAATATGAAAAAGTAAATAAGATAAGCACAAAGAACTCACAACTTATAATGGTTCGGCCTTAACCTTAGCCTACGTCTACTTCCTGAGTCCTTCTCCTTAAGGCACACCGACGTCCACTATCGATCTCCTTTAGGTGAACACCAAACCCTTATAACCTTTCAACTTATATGGGAGACAAGATTACAACACTTAGATCACTCCCTTACCCCTTTTCGTTTTCTTACAATTTTCACACACAATTTATCATAAAATTTCTAGCCCAAAATTATTGTGTCAAATGCAAGAAAACTTAGGGTATTTATAGGCCCTAAATGACTTCAAAATTTGGAGTAAAAATTCAAACGTATATGAAAAATCCGTTATGGGCAGTTCACCCGCCGGCGCCGATGGTGCAGCCGCCGGAAGTAACCCTGAAACCAGGGTATGGGCGGTTCAGCTACTGGCCTGGGTGGTTTAGCTGCTGTCAATCGCTTGAAAACCTAGGCAGTGGTGGTACAACCGTCGCTCATCGATGGTTCAACCGTTAGGAATCTTGGAAAAATGATTCCTTTGACTTTTCCAATCCCGACTTAAACCATCAGTTGACCACTTCCCTGGTCAACTAATTGAGCTCGACCTAAGGTCAATCCAACTCATAGTGAACTCAGTTGCCTCTTTGAGTTGATTTGCATTCTTTCCAAATCACACTCAATTTAGACTCAAACTTAGCCTATGACTTAAGGATTATAACTATACATGACCACCAAGCTTAATTAACGATCTCACTCCCGCAATCCAGTAACCTCCGACATTCCTTGCAGCGAGTCTCGCGGTCTTTCTCCGGCAACCTCCTGGTGTGTTCCTAGCGATCTTCCTGATACCTTCGGTGAAGTCCTAGCGAACTCCCGACGAGCTCCTACTATATCATCCAAACCTTGGCCCAATGCCTAAGCTTGATCTTGGGGCCATGTCTGGTCTATAACTCCTTTTCACCGTCATGGTTAAACCTTAACAATGCTAACTATGACTTAATTAATTATAATTATGACCAACAAATCTACTTAAAAACCTTCTAAACTCCCGATAATCTTCCAACGAGTCTTAGTCTTTTTCCAGCAAACTCCCTTGCGTCATCCTGGCAAACTCCTGATACCCTCGGTGAGCTCCTGACGCACTCTAGGTGAGTTCTCAATCGCATCATCCTCACTCCAGCCCAATGCCTGGACTTGACTTTGGTCAATCCTCTAATGATAATCTGTTGTAGTTAATTCTGCATCAATCAACTCTAACAACCTTGTTAGATCAATAACCCATCAATTGATTTCATCATCTAAATCCAAGATTTAACAATCTCCCTCTTTTTTATGATGACAATCAATTGATGACATGAGTTAATCCTAACTCCCCCTAAATCCATGACACAATAACAAAAATTTAAATTCAAGAGAATCACACACTCTTGAATTCAAGTATCTTGAGGCAATCAATATTCCAAGCAAATAAAAATTTGTATCAAGTCATCAAAGCATGAATTTCAAAATATTATGCATCAATATTCAAGTATGTGCATCAATATCCATATGTCATCAATATCTATTTCTCCCCCTTTGTCATTAATAAAAAGGTGAAATGTATAGTTGATGAGTTCAAAGCACATGATGACATTACTCCCCCCTTAGTAAAATAGAATATGCATTATAGAATTTTCACCCCCTTTGTGAAAAATGAGGAGAAAAACAAGGGAGGAGTTAATGAAAGCATTACATCATTAAGAAGAGCTCTTAATAAATTTCAAAGAGAATATTAAGATGAACTCAAAAGTCCAAGTTGAAACTATTTTAATCACATCATATACCCATTCGAATCACAAAAATTTTAAAAATTATTATTTTAAAATTCTCCACCATGATCACTTCGTGTTAAGAAATCATGCATCCTTTTTTATTTTGAACAATTTTACAAAACTTTACAAAACATTTAAATGTATCACTTTTATGTGCTAAGAAATAGGTCTAAGTATATCTACTAAAATTATCCACTAAAATAAATGCATATTTGATATCACTTAAACTTGTAATGTCAATTGGTCCAAATAGATCCATATAGATCAATTGAAGTGGTCTAGAGGTACTAATTTGATTTTTCAAGTTAAAGCTACTCTTTATTTGTTTCCCTAATTGACAAATGTCACATACTTTATCTTTGATAAACTTAAGATTAGGTAACCCTCTTACTAGTTCCTTAGTAGAAATTTAATTTAAAAGTTTCATGCTAGCATGACCTAGTCTTTTATGCCAAATCCAAGCATCATCATTCAAAGCCGAAAAATAAGTTTTATCACAAATTTTTTTAATATCTATGGTGTATATATTGTTATTTCTTAAAGCAATCAAGAATTTCTTTTTATGTGATAATTCAATTATACAAGCATTCGGTTAAAATTTAATCATATATCGTTTATCACATAATTGGCTAATGCTAAGCATGTTATATTTCAAGCCATCAACTAACAACACATCTTCAATCAAGAGGTTTGATGTGTTACCTATTATTTCTTTCCCAATGATTTTACCCTTGTTGTTGTCTCCGAAGGTAACAACTCATTCGCTTAAGCTAGTGAGCTTAGAAAAATAAGATGGACTCCGGTCATATACCTTGAGCATCCACTATCAAGATACCATTTGGTGCTCCTAGCTTTAGTTTAGAGATAAACCTATAAGAAATATATTTTTGGTTTTGATACCCATTTTACAGTGGGTCATTCATAAAGAGTTTTATCTTTCTTCTCTAATTGTTTGTTATTGTATGAAGTTCTCTTGGGAACTCATACAAGTTGATGTGGACTATATCTTCTAAATATGTATTTATTTACCCTATGTCCTAATTTATCACAAAAATTATACTTAATTTTTGGTGGCACATTTAATGTAGATCCTTTTACAAAGATGGCTGGCTTTTGTTAAACAGTGCCAACAAAGCCTATGTCATTTCTATTATTAATATGGCCCTTATTGGCAATGATCATATTTAGATATTTATTTCATATTTCAAATTTCTCTAGTATTGTTTTAAGCATGCAATTATCTTCTTTAACATTATCTAGCATATCACATTTAAAATATAGTTTATGTGTACTAATGAATCATGCATTCCATCAAATTTTTTAACTAACAAATCATGATCAATTTTAAGTATTTTAAAAGACTTGCTAAGTTTTCAAAACTCATTAAACAAATCATAAAACATTATTTAATAATTCTAAAAATAAAATATTTAAAGGCTCACTAACCTCATCTTCGATCGCCATTAAAGTATAGTTAGCCACTTTTTCTTTGGAGTTGTCTTCCTCATCCGAAGAGCTCGAATCATCCCAAATAGCCGAAAGTGCTTTTTTTTTTTGTGTTGGCTTCTTATTGAAATGAGGACATTCATTTTTGAAATATCCCAGTTTTTTACATTCGTAGCATATGACATTGTCCTTCTTTGGTTCTTTTCTATTTTTTATAGTTTTTGTTCCTTTTTTATAATTTTTTAAATTCTTTTGATAACAAAATAATATCATGGTCTTTATCACTCGAGGAGTCATTTGTTGTCCGAAGTGCTATATTCTTCTTGTTCTTTGGAAGGGATTCATCAAGCTCATCATGAGCTTTACAATGCAGTTTATATATCATAAGCGAGCCAAACAGTTCTTTAAGAGGTAAGTTATCTAAGTCTTTGGAAGGGGTTCATCAAGCTCATCATGAGCTTTACAATGCAGTTTATATATCATAAGCGAGCCAAACAGTTCTTTAAGAGGTAAGTTATCTAAGTCTTTGGCCTCTTGAATAGTGGTTACTTTAGGATCCCAATTTTTAGATAAATATCTCAAAATTTTACTAACTAATTCAAAACTTGAAAAATATTTTCCAAGTGCTTTTAGGCTATTGACGACATCCGTGAAATGGGTGTATATATCTCCAATGGACTCACTTAGTTTCATTCGAAACAACTCATAGTTATGAACTAAAATATTTATCTTGGATTCTTTTACTGTACTAGTCCCCTCATGTGTGATTTCTAGAGTGTGCCAAATATCAAAGGTCAATTCGCAAATGAAAACACGATTAAACTCATTCTTATCAAGAGCACAAAGGCATTTATAGCATTTGCATTTAAAAAAGAAATTCTTCCTTTCTAAATCATTTAGTTCATTCATTGGCTTGGAAGATTTTTCAAATCCATTCTCAATAATACTCCCTAGATCAAGGTCCAACGAGATAAGAAAAATATGCATCCTTATCTTCTAATAATCCGTCCCATTGAACATATGAGGATGTGAGATGGAATGTCCCTCATTCATGCCAAAACAAGTCATTTACTCAAGTGGGTGTTAATCCAAAGAGTAAGTACCTTGCTCTGATTCCAATTGTTAGGATCAATTGACACTAAGACCGGGGGGTGGTGAATTAGTGCAAGTATAAGTTTCTCGTTTTAAACAAAAGCTTTTTGCTTAACGCAAGATAGAAAATATGAAGCTTTTCGTTCAAGTAACACAAGTGAGAAGATGCTAAGTTAATAAGCAAACTCGAAAGATTAGCAATGTTGAACGGAAGTGCTTGATGTGAAAACTTTACTTTTAAAGAGTGAATTCAATCGGAAGAGTCAATACAAAATTTGTAAGCAATGAAAGCAAGGAAAGAACTCACAAGTTTTATAGTGGTTCGGCACCAACGGCCTATGTCAACTGTGGAGTCCTCCTTCTTGAGGCACACTGGCGTCCATTACCGATTTTTTTTTAGTGAAGACCAAACCCTTACACTTGAGCTTACAAGGGAGACTTAAGAATTTTCTAACTCTAAGCTCTCTCCCTTCTCCTTTTCTTTTTCTTACAAATCACACACAATTTTATCACAGAAAGTAATCCACAAATTTGTTATGTATAGAGTGTAAGAAAACTTAGGGTATTTATAGGCCCCAAGTGGCTTCAGATTTTTAGAGCCAAAAATTAAACTTACCCAGGAAAACTAGGTACGGGCGATTTACCCGCTAACCTGGGCAATTTACCCACAGTCAGCCACTTGGAAACTAAGTACGGACAATTTACCTACCTGTCCTAGGCAGTTCAGCCGCCTAGTTTTTAGGGTACGGGCGGTTTACCGGCCCTAAGCGATTTACCCATCGACAGCTATTGGTCGCCGTCCTATTTCTAGGGCACGGGCGGTCCAATCGCTGCTCATCGGTGGTTTACCTACCAGAATCTCTGGAAAAGTGGTTCCCTCACTTTTCTAATTCTAGCTTGAACCGGATGTTGACCAACTCTTTGGTCAACTGATTGGGCTCAACCTAAGCTCAATTATACCCTATGGTGGACCCAGTTATCTCATTGAGTTGATTTAGATTCCTTCCAAATCTAACTCAATTAGGACTCAAACCCTAACTATGACTCAATGATTACAACACTTAATGACCAATAAGCTTAAACAAGACCTAACTCCCACCTAATTCGGCTGCCTCCAACATTCTTGCGACGAGTCCTATCGTCTTCTTCCGGCGATCTCCCAGCGTGTTCCCAGCGAGCTTCCCGATCCTTTCGGTGAATCCTTTAGCGAACTCTCGGCAAGGTTCCACCGCATCATTTGAACCCGGCCCGATGCCCAAGTTTGATCTTGGCTTAACATCTGGTTGTAACTCCATTGCTCCTATCATAGTTAAACCTGTAATTTTTTCTCTAACACACATGTTAGATAAACACTCATCAATTGATCTCATCATCAAAATCTGAGATTAAACATGAAGATATATTGTTAGTTGATGGTTTAAAACATAATTTATTTAGTATTAGCCAATTATATGATAAAGGATATGTGGTTAAATTTCAACCTAATGCTTACATAATTGAATTGCCACTCAAAAATAAATCTTTAATTGCCTAAAGAAACAACAATGTGTACATTATAGATATTAAAAAATTTTGTGATGAAACTTATTTTTCGGCTTTGAATGATGATGCTTGGGTTTGGCAAGTATGAAATTTTTAAATCAAATTTCTATCAAGAATCTAGTAAAAGGCTTACCTAATCTTAAGTTTATCAAAGACAAAGTATGTGATATTTGTTAATTAAGAAAATAAATATAGAGTAGCTTTAAGGTGAATAAGCACCTCTAGATCATTTCAATTAATCTATATGGATCTATTTGGATCAATTAACATTATAAGTTTAGGTGGTAGTAAATATATATTTGTTTTAGTAGATGATATTAGTAGATACACTTGAACCTATTTCTTGTCACATAAAAATGATATATTTAAATATTTTATAAAATTTTATAAAATTATTCAAAATGAAAAAGGACGTATGATTTCTTCAATACGTAGTGATCATGGTGGAGAATTCCAAAACAATGATTTTCAATTTTTTTTGTGAATCAAATGGGTATATTTATAATTTTTTTACTTCACGAAACCCACAACAAAATAGAGTAGTAGAAAGAAAAAAAATAAGAGCTTACAATAAATGGCTAGAACAATGTTGAACGAATATAGTCTACCCAAATATTTTTGGGCCGAAGCCATTAATACGACATGCTATATTTTAAATAGGGTTCTTGTAAGACCATTACTAACTAAAACTCCTTATGAATTGTAGAATGATAAAAAACCCAATATTTTAAATTTTAAAATATTTTGTTGCAAATGTTTTATTTTAAATAAGAAGGACGCTTTAGGAAAATTTGATACAAAATCCGATGAAGGCATTTTTCTAAGTTATTCTTCTATTTCAAAAGCTTATCGTATTTTTAATAAAAGAATATTAGTAATAAAGAATCCATTCATGTTGTTTTTAATGATTTTTTTGAGTTTAAGAAGATTGATTTTGATGATGAAATTGATCTTGGTATTTTGAATTTAAATGATAATACTCCTAAAAGTAACTTGGATGAATCTACTTCCAAATCCTTACCTATGCGAATGATCATCCTATGAAGCTTATAATAGGAGAAACATCAAAATGAGTTCAAACTCGGTCTTGTTTTAGAGATTTTTGTGTGAATGCCGTATTTCTTTCTCAAATCGAGCCAAAATATATTGATGAGGTCCTAAGAGATGATTCTTGGGTCAATGCAATGCATGAAGAGCATAATCAATTTGAGAGAAATGAGGTATGAGAGCTTGTTCCTAGACTTAGTGACTATTTAGTGATTGATACTAAATGAGTATTGAGAAACAAGCAAAATCAAAATGATATCATGGTTAAAAATAAGACTAGATTAGTGGTAAAATGTTTCATCAAGAAGAACGAATCAATTATGATGAAACATTCGCTCCAGTGGCTAGACTTGAAGACATAAGGATACTCTTTGCCTTTGCATTTTTTTAAAATTTTAAGTTGTTTCAAATGGATGTTAAAAATGATTTTCTAAATGATTTTATATTCGAAAAAGTGTATGTTGAACAACCCCTCGATTTTGAAAATAATCTTCTTCCTAATTATGTTTTCAAACTTACAAAAGCTTTTTATGGATTAAAATAAGCCCCTCGGGCTTGGTATAAAAGACTTAGTTTTTTTCTTATTTCAAATAATTTTTCTAAAGGTAAGGATGATACCATATTATTTTTTAAGTATTTTAAAAATAATTTTTTGTTATTCAAATTTATGTGGATGATATCATTTTTGTATCTACAAATAAATCTTTATATGAGTCATTTGCTAAAGAAATAAACCAAGAGTTTGAAATGAGTCTAATGGGTGAGTTAACATTCTTCTTGGGATTACAAATAAAATAACTAGATGATGATATTTTTATTCGTCAAACTAAATATACCATAAACTTGATAAAATGGTTTGGGATGGAAAATGCTAAAGCATTAAACACTCTCATGAGCACTTCTGTAAAGTTGGACTTAGATAATGAAGGAGAAAATCTTGATA
Source organism: Ensete ventricosum (assembly GCA_029747655.1). Lineage (NCBI taxonomy): Eukaryota > Viridiplantae > Streptophyta > Magnoliopsida > Zingiberales > Musaceae > Ensete > Ensete ventricosum. The sequence goes on along the minus strand of JAQQAF010000004.1, from coordinate 31,789,218 downwards.
AAAAAACTAATAGAGGAATGATAGGTAGTTTGTTATACTTAACTGCTATTAGACCAGATATCATGTTTAGTGTTGGATTGTGTGCAAGGTTTCAATCTAATTTTAAACTCTCTCATTTGAAAGCAGTTAAACGAATCTTTAGATACTTAAAAGAAACCTCAAAACTAGATTATGGTATCCAAAATCAAATAACTTTGACTTGATTGCTTATTAAGATGTCGATTTTGGTAGTTGTAGAATAGATAGAAAAAGTATTACCGGAACATGTCAAGTTTTATGGCATGCACTTGTTTCTTGGACCTCCAAGAAACAAAATTCAGTAGCTTTATCTACATTACGGATGCAGAATACATTGCAGCTAGTGCATGCTCAAGTCATTTTAATGAAAAACACACTAGAAGATTATGGAATAAAATTAAAAAATATTCCTATAAAATATGACAACACAAGTGTATATGTTTAACCAAAAAATCCTATTCAACATTCAATAACCAAACATATTGATATTAGACATTATTTTATTAGGGATCATATAAATTGTCAAGACATATTTAGAATTTATTGACAATAAGCATCAATTAATAAATATTTTTACAAAATTTGTAAATGAAGAACAATTTATTTTTCTTAGTATAGAACTTGGAATGCTAAATCATGAAAATTATGAATTACTAATCTAGATTTCATGAGATTTAATTTTTTTTCGTGATAAAATATTAATAAAATAATAAAATAATAAAAATAAAATAAAATCATATTAATAAATATTAGGAAAATAATATAATATTAATATTTTATATAATATAATATTAATATTTTATATAATATAATATTAATATTTTATATAATATAATATTAATATTTTATATAATATAATATTAATATTTAATATAATATTGAAGTCATTAAAAAACCAATAAATGATAAATATTAATGCTAAAAGATATCAAGCCTTCATGAAACCATAGAAATAACAAAAGTCTAAATGACCATCGATTCTATTTTAAAACTTTAATATAGGTATTTTCTATTTATTTCAGCTATTAAAACCATGAAATTATCACATTTTATTAAATTTTACATAATTTAAGTTGTATTTACAACCCTTTGGGATAAAAATCATTTGAATATTATAAAAGGTCTTCTAAAAATTATGAGGACACGAAATTTTTTTTTGATACCTAAGTCACACTGTTTCCTAATGGGGTTATACTATTTTTGGGTCTTATTTAAAAACAATATAACCCCTTCAGAAATAGTGTAACTCATATTTTATTTTTTAAATTAATAAATTTCAGCTTATAAAAGCCTAAATTTTAAGCAATTAAAACAGTATTTTATTTATTTTAGCCTTTAAGACTTGAAACTGTGTCATTTTAATTTTACCTAATTTAAGGTCAATTTACAACTCCTTTGAAACAAAGTCACTTGAATATTATTGTAGAAGGTCTTCTAATATGACACAAAAAATGGGAATACCGGATATATACTATTTTTTATTAGGATTATATTATTTTTGCGTTTTATTAAAAACAATATAAGATCATTAAAAAAAGAATAATTCACAATTCACATTTCGAAAAAATAAATTTTTAGAAAAATATTAGAAATAGGTCTAGTTGACCATTTTTCTATTTTTAATCCTCTAAAATTAATATTTTTATTTATTTTAAATCGTAAAAGCATGAAATTATGTTATTTTTTCAATTTTACTATGAATCTCAGACCCTTTGGGATAAAAACCACTTGAAAGTTATTACAAAATATCTCTGAAGGTTTTAGGATACAAAAATTGTTTTCGATACCTAACTTTCTTTGAGGTCCTATTAAAAAACAATGTAATCACATACTTCTTTTTTCAAAAATAACCAAATTTTAAGAAATCTTGCATATAACTTAAAGGCATAAGTGATCGTTTTTCGATACCATTATTTTAACCTTTTTAAAAAATTAAATTATGTCATTTTTTTAGAGTTTACCAATTTTATGATAAATTAAACATCCCTTTGGGATAAAAAAAAGTTGAATATTATTATAGTAGGTTTTGTTTTAACGACACAAAATGTTTGTTTCAAGGCTTGAATTATATTATTTTTAATCTATTTCTGGGTCCTATTCAAAAATAATAAAAGTCATGTTTTTTTTTTTCATAAACTGTCAAATTTCTAGGAAACCATGCAACAAACTTACAAAATGCCTAAATAACCAATTTCTATATTTTTTTAAACTTTAAAATAGTTATTTTATATTTAATTCAATCCTTTAAAAACATGAAATTATGTTACTTTTTATTTTTACCTAATTTGAGTTGAATTTACCATCCCTTTGAGACAAAAATTATTTGAATATTAGTATAGAAGATTTTCTAAAGTTTTAAGCACACAAAAAAATGTTCAAATAATTTATACTATCTTTTAGATTATTTTTAATGATTTATACTATCTTTAGAATCTTCTTCAAAATAGTGTCACTCATATTTTGCTTTTCCTAAAACTTTTAGAATTTCTATAAAACTTGAAAATAACTTACAAACCATGAAAATAGATTTTTATTTATTTCAAAATTTAAAAACATGAAATTATGTCGTTCTTTTAAAATTTTACCTAATTTTAGGTGAATTTGCCATAAAATTCGTGTAAATATTATTATAATATTTTTTTTCAAAATTTTAAAGGACACAAAAATATTGTGGAAGACCTGGTACATTGTTATTGAACCAAGTTGCATTATTTTTGGGTCTTATAAAAAAACGGTGTAACTCATATTTTTCTTTTAAAAAAATTCTTATAAATTTTCTGAATACCTTTCAAATAAATTACAAAGGCATAAATAACCATTTTTCTATTTTAAATCGTCCAGATAATAATTTTTATTTATTTCAATCATTTAAAATATAATTTTTAATTTTACCTAATTTATGGTGAATTTACCATCTCTTCTAGACAAAAACCAATTGAATATTATTATAGCCGGTTTTCCTAAAGTTTTAAGGACACAATTTTTTTTAGAAAAAAGTTGAGTTACATTATTTTTGAAAGTTGTTAAATATGAGGAAGAAGAATAGAGATTAGAAAATCATAAATGAATTGTTGAGGGTATTTTTAATATTTTAGAAATTAAGCGATATGCGGAAATAAAAAAAAAGTAAAGTTAGAGGTATTTTAGGAAATTTGCCGGTAGAAAATTAATCACTCAAATTTAAATAAAAAAATATTCAAATTGGATTCGAGTTCATATTTGGATTCTTTGCTCGCCCCTCCGACAAACCTCCAAATCTTATGGGTACAATCCAAGAAGGAAATGTGACGCTTGCAGGTTTCCAAATCCACTAAAGCAGGACGTCCCGCCCAACCACATACACCCTTCGGTCTATAAAAGGGGTCGCTATTTATTAAATCCTCGTTGCTCAAAACGAAACCGCGACCCCCGCTCCCCACTCCCTCCCTCGCTTGTTCTCTCCTACTCTTCCTCGCCTTCTTGATTTCGATATCGCCTATAAATCCCCAGAGTCCATATCCATCAGTTATCCATTTTTATCCCACCTCAATCCTGCTCGTCTTTGGCATCACTTGTCGATCCCTAGAGTCCATCTCCATTGGTTATCCCTTACTATCTCGTATTGAGATGACGAGCCAAGAACTTTCTGCCGACGTGGTAAAAGATCTCTCTTTGTTCTTCGTTGTTCTATTTCCGATTGGAGCAGATAGTCGTGTGTTCCGTGGTTAATGATATGGGATCTTTGTGTTTAGGTCGGGAATGCGTTTATTGATCAATATTGTTTTATTCTTCGGCATCATCCTGAGATGGTTCACCAGTTCTACAAAGAAAGCAGTAAGCTCAGTCGTCCTGATGATCGCGGAAATGTGACCTCGGTCACCACCATCGCTGTGAGTACTCCAGGTCCTATTGCTGGGGGGGGGGGGGTGGGGTTATTGGAAAACAAACCTTTTTCTTGAGATCCTTAACTTGTTTTTCTTGAATTGATGGGAAATAGACAATCAATGAGATGTTACTGGCCACCAGCTTGGGCGTACCAGAGATAAAGAAGGTGAACAGCCAGGAGTCTCACAATGGTGGGGTGTTGGTCCACGTAACAGGGCGTCTCACCAGGGAGGACAACGTCCGGAGAGACTTCTCCCAGTCCTTCTTCCTTGCTCCCCAGGAAATGGGCTATTTTGTGCTGAATGACATCCTACAGTATGTGGATGAGATCGAAGAACACCAGGGTTCTGCGAATGGTATGATTCACTTCTCGTGCTCGTTATCTCTGGAGAGTTCATAGTTCGTTTTGTTGGCTTATCTGGTCGTAATTGGTCTGTAGAACAAGAAGAAACCGTGTCACTGCCCAGTGATGTAGTGGTTGCTCCAGCAAAAGAAATCTGTGATTCGGTGAGCAATGACGAGAGCTCGGCTGTGAAAGAGAAAGAACCGGGAAATGAGGTCTGTGATTCTGTGAGCAATGACGAGAGCTCGACTGTGCAAGGGAAGGAACCCAGCATTGACGTCTCCGATTCTGTGAACAATGGCGAGAGCTCGACTGTGCAAGAGAAGGAACCCAGCACTGACGTCTCCGATTCTATGAACAATGGCGAGAGCTCGACTGTGCAAGAAAAAGAACTGGACAATGATGTGTCTAATGTAGCTTCAGATAGTTGTCATCAACAGATGCCCAAGATGACATATGCTTCAGTGGTAAGTGCTTAATCTTGATATGATGCCAAAATACTCGGTCAATATGTACATGCCGTAATGTTGCTGATGTTTATGCGTAAAATGTCATGATGGACGCAGATCAAATCTGCGACAGGTGTTCCTGTGAACACAGCAACTGCAGAATGGGTTCCTGTGGTGGCAGCGCCGTCTAAACCAGTCCCTGCTCCAACGCCTGAGGAGTCGATCTCCAGTTCTGGTAGTGCTGAAAGCAACACCTTCAATTCCTCAAATTTACATAGACAATTCTTTCAATTCACTTGCTCTTTTGCATCCAGTCGATGAACGTTCCATCTGCGTCAAGAACATACCTCTCCGTGCAACACCGGCGCTTCTTGAGGAGCAGTTCAGGAGGTTTGGTCCTATTAAACCTGGTGGCATCCAAGTTAGAAACCATAAGGTCGGTCTCTCGGACCATCTTCTTTCTGTAGCTTTCCGAAGACTCCCTATCTCTCTTCATTTTTTGATGATGCAAGAGAATTCCCTCTCAATGGCAGGAACCACCTCAATCTTGTTTTGGCTTTGTGGAGTTCCAAACATCCGATTCTGCCCGACGTGCGATAGAGGTCAATCTCGTATACTGTTATCAACATAATTTTGTTAACACTTACATCTTCAATTTCTTTGAGTGATGTTTGCAACTTTGATTTCCTCGTACATATATTGATCTTGTGTTCATATTTCAGGCTTCTCACATAGTTATGGCTGGCCGATCACTCAAAATCGAGCCAAAAATGAAACTTAATCCAGGAGGTAAGTGTGGCATAAACTCTTCATCATTGTCACCAATGAGATTTACCTGTTTATAATTCATTATAATAGAACTGCAGCAATAAATCAACCATGCAACTTAATATGATATGCAATGTTGTGCAGTTGATAAATACGGAGGAAGATTTCCACCTGGCGGAGTGGGTGGGCAGCAGAGTGGCTCAAGGCAGCATGGTAACAGAGGCTATGTTGGAGGCAGGGCTGGGAACAGGACTCGATACTGGACCTGGAAGCCATCGTAAGTTGAACTAAGGAGCTCATTTCACAAGCAGATATTGATCTACGAAGGATTGCAGAACTCTCCACAGAGTGCAAATTTTTGTGTTTTTTTTTTTTTTTTGACAGGCTTGTTTTGTTCGTTTGTACTTTTTATGTTTCTGTGTTTCTGTATATGGAATGGAATGTTTCTGTGTTTCTGTACATGGAATGCTTTTGTATAGGGGCACATATTTTGCATTAGAGAAAAAGAACTAATCCATGAGATCTAACGGTTCCCTCACGAAATCATCCTCTCATTCCTTTGTTGAGTGTTCACATGAAGTGTTAGCCGGTGCATGCATACTACAATCTATCTCTTTTTCAGAGTTGGGAGACAAAATTACTATAAGGATGCAAATCGAGAGGTAGTTGTAGTAGATGATGTCGAAGCATGTCTTTCTTTCTTTAGCCGGTTCTATCTAATTGTGGAGTGGTCATGGTGGAGTTGGTTTGCAATATGACAAAAGAGCGTGCTAACTTTCTTTGAATGCTAAGGGTAAGTAAATTGGTCACGTAACTCGATGAGCACAGGCATGGACTTGATGAGGGTGAAAGAAATCAATTAAGCATTCACAGCTACAGAACCTCTGATGAAGCCACGGAGGGTGAAAGAAATCAAATTTACAGATGAAGCCACTGAGGGTGAAAAAAATCAAATTTACATGAATATATTTCTAAAGAAATCAAACCATAGTCGATGTTGTTAAGCATAGGTTAGAAAATTTCTTTACAAAGAAGATAGTTGGAAATAGAATTTCTCTCCTTATAAGACTTATTAATTTAAAGTATAAAGATGGTGATAATATTATTGAGCACATAAGTCTATTTTAGAGTCTTGCAAATAAGCTAGTTACTATAAAAATAAATATACATGATTGTTACTCCTCGGCTCTTTATCATAAACTTGGGAAACATATGTGATGATAATTTTTAACTCCACGCCAGAGAGGACTCTAACCATAGACATGGCTAAAGACAGTTTGCTAAATGAAGATGTCAGAAGGAAAGAACAAGGAGAATCTTCTTATGGTTCACTTGCTATTGAAAAATAAGAAATACGTGGAAGAAGTCATAGTAGGAATCCACATGGTTATAGAGGAATATCCAAGTTTAGAAGAGATATTAAGTGTTTTCACTGCAACATGTTAGGTCACATGAAGAAAGAGTGTAGGTTCTGGAAGCGAAAATAAAATAAAAGAAAGAAAAATGATAAAGAGACTAATACAATTGATGTTGAAGGTATTATTATTATTATTTTTTATGATGGATGTGTAAGTCTTTTGCAACTCAGGACAGTAACTAGGTAATCGATGAGAATGCATCAGATATATTGATAAAGTATTTGACTAAGAAGAAGCTTAAAGCATGCAGATAATGAGTGAGTTTAGTACAGCCCACCATATGAGCTGGAGGGGAAGAATTGTTGGGTCTAGCCCACCATATGAGCTGGAAGGGAAGAATTGTTGGGTCCAGCCCATAGGTGGGCTTGGACTGGACATTTGAGCATTTATCCCAAATTTGATTTATTGTTAAAAAAAGAAAAAGGGAAGAAAACATAAGTGGATGGGAGGCGGCGTATTTTGAGGCAGAGGTAAATACAGACATGAACAATATCAATGCAGGAAAGAAGAGAGAGAAGAGAAGAGAGAGAAAAGAAGAGAGAGAAAGTAAGCTTTTGTGATAGTGAAGGTTTGAATCGACTACGGTCATGTGATTTTTCCCGCATTAAGTTTTTTACATTAAAAATCTAGTATCTCACTTTGTGGTTGATTCATTATTCTACTGTTTTTCTTATTCTGGTTAATATTTTCTTTTGATAATAAGTTGATAATTTGATAAGAAACCCCTTTTGATACACAAAGAGGAAAAAATAATTATACTGCTTTAATAATTTTTCTTAATACTCAACAACATATTCATATCATAAGTCTCTAGTGTAGGGAGTCAAAATCTTGGAAAATGGGTTGATCAATGATGTTTAGGATATAAGGTGACTACATGTAGGGCTAAGACTCGATCGTCTTTTCTTTCTTGATCTCTGACTTTGGGCTCCTGACATTACAGGAGAGCCTTATCGTAATACCTCTTTCCGATCCTCGTGGCATCTCGGGCTCCTATATGGGAGCATAGTGCGGTGACTACACTTCGCGAAGAGTTTCTTATTGCACCTGATGAGATTAAGCAACAGTATTGGATATTGATTCAAGAGGAGCATAGATGGTGCAACCAAAGGGGAGGATATCTATTGAGCTAGGTGTGCAAGGTGAGATAGGAAAGGGACAACGGTTTGTACAATTATAGCCAAGGCCTGTTTAGTTATGTTTTTAAAGGCTTCAATAGGAATAGTGGTTGTGGCTAGAAAGCTAGCTAGTTGTGTAAGAATGGTTGAGGATTCACATTTGGGTCATTTAACATATGTCAAATGGGAAAAGGTTGTTCGTAGTGATTCCCAGAGTTAATGAAGGCTCAATATGATTTTCCTAAGACATTTTGAAAGAAGCCCTCCTTTTAATGCTAATTTGTTATGATAGATTTTAGTTGCCTAATATGCTGAGGGATTTAGAACCAATTAGGATCCACTTCTCAGTTCATCTTAGATTAAGGTATTATGAGTTAAGATGATCCAAACTAAGACCATGCAAAATACATGAGGGGGAAGCCCGTTAAGATTGCAATAATTTAGTTAGTTATGAGTTTAAATAATTTTATCAAGTGTCAAAGTCAGAGAAATTGTATTGAGTTAGATCTCATAATAGTGTATGTACTTGGGATTCTTTTATAGTACGATATACGATTGTTGAGTTGAGTTGATAGTTAACATCCAAAATGATTATACATACTGCTTAGCCATCAATGTGGATATGGAATGATGTGTCAAATATAAAAAAAACAAGTAACAACTTGTTGAGTCAACTTTTCTATCAATACTATGTGCTATGCAATTCAAAAGCCACTTAACATGTCATTCCCAAGTAGGATTGTAGTGTCAACCAAAGTAGAGGTAATTTGTTGGCCTAGTGCTTGCCAAGCGGGGTTGATGTGCCAACCAAAGTGTCGACTAAATGAGGTTGATGTACTACTGACTGGGTGTCAGCTAAGTGAAGTTGACATGTCGACAACTATCTATATGTCATATTCTCCCTATCATGTGTAACTAATGTTGCATATTCTCTCCTATTCATGTTATATTTGTTACCAATGTTATCACTTCTATTATAAGTAATAAACAAACTACACATAATGAAATCATTGCCTAGTCCATAGTGTTCATTCATTTACCCATATTGAATTATATATTCCAATTTGACATGATATTTCTTGTATGAGATTGATCAATTTGTCAAATCAATTTTTAAAATTTGACTCGAACAATAACTACATAAAAGAACCTTATTTCTCAGTATTTTTTTTCACAATTTACTTAAAAAACCTCTTGCTAATTGGTTTTTGCCAGATGAAATCCATCTATTGAGAAATTACTTAAGGACAGCCCTTTTTTTTTTTCTTCTAAATTTCTATTTTACCTTTCTATTCAAATCAATTTTTTTAAAATTCTCTAAACTACTTTACTAAATTGATTTGGAATAGTTCAATAGAATCGCTCCTCCCTTCCCTCCTTGTCCTCCTCCATCTAGTCCATTTTCTTTGCCTCTTCCCCCTCCTCCTGTTCCTCCCTTCCCTCCTCTATTCTTTCTCCTCTCTTTGAAATAAAAGAGTCCATCTACAGCAGGGCAGAGGAAGGGAGTGAAAAATGATACAGGAGAAGATCGAATTGGACAATCTAATTTGGTCATCTTGAGATTCACATTAACCCAACGAAAATCACATAGCAAATTTAAAAAGACAAAAGTATACTTATCCATTCATTAAACTAATTAGCGAGGACTTTCTTTGTAAATTATCTTTTTAAATATTTTAATATTTAAAATGATAGTTTGTTCTCTAAAGTTAGAGTCAATTATCAAAGATAAACACACATATAGGTATAAATTCAAATAAGACCCTCTACTCCAAATAAGACTTCAAATAGTCAGACATTGGTAGTTTAAGGTTGATACTAATTTGGAGCCAACCAAGGCCTCCTTCTGTGTTTGTCTCAATTCAATCTCGGCTAATAGTTTTTTTTTGTCCAATTCTAAGTGTTGAACCTTGCAAAATTACAACAGAGGCATTCACATATAGGTATAAATTCAAATAAGACCCTCTACTCCAAATAAGACTTCAAATAGTCAGACATTAGTTGTTTAAGGTTGATACTAATTTGGAGCCAATTCTAAGTGTTGAACCTTGCAAAATAAATGCCTCTTTGATGCTTATGTTAATATAGAGTTGGAATGATTTGGATTAAGCTTGAGAGTAGTATTCCAAAATGTCCAAGGAACCCACCTAGTGAACCATTTTATAGTTGTCTCGCTAGATTATTATTCTTGTGATTAACACTAATTATAGGGAGTGATTACGCATTTATCCCAAATTCAATCAGGTTTGTGTCACACTAAATCCAGGATGCAATAATGTCTCACTAACTTGCTTGACTTTATTGTCATGGTCTAGTTATGTACGAACTATTAAATTATAGATTTTGATAATAAAACTAATTGATAAGTTTATTAGACTAATTATATTTTTGAGATAAGTGATACAGAAATACTTCGATCATAGACTTAGATTACCGAAAGGTCAACTATTGAGTAGGATAGTCAGACGTTGCATTGAAAAACTATCGTGCCAAAAATTGGACGTTAAATCGAAGGATTGATCAATGTGATAGAGATCAAACTTCATGCTCTAGGTTCGTGCATTGTACTGAAAGGATCAGATATTGCAATGAAAGATTAGATATCATGGGAAAGTCGACATGCCTTGGAACAAGTGATATGCCAAAGGAAAGGATGATGTGCTGATCGTTCATACGAAATGTTGGGAACAAATGACACATCATAATAGCGTACATGTCGAAAGCTTTGTTAATGTGCCATATGCATAAATGACTTATCATAATTTTGATCGAGATCATTATGGGTCAATTTGAGTTAGTGTTAAGCCAAAACTATGGCAATTGTTAAGGAACCCATTAGGCTTGAACCAAATTGGTCCTATTAGAAGGCCAAATCAGTGGTTCGATGGTATCACTAGGCCCAAGCAATAGTACCACTCAAGTCAGCCAAAAGGCATTGTTTATGCTTTTTTGATATTTTTGACGGTAGTACCACCCATTTCGATGGTAGTAATGCCCATGATAGCGGTAGTATCACCTAGGTCGATGGTAGTACCACTAGAGCCATGATTTATGGTCCCATTATGATGGTAGTACCACCTGTGTCGGTGGTAGTATCTCTAGTACCTCGAAATTTTGGATATTTAAATTTTTAGCTTCATTCTTGAAGTCTTTTGGGGCCTATAAATATCCTACCCTACTCAGGCTTCATTGATAGAGCACTTATTCTTGAGACAAAAATATTGTAAACTTTCATTATTAGCATAGTTTAAGTCTCCTCCTCTTCTTGAGTTTGGTTATAATTATAAATTATAGATGGTGAGAGATCTTGTATAAAAGGAGAGTGTGAAGGTTATCTCCTCAGCCTTAAAAAAAAAGAAAGTTATAATAAGAGTAGTTGATCTTTGTCTATTGGAAAGAAGATCGATTATTCGAGGAAAGAGAAATCAATAGTGGATGTAGGTACAGAAGATTGAACTACTATAAATCGGTTTGCCACTCTTTACTTACACTTTACTTGTGATTTAGTTTTATTCTCTTTACTTACCACTTTAACTTGATCAATCGAGTTTATGATATATGTTGATTTATCGATCGAGTTTTAAATCGATTAAAAATATTATTTTACTAATTAACCCCTTTTAATGCCTTTAAGATCCTATCAGTTGGTATCAATATGAGGTTCTCTCATTTGGACTAATACCCAAGAGAGAATGAATGATATTTTCAAGAAATTAAGAGGGACACTCTATCTCATATTCTCCCATGTTCAATGTGACAGATTATACCTATTAAAAAATACGAATGAAGATTTTCTTTCTTTCTATGAATTTTGATTTATCGAATATTATTGAGTTTGGTTTTCAAAAATCTTCTAAACCGATAGAAATATGAAATGATTTTGAAAAGAGAATGTTTTCTTTAAATGCTAAAACTATGAATGCTTCATTTTATACTTTAGATAAAAAATAAGTTTAATCGAGTTTCTACTTATCACTTGGCACATGATATATAACATACACTTGAAGTCAATCACGAAAGCACAAGTATAGTAAACAAATTCAAAATTAATTTTTTGTTAATAGTTATGAATTATTTAAAATAGAACTAAGTGAATCTATTGATGACACGTGCACCTATTTTATAGATATTGTCAATGGATTAAAAGCTCTCGGTAAAACTTACACTAATATTGAATTGGTGAGTAAAATCTTAAGGTTGTTTCTTAAAAGTTGGGATCCAAAGGTAACGATAATACAAGAAGCTAATGACTTGAACAACTTTCCTCTTGAAGAACTCATAGGATATTTAATAACATATGTAATGACATACAAAGCACGAATAAGGTAAAAAGCTTTCAAAGAAAAGAAAGGATATTGCTCTCAAATCCAAAGAAGATTATTTGAGCAAAAGCTCAGGTGATAATAATGAAGACATGAAACTTCTTACAAAATGATTCAAAAAATTCATGAGGAGAAATAGGACAAATCTTTCAAGTTGAGAAGATAAGAATAAAAATAAGCCCAAGAAAGATGCAATCATATGCTATAAGTGAAAAAAGCCGAGATAATAAAAAAATGAGTGTGCACAATTGAAAAAAAAAATCATCAGCCCATAAGAAGAAAAAAGCACTCAAAGCAATATGGAACAAATCAAATGAGTCAGAAGTGGAAGATCAAATTAACGAAGAAATATCAAATTATGCCTTAACAACTTTTAATGATGAGGTATTTGACTCTCCCAAAACTTCTTCATCACATGATTAATTACTTGAATCATTTCATGATTTATATGATGAACTTAAAAAGATTAGTAAAAAATATAGTTTGCTAAAAAGGGATCATGTTTCACTTGCTAATAAATTTTATATATTGAAAAATAATTATAACAACTATATATCAACATCTTCTTGTTAGGGCTCTAGCTAGAGGAGTTTTAATTTAGTTTCATAAAAGAGAGCATACATGTAAATCCTATCTAGCCGACCCCTATTAAGAGATGAAGAGGCTAGTTAGGTTAGGATATTTTAAGGGAAGTGTATAGCACGTATAACCCTAGTTAGCCACCCCTTATCCTAGTTAAAGAGGGGTTAAGTTAGAGTTGGATAAAGAATTAATAAGCAACCGACTACCCCTAGATGGGTCGGTTGGAGGTTGCTTCTTAGAGAAGCATTAGGAGTTGTGAGGAGTAAAAGTCTTGGAGTAGGAGTCATATTAGGAATTAGGGTTTAGAAGGCCTATAAATAGCCTTATAACCATCCCCTTTTCTTTATGAATAGATAAATATTTTCTGCAGCCTTTGAGCATCAACTTGGAGGGAGGAACCCCTATACAGTTTCAAGAAAGTCGATCCCCTATAGAGATCACCCCAAGCTTAGAATCTGTAAGGGTTCTAACACTTGGTATCAGAGTAACGTTCTTGGTGCCTCGCTGCCCTTCCACAGCCATCCATCATCCTTCCACAGTCACCCAAAGTAATTCCCATAATTGCTTAAAAATCATCACTGAATTTCACTGTCATCTCCACCACCACGGATCATCCTTTGATCTTCTTGTGAATTGCAATAGGTTATGGTTTCCTACCTTACTACTACTGTAATTTAGTTATCCTTATTCAATAACCTAAAAAACAAAAGAAATTCATTCCTATTTTGATGCACAAACTTTTCATCGCAAAGTTACTATCTCTACGATGAAAGTTACGTTGCAGAATTTCAGCCGCATAACCTTACTTAATTGATCTTGCTGTTGCATTTTTACTGATCAAATCTCTACAAAATTTTTATAACGGCTTTAGCACTTCCTAACTTCAGATTTCTCTTTGATTTTATTAAAAAATTATTAATATAACCTACTGATCTTTTACATCCAAACTGCTATACTTTAGACGTAAAAATCTGCTGTAGTACCTTTTCATGATATTTGATTTTGCCGAACCTCTTGCTGTTGTTTCCTTCCACGAAATTTTTGACAGCATTATATCTCCCTTACTAGTAGATTCCCCTTGAGTTTTACTCGAATATTTATTAAGAATTATAGGAAAAAATTATGTCTTCACTTTTGTAATTTTTTTCAACAAAAAATCTGCTGATGCATGTTACAACCCTTGCGGATTCTAAGCTTGGGATGATCTCTATATGGGATCAGCCTCTTTGAAACTCTATAGGGGTTCCTCCCTCCTTGGTTTTTCTGCACTATGGGCTGAAATATAATTAATCTATTGATGATGAAAAGAGGGGATAATACAAGCTATTTATAGGGCTTCTAAATCTTAACTCCTAATAGGACTCCTACTCCAACAAACTCCAACTTCTAATCTAAGTAAACCAAGACTAAACTAAGACTCCTCTTCCCCTTAACTACTAACCCCTAGCCAACTCCTAACCATGATGTGGTTGGTGGCTATAGGGGTCTCCAACTCCTAATTTTATTCTTATTACACCCTAGAGAGAGTCCAAGCTAAGTGGAACTATCCCCCTCTTACCCTAGTCGACATCTCTTAAGAGGAGGAGGTGCCTATGAGACTCTCATCCCATAAGGACTCATCCCTAACCCTAGCCAACCACTTCTTTACCAAGGGTGGTGGCTAGATTAGAGTTTATTACATTCATGACTCAATTGACTTTAACCTGTATCTAACTCCGACTCCTAACCTGACTCCAGTTCAGTCAAATCCTAATCCTACTAGGATTTTGACTGATTTATTACAATGGACTCAAATCTTCTCTTAGCCAACCTAATGTTAGGTCTGGCTTGGTCAACAAGGCCCAATCTAAGGACTTGACTCAATCGACTAGGGCCCGACTCAACTAGGGTCCTAACAGACCCGTCCTCTTTAAATCAACATTGTCCTCAAGGCTGAGCTCCATGTCTCCGGGTCTTGATCTATAACTCCTCACTGGGCTCACTCGTGACCCCTATAGTAGGCGCATCCTACTCCTGCGGTCCAGTGTGAGTAGTTGTGATTGGATGGTGATGTGCTACGATCCTGTAATCCCATACAATCATCAGCTGAACTTGGGCATCCTCATCAACTTGGGTGTTAGGTGGAAAGATCTGGGTTGAGTCATCCTCTCTAAACTTCCATTTGCGATGAGATTCCTTGATGATCAATTGTAATTTTGAATTAGTGTGCCGATCTGATCCATAAGTTATGGCTCCAATGTGATCTCCAATTTTGTAGGGTCCAAAGAAACCGGGAGACCACTTTCGTGAGGCTCGAGTCATCATAAATTATTGCTGGTATAGATGAAGATGAAGGAAGACTCGATCTTTAATAGCAAACTTTTTTTTACTCTGACGTTTGTCGGACGGTTATTTTTTTCTTGCGTGGGCTGGTGTGTGATTGTTCTTTAATGGTAGTTAGGTTTTCCTTTATGATGGTCGTTGCCCTCTAGTAGAGTCCATGGTAAGGTGGGCCCGATCTGAGTTTGGAGGTAGTAGAAGCTGTAATTTTTCAGGACTTAATTTTATCTCATTTTTGTGTTGTTATCCTATATCATACCAAGCCACAAATTCAGCATTAGTTAGTATTTTCTTGTCATAGATTAATAGCTTCAGGTGGTATGGGGAGAGGGCTTTACTGATGTAGGCTAGGGGTTGGCCATCGTGCATGTGGATAATATAAATTTTAGCTCCCGATGCGTCAATCACAAACACTTTATCGAAGTCGGGTAAAGCTAGCACCAGCGAATAGTAGGGGCTACAACTTGGCCGGATGACCCCTGTTTCAGCATCTCATTTTCAGTTCTCTCTATTTTAGCTTTCTGGAGGTGATGATAGTGATATGGCCAAGTGTTCACTAGTGGTTTGCCTAGAAGAATCAGAATTTGATGATCATGCTGGCGGGTAGGAGGAAGGCTACGTGGTTCGACGAAGATATCTGAAAATTCAATAAGTGGAGTAGGTTTGGATCTTCAATGTTTGTTAGTTCACCCATAGATTGCTACTGGAGTTGCATCAGGAAACTGCTGTTCACTTTGTACCAAACTTCCTCTATTCACTGTGTGTAAATCATCGTTACGTCGCTCCTGTGTTTCCCACGCAGAATCACCTGTTTCCTATGGCCGAAAATTTTCATGATAAATTTAGAAAAATTCTAGGGAATATCACCTAATGTAGTTAGTCATTTGATGTTGAGCATGGCCTCATAATCATCGAGAGGGAGGAGGAAGAAATCAGCAAGTATCTCTTGGTCTTGTAGCAACAATTACACCTACGGGCATCTTTGGTCGCACTTAAAAATTTGACCGTCGGTGACCTTAACATCAAACCTACTGCAATCCTTGATATGTAGTGCCATCTGAGCAGCAACCTTGCTGTTCATGAAATTATTAATGCTCCTGGTATCGATGAGGATGGCGATTGGTTGCTGCTTAAGTAGTCATTATTTCATTGTCTACGAGTTTGCGTAGCCGGCAAGAGCATGCATCGTACAATCAGTTGGCTACTTTTCTTCATCTGTGACCTCTTCCTCATCCTCCTGGACCTCCTCCTCCATATCTTCAATGGGTTCAATCAGTAGGAGGCACCCCTTTTTACAACGATGATCGCAGCTTCATGATTCGTTACAATGCCAACAAAGGTCCTTCGCCGATCTGTCGCATAGTTCTTCTCTCATCAATTTCTTTGGCAGTGAAGGTTGGCTGGGGGTAGAGGGTAATAGAGGTTTATATGCTACTGGTCTAGGAGTGGCTCTAATCCTCCGAGCATCTTGGTTGAGCCGCTCCTCTTGAATTCAGATGAAAGAGATTGCGGCCTTCATGGTGGGGGGCTATCACACTTTATCCTCTCCTTTAATTTCTGGCTTGAGTCTTTCGATGAACATCCCTAATAATTATCTATCAGACCAATCATGAGCAAAGTAAGATAATTCCTTAAACCTAGTCTGGTATTTTTGGATCATGGAGGTTTGTCAGATCTTGGTAAGTTATCCGTTGATATTCTCGTACTTGGTCGGCCCAAAGCGGTTCAACAGCGCATTCTTGAATTGTATCCATGTCGGAGCCCCATGGGTGTATTCAAGCTTATTGTACCATTGAATTGCATCTCCTTCGAGGTGGATGATAGCGGTGTCCACCATGGAATCCTCCGGTATTTGGTAATAACAGAAGTAATGTTCAGCGCGCGAAATCCATCCTATCGGGTCTCCTTCCCATCGAGGGAAGTCCACCGTCATGCATGGCTATATCATGTTCGACGGCTATCCCTCCTTCTCTGAAGGCCTCTCTAAACTTTCTCCTTGCTGAAATTTTATTGGGCTCGAAGATCGGTCCAATCCAAATTCAACAAATAAGGCGCACAATCTATCCTCCATGCGTAATTCAAGTCGTGATTCAAATGCCTCCAACTTGGCATCGATTAAACCTTGAGATGCCATCACGTGTGCCTCCAGATTTGAGATGTCAAGATTCTTCTCCTGCTATTAGATTAGTGGTATAAAACAGTTGGGTGGATTGATGTCCGAAAAGGGTAGATGGCTCAAGGCGAAAGGCTGCGGTAGGCTATTGTTTGCTGCAGTTGCTACTGCTATTTGGGATAGCTGTGGATTCTTGAAATAGGCTATAATGGCTGCATCTTAAGGCTAGAGGGGTGGCTTAGGGTTGCTATTGATGGCAGCAATCGGTTTGGTAGGGATTAGTGGCCAAAAGGGTGATGGATCAAGGTTGCGATTTTAGGGTGTTGTTTGGACTGTGATTTTTTTGGGGGCTATTAGGTTTTACTGTGGATTATAGAAATATGCTACAACATCTGCATCTTTAGGCTAGAGGGGTGCCCTAAAGATGATGTGGGTGTCAGCAACAATTTCGGTAAGGATCAGATATGGGTGCAGCAAAAAACACCAAACGGTAGTGCTGCAGAATTCTGTGTCGATAGGGTGCGATAGGTCACTATTTTGAGCTACAATTTTGGATGTTATTTGGGTTATGGAAATAGGTTATGATAGTAGCATTATAAGGCTAGAGGGATGCCCTAAAGATGTCACGGTTGGTGGCTACAAGATGATTAGGGTTTGGTGGGTTTAGAGAAGAAGAAAGACAAAGGCAAAGCAATAGATTTTTTTCGTCAAAAAATTCAGCAGTATAAATGCAATTTTTCGCAGCAATTTGAAATAAGGATTTGAGTAAAACTCAAGGGGAATCCATCAATAAAGGAGAGGTAATGCTATCAAAAAGTTCATGAAAAAATATGGCAATAAAAGATTTGACAATATCAATGATTATGAGAAGGTGCTTGATAGAACCCAGATGGAGCTCTATAGATTTTGACCCTTGAGGGAGATCAACCCTTGGAACGCTGTAGGGGTTCCTCTCTCCTAGATTCGGCACAAGGCTGAAATAAAATTGATAATTGCTTGATTAAAAAGAGGTGGAGGTTAGATGCTTATATAGTGCTCCAAACCCTAGCCCTAGGGGGTGCTTGCCTATCTAAAATTATCCTTTTGCCCCTTCTATAGCCTACCTACCTTAGAGAGAAAAGGTGGTTGCTAGGTTAGCCCTATAGCCGACCTAAGCAGGGGGAAACCCTGGCCGACCAGTCCAGTAAAATGGGTGGCGGCTACTAAACCCTAAGGTCTCAAAATAAACCCTAGCCACAGTTCTTTATAGGATATAAGTGACTAGGTGGGGTTTTATTACAGTCTCACAGGGTTCTTATTGATTACTTCTAAGTGATTAGGACTCAATCCTACTAGAGTCCTATCAAACCCGCCCTCTTAAAATCAGCATTATCCTCAAGGCTGAGGTTCCATGAACTTGGGGAACCGGGTCTTCAGCTCCTCATATAATTCTCATGCTACCATTAACTGAATTTTGGCCTCCTCATCAGCTGGGGTATTAGTTGGAAGGATTTGGGTTGAGTCATCTTCTTTAAATTTCTATTTGAGGTGGGATACATGACAGATCAACTATAATATTGATTTGGTGCGCAAATTTGATCTCCAGGTTAGGGCCTCAATGTGATCCTCAATTTTGTAAGGTCTAAAGAAATAGGGAGACCACTTCATTAAGACTCGAGTTTCTTACTGATCGGGCTGGAGGTATAGAAAAACTCGATATTCAATTTTTCATCCATTCTGAAGTTTGTCAGGAGGCCGGTTTCTTCTTTGTATGTGCTGCCATATGGTTAGTCTTTAGTGATAGCCAATCTTTCTTCTGGAATGGTGACTACCCTCTGGTATGATTCAGGATGTTGAGAGCTCAATATGGCATAAGCATGAATTACAATTCTTCTAGTTTTACTCCTCCTTTGTGCCATGGACTTGTATCCAGTCATATTTTAAATTTGGTAGTAATTATTATCCTCTGTAAAAACCTCGTGTGGAGTGTGGGGGAATCCTGGGTGAAAACAATTTGATACGAAATAGATTAAACTCTATTTTTTTTTTACGAAGGGGGAGAATAGACTAGATTTCTTTCTTTGTATAAAGAATATTTATGATAAATGTATTGATATATATATTGAACATTTAGTATTCAAATGTGTGATGAATATTTTTTCTTTTTGATAACAAGGAGAAATGACATGATTGATGATATATGATAAATGTTGTGTTTGAAATTTTATCATATAATGAACATTTGTTTTGAACAATTATTTAGAAAGGTTATAAAGACAAAAGGGAGAGAGATAATATATTGATGACAAATGATAAATGGTATGTTTGAATATTTTTGATAAATATTCAAAAATAATAAATATTTAATGATAAATATTTATGATAAATGTTCAAAAATGAATTGAGCATTTCTCCTTTTTGTTGATGACAAAGGGGGAGAAATGATATAATTGATGACATATGAGAGATATTTTGATATCTTTGAAATAATTGAAATGAATGTTGTATCATAATTGATGACATGGTTATATTGTGAATGTAATGTGATACCAAGAAAATGAATCTCTAAAATTTTTCTTTATCATGTATGGTATCATGTACGGTTACATTGTAAAAAAATTGTCAAAATGCTTAGATTCAAAAGTGTTCGGTTCTTTTGAATTTAAGTTTGTTATATTTATCCTATGACATATACATAGGGGGAGTTAAGGTTAACTCCATCATCAATTAGTTGGCATCATCAAAAAGGGGGAGATTGTTGAATCTCAAATTTTGATGATAAAATCAATTGATGGGTTTTATAATCTAACTTATGTGTTAGAGAAAATAATACAGGATTAACTGATAGTAAAGGGTAGTACAATCAGATATTGCACCGGAGGTTAGCCGAGGTTCATATGATGTTGTCGAGAGCTCGCCGAGAACTCACCAGAAGTTTGCCGGGAAGTTCATCAGGAGTTCGTCGGCAGGTTGTTGAGAACTCATCGGGAAGTTCACCGGAAGAATGCTGGAAGTTCGTTGGGAGTTTGCCGAAAGAAATTGGGAGCTCGCCAGGGGTTCATCGGAAAAATGTCGGGAGTTCGTCGAAGAGACAATTGGACAATGAACATTATAGGTTGAGTGGCGTAGTTAGTATCATAATCAGAGTTAGTTTTACTAACTCGATTAAGAGGCCATTAAGCCTTAATTGGGATTGATTTGGACTTATTATAAAAGTTATTTTAATAACCCAATGTTAGATGAGACACGGTCTTCGAAGACACGGTCTCCAAGATGACACAGTCTTTGAAGGTGTGTCAAGCGGTTGAATCGCCTAGACTGGGCGATTGAACCCAGATAGTCTCCCAGACTGTCAGGTAGCTGAACCACCCAGAATAGTCTCCCAGACTGTCAAGCGGTTGAATCGCCCAGACATAATCTCCCAGACTGTCAAGCGGCTAAACCGCCCAGAATAAAGTCTCTCAAACTGTGTCAGGCGGCTGAATAACCCAGAACACAGTGTTCGAGACTAACATTTCAGGAACACTTAAAATTTAATTTTTGGCTCCACTTTTGAGGCCATTTGGGGCCTATAAATACCCCACTCATTCTCGTCATTTTGTCTTGTGTAGTTTTTAGTTTAAGAGAGAGCTTAGAGACTTGTAAAGGTTATCTCCTAAACCTGTAAAAGGAGAACAGAGTTGTAAGAGGGTAGTTGATCTTCACCCATGGAAGAAAGATCTATAGTGGAAGCCGGTGATCTCAACGGAGGAGGAATCAGGAGTGGACATAGGTCACAAGACCGAACCACTATAAAATCAGTTTGCTTCCTCTTCTTTGCTCTTTATGTTAATTGCTTTATTGTCTACTACCTTTGCTTGCACTTTTACACACATCTCTACACTTAAAACACATTTTCAATATGATTTTTATTAAGCAAATATTTAAATTGACGTGAAATTTTTATAAGAACTAATTCACCCCCCCCCCCCCTCTTAGTACCGCTTTGATCCTAACACCCGATACCCTTGGTGAGCTCCCGATGCACTCCAGGCGAGTTCCCAACTGCATCGTCCGAATCTCGAGCCGATGCTTGGACTTGACTTTGGCCAAACCTCTAATTATAATAATCTTTTTGTCATAGTTAATTTTGTGTCAGTCAACTCTAACAACCTTGTTAGATCAAACACTCATCAATTGATTTCATCATCAAAATTTGAGATTCAACAATCTTCCCCTTTTTGATGACGATAATCAATTGATGATAGAAGTTAATCTTAACTCCCCCTAAATCCATGCGTCTATAAAGAAAGCTTAAATTCAAGAGAACTGCACCCTCTTGAATTCAAGTATTACGAAACAAATCATATTCCAAGCAAATTTACACAAGAATTTGCATTAAGTCATCGGATCATGAATTTTAAAAAGAATTATACATCCATATCCAAGATATTCAAATATATCATCAATATTATGTGTCATTAAGATATATCATTAATATCATGTGTTATCAATATATATTTCTCCTCCTTTGTCATCAATAGAAAGGTGAAATGTATAGCTAATAATTTCAAAGCACATGATAATATTACTCTCCCTTAGTAAAATAGAATATGCATTATAAAATTTTCTTCTCCTTCGTGATTAATAAGAAGAGAAACAAGGAAGAAGTTATGAAAGCAAAGCTCTAATAAATTTCAAAAAGAATATTAAGATGAGCTCAAAAGTCCAAGTTGAAACTATTTTAATCACATCATATACAATATATCATATCATCATAATAAAATCATGATTATTATTTCAAATCATCATGTATATTTTTAGAATCAACATGTATTATCATCATACATGATTTCACATCATCATATCTTCTCCCCCTTTGTCATCAACAAAAAGGAGAAGTGCAATTAGTAATTTTTTGATACATGAAAGTTTAACAATTTAGTAAATTTTTTATCACTTTAGAACATGCAAGCTAGTGTGTTATTTCTTCTCTTTTGAGAAGTGCAAGCTAGCAAATTTTGCTTCCTTTATAATGTTCAAGCTAGCAATTTTACATTAAGCAAGCTAACAAGTTGGCAAGTGTTACTTCTCTTAGCATGTTTTTTATTTTAAAAATGTGAGGTTAAGCAAAATTTTTGCTTCCCTTGAGATAGCACTTCTTGCTTCTCTTTTGAGATGAGCAAGCTAGCAAGTTTTGCTCCCTCTTTGTCATTGCCAAAAAGAAGGGATGGTTATAATGGTGCAAAACTTCTCTCATTTTATTATTTTTTAAATCATCACATGAAATATATCTAGAAAAATTAACATGATGATGAGATATACAATTCATGAAGACAAATTGTGAATTTCAAGAGACAATTCATATGAGAAACAAATAAAATATCTTGATTCATGCATAAGAAATCTTAATTTATCAAAATCATGATTTATATAAAAAAGTCTCCTTTTAAATAATACGAGAACACATACTAAGAGATTTTGATTCATAAAGACTTTCAAATTATAATTTGGAGGAATCAAAATCATGATATAGGTAAAGAATTCATTCAATTTTAAAATCATCAAAATCACTTTCAAGAGATTCAAAGTAAAATTAATAGACTTATCGGTCTCTTGAAATGCTAGTGATTTTCTTTCTCCACTTTGTGTGAACAAGAAGGTAGAATCAAGGTGGAGAAGTGAAAAACATAAAAAAATACTCAATTTTATAGATGTAAATTTTATAGATATAAATTCCAAAATCCAAGAAAAAATCAAGAGCTACCCATGCAATTTAATTTATCTTATACAAATTTCAAGCAAGGTAGCAAATTAAGCAAATCATGTATTTTGCATGTATTTAGAAAATTTAAAATTCTAAATTTTCTTCTAAGCAAATTATTTCTCATTCAATGTTATCATGTCTAATATGCCTCTAACCATATTGATAATTTTATCCCCCACTTTTTGTCATTGCCAAGAAAGAAATATGATTGCATAATTTTTTCTTAACACCCATATTCAAATTACGTCCAAAAGTATAAGAAGATTATGCCATAAAATCAAATATTTAAGTATCAAAATACATAATTTAAATTAATAAATTTGCCCCTTCTTATTGTTTGTAAATTTCAACATAAGTAATCAAGAAATCTTATATATTCAAAATTTAAATTTTTTTTTATAGCAAATTGCTCCTCATCCAATGAAGGTTTTTCATAATCAAAGTATTTAAATTCGTTATTGCAGGATATCATTTTTGTCTCTCCCTTAGTCATTGTTAAGGTAACAATTAAAATACAATAGTACCAAGTTTTAATATTATAACTTTGCAAATTGTGATATGGAAATATAGGATCTCAATATATATATATGTGGTTTTAAATAATTAAGATCATCACTCGAGATTTCACTTAAGGAGTCATATGTTCTTCTCGGTTCACATTCCTTCCTGTTCTTTGGAAGGTGTTCTTGGGTTCTCAATGTCAAATTCTTATGAAGGTATTTTTCTTGTTCATTTTTAATAGTATTTTTATTTAATGATTCATTTAGATTAGTTGTGCTTTCATATGTGATTTTCAATGTATGCCAAATATCGAAAGCCGAATCATAAGCAAAAACATGATTAAACTCATTCTTATCAAGAGCACAAACAAGACATCATAGCATCGACATTTAAAGAGAAAGTTTTCTCCAAATCATTCCAATCGTTTATCAGAAGAGAAGATATTTCAAATTCGTTTTCAATAATATTCCATAAATCAAGGTTCAAGGAAAGCAAGAAAACTCTCATTCGAGTTTTTCAATAAGTGTAGTCCATCCCATTAAACATGGGAGGATGAACAATAGAAAAATCCTCTTGAAAGTCAAAAAGAGTCATTTCTCTTGGGTGTTAAACCAAATAAGAAAAACGTGGCTCTAATACCAATTGTTAGGATCAATTGGCACTAAGAGAGGGGGGTGAATTAGTGCAAGTATAAATTTTTGTTTTAACAAAAAGCTTTTGGCTTGAAATAAGATAGGAAGATTTGAAGCTTTTCGTTCAAGTAAAGCAAGTGAGTGATTTAAAGAAGATTGCTAAATTACTTGCTTAAAAATTACTTAAGAAGAACAAGTAAACCCGAAAGATAAACAACGTCGAAGGTAATTGCTTGACTTGAAACTTCGCTTTCAAAGAGTAAGCAAAAATCGGAAGTGTATAATTGATATTTAGTTCAAAGCGATTAAGAACTCAACAATTGCAAGTAGTGAATGCGACAAGAATAAAACACTCATAATTATAGTGGTTCAGCACCAACCAGCCTACGTACACTCCCGAGTCCTTCTCCTTGAGGCACACCAACGTCTACTACCAATATTCTTTGGGTGAAGACCAAACCCTTACACTTTGCTTACAAGGGAGACTTCAAGAGTTTTCTAACTCTAAGCTCTCTCCGTTCCTCTTTTCTTTTTCTTACAATTTACACATAATTTTTTTCACATAATGTAATCCCTAAAATTGTTATATGGAATGCAAGAAAACTTGGGGTATTTATAGCCCCAAATGACTTCAGAATTTTGGAGCCAAAATTCAAATATACCAAAAAAATCCAAGTATGGGTGGTTCACCCACAAGCGTCAGGCGGTTCACCCACCCGAAAACCTAGTATGGGTGGTTTACCCGCCCGTCCTCGGTAGTTTAGTCGCCCGAAAACCTAGGTGGTGTTGTTTGACTGCCGCTCACTGGTGGTTTATCCGCTAGGAATCCCGGAAAAGTGATTCCCTTCACTTTCCCAATCTCGATTCAAACCATTAGTTGACCAATCCCCTGGTCAACTAATTGAGCTCAACCTGAGCTAAATCACACCCCATAGTAGACCTGATTGTCTCTTTGAGTTGATTTGAATATCTTTCAAATCATACTCATTTAGGACTCAACCTTAACCTATGACTTAAGGATTACAATCATACATGACCACCAAGCTTAATAACCTCACTCTCACACTCCGGTAACCTCCGGCATTCCTTGCAGCGAGTCTCACATTCCTCCTCCGGTGATCTCTGAGTGGGTTCCTAGCATTCTTCTCGATATTTTCTACGAAGTCCTAGTGAACACCCAGCGAGCTCCTACTGCATCATCCAATCCTTGGCCCGATGTTTAAGCTTGATCCTGGGTCCATGTCTGTTTGTAATTTCTTTTCACCATCGTGGTTAATCTGCATAATGCTAGCTATAACTTAATTAATTACAATCAACATGGCCACAAATCCCCTTCAAGACCTTCCCAACTCCTGACAAGCCTTTCGGCTACCCCCAACAATCTTCTAACGAGTCTCAGTCTTCTTCTAGTGAACTCCCTTGTGATATCCTGGCAAGCTCCTGATACCCTCGACGAGCTCCCGATGCACTCCACGGGAGTTCCCAAACACATCATCCGAACCCCGGCTCGATGCTTCGACTTGACTCTAGCCAAACCTCTGATTGTAATAATATCTTTGTCATAATTAATCCTACATCAATCAACTCTAACAACCTTGTTAGATCAAACACTCATCAATTGATTTCATCATCAAAATCCAAGATTCAACACAAGCATTCCTAGCAGCGATCCATCGCTGACCTACCCCTCCCATCACCGAGGGGCCTACTTCAGATGGAAGGGGTTCGTCTCTTCCCGACTTAGTCGAGTTTCCTAAACCCACACCTCAGGCGAAGGAAGGGATTGGGTTTCCCGATCTCTAAGCCTTAGGCAAAGGAGGGGATCAGGATTTCCTGACCTCCCTAGCTCGGTAGGGGGCCGCAAGCGAGGTTGCAAAAGCTATTAGCGGCGATCCATCATCGACTTGCCCCTCCCATTGTCGAGGGATCTACCTCGGGCAGAGGGGGCTTGTCTCTTTCCGTCTTGGTCATGTTGGTTACAAGTGCCCTACAAGCCAATCACGTGAGTGATGACGCATGTGACATACTGCACAATCATTTTGCATATTATTATTAACATGTTTTCTCACTTTATGTTACATGTTGCATATATTGTGATGTCCTTGAATTTGTACAAAGGGAATTGGATCATTACGAGATTATGATAATGAGACCAATTCGTCTTTAAACATAAACCCTAAATAATCTCGATCATAAGTTCTCAAGAAGGACATCGAGATAATCGGATAGACAGATGTACTATATACTTGTCCATATGATGGAGGTGGCTGATCTCATAACCGCTCATGTGGGGATACTAAGGGTACAGTACAGGTGCTCATTGGAGAATGAGTTCACTAATTGATCCGCATATGACATGCTAGATGGTTAATGATACCTAATGTCAGATAGTGATTCCGTTGTCTATGTTGTGTGTCTGGTCCTTAGACTTGAGACACCAAGGATATCTTATTTGAGTACTCCATTCTTCGATGCTGGACTTATAGATCTGAAATTTCTAAATTTGGTATAACTGATTATTGGGATTAACAACAACCTTAAGAAGGTAATTAAGTATCAATGAAGGATCATCCACTCTCAGCATTATGTTAGGAATATCTTATGTTAGACAAATCCCTAGCCATGGTCATTCGGATTGAGAGATAAGGAGTTCTCTAGGAGAATTTGATTAGAGCAAGACTTGGATGGATTCTGTATGAGGCATGATAGTACCATATCTGATATATAGTACTTGGGATATTAGATGGATGAGAGACATAGATAAATGATAATTATAGACAGACATGTCCCATGGATTATATACCTTTATACCATTTATGGACTATGGCGTAGTGATCTAGTACGTCCATAGTCGATGAGTTGAGTGAATTATTATATGATGACAATTCACTGAGTTAGAAAGATTTTGATTCAGAAGGATTTATGACAGGTGCAACTCACGGCTAGCTCGGTATTAGGCCTAGAGGGTCACACATATATAATAGACATTGCGATGAGTAGAGGTTAAAATATGAGATATTCGTAAAGCCCTTTTTTCATTGGATATCCAATAAGCCCTTGTATTATTGGATCCTATTGATGAGATCTAATAAGATCTAATAAGTGATTATTGGACAGAGATCTACTAATCTAAGAGGGTCGGGTAATTGGATAGAGATTCAGTACCTAATAGGGCAGAATTTATTATGGTTAATTTGATAGGAACCTCTATAAATATGAGAGGGCTAAAGGGTTCATAGGCTAGAGCTTTTGGTGGCAGTTCTTCCTATTCTCCTCAACCTCCTCTACTCCTTAGCCAACAGCTCTTGTATGCCACACATGGAGAGGGAGCTCACAAAGTGATATAAGGAGCATCATCACCGCATCTACAGGATGAAACAACTAAAGAGGAGGACGTTTGACCTCCTTCATCCTCTCCTTTGGATCTAGTTTTCCAGGGATATATGATCTCCCAAGGTAAAACATATAGCACTTATTACGTAGTTTTCAGTTTTACGATTTTTCATGCACTAATCATCATACGATGGTTTGATAAATGTGCAAAACTATTTTTTTTTTCCATTGCATATGTGATGCTCTTATCAAGTTTCCCAATAGTGATATCAAAGCTAAGTCCATCATGCGATGATTGGCATATAAATTATGTGTGTTGTATTGAATCACATAAAATTATTTTATGGGTTCTTGCTACATCTAGAGATGCATGGGGGGGCTGCATGCAGAGAGGCGACATACGCGCAAGGCTGCAGAGGAGCCACTTGCCTGCAAAGGTAGCGCTTGCTAGTTGGCTACATGTGAGCAGGGGTGGCCGCCTATGGGTAGGCCACCTGTAGGCCAGGTGGCTGTGCCTAAATGCGGTAGCTACTTGTGGCATGGGCAGCCACCTCTATGCTAGTAGAGATGGTGTTGCACTAGCGACCACCTATGTTGGGGCGGCGTCGCACTGGAAGGCGACAACCTGCGAGAAGGCGATGATCGCAAGAAGGTGCGACTGTAGCAAAGGGAATTAGGGCTTTTTGGGGAGAAAGATGATTTTGCCCTTCTGAATTGTAGAAATATCAAGTTCTATCCATTTATCTAAATTTTAAAAATACCCTTCACAAATCAAAAAATTCCTCATATGATGTATAATGTATACATGTAATGTATGATGTGGATGGATGATCATGGATTATGTGATGTGATGTATGTATGTAATTATTATTGTTGGGGCCTATGAGTCTCCGATTTTTCTCATTTATTGTTGGGCCTACGTGCCTGTGATTATATTGTAATTACATGAGGAGGCACAATGGGAGAGTGAAGGTGCTAACGGGACCCATGAGGCCAAGATGGACGATCTCAACACATGGAGATGCGTTGAGGTGCTACTAGAATCGATGATGATGAGATGGATGATCACAAGGTATGGAGATGTGCCGATACATACATAGATCCTGATGTGAGTGATTGGGCTCACTGGCTCAGGTTTGATCACATTAGGTTATTGTCCATGATTATCTGGTGTAATTATGCATATGTGATATGTGATTGCTTATACACCTTTGAGATATGTATATACATTTGCATGCAATGTAGATATAAATTAAATATATATGTGTTTGACACATCATATTAGGAGACCGAATGAAAATCCCCACCTATGATAGTATTAAGTCGGTAAGTGTGAGACAATTAGATTGACCCATATGGCCTTCCATTGTTATAGGGAGATATCGAATCTTGATGTAGGTTTAATTGGTCAAGTCCCTCGAGGGCTCACCTATCTTGAGATTCGAGATCTTGCCTATGATATAGAGATATAACTGGTGACCTAAAGATATAGTATTCTTGGTCAAGTAACTTGAGGGCATATTATCAAATCAGACTCATCTTGTAACGATAGTGATGACTTATCCGAACATCATGGTTGGTCGAGTCCCTCAAGGCCATGATGGTTCGAAGGTCGAATAGGACAGGAATCATGAGGAGTTATGATTAGCAAGAGTTGCCTAACTTTTTGGGCTGAATGTGATTGGTCGAGTCCATTGAGATTATGCTAAGATGTCGATTGGATCTCTATCCTCGTTAGAAGTCTGCTAGAGACTTTCGTTTCACGTGGTGAGAGTGTCATGTGACTCGCTAAAAAATTAGTGAGAGTAGATTAAGAAAGAAGTCCATATCTTAATTGTTTACTTTTTATAAAATTTATATATTATTTATTTATGCTACATCTCCATTTATTAGAAATATATCTTAAATATATAGATGATTCTACATTGGCTAAGTATTATATGTTGGCCTCTATGACTCCTGAGCTACAAAGGCAACACGAAAGCATGGATGCCAATTCCATCTTTTTTCATCTTCACTAGTTGTTTGAGGAACAAGGAAGAACTCAGAGACATGTGATATCCTAGAGTATCTTCTGTGCTAGGATGACAGAGGGGACATCGGTGTAGAATCATGTCCTGAGGATGATTGAGTGGATCGAGAAACTCACAGGACTAAGAATGATCCTAGATGAGAACTTATGTGTTGATCTTATACTTCAGTCCTTGCCAAATTTTTTTTCTCAATTCATTATTAATTTTAATATGAACAAGCTTGAGGTGACTCTTCCTGAGCTCCTCAATATGTTGAGGGAGGTAGAGAGTACCATCAAGAAAGAGAAATCAATTTTCTATATTGGTGAGACCAAAAAGAAAAGGAAACCTAATAGGTCCCTTAAAAAGGATAAGGGTAAGGACAAATCAGGTAAGGCAAAGGTTGCCAAGAAAGACCCGATAGGGAGTGCTTCCACTATTATAAAGACAAGCATTGAAAGAGGAACTGTAAATAGTACCTTGTAAAGAAGACGAAACAAAAGCTTGGAGAAGCTTTAGGTACATTCATGATCAATCTCAATTTGTCAGATTCTTATGGTAACTAACACATGGGTATTGGATACCGGGAGTGTTTATCATATCTATAATTCGTTGCAGGATCTAGCAAGGTGTAGGTGATCGGTGAGAAACGAGATGAACCTCAAGATAGGTAATAGAGCAAGAGTTGTTGTAGTTATTATTGGCAAGGTCATCCTATATCTGCCTAGTGGAGCTACTATTGCATTAGATGCATGTTATTACGTCTTTCTATTATCAAAAATATTATTTTCATTTATGTTTGATAGTTAGTATATATAAATTAATTTTTGAGAATAATAGTTATTCATTAATACTATACGATAAGATCATCACTAGAGGAACATTGCATAATGGTTTGTTTGTGCCCACAAATCATGAACATAAGTGCATCTAAAAGAAAATAATATATAGTGAACAATGTATACTTGTGACATTGTAGGCTAGTCATATCCATGAGAGAAGAATTCAAAAGTTATTGAAGGATAGATACTTAGATCTATTCGACTATGAGTCATATGTAACTTGCGAACATTGCCTTCGTGAAAAGTTAACCAACTCTTCATTTAGTGGAACTGGAGAGAGAGCCACCGAGTTATTAGAACTCATATATAGCGATGTGTGTGGTCTCATGTCGACTCAGGCCATAGTTGGTTACTCCTATTTTATTACTTTCACTAATGATCTCTCTAGGTATGGACATGTGTACTTGATGAAATACAAATCTGAAGCCTTCGAGAAATTCAAGGAATACAAGAATGAAGTAGAGAACCAGATTGGAAAGAGTATTAAGACTCTTCGATCGGATCGAGGAGGAGAGTACTTGAGTGCAGAGTTCACCCATTTCCTTAAGGACTTTGAGATCTATCCCAATGAACATCTCATTATATACCTCAGCTCAATAGTGTATCGAAAAGGAGGAATCACACATTGTTAAACATGGTGCGATCCATGATGAGTTTTACCGACCTACCTGTCTCATTCTAGGGATATGCCCTGGAGACTGTAACTTACCTTTTAAACAGAGTTTCATCAAGGTTGGTCGTGTCTACACCATATGAGATATGAAAAGGGAAGAAGCTTGATCTTAAGGTTGTTAAGATTTAAGGCTACATTGCCCACATTAGAAGACACAACCCCTATAAGTTCAAATTAAGGATGGAGTAATGTAAGTTCGTGGGATACCCCAAGGGAACTTGTGGGCACTATTTCTGTCATCTAGAGGACCAAAAAATTTTTGTTGCCAAGAGGGTAGTGTTTCTTGAGAAGGAACACATTCTTGGTGGAAACAATGAGAGTATGATAAAGTTGAGCGAGGTTGGAGAACCTAACTCAAGCATAACTTCGGAGGCTGAGTCTGCTCAAGTACCTAGTACACTAGTTTCAACTTTACGTAGGTCTGACAAAGTATCCCACCCTCTTGAAAAATATGTGGGACATATCAGTGGAGAGAACACTTAGGATGTTGATCCTCAGACCTATGAGGAGGCTATTATAGACTTTGGGAAGTGGCAAGAAGCCATGAATTCTGAGATGGATTCCATGTACTTCAACAAGGTTTTGGACGTTGTTGATGCACTTAAAGGTATCATACCCATCAGCTACAAATGGATCTTCAAGAAGAAGATCAGAGTAGATGGACAAGTGGAGGCTTGTAAGGCAAGGCTGTATCATCGTCAAAAGTAAGGAGTTGATTATGACGAAACCTTCTTACTCATAGCCATTCTGAAATCCATAAGAATTCTTTTAGCTATTGCATCACACTAGCTATGAGATTTGGCAGATAGACGTGAAACCCACATTCCTCAACAAAAACCTCGAGGAGTGGTGTATATGATACAACCTAAGGGATTTGTGTCCAAGGAGAGTCCAGATAAGGTATGTAAGTTGCTCTGGTTCATCTTTGGACTGAAGCAAGCTTCTTGAAATTGGAATATAAGATTTGATGAGGCAATCAGATCTTATGACTTGTTAAGAACGAACATGAGCCTTTTGTGTAAAAGAAGGTAAGTGGGAGTGCTATTACCTTATTGATGTTATATGTGGATGACATCCTGATCATTGGGAATGATGTAAGAATGCTCTCTACAGTTAAGTCTTGGTTATCTAGAAACTTTTCCATGGACTTAGGGGATGCATATGTAACATCCCTCATTTTTAAAATTACAAAAAATTAAAATTAAAAAACTTATTTGTAAGGTAAGAAATCTGTTTTGAGTTGTTTATAAGATCTAGTTATAAAATTTGAGATCCTATTTGTAAAACCAAAGGACCCAATCATAAATATTAATAATACATGGACTAAAGTGCAAAATATACAAAATAACAAATCCCACTACCTCTGCATCTCTTCCTTCTCACTTAGGGAACCTGAGTCGATGAATAAGAGTGGAAGAAAAAAAAAGAAGGAGAAGAAGAAGGAGAAGAAGAAGAAGAGAAGGAAGAGGAGAAGAATAGATTTGGGGGTTTAGGGATTTTGATCAAATCCATATATTTGGGATCAAAATCTTGAAAGGTAAGTGTTTTATCCTTTTTATATTAAAATTTTATATTTGTTTTTATTTTGATAATAAAAAATTTGGAATAAATCAAGCCTTGCAATCCGAAATCTCTCTTGTTGGTTGCAGAAGTTTGAATTTGGAAAAATTTTGAGACTTTGACCTTTCTATATTTTTCTAGCTATAACTTTTTGTACTGACTTCTAATTTAGACAAAACTAAGTTCATTTGAAAAAGACTTATAGATCTTTCTTTTGAAACCAAGATTGAGAAATTTGGAGTCTAATAGCCTACCCAAATATATGTTTAAATTGATTCTACAAAATCTGTAAAATAAAGATTGTAACTTCTAACCTTTAGATACTAAATTGCTTATAACTTCATGTTGAGAACTCTGATTTAAGGAAAACATATTGTGTTGAAAACTAGACACTAATATCTTTCTTTAGATACCTAGATTGATAGATTTGGAATATGAATACTTACCCAATCATCTGTTGATTTTGATCCTATAGATTTTTATGAAACAGAGATTTTGCTCTGTGACCTTTGGTTATCAAATCATTTGTAACTCTTTGTTACAAACTTCAATTTGTATGAAATTTATTTTATCTAAAAGTAGATTGATTTATCTTTCCAATGATATCTTTTTTGAATAATTTAGAGCATATTTGATTATTTATATAATTTATGCAATCCTGAATTCTACCAGAATAGGGATCATGTCAATTTTGCCTATTATTGCTTCATCCATTTGAAAATTGGATTCATTCTAGAGTTCTTTCTTTAATTGAGCTTTATATAATTGCTTCGACTTCTTTTATGCTCCTGTCCTTAATTTCTTTCATATCCAAATATATTTTTGTTAGTAGATGTTGCGTCATTTATTTAGTATAGGTGCATGCATGATTCATTGTTTCGCATATGCTTCCGATGCATACCGATTTCATTCTTCACATATCCTTTCGTACTCTGGTGTTTATGGGATAATGTGAATCTTTTGCTGAAAATGGTAAAGTGAGTTATGCTTAGAGCCTGCGATTCTCTACTTTTGTCTGATGGTCATCCAAAAATGGATGGATCATATTCTGTCTGATCCCACTTCATCATCTATGTTGTTGATATGATATCATATCATATTCTATTTGTAATCCAGCTAAAATCGTTTCTTCAATTGAGCCTTATACTATTGTTTTGAATTCTTGTATACTCTTGTTCTTTATTCTTTGCCTATCTGAATATATATTATGAATGTTTATATTTACATCATAATGCTTCATATTGGCACTTTGTTGTTCCAAATGTGCTTCTAATATATGCCAAATTTATTGCTCATGTATTTTTGTACTCTGGTATTTGTGGGATAATGTAAACCTTTACCAGAAATGATAAAGGGAGTTATGCTTAAAGCCCGCGATGCTTTGCCGACCTCCTCTGACTTCATCTAAACGTGGGTCGATGAAGCTCCCAGATATGGGAGATTTCTGTCTAGTGGTCTTCTAGAAATGGATGGACCATATTTTATCTTTATCTCACTTCACCCTCTATGTTTTTGATATGATACCCAAAGCATTGCTGTTGAATTATATGTATGCTTTGGATAAGAATAAAATGAATATGATATCTGACAAGATATTTGAGTTTATGTTCCTTATTCGTTCATTTGATAAGCTTTGAGATTATTCATACACAATTGATATGCTTCAAAATATATTTACGTTTTTGACATGCTCCGTAATATTTTAATTTGTTATTGATATGTTCTGAAATGTTTCATTTGCTATTGATATATTCTGAAACATTTCATATGCCATTGATATGTTCCGAAATCTTTCATTTGCTATTGGTATGTTCCGAAAATATTTCAGACTCCATTGATATGTTCTGAAATGTTTCATTTGCCATTGATATATTCCGAAATATCCTATATTCCTTTGATATGCTCCAAAATACCTCTTACATCATTTATATGCTCCAATTACTTTGTATCTCATTTGTTATGAACTAAATACATTTTGAATGAAATGACATTTGAAATTTTGTATCTAATGAACTGATATCCATGGATTCTTGTATCTCTACTTTATATGTCGATACCAGGCTTATTTGAAGCAATCCGCTCTTGTCTTGGATATATTAGACGCTTGCTGGGCTTTGTAGATCACTCCTTTATTATATAATTTTTTTCTTCAAGTTAGCTTGACACTTATTATATGTTATGTTTGGGCTAAGGCAATGGAGAGTTTTAAGATTTTAGGAAAGTTTTGGTTGGCTGATATCGTTGTAGTTTTTGTTTTAAGTATATTTTGTATGTAATGAAATGTTAACGATGAATCTGACTGATGTATCATGAAAAAGCTTTAAATGACCTCTCACGTTTAGAGTTATTTTGGAATGTTAAGTTTAGTCAATGATGATATAAATTTGTGGTAAATGGTTAGTTTTGTGATCATATAGATTCTCATTCTTGTGTCTTTGTAAGGTTGGTTACCAATTTTAATAATCGATTGTTGCTTCTTGAAATTAAACTTTTAATCATCATTTTTGGCTAAAACTTTTATATAATTTCATAGATCATCTTAGCTTTCATCTAAGACTAATCTCGTGAAAAAACTCCTTCTGGATATGGACTTATAGCGCTACGATTCTTCATTGCATAGTACTAAAATTTTATAACGCAGAATTTGCCTTCCGTTTATTGGCCTCTTGAAACCGAACTTTTATTCATCCTTTTTTGGCCAAAATTTTTATACAATTCCAAAGATCAACTTATCTTCCATCTGAGATTAATTTCTTAAAAAAATTCTTTTTGAAACCGGTTTTCTTGTGCAATCTTTCATCATCACGCAGTTGTGAAATTTTTATGATGAAGGATCTACCTTTCGTCTTTTGCCCTATTTCCCTACTGTTATGCTACTAAAATTTTTCCAAACTTTTTACTAGTGTTATCAACATCTGAACCAAGGATTTTTGCTTAATTTCCTTGAACTTTCCTATGGAATTTATGTCAAGAAGTCATCGTTTCTCCGACGTAAAATCTGTTCGACATGACTACACATCGCAATACTTTTTTTCACCAAATTCTATAAGATTTGAGTTCTATTTTTTGTGGGATTTTCGACTCTCTTTCTCTCATCTATAAACCCTAACATCCTCACTAAAAACCCTTCCAAATTGCACCCTAAACCAATCCCAAATAGCCACCCAAATCAGTCCTAAACTACAGCCAACCTTCCTTACCGATCCACCTACCTTTTCATCCAACCTTCCTTATCGATCCACCTACCTTTTCTGTCATCTATCCCAGATCTAAAACCCTTTTTCCTAACCTTCATCTACTGGTATCACAGCCCTAAAACCACACCAATTCATAGCCTAAACTCTAAAAAACTGCAACCCCAAATCGCACCCAAAACAGCCACAAACCGCACCCAAAAAACCGTAGCCTTCGGTCCACCAACCTTTCAGTCGGCCAATCTCCCATATCCCTTCAGCCGTAACATGCATCTTTCACTGCCCAACGCTACCAACAGTGACCTCTTGCTGCCATCCTCCTTGATTGC
Organism: Ensete ventricosum; assembly: GCA_029747655.1. NCBI lineage: Eukaryota > Viridiplantae > Streptophyta > Magnoliopsida > Zingiberales > Musaceae > Ensete > Ensete ventricosum. Next base: position 31,753,103 of record JAQQAF010000004.1, on the reverse strand, counting down.
AGCCAGCAGTGATCCTTGTGGCAAAAAGCTACTAGCAGCAATCTTTCGTTGTAATTTGTTTACATCGCAGCCCGCAACAATCGTTCATTGTCAAATATCTTGATCACGACCAGCAATAAATTGAACACAATAGTAGTCATCTCTTGCTCCATACCGCTGCTGCCCTCCTCTGCAATAGCCATGTACATCGCTGCCCCATCATCCTCCTATTGCAACCGCACCCTTGCTGCAATCGACGGCACCTACATCCATGAAATCACACTGCAGCCATAGCCGACGTTGCTGCTGCCCTCTTCTTCCTCCGCCATCGCTGCTGCCTTCCGACTCAAATCTCTTGGGTTCCATCTTTTGACAAATATCAACCACCTAAAAAATCACAGCCTCGATGACATTGCAACGTCAACATTGTAGAATCACCGAAGGACCGCAGCCGATGTTACTACTGCCATTTTCTTCCTCCACCGTTGCTGCTACCCTTAGCTGCCATCCTCCACTTGGAGACTTCACCACTACAGCCCCGACATCGCTGCCATTGCTGCCTTCAACCTGAAGATTGCAGCTATACTCTTTAATCAGTTTGACTTGATAAGTTGGAGATCCTTATATCATGACATCGGTGGCTTATTCGAAGCCAAATTGGAGGCTCATGAGACGCGTATGGATGTTAAATTACATGCTCTCTTTGAGGAGTTTAGATTGGATCGATCACCAAGTCCGATAAGATCACAACGTGGTACAAATTTGGATTGTAAAAAAAACCTTAGCGAAGAACTAGCAATGATCCGTCAAACCTCCACCATCCAAGAGTACCAAACTAGGTTTGAAAGGTTATCTAATGAAACTTATGATTGGTCTAAAAAATAGATATTGAGGACTTTTATTGAGGGCTTGAAGCTGGAGATTCAGGAAGAAGTTAAAGTGCGATAGCCGTACACACTTAAGGTAACCATCTCCTTTGCACGACATCGAGCGGAGCGATTGAACAATGAAGCTCGAAAGACTAGAGTTGCTCCCCGACCAATGACATCAAAGCTTTCACCTCCTCCTACTATCAACCGACCCCCTCAGCCACATAAATTGACAAGAGAAGACCTACATGACAGATCGACAAATGGCCTATGCGGGTGTTGTGATAAACTGTGGAGCCTAGAACACAAATGTAGAAAGGAGATACTGCTGATGATTACGCCCACTGAAGAACCTAAACTCAAAGATATAATTCTTGAGTCCGAGGAGAAGGATATGAAGGAAAAAACCACAATCGGTCGTCTGCACCTTTAATGCTCGACTACAAATATTGGACATTGATGGCTTCATCAAGCATCAGTCCGTCACCATCCTCGCCGACACCAGGAGATCCAACGACCTTATGAATGACAAAAGAAAATAGATGACCTTATGTGGGAAAAGAGAGAATGAAGAAAATATTATCTCAACACAATGCTTGGAGAAGCTTGTTGAAATCTCAGGCACCTCTGCTGAATCGAGCCGACTCCTTCCTACCATACTACACGACCCTCGTATGTTGGTCTTACAAGGGGAATCACCAGCACATATTCGGCCATATTGCTATCCACATCTTCAGAGGATCGAAGCTAAAAAGATCATCCAGGAGATGTGAGAAATACGGATCATTCAGCCATAATGTTACGTTGCAATAACATTTTATCTCCAAAAACTTTGCCTCTTTGTCTGCAGGGATAAGATCTTCCTGAAATATCATATTCAGCTGAACCAGCTATGGTTTCTGATACAGTGCTCCCTCATCTTGGGCTACTTCCATGACTTCACCGAGGAGCGGACCATGATGCTAAAAGTCTTCCCTAATGATGACCTCGAATCCACGACCCACGATCGCAAGAAGGAACAGGAGAAAGGCATCCACATGACCCCCATAGTCATGATGCCATCTATATCGATGCTAGCATTACCTGAACGTGGCAATGTGTACATACTTGGAGCAGACACATCCAGAGTTGGGATCGACATCACCCTTATGCAAGATGGTCAACTCCTAATTCACACCGAGGCTTCCCCCACACTTTACATGAGATTTTTAAAGGGGATACTCATTGTTACTAAATTTAAAATTTAGTTGGATATAGGTCCATGGCATGAAAGAGGAGTAAGCCTAAAAGAATTATAATCCATGCTCACGCCAGCACATGCAAAGAAGAAATGGCCTCTCGATAAACTTCAGAATAGACGAAAAATTGAAGATCGAGTTTTCTTCCACCTCCAGCCCGATCAGTAGGAAACTCGAGCCTTAAGAAAGTGGTCTCCCTATTTCTTTGGGCCTTGCAAAATCGGAGACCACATTGGAGCCCTAACCTAGAGATCAGATCCGCGCACCAGATCAAGATTACCTTTGATCCGCCGGGTATCCCACCTCAAATGGAAATTTAAAGAAGATGACTCAGTCCAAATCCTTCCAACTAACACCCCAGCTGATAAAGAGGCCAAAGTTCAATTGATGATAGCATGTGAATCATATGAGGAGCTGAAGACCCAGTTCCCCGAGTTCATGGAACCTCAACCTTGAGGACAAGGCTGATTTTAAGAGGGCGGGTTTGATAGGACTCCAGTAGAGTTGAATCCTAATCTCACTAGAAGTAGTCAATAAAACCCTGCTAGGTTGTAAAAAAGTCACTCCTATCTTATAAAGGAGTATGACTAGGGTTTATATTAGCCCTTAGGGCTTAATGGTCGTCGCCCCCCTTTACTAGGTTGGTAGGCTAGGGTTTCCCCCTGCTTAGATCGACTATAGAGCCAACATACCTGCCACTTGTCCCTCTAAGGCAGGTAGGCTATATAAGAGGTAAAAGAGTAATTTTAGTTAGGCAAGCACCCCCTAGGGCTAGGGTTTGGAGTCCTATATAAGCATGTAGCCTCCACCTCTTTTTAATCAAGCAATCTATAATTTTAATTCAGCCTTGTGCCGAGTCTAGGAGGGAGGAACCCCTACAGCATTGCAAGGGTTGATCCCCCTCAAGGATCAAAATCTATAGAGCTCCTTCTGGGGTTCTATCAATTTCCAATACTCAATAAGGCAGGATGCATTAGGGTTAAGTTAATATAGATCTTTATAAATAGGAGGGGACTAAAGGGTTTATAAGCTAGAGCTTCTGGTGGCAACCCCTGCTATTCTCCTCATCGTCCTCTCCTCCTTGGCCAACAGCTCTTGTATGCTACACGTGGAGAGGGAGATCCTATAGCGATCTGAGGAGCTCCATTGCCGCATCTACCGTGTAGATACTATCAGAGAGGAGGACATCTGACCTCCTTCATCCTCTCCTTTGGATATGATTTTTTTAGGGAAAACCTAGTCTAGTTTCCCTACCATTACGCATTGGGTGGAGGAGGGAGTCATTTCTTTCTGACCTATTTGAGTTTCCTAACTGTCACACCTCGGGCAGGGTAGGGGGTCATTTCTTCCCGATCATAATGCCTCTAGGGAGGAGGGAGGAGGGTTTCTTGACTACCACACCTTGGCTAGAGGAGGGGGTCGGGTTTCCCAAATTCTATAACTTGAGCGAATGAGAGGTTCATCTCTGCCCAAGCTGCATGCATCCTTTTTTTTTCCTCCAAGCCGATGGGCTACATTGTGTCACAAACCTAACTGATTTTGCCTAAGCTGTGAGGCACTCTTGTGTGTCCATTTGCAAAGGGTCAGCTTCCTTAAAACCTCTTTTGGTTCCTTAAGTACCTATAAAAGAGAAGATGAGTTAGAAAAAAATATTAAACTTAGGATCTACAAGTAACCATTTAAGCAAACACTTAATAAATAATACAAATAACAAATATAGACTTCACAAGCTTTGAATGATCATGGGACAGAGGGTCCATTGCAGCCCAAAGTCCTCATAAGTGCCCACTAGACACTATTGCAGAATAAGGTAGCAAACTAGCCCTAGAAACTACCCTAAAAACCCATCTAGCCATTTGCCACATGAGCAACTCTTAGATGCTATACTAGCTGACACTCTACCCACTCTATAGGGTTAGAAAATTTCTAAATTAGCTACTTGGATGACCTATTTCTTAGCAATTTTGCATCTACATGGTGACTACACACAATCTACATTTACAGGTCTAAAACGACTAGTAAAGCTAACCAAAATGGGGCTGCTAAGCTTATTACAAGCCCTCTACATGTTGTACAAAGCATGAACAAAATTGAAAAATACAGACATACATGAACATTACATTAAACATCTCATTTATAGCTTTGTCCATTACATTCTCCCCTACTTATTCTTTTGATGTCCTCGTCGAAGCCTTTGTGGCTGCTACATCTCCTTACTTTTGCTCAATCTTTAATTTTCTAGCTCCAGCATGCCTCTTGGCTCGCAACCACTCTCCATAGTTGTTATTGAGTAGTCGAACCTTGATCTATCATGCTGTTTCAAGTCGCCATTGACTTTGACTCTAGTGTAGGGTCTATTGAGTTATGTTGATCTTTATTGATTCTTACAGATCCTTTAGATGAATGAAGAGACCTTCCTTGTTATATGTCAGTCTCTCAAATGTCTCATGTCTCTTGAACTAGGTGAATGCTTGTCAGAGCTTTAACCATTATTGCCTTATAGACTTTGAATTTTTTTGGGGTCTTTCCTCATCGATTCCTCTTCTTCTTAGTTGTCGTATATAAGTAGGTTCACATCACTTATACTTTCAATTAATATTCTATTACAAATGAAGTGGATAGTCTACTCTTGATAGCATCGATCACCATTGGTGGGGATTTGATAATTGTTGTCTTCTACTAAATTTTTTTTATGGGTCATTGAACTTATGTAGAGATTCTCTACTACATAAATAAGAGAACTAAGGTACTCTGTTTCATCCATTCTCTTAAGAATTGAAGAGGCAAATATTACTCGACTTCACCCACCTCCTCGAGGGTTGTACTCCTTGCATTGAGCTAGTTACTAGCCATCATCTGCTCTTTGCTCACACTTATGAAGCACTAGAAGTATTTGCACTCTTTATATTAAGTTAGCTACTGTGATTCGCCTTCTTGTTGCCATCGAACTTTTGAAATATAAAAAGTTTTGTCCAAAAAAAGTAAAATTTTACCCTGACTTGGAGCAAGTTTCCAATAGTTTTGGTTGCCCCTAAGAATTATACCATCTTTTGTATCATCTCTATTACCTACTCCTCTGAGTAGAAAATGTATAGCACCATGTACTGCTTATTTTGTTCGTTGGTTGAGCACTCTTACATCAACTTAAAGTCCTTCACTTTCGACTATTTTAATGAGAAGCCTGTTAATACTAGTCTTATGAAGTTTCTTAACCTTTGCCCTTCAACCTTATCTCAGTACTTAAAGTTTACCTCTACATTCTCTACTTTCTGGGTCTCTTTCATGACCAAGTGCTCTCCCTCCATAAGAGCAAGAGATTAATGACTTCACAGAAGTTCTACCTTAGTGGTACCATGTCGTAATCATGCCCATGGCCCTACTACCCATCACATTGTATCTATGTCCCTTTCTTTATGATCGATAGATCCACTTCTATACCACTATGACACTTCTCTGAGTCTACTTCCATTCTAACCATTGCTTGGTTTTTGGGTACTGAGTCCTTCTAGACTTGTCATCACTTTCTTGACTCTTTTAGCCACCTACTTTAACACCTTTGTGTTCTTTGAGTAGCACCCGCTGGTTGATGAAAACACAAACTATAAATCCCATATATGGCCTCTACCATCATGTTGTAGATCTTGCATTGAGTTTGTTCTCCTTTGCTTCTTTGGTAGCAATATTTGCTTACTAGACTTTGTCCTCTGACTTGCTAGGTTCTCTTAAGTGAGTATGAGCTTTGGAGCAATCTAACTCTTCAACCACTCCATTCATACATTTGTATAATCAAGTCCTCCCCCATGGGATTGATAGGACCCTAATACTCGCTTAAGAGAACCTAGCAAGCCAGAGGACTTGTTGGGTCCTCATCTATTGAGTCATGTTCTTTATTGAGTCATGTTGGTCACTCCAGTCAAGTCAATTAGGAGTTCTAGTAGGAGTTTGACTTTATTTAATTAGGAGTCTTTGTATAAGTTGGATAATTGATTAAGAGTCCAAGTAGGAGTCTATTTTAGGAGTCCAAGTTCAATCAAAAGTTAGTTAAGAGTCTCTATAAATAGCGCTATAACAATTTCTTTTCAGGCATTCAATAAATAAAATATGTTCTAGCCAATAGGCCAAAACCCTAGGAGGGTTTATCCCCTATAGAGATCAAGGAGGACCGATCCCTTATAGAGATCAAAGAGGCTCGATTCCCTCGAAGTGATCTTTTATCCCCCTTTTCCCTCTTCCTCTTCCAAAATCCTAGCAGTCTTATCAATTGGTATCAGAGCAGCAAAAGAACCCTAGGGGTTCCTATCATCTGATATCAAAGCAGCATTCCTTGGCACTTTCATTGCTATCGTTCATCATCTCCACTGCTCCCCTTGCCACTTGCAATCGATGCCATCATCTACATTGCCATCACCACTCTTGCCATCGTCGTCATCATCGTTGCACCAGCCACCTTGCTATAGTTTCTCACCATCTTCGTTGTAGCTATCATCAACCAAAAAAGAAAGAAAGAGATCGAAGTCAACAACCACGTCCCATCCTGCTCGAGCAAGGAAGGACTACTGTCGACCACCACTGTTCGTCCCCTCTTCTTTGGCGTGCTCTCCCCTACTGCTTGGCACTACTGCCACCCGTCGTTGTAACTCCCTTGCACCTCCAACAGAGACAATGTTGAGCACCATCTTGCTTTCGCCATTGTAGTTTTTCCTACCGTCACCCCTATCTTACTATTGCTCCCTGCTGCCCTCACCCATGCAGTCACCACCTCTTCCTTACCACACCTGAAGCCCCTAGTAATGCCACCTCTACCGGCCACACTTGCCAACCCTCGTCGCTAGTACCGCTACCCAGTCGCATCGCCAGCACCTTTTCTCTCCTCTACCTTCTCCCCTACTCCCGCTCGGCATTCATTGTAGAGTCTCATTGGACCCCAACCACTGCCCTCATCTTCTTCCTCTTCTTCCCTTTATTGTCGTTGCCCTCATCTTCCACCTATAGCCCATGTAGTCGCACCATCCTCAACCGCAGCCACCATTGGTCACTCCTCATACCGACGCCGCTACCTCCTTTGCCTTCTTCCCTGCTCCATTATAATTGTGCCTTCCAGCCTGCTGCCGTAGTCGCTGACCGAACCAGCACTGCCCATCCCTTGTTGTTGCCACCTCCCCTGCCACTATTGTCGTTGACCCATTTATTGCCTCTAGTCGTAGCTGAGACGCCAGCATTTGGCTGCCTAGCCGCATTACCGCTGTTGTCACCCGCTCCAACCCCCTTCTTCCTTTGCCCGGCGCTACCATTTCCAACCCCTTACCGTAGCTGCATGACCCTACTACCGCTATCCTTTCCTCACTGTTCCGGCGCCTGCCACACCGCTATTGCCTTGTACTCCAGCCGCCCCTGCTTATGCCTCTACTTCCATCCTCTTCCTCAACCGCGAGGATAGCCCACCCATTGTCGCCTCCTCTGTAACCAGCAGTGTCGCTACACTCCCTCACGATCCCTTCTGCAGCAGTCGTAGTAAGCATCACTGGCCGCACAACTAGGATCACAGCCCTTGGCACTCCCTCAGCCCCCTTCTTTCTCAATTCCACACGATTTCCTTCCTCTGCGTTTGATTGCCGCCATAACCCCAGCACCAATCGCTACCTTCCAGCAAATTGCAGCAATGATTTCTTCATTGGAGATGATGTTGCTACCCTTCTTCTTCCCTGCCCTTATCGCTGCCTATGTTCTCCTTATGACTCATCTACTTGGCTTCCTTCCTCTGTTGCCACTATAGCGACCACGATCGACAGCACTTGAGAGCCACTATCGCTGCCTCCTAGTGATCCACATAAGTGATTTTCTCTTCCCCACGCAGCAGTAGTTGTCACTACCTTCCAGCCTCAGCAACGAGAAGCCACCGACGCACACCCCTCAACCACTCCCCTCCCCCCTCCCCACTAATCTACTACAAAGATCAACACTGCCTTCCAGTAAACTGCAACAATGAATTCTTCCCTCACATCACTGCCCTCCAACCTCGGTAGTAGCCGCTGCAGCCTTGACGACCTCATCCTTGTTGCATCATCGCACCACCGCCCTTTCGACCACCAGCGTCACAATAGTAAACACCAAGTAGGACGGTGTCGATATCCTTAATCTAATATTAGAAATATGAATTAAACATTACTGATCTACAATTTTATACGATAGCTACTCATGGTTCAATGGAAGCAAGATTTGAAGCCTTCGAAGTCCGAATGGAAGAAAGATTGTAGAACTCTTTAGCAAATTCAAAAATAGTTTATTAGATAGCCCTAACTAATCTCAACATGGTGAAAGTTTCATCCTCAAAGGGAGTCGATCTGAAAAATATTATCAAGGGCAAAACATAGGATACCCACGCATGAGGGTGGAGTTCCCTAGATGAGAAGATGGAGATTCGACCGATTGGGTCTCATGGGTTGAAATGTTCTTTCACTTCCATAGAACTCTAGAAGAATCCAAGGTGGAAGTAGCTTTAAATCAACTTGATGGTGATGCAATCCGATGGTATGATTTGTACGAGACTTATCACGGAGTCCCTTCATAAGGATAGTTCAAGAGAGAACTCCTGATTCACTTCGGACCATCGGAGTACAAGAACATAATGGACAGCTCGTCAAATTCTACCAGACTTCCATAGTATAGGAGTACCAGAGTAGATTTGAGCACTTATCGAACCAAACCCGAGATTGGTCCAAGAAATAATTGGTGAGAATATTTATCGAGGGACTTAATCCTAAGATTCGATACAAAGTTAAAGCTCACCACGCTCAGACCATGATGGTGATAGAACCCCAGAAGGAGCTCTATAGATTTTGATCCTTGAGGGGGATCAACCCTTGGAACGCTGTAGGGGTTCCTCCCTCCTAGACTCGGCACAAGGCTGAATTAAAATTATAGATTACTTGATTCAAGAGGGGGGGTGGCTATATCTTTAAATAGGGATCAAAACCCTAGCCTAAGGAGGTGCTTGCCTAAATAGAATTACCCCTTTGCCCCTCCTATAGCCAACCTGCCTTAATATGAACATGAGGCGGCTAAGTGGCTCTATAGCCGACCTAAGCAGGGGGAAATCCTAGCCGACCAACCCAGTAAGGGGTGTGGTGGCTACTAAATCCTAAGGGCTAATCTAGACCCTAGCCATACTCCTTTATAAGATAGTAGTGACTTTATTATAATCTAACATGATTTTTATTGACTAGTACTAAGATGATTAGGACTTAACCCTATTGGAGTCCTATCAAGTCCGCCCTCTTCAAATCAGCCTTGTCCTCAAGGCTGAGGGTCCATAAACTCTGGAAACTGGATCTTCAACTCCTCATGTGACTCACATACTATCATTAACTGAACTTTGGCCTCCTCATCTGGGGTGTTAGTTGGAAGGATTTGGGCTAAGTCATCTTCTTTAAATTTCCATTTGAGGTGGGATACCTTGCGGATCAACTGTAATATTGATCTGGTGCGTGAATTTGATCTCCAGGTTAGGGCCCCAATGTGATACTCAATTTTGCAAGGCCTAAAGAAATAGAGAGACCACTTCATTAAGGCTCGAGATTCCTGCTGATCGGACTGGAGGTGTAGGAAAACTCGATCTTCAATTTTTTGTCCATTATGAGGTTTGTCGGGAGGTTGTTTCTTCTTTGCATGTGATGTTATATGGTTAGTCTTTAGTGATAGCCAATCTTTCTTCTGGAATGGTGACTGCCCTCTGGTATGGTTCAGGATGATGAGAGCCCAATCTAGCTTGAGCATGGATTACAATTCTTCTAGTTTTACTCCTCTTTCGTGCCATGGACCTGTATCCAACCATATTTTAAATTTGGTAGTAATTAGTATCTCCTGTAAAAACCTCGTATGAAGTGTGAGAGAAGCCTCAGTGTAAATTAGGAGTTGACCATCTTGCATAAGAATAGCCTCAATTCTAACTCCTGACGCATCGGCCTCAATGACAGAAGTGCGACCGAAATCAAACAATGCTAGGATCGACGTCATCGTCATGGCTGCCTTGAGTCGTTCGAAGGCTGCGGAGGCTTTATCTGATCATAAGAAGGAGTCTTTCTTTAGTAAGGATATGAGCAGGGCACTGATCTTGCCATAATCATTCACAAAATTTTGGTAGTAGCCCATGAGTCCAAGGAAACCGCGTAGTGATTGTACGTTTGTAGGTCTCGACCATCCTTGCATTGCCTCGATCTTTGTCGGGTCCACCACCACTCCATCCTTTGATATAATGTGACCAAGATACTCCATTTTACGTTGTAAGAAGCCACACTTTGACTGTTTAACATAAAGAGTATTCTCTCGAAGAATCGTTAGAAAAGTTCGTAAGTGCTGAAAATGTATATCAAGCGTAGGGCTATAAATGAGAATATCATCAAAAAATACCAATACAAACTTGAGTAGAAAATTACGGAAGATGTCATTCATCAGGCTTTGGAAAGTATAAGGAGCATTCATACGTCCAAAAGGCATTACCAGAAACTCGTAATGGTCATTATGCGTGTGGAATGCAATTTTCAGAATATCTTCAGTACATACCCGAATCTGATAGTATCCGGATCGGAGATCCAATTTAGTGAAGACTCAGGCTCCTTTTAATTCGTCTAAGAGTTTATTATCTTTCTTGCACACTAGCAACACCGGTGAGGAGTAAGGGCTACAACTCGGTCGAATCACTCCGGTGTCAAGCATCTCTTTAACAAGTTCTCGATCTTGTCCTTCTGCAAGTAAGGATAGTGGTGCTAGTTACAGGTGCCCTGCAAGCCAATCATGTGAGTGATGGCACGTGTGACACGCTGTGTGATCTTTTTTGCTTATGATTAATATTAGCATATTCTCACATTATATTATTTGTTGCATATATATATATTGTGATGTCCTTGGTTTTGTGCAATGAGAATCGAATCGTGAAGAGATCACGATAATGAGATCGATTCACTTTTAAACACAAATCCTAAATAATCCCGGTCATAGGTTACTCGAGAGGGACATCGAGATAACCGGACAGACCAGTGTACTATATACCCGTCCATATGATGGAGCCGACTAGTCTCATAGCCACTTGTGTGGAGATACTAAGGATATAGTACAGGTGCTCATTGGAGAATGAGTTCACTGATTGATCTGCTTATGGAATGCTATATGGTTAATGATACCTAATGTATGACAGCGATTTCATAGTCCCGGTTGTGTATCTGGTCCTTAGACTTGAGACACCAATGATGCCTTGTATGAGTACTCTTTTCTTTGACGCCAGATTTATAGGTTTGGAAAGTTTCAGATCTGGTACAATTGGTTATCGAGATTGATAGCCGTCCTTACGAAGGCAATTGAGTGTCAATAGATGATTATCCAATCTCAGTATCATGAGAGGAATATCCCATATGTGCTTGCTCAGACAAATCCCTGGCCAGGGTCAATCAGATTGAGAGAGAAAGAGTTCTCTAGGAGAATCCGATTAGAGCGAGACTATGATGGATTCCGTATGTGACCTGACAGTATCATGTCCAATATACGATCTCTGGGATATTAGTTGGATGAAGGATTATAGATACACGATAACTTTGGACAGACAGGTCCGATGGATTTGATCCCCCCTGTACCATCTAGGGACTATGACGTAGTGACCTAGTACATCCATAGTCGATGAGTCGAGTGAATTATTACGGGGATAATATTCACTATATCAGAAGAAGTTCTGATGGGAGCGACTCACGGCCAGCTTGGTATCGGGCCTAGAGGGTCACACACATATGGTGGATGTTTCAGCGAATAGAGGATTGGATAGAGATCCAATTAGCCTATTTTCTCATTAGATGAGACCTTATGTTGAAGGGCTCCTTGCTTAAGGCCCAAATATGCAAGGTTAGTGGGTTATTGGATGAAGATCCAATACCCACTAAGGTAGGAGCCCTAGGATTTTTTGTGGCTCTCTATAAATAGGAAGGGAGACTCATGGTTGATAGGTTGCAGCTTTAGCCACCACCTCCTATTCTCCTCCCTCCCTCTGTGCAAGAGTTGCGAGATTAAATTGAAGGAGTTTCGCTGCAGAGATCCATCGTGTGGATACCGCTAGAGAGCAAGACGGCTGATCTCCTTCATCTTCTCAATCCAGATCTCGAATACAAGGATATACGATCTTCCTAAGTAAAATTAATCTCTCACACATCGCGCTTTTATCGGTTTTTATGTTTTTCTCGTGATCCCAATCTTTTCCACTACGATTTGATCTGCATGGGAAACCAATATTTTATTTTGATTTTCGCTGCGCATGTGATGCACCCGCTGAGGTTTCCTAACAGTGGTATCAGAGCCAAGATTTTCGTGCGAAAGATTGGTTTTAAACTGTGTGTGATGAGATTGTATCGCGTAGAATCGTTCTATGTGTTCTTGCTGCATATTCGCAGTGAAGGCAGCAAGGAGGAGGGGCGGCCAGCCACGACTAGCCCCCATGCAGGGCTGGGCACCCATGGCCAGGCCGTGGCCAAGGCCCCCTGTAAGGGGGCAGATGGTTGCGACCAGGGCCAGCCCGAAAGTGAGGCTAGCGACGCCCGTAAGGGGTGGCGCTCGCCGGCAGAAGAGTCGCCCGTGGGCACGACCGTTTGCGGCCAGCCCACAGGGGCGGTAACCGTCCACGTGCACAGCTGATTGCAGCACGACGCCTACAATAGGGGCCGACTGCAGGGCGGTCGCAAGGGGCTGCCGCTCACGACCAGCCCTGCCGCCAGCTGCACCGGTGGCCGCCCCTATGATAATATTAAGTCGGTAAGCGTGAGGCAATAAGATTAACCCACGTGGCCTTTCATCTTATAGGAAGAAATTGAATCCCGACATAGGTTGAGTTGGTCGAGTCACTCGAAGCTCACCTATCTACGTGATTGAGTTCTTGCCAACGACATATATATGTCATCGGTGACCTGAGGACATGATATGACTTAGTCGAGCAATCGAGAGCATATCCATCGAGACTATGATGATTAGAGTCCAAACATGACTGGAATCACAAGGAGTTTTAATTGACAAGAGTTGTCTACCTTTTGGGCTTAGTGTAGTTGGTCGAGTCCCTCGAGATTGCACTAAGATGCCAATTGGATCCTAATCCCCACTATGAGTCTGTCGGAGACTTTCGTCTCTCGTGTCGAGGGTGTCGCGTGATTCGCTAGGAAAATAGTGGGAGTATATTAAGATAGAAGTCCATATCTTAATTAGTATTTTCTATAAAATCTGCATGTTATTTATTTTCGCTATATCTTGTTTGTCGCTTGTAAAACCCCTATGTGGCATATTTAATGCCAACCGCCTCATTGGTCCAAAGGCTCCATAATTTGAGAATTATTCTCATGAAAGATAAAATCATATATCTCCTTAATATGATTGTGACACGTTGGAGTAAAGGACAAGTGAGGATGAGATTGCTCATTTTGTGAAGTATAAAGATAGTCCTAAAGGATAACCTATATGTTGATCTTATACTTCAGTCCCTACCAGATTTCTTTTCACAGTTCATTATTAACTTTAATATGAACAAGTTTGAGGTGACTCTACCTGAGCTCCTCAATATGTTGAGGGAAGATGAGAGTACCATCAAGAAAGAGAAGTCAGTTCTCTATATTAGTGAGACTAATAGGAAAAGGAATGCTAGTAAGACCCTTAAGAAGGGCAAGGGCAAATAATGACGGGGTAAGGCAAAGGTTATCGAGAAAGACCTGGCAAAGGACAAGGGACAATGCTTCCACTATGGCCAAGATGGGAATTGAAAAAGGAACTGTAAGAACTACCTTACAGATAAGGCACGACAGAAGCTTGGAGAAGCTTCAGGTATATTCACGATCAATCTTCACTTGTCATATTTTCATGATAACATATGGGTATTGGATACCGGGAGTGCTTATCATATCTGTAATTCGTTACAAGTTCTGACAAGACCTATGAGACTGGCTAGAGATGAGATGGACCTCAAAATGGAAAATGGTGCAAGAGTTGTTACAGTTGTTGTTGGGGGGGGGGGCATCCTACATCTACCTAGTGGAGCTATTATTGCATTAGATGCATGTTATTTTGTCCCTTATATTATCAAAAATATTATTTCTATTTCTTGTTTGATAATTAATAGATATAAATTAGTTTTTGAGAATAATAGTTATTCAATAATTATGGATGATGAGATCATCACTAGAGGGACCCTTATAAATGGCTTATATGTATTAGACACTTCCCACATATCATGAATATAAATATGTCTAAGAGGAAAAGAGATAAAGTGAATAATGCATACCTTTGGCATTATAGGCTAGGTCATATACATGAGGGAAGGATTCAAAAATTGCTAAAAAATGGATACTTAGATCCGTTTGACTATAAGTCATATGCAACTTACGAACCTTGCCTTCGTAGGAAAATGACCAACTCTTTTTTTAATGGAACTGGAGAGAGAGCCACTGAGTTATTGGAACTCATACATAGTAATGTATGTGGTCCCATGTTGACTCAAGCTATAGGTGGTTACTCATACTTCATTTCATTCACTAATGATTTCTCTAGGTATGGACATATGTACTTGATAAAGTACAAATTTTAGGCTTTTGAGAAATTCAGGGAATATAAGAATGAGGTGGAGAACCATATTGGAAAGAGTATGAAAACTCTTCGATCTGATTAAGGAGGAGAGTACTTGAGTACAGAGTTCACCCATTTCCCTAGGGACAATGGGATTCTATCCGAGTGGACACCTCCTTATACACCTCAGCTCAATGGTGTATCAGAAAGGAGGAATAACATGTTGTTAGACATGGTGCAGTCCATGATGAGTTTCGTTGGTCTACTTGTCTCGTTCTAGGGGTACGCCCTAGAGACCGCAGCTTACCTTATGAATTGAGTTCCATCAAAGTCGATAGTGTCTGTACCATATGAGATATAGAAAGGAAAGAAGCTCGATCTTAAGGTGGTTAAGATTTGGGGCTATCCTACCCACGTTAGAAGATACAACCCCGACAAATTGTAATCAATAATGGAACGGTGCACATTCGTGTGATACCCTATGGAGACTTTGGGGTATTATTTCTTTAATCTCGAGGACCAAAAGGTCTTTGTTGCCAAAAAAGCTGTGTTCCTTGAGAAGGAACACATTCTTGGTGGAAATAGTGGGAGCAAGATAGAATTAAGCGAGGTTGGAGAACCTAGCACCATTCCAGAGCCTGAGTCTGTTCATGTACCTAACACACAAGTTCCAACTTTGCTTAGGACTAGTAGAGCATCTCACCCTCCTGAAAAATATGTGGGACATATTAGTGGAGATGACTTCAGGATCTTGATCCTCAGACCTACGAAGAGGCGATTATGATAGACTCCAAGAAGTGGCAAGAAGTCATAAATTCTAAGATGGATTCCATGTACTCAACAAGATTTGGAACCTTGTAGATGCACCTAAGGGTATTGTACCCATCAGTTGTAAATGGATCTTCAAGAAGAAGATCGGAGTGGATGAAAAGGTAGAGACCTATAAAGCAAGTATGGTAGCTAAAGGATATCGTCAAGACAAGGAGTTGACTATGACGAAACCTTTTCACTTGTAGTATGCTTAAGTCCATTAGAATTATTTTGGCCATTGCAGCACACTATAACTATGAGATCTTGCAAATGGATGTCAAAACGGCATTCATCAATGGCAACCTCGAGGAGGAGGTGTATATGATACAGCAAGAGGGATTCGTATCCAAAGAGAGTCCAAATAAAGTGTGCAGGTTGCGCAGATCCATTTTTGGATTGAAGCAAGCTTCCTGAAGTTGGAACATAAGATTTGATGAGGTGATAAGATCTTATGACTTCGTTAAGAATGAAGATGAGCCTTGTGTGTACAGGAAGGTAAGTGGGAGCGCAATCACCTTCTCGGTGCTATATGTGGATGATATCCTAATCATTGGAAACGATGTAGGAATGATCTCCATAGTAAATGATTGGCTATCCAGAAACTTCTTCATGAAAGACTTAGGGGAAGCATCCTATATTTTGGGGATCCGAATCTATAGAAATAGATCTAAAAGGATGCTTGGCTTATCCCAGTCTAAGTATATAGACTCCATTGTTAAAAGTTTTGGCATGGAGAATTTCAAGAGAGGTCTTATACAGATGAGAAATAAAATATCACTTTCTAGGAGTATGTCCCCAAAGACTCCTGAAGAAAGGGCAGACATAGATAAGATACCTTATGCCTCAGTGATAGGGTCTATCATATATGTGATATTATATACCAGGCCTGATATAGCACATGCTCTGAGTGTCACGAGCAGGTATCAGGTAGATCCCGGTTTAGAATACTGGAAGGCAGTAAAGTGTATCCTTAAGTACCTAAGAAGGACTAGGGATCTTTTACTAGTATATGGAGGAGGTAGCCTCCAAGTTGAGGGATACACAGACTCGAGTTTTCAGTCTGGCATTGATGATAATAAGTCAAATTCAGGGTATATTTTTACCCTGAATGGAGGAGCAGTAAGCTGGAAGAGTTCCAAGCAAGATACTACTGTTGACTCGACCACAAAGGTCGAATACATTGCTGCAGTAGAAACAACAAAGGAAGGGTGTGGATGAAGAAGTTCATCAAAGATTTGGGAGTCATACCAAGCAGCGTGGAGCTGACTCCTATAAATTATGACAGCGACAAGGTGATAACTCTAGCAAGGGAACCCAAGTCTCATTAGAATTATTCTGAAGAGGTTCCATCTAATTAGAGCGGTCATGACCCATAAAGATATAGCAATAGAAAGAGTTTCATCCAAAGATTACATTATAGATCTACTAACGAAGTCGCTGGCTCAGATTGTATTTGAGCGTCACAAGGGTCTGATTGGGATCAGACACATAGGCGATTGACTTTAGGTAAAGTGGTGGGAGATTGCTGGTTACAGGTGCCCTGTAAGCCAATCACATGAGTGATGGCACGTGTGACACACAATGTGATCTTTTTTGCTTATGATTAATATTGACATATTCTCACATTATATTATATGTTATATATATATATATATATATATATATATATATATTGTGATGTCCTTCGTTTTGTGCAATGGGAATCGAATAGTGATGAGAAAATGATAATGAGATCGATTCACCTTTAAACATAGATCCTAAATAATCCTGATCATAGGTTACTCGAGAAGGACATCGAGATAACCGGACATACCAGTGTACTATATACCCATCCATATGATATAGGCGACTGATCTTATAGTCACTTGTGTAGAGACACTAAGGATATAGTACAAGTGCTCATTGGAGAATGAGTTTACTGATTGATCCGCTTATGGAATGTTGTATAGTTAATGATACCTAATGTCAGATAGTGATTCTATAGTCTCAGTTGTGTATCTGGTCCTTAGACTTGAGATACCAATGATGCCTTGTATGAGTACTCCTTTCTTTGATGCCAGATTTATATTTTTGGAAAGTTCTAAATCTGATACAACTGGTTATCGGGATTGGTAGCCAACCTTACGAAGACAATTGAGTGTCAATAGAGGATCATCCACTCTCAGTATCACGAGAGAAATATCCCATATGTGCTTACTCAGACAAATCCCTGGCCAGGGTCATTCGGATTGAGAGAGAAAGAGTTCTCTGAGAGAATCCGATTAGAACAAGCAATCTAGGTACCAGATCCCGATAACTCTGGGATCTGTCTGAGCAAGCACATATGGGATCTGTCTGAGCAAGCACATACGGAATCCGTCATAGTCTCTCAATCTGATATACCTACGCCAGGGATTTGTCTGAGCAAGCACATATGGGATATTCCTCTCGTGATACTGAGAGTGGATAATCCTCTATTGACACTCAATTGCCTTCGTAAGGTTGGCTACCAATCCCGATAACTAATTATACCAGATCTGAAACTTTTCAAACCTATAAGTCTGGCGTCAAAGAAAGGAGTACTCATACAAGGCATCCTTGGTGTCTTAAGTCTAGGGACCAAATACACAACTGGGACTATGAAATCACTGTCTGACATTAGGTAGCATTCTATAAGCAGATCAATCAGTAAACTCATTCTCTAATGAGCGCCTGTACTATATCCTTAGTGTCTCCACACAAGTGGCTATGAGACCAGTCGCCTCCATCATATGGATGAGTATATAGTACACCGATCTATCCAGTGATATCAATATCCCTCTTGAGTAACCTATGACCGAGATTATTTAGGATTTGTGTTTAAAGGTGAATCGATCTTATTATCATGATATCATCACAATTCGATTCTCATTGCACAGAACCAAGGACATCACAATATATATGTAACAAATAATATAATTTGAGAATATGCCAATATTAATCATAAGCAAAAAGATCACATAGCGTGTCACACGTGCCATCACTCATGTGATTGGCTTGTAGGGCACCTGTAACCAGCAATCTCCCACTTGACCAAAAGCCAATCACTTATGTGTCTGATCCCAATCAGACCCCTGCGACGCTCAAATATAATTTGAGCCAGCGGCTTCATCAGTGGATCTGCAATGTTATCTTCGGATGTAACTATTTTCATTGCTATATCTTTTTGGGTCATGATCACTCTAATCAGATGGAACCTTCTCAGAATAATTCTGTTGAGACTTGAGTTCCTTTGTTAGAGTTATCGCCCTGTCGCTATCACAATATATAGGAGTCAGCTCCACGCTTCTTGGTATGACTCTCGAATCCTTGATGAACTTCTTCATCCACATCCCTTCGTCTTGCTGCTTCTACTACAGTAATATATTCTGTATCTGTGGTCGAGTCAGCAGTAGTATCTTGCTTGGAACTCTTCCAACTTACTACTCCTCCATTTAGGGTGAAAACATATCCTGAATTTGACTTGCTATCATCAATGTTGGACTGAAAACTTGAGTCCGTGTAGCCCTCAACTTGGAGGCTACCTCCTCCATATACCAGTAAAAGATCCTTAGTCATTCTTAAGTACTTAAGAAAATACTTTACTGCCTTCCAGTGTTCTAAATCTGGATCTGCTTGATATCTGCTTGTGACACTCAGAGCATGTGCTATATCAGGCCTTGTACATAGCATCGCATACATGATAAACCCTATCGCTGAGGCATAAGGTATCTTATTCATATATGCCCTTTCTTCAAGAGTCTTTGGGGACATACTCCTAGAAAGTGATATTCCATGTCTCATCGGTATGAGACCTCTCTTAAAATTTTTCATACCAAACCGTTTGACAATGGAGTCTATGTACCTAGACTGGGACAAGCAAGCATCTTTTTGAATCTATCTCTATAGATCTAAATCCCCAAAATATAAGATGTTTCCCCTAAGACTTTTATGGAGAAGTTTTTGGATAGCCAAGCCTTTATTGTGGAGAGTATTCCTATATCATTTGCAATGATTAGGATGTCATCCACATATAGCACAAAGAATGTGATAGTACTTCCACTTACCTTCCTATACACACAAGGCTCATCTTCGTTCTTAACGAAGTCATAAGATTTGATCACCTCATCAAATCTTATGTTCTAACTTCGGGAAGCTTACTTCAATCCATAAATAGATCTAAGCAACCTGCATACTTTGTTTGGACTCTCTTTGGATACGAATCCCTCTGGCTGTATCATATACACCTCCTCCTCGAGATTGCCATTGAGGAATGCCGTTTTCACATCCATCTGCCAGATCTCATAGTCATAGTGTGCTGCAATGGCCAAAATAATTCTAATGGACTTAAGCATGACTACAAGTGAAAATGTTTCGTTATAGTCAACTCTTTGTCTTTGATGATACCTTTAGCTACCAGCCTTGCTTTATAGACCTTTCCATCCACTCTGATCTTCTTCTTAAAGATCCATTTGCAGCCGATGGGTACAATACCCTCAAGTGCATCCACAAGGTTCCAAACCTTATTAGAGTATATGGAATCTATCTAAGAATTCATGGTTTCTTGCCACTTCCCGGAGTCTATACTCATAATAGCCTCCTCATAGGTCTGAGGATCAACATCCTAAGAGTTATCTCCACTGATATGTCCCAAATATCTTTCAGGAGGGTGAGATACTCTACTATACCTACATAAAGTTGGAACTTGTGCGTTAGGTACCTAAAAAGACTCGGGCTTTGGAATGGTGCTTGAGATAGGTTCTCTAACCTTTCTCAATTCTATCTTGCTCCCACTGTTTTCACCGAGAATATGTTCATTCTCAAGGAACACGGCTCTCTTGGCAACAAAGACCTTTTGGTCCTTGGGGTGATAGAAATAATACCCATAAGTTTCCTTTGGGTATCCCACGAATGTGCATCATTCTGTCATTGATTCCAACTTATTAGGTTTGTGTCTTTTAACGTGGGTAGGACAGCCCCAAATCTTAACAATCTTAAGATTGGACTTATTTCCTTTCCATATCTCATATGCCATCGACACTACCGACTTTGATGGAACTTTGTTCAGAAGGTAAGTTGTGGTCTCTAAGGCATAACCCCAGAATGAGACAGGTAGTCAACGAAACTCATCATGGACCGCATCATGTCTAACAGCATACGATTCCACCTTTCTGATACACCATTGAGCTGAGGTGTATAAGGAGGTGTCCACTAGGATAGAATCCCATTGTTCCTGAGGAAATGAGTGAACTCCATACTCAAGTACTCGACTCCTCGATCTGATCGAAGAGTCTTAATACTCTTTCCAATTTGGTTTTCTATCTCATTCTTATATTCCCTAAATTTCTCAAAGGCCTCAGATTTGTACTTCATTAAGTACATGTGTCCATACCTAGAGAAATCATCAGTGAATGTAATGAAGTATGAGTAACCACCTATAGCTTGAGTCGACATGGGACCACATACATCACTATGTATGAGTTCCAATAACTCGGTGGCTCTCTCTCCAGTTCCACTAAAAGGAGAGTTAGTCATCTTCCCACGAAGGCAAGGTTCGCAAGTTACATATGTCTCATAGTCAAATGGAACTAAGGATCCATCTTTCAGCAACTTTTGAATCCTTCCCTCATGTATTTGACATAGCCTATAATGCTATAGGTATGCATTATTCACCTCATCTCTTTTCCTCTTAGACATATTTATATTCATGATATGTGGAGAAGTGTCTAACATATATAAGTCATTTATAAGGGTCCCTCTAGTGATGATCTCATCATCCATAATTATGAAACAACTATTATTCTCAAAAACTAATTTATATCCACTAATTGTCAAACAAGAGATAAAAATAATATTTTTGATAATAGAGAGAACAAAATAGCATGCATCTATTGTAATAATAGCTCCACCAGGCAGATGTAGGGGGTGACCTCTCTAACAGCAACTGCAGCAACTCATACTCCAATGCCCATCTTGAGATTCATCTCGCCTCTAGCCAATCTCCTAGGTCTTGCCAGAACCTGCAACGAATTACAGATATAATAAACACTCCCGATATCCAATACCCATGTGTTATCACGAAAATCTGACAAGTGGAGACTGATCATGAATATACTTGAAGCTTCTCCAAGCTTCTATCTCGCCTTCTCTGCAAGGTAGTCCTTATAGTTCCTCTTTCAATGTTCGTCTTGGCCATAGTGGAAGCATTATCCTTTGTCCTTTCCCGGGTATTTCTTGGCAACCTTTGCCTTACCTGGTCTTTCTTTGCCCTTGCCCTTCTTAAGGGTCTTGCTGGCCTTCTTTTTCTTTTTGGTCTCACCAATATAGAGAACTGGCTTCTCCTTCTTGATGGCACTCTCAGCTTCCCTCAACATACTGAGGAGCTCAGGGAGAGTCACCTTAAACTTGCTCATGTTAAAATTTATGATGAAATGAGGAAAGAAATCTAGTAGGGACTGAAGTAAAATATCAACGTATAGGTTATCCTCTAGGACTATTCCTAGACCTGTGAGTTTCTCAATCCACTCTATCATCGTTAGGACATGGTTCTCAATCGATGTCCCTTCTGTCATCCTGGCTTAGAAGAGTTTCTTAGATATCTCATATCTTTGAGTTCTTCCCTGTTTCTCAAACAGTTGGCGAAGATGAAGAAGGATATAATCTATATCCATGTGGAGGCATGTAACATTTTGCCAACATGGAATCATCTATATACTTCACATAGTAAAAGATCTCATCCTCGCTTGCCCCTTTTTCCGCGTGGGCAGAATTGTATCAAGGACATATATGATTTTCTCCGCTATGAGAACAATTCTCAAATTGTGGAGCAAATCTGTATAGTTTGGACCAGTGAGGCGATTGGCATCAAGTATGCCACGTAGGGGGTTTGTGAGCGACATGTTTCTGACAAAACAAGATATAGCAAAAATAAATAACATCTAGATTTTATAAAAAATACTAATTAAGATATAAACTTCTATCTTAATGTACTCCCACTATTTTCTTAGCGAATCACGCGACATCGTCGACATGTGAGACGAAAGTCTCCAGCA
Organism: Ensete ventricosum; assembly: GCA_029747655.1. Lineage (NCBI taxonomy): Eukaryota > Viridiplantae > Streptophyta > Magnoliopsida > Zingiberales > Musaceae > Ensete > Ensete ventricosum. The sequence goes on along the minus strand of JAQQAF010000004.1, from coordinate 31,730,582 downwards.
GACTCCTAGTAGGGATCAGGATCCGATTGGCATCTTAGTGCAACCTCGAGGGACTCGACCAATTACACTAAGCCCAAAAGGTAGGCAACTCTTGCCAATCACAAGTCCTTGTGATTCCCGTCATGTTCGACCTCTGAATCATCATAGTCTCGAGAGACTCAACCAACTATGATGTTCAGTTAAGTCATCACCATCGTTACAAGATGAGTCTCATTCGATGATATGCCCTCAAGGGACTCGACCAAGCATATCATGTCCTCATGTCACCAGTGACATCTCTATGTTATAGGCAAGATCTCGATTACGTAGATAAGTGAGCCTTGAGGGACTCGACCAACTCAACCTATGTCGTGATTTAATTTCTTCCTATAACGATTGAAGGCCATGTGGGTCACTCTTATTGCCTCACGCTTACCAACTTAATATTATCGTAGGAGGGGCTTTTGTTTCGTACTGGTCTCCTATTATGTCGTGTCACATACATACATATTTAATATATATCTATATTGCATGCAAATATATATATATATATATATACATATATCTAGTGGGTGTATAATACATCACATATGCAAGCCACACCACATGATCATGAGCCATTACCTAACATGATTAAGCCTGAGCCAATGGGCCTAATCACTCACAATAGGATCTATATATGCATTGGCGCATCTCCATGCCCTGTGATTATTGATCTCGTCATCATTAGTTCCATCAGATCGTCGCAACACCATGCGTCGTAATCTCCCACCACGGCATCGTGGGTCCCGCTGTAACCTCCACGCTCCCGCTGTGCCTCTCCATGTAATTACAAATAATCACAAGCACGTAGGCCCAACAATAAACGAGAAAAACGTAGGCTCACAGGCCCCAATAATAATAATAATCATAATTACACACATCACAACAAATGGCTCATGATCATCCATCCACATTATACATTACATGTACATGATCATCCATCCACATTATACATTACATGTACATCATATCATATGTAGGATTACTAGATATATATAATAATTAATTAAACTATTTAATTAATTATTTTTTTGGAAATCAGGACATGCTCGAAATTTTCATAATATCAAGAGTATTTTTGTAATTCTGGATGAGAGGATAGTCTTCGAAAGTTTTAGAATTGTCAAGGGTATTTTTATAATTTCGGATGAGGGGACAATCCTTAGAATTTTCAGAATTGTAGAGGTTTGACGAATCTTTGTCAATTGTCCGTCGATGTTGTCGAAATCGGTTGGTCCGAAGCGGTTTAGTAGTTCTTCCTTGAATTGCTGCCAAGAGAGTCCTCAATGGGTGTGCTCAAACCACTGAATAGCATCTCCCTCGAGGTGGATGACAGCAATCTCCACCGATGTGGCATCAGCGGTTTGGTAGAATCGAAAATAGCGCTCCGCGCGTGAGATCCACCCGATTGGGTCTCATTCTTCCCATCTAGGGAAGTCAACCACCATGTGTGGATTATTGAGATTATATGTGATGTGGCTATGTTCTTGAGGATCATCTCGCCAATCTGAAGTTTCTCCGTGTTGTGATCACATCTTCTCTTCCATGCGGTTTTCAAAGGCTTCAAGCTTTGTATCAATAGCCTCCTCTGATGCCATAATATATGCCTCTAGATCTGTAATATTGAGATCTTTTTTCTATTGTCGGGTTAGTGGCATGGGAATTTTGGAGAGGGGGTGGCTGGTTGGAAGGTGAATCGGTTTGGATGGAAGTAGGCTATGATTTAGGGCAGATTTAGGAGGCTGTTTGGTTTCGGTTTAGGGTAGGGTTTTGAAAGGTTTTTGGTGAGGATGATAGGGTTTTGAGTTGAGGAAAAGAGAGTCCAAAATCTCACAAAAAATAGCACTCAAATCCGATAGAATTCGATGAAAAAAAGTGCGGCGATATGCAGTACTGCCGAACAGATTTTACGTCGGAGAAACGATGACTTCTCAACGTAATTTCCATAGGAAAGTTCAAGGAAATTATATAGAAACCCTTGATTTAGATGTTGGAAATATCAGTAAAAAGTTTGGTGAAATTTTGGCAGCATAACAGTAGGGAAATAGGGCAAAAGACGAAAGGTAGATCCTTCGTCGTAAAATTTTCAAAATTGCGTGTTGGTGAAAGATTGCACAAGAAAACCTGTTCCAGAAGGAATTTTTACAAGAAATCAATTTCAGATCAAAGCTAAGTTGATCTTCGGAATTGTATAAAAATTTCGGCCAAAAAGGATGAACAAAAGTTTGGTTTCAAGAGGCCAATAAATGGAAGGCAGATTCTCCATAGTAAAATTTTAGCACTGCGGGACGAAGAATTACAGCGCTATAAGTCCGAATCCAGAAGGAGTTTTTTTATGAGATCAGTCTTAGATGAAAGCTAAGACGATCTACGAAATTGTATAAAGGTGTTAGCTAAAAAAGATGATTAAAAGTTCAGTTCCATGAAGCAATAATCAGTTAAAAATTTCTGTAGTGTGATAGGACTCCAGTAGGGTTGAGTCCTAATCTCCCTAAGAAATAGTCAATAAAACCCTGCTAGATTATAATAAAGTCATTCATATCTTATAAGGGAGTATGACTAGGGTTTAGATTAGCCCTTACGGCTTAGTGGCCGCCACCCCCCCTTACTGGGTTGGTCGGCCAGGGTTTCCCCCTGCTTAGGGCGGCTATAGAGCTAACCTAGCCGCCCCCTGTTCCTATTAAGGTAGGTCGGCTATAGGAGAGACAAAGGGATAATTTTACTTAGGCAAGCACCCCCTATTTAAACATGTTACCGCCCTTGCCCCTCCTATAGTCGACCTACCTTAATAGGAACAGGGGGTTGCTAGGTTTGCTCTATAGTCTAAGCCGGGGGAAACCTTGGCCGACCAACCCAGTAAGGGAGGTGGTGGCCACTAAGCCCTAAGGGCTAATCTAAACCCTAGCCACTCCTTTATAAGATATGAGAGACTTTATTACAGTCTAGTAGAGTTTTATTGACTACTTCTTTGGGAGATTAGGACTCAACCTTGTTGGAGTCCTATTAAGGGGTTGGCCAAAGCTGCAGCCTATAAACCAAGAGCCTCCCCTCTATTTATAGAGAGCCACCAAAAAGCCTTTGGGTCCTGCCTTAGTGGGTATTGAATCTCCATCCAATAACCCATTAATCTTGCATTATTGGATCTCTATCCAATAATCTCCTTAGGTCTCTAATTAGGCCTCAAGCAAGGAGCCCATCAATATAGGGTCTCATCTAATGAGAATAGGAGCTAATTAGATCTTCATCCAATCCTCTATTCGCTGAAGCATCCATCATATGTGTGTGACCCTCTAGGCTCGATACCGAGCTGATCGTAATTTGCTCCTTCTGATATAGTAAGTTATTATCTCCATTATAATTCACTCAACTCATCGACTATGGACGTAATAGGCCACTACACCATAGTCCCCAAACGGTACAAGAGGATCAAATCCGTCGAACTTATTTATCCATAGTTACCATATATCTATAATCCCCCATCAAACTAATATCCTAGAGACTGTATATTGGACATCGTACTGTCAGGCCACATATAGAATCCGTTTGATACTCGCTTTAATCGGATTCTCTTGGAGAACTCATCTCTCAATTCGAATGACCCTAGCCATGGATTTGTCTTAGCAAGCACATATGAAAAATTTCTCTCACGATACTGAGAGTGGATGATCCTTTATTAACACTCATATGCTTTCGTAAGGTTGGCTATGAATCTCGATAGTCGGTTGTACCATATCTAAAATTTTCCAAACCTGTAAGTCTGGGGTCATAGAAAGGAGTACCCAAACAAAACATCCTCGGTGTCTCAAGTCTAAGGATCATATACACAACTAGGACTATAGAATCGTGATAGAACCCCAGAAGGAGCTCTATAGATTTTGATCCTTGAGGGGGATCAACCCTTGAAACGCTGTAGGGGTTTCTCCCTCCTAGATTCGGCATAAGGCTGAAATAAAATTGATAATTGCATAATAAAAAGAGGTGGAGGCTTCATGCTTATATAGGGCTCCAAACCCTAGCCCTAGGGGTGCTTGCCTAACTAAAATTACCCTTTTACCCCTTTTATAGCCTACTTGCCTTAGAGGGAACTGGTGGCGGCTAGGTTGGCTCTATAGCCGACCTAAGCAAGGGGAAACCCTAGCCTACCAACCCAATAAGGGGGGCGACGATCACTAAGCCTTAGGGGCTAATCTAAACCCTAGCTATACTCCTTTATAAGATAGGAGTGGCTTTATTATAATCTAAAAAGGTTTTATTGACTACCTCTAGGGAGATTAGGACTCAACCTTGCTGGAGTCCTATCAAATCCGCCCTCTTAAAATTAGTCTTATCCTCAAGGCTGAAGTTCTATGAACTCAAGGAACCGGGTCTTCAGCTCCTCATTAGCTTGGGTGTTAGTTGGAAGAACTTGAGCTGAGTCGTCGGCTTTAAATTTCTATTTGAGGTGAGATACTTGGAGGATCAACTGTAATTTTAATTTGGTGCACGAATCTGATCTCCAGGTTAGGGCCCCAATGTGATCCCCAATTTTTCAAGGCCCAAAGAAATAAGGAGACCACTTTCTTGAGGCTTGAATTTCCTGCTGGTGGAGTTGGAGATGAAGGGGGACTTAATATTTCTTAGGAAACTTTTTTCTGCTCCGGCGTTTGTCAAGGGGAAGTTTCTTCCTTGCATGGGCTACCACGTGGTTGCTCTGTAATAGTAGTCGTGCCTTCTTTTGGAATGAGGGTTATCCTCTATTAAAATCTCTAGTGGTGTGAGCCCGATCTGAGTCTGAGGTGGGTAGGAGTGATGATTTTTCTGGGCCCATTTTTACTTTTTCGTGCTGTTGACCATCTTGCATGAGGATAGTCATGACCCCCACTCTGGATGTGTCTGCTCCAATAATAAATATATGGCCACGATTTGGTGTGGACGACATCGTGGTCGTGAGGGCTATAGTTCCACTCGGCCAAGGTGGTGCATCTTTCTTTATAATAAGAGGGATGATGTTCATGCTTTATTGAGTCCTGTGAATGATCCTTCCCCTTTTTTTATTTTGCCACTGGAGGGGCTCAATTTTCTCACGGTCTTGGGCCATAAATCGGAGGTCATCATCAAGGAAGTCTTTAAGCATCATGGTCTGATCTTCGGAAAAGTCACGGAAGTCACCTGAGATCTGGAAGTGCTATATCAGCAACCATGGTGAGTTCAACAAGATGTAACACTTTAGAAGTAGCTTATCTCCAGGGAAAAGGATATAGGGACGTGTCATAGCAGAAAATAAGCATGGTCGAACAATCCGTGTCTCTGTCATCTCTTGGATGACCCTTTTATCTTTGACCTTCTGAGGTTGTATGAAGCAATCTGGTCGAGCAACAATTGGTAGAAGTTTAGACCTGTTTAGCATAGGGGGCTCAGCCAGCTTCAGAGGAGGTAGTCGGCTCGGTTGGGTGGAGACGCCCAAAAATTCAGTAAGCTATGGGAGTGGTTTTTTTATCTTCAATCTCATGAAACTCTTGAATTTGAATTGGGAAACCATTGGATTCTTCTTTTGGTACCCCCTCCAAGTGTGGTGTTGTGGTTGTAGCCGCTGGGCTCCCTCGTAGAATCACCTACTTTCCTTTTCTGAAAAATTTTATGGTTAGCTTCGAAAAATTTCAGAAAATATCTCCAATCATGGACAACCAATCAATGCCAAGCACTATATCAAAACCATCAAGAGGAGGAAAAAATCAGCAACTACGTCTTGCTCCTGTAGGATCAGTTTTACCCACGGGCACTTCTGGTTGCACTTTAGAATTTGGCTGTTAGCTACCTTGACTTCAAACCCATTGTAATCTTCTTTTTGGAGCATTAAGTGGGCAGCAACCTTACTACTCATGAAGTTGTGTGTGCTCCCGGCGTCGATGAGGATGATGACAGACTGTTGCTCGAGAAACATTCGATCTTCAATTTTTGCAAGTTGGTGTAGCCGGCTAAGGTATGGACCGTGCGGGTGGCCGGTTGTGGTGTATCCTTCTCCTTGGGCTCGAGACTTGTATCTTCAAGTTTGGGTTCTTTAGTGGGCCCAATCATCATCGGGTTGGAATAGTCGGCCAATACGTGCACTGCGTAGTTGGCCGGTTGGGATTCTTCCTCCATGGCTTCTTCTTTAGGTTCAAGGGCTTCTTCAGATGTTTCATTATCCTCATCCTCCGCTGGTTCAATCACGAGGAGCTGGCCCTTTTTGTAGTGATGTTCCTGGCTCCACGTTTCGTTGCAATGCCAACATAACTCTTTAGTCGATCGTTCGCGAAGCTCGTCTCTTATGAACTTTTTTGGTGTAGGAGCTTGGATGGCAGTAGAGGGGGGAGTAGGCCTCGACATGGCTGGTCGGGGAGTGACCCTTGTCCTTCGTACCTCATGGTTCAATGGTTCTTCTTGGATACGCGCGAAGGAAATCGTCGCCATAAGAGTGTACGGTTGATGCGCCTTTACTTCTCCTCGGATCTCCGGCTTTAGGCCCTCGATAAAAGTACCTAAAATTTATTTCTTAGACCAATTCTTAGTGTGGTTATTTAAATGCTCAAACCTGGTTTGGTATTCTTGTATTGTAGAGGTTTGACGAATCTTTGCCAATTGTCCATCGATGTTGTTGAAATCGGTTGGTCCGAAGCGGTCTAGTAGTCCTTCCTTGAATCGCTGCCAAGGGAGTCCTCCATGGGTGTGCTTAAACCAATTAAACTACTGAATAGCATCTCCCTTGAGGTGGATGGTAGCAATCTCCACCCGTGTGGCGTCGGCGGTTCGGTAGAACCAAAAATAGTGCTCTGCGCACGAGATCCACCCGATTGGGTCTCCTTCTTCCCATCTAGGGAAGTCAACCTTCATGCGTGGATTATTGAGATCAGAGGTGATGTGGCCATTTTTTTGAGGGTCATCTCGCCAATCTCAAGTTTCTCCATGTTGTGATCTCCTCGGGTTCGACAGTCGGCCAATGCTGAATTTGGCGAAAAGGGATCACATCTTCTCTTCCATGCGGTTTCCAAAGGCTTCAAGCTTTGCATCGATTGCCTCCTCTGATGCCATAGTATACGCCTCTAGATCTATAATATTGAGATCTTTTTTCTATTGTTGGGTTAGTGGCATGAGAATTTTGGAGAAGGGGGTGGCCGGTTGGAAGGTGAATCGGTTTGGATGGAAGTAGGCTACGGTTTAGGTTAGATTTGGGGCTGCGGTTTTGTGGAGTTTAGGCTGTGAATTGGTGTGGTTTTAGGGCTGTGATAGCAGTAGATGAAGGTTAGGAAAATATATTTTAGATCTGGGATAGATGGCAGCAAAGGTAGGTGTCTTGGTAAGGAAAGTTATTTAAAAAGGTAAGTTGATCGATAAGGAAGTAGGCTGATTTGGGTGGCTGATTTGGGGGGCTGTTTGGTTTCGGTTTTGGGTAGGGTTTTGAAGGGTTTTTGGTAAGGATGGTAGGGTTTGGTGATGAGGAAAAGAGAGTCCAAAATCCCACAAAAAATAGCACTCAAATCCGATAGAATTTGATGAAAAAAAAGTGCGGCGATGTGCAGTCCTGCCGAACAGATTTTATGTCAGAGAAATGATGATTTCTTGACGTAATTTTCCAAGGAAAGTTCAAGAAAATTATACAGAAACCCTTGATTTAGATGTGGGGAATACCAGTAAAAAGTTTTGTGAAATTTTGGTAGTGTAACAGTGGGGGAAATAGAGCAAAAGATGAAAGGTAGATCCTTCATCGTAAAAATTCCAGAACTGCATGCTGGTGAAAGATTGCATAAGAAAACAGGTTCTAGAAGGCATTTTTTTATGAAATCAATCCCAAATGAAAGCCAAGTTGATCTTTGGAATTGTATAAAAATTTCGGCAAAAAAGGATGAACAAAAGTTCAGTTTCAATAGGCCAATAGACGGAAGGCAGATTCTCCATCGAAAAATTTCAGCACTGCATGATGAAGAATCGCAGCGCTATAAGTCCGGATCCATAAGGAGTTTTTTTATGAGATTAGTCTTAGATGAAAGCTAAGATGATCTACAAAATTGTATAAAAGTTTCAGCTAAAAAGGATGACTAAAAGTTCATTATAAAGAAGCAACAGTTGGTTAAAAATTTCTGCAGCGTTTCACCTTCGCAACGATGATAACGTTTGCGATGGTAAAATTTTATAGCAAGGAAACTTTTTGACAAACTTCTTCAACATGTAAAGTAAAGGATTTTGTAGTATTAAAGAGGTGTGGATGATAAAAATATACCAGAATTCCAGATCAAACGTAGGGGGCAGCGGTAGACTGATTTGATTTGCTGTTGGGGTGGAAGGTGGAGGCGCGTGTCGGAGCAATTATGGGAATTGCTTGGGAAGGTGGAGGCATGGATGATGGCTACAGGGGCAGCAAGATCACTGCTCTGATACCAGTTGATAGAACCCCAGAAGGAGCTCTATAGATTTTGATCCTTGAGGGGGATCAACCCAAGCCTACCAACCCAGTAAGGGGGGTGGCGACCACTAAGCCCTAAGGGCTAATCTAAACACTAGCTATACTCCTTTATAAGATAGGAGTAACTTTATTACAATCTAGTAAGATTTTATTGACTACTTCTAGGGAGATTAGGACTCAACCCTGCTGGAGTCCTATCAAATCGTTGGCTGACATTAGGTATCATTAACCATACAATATTCCATAAGCGGATCAATCAGTGAACTCATTTTCTAATGAGCACTTATACTATATCCTTAGTGTCTCCACATAAGTGGCTATAACTAGTCGCCCCCATCATGTGGATGGGTATATAGTACATCGGTCTATCCGGTTATCTCGATGTCCCTCTCAAGTAGTCTATGACCGGGATTATTTAAGATCTATATTTAATGATGAATCGATCTCATTATCATGATCTTATCATGATCTGATTTTCATTGCACAGAACCAAGGACATCACAATATATATATGCAACAGATAATATAATATAAGAATATGCTAGTAATAATCATAAGCAAAAAGATTACGCAGCATATCACACGTGTCATCACTCATGTGATTAGCTTATATGGCACCTATAACCAGCAATCTCCCACTTAACCAAAAGTAAATCATCTATGTGTTTGATCCCCATCACACCCCTATGACGCTTAAATATAATCTAAGCCAACGACTTTATCAATGGATCTACAATATTATCTTCGGATGGAACTCTTTCCATTGCTATATCTTTATGGGTTATGATCTCTTTAATCAGATGGAACCTCTTCAAAATAATTCTGATGAGATCTGGGTTCTCTTGCTAAAGCTATCGCCCTACGCTATCACAATATATGGGAATAAGCTTTACGCTACTTGGTACAACTCCCAAATCCTTGATGAACTTCTTCATCCACACCCCTTCTTTTGTTTCTTATACTGCAACAATGCATTCCGCCTTTGTAATTGAGTCAGCAGTAGTATCTTGCTTGGAACTGTTCCAACTTACTGCTCCTCCATTCAAGGTGAAAACATATCCTGAGTTCGACTTGCTATCATGAATATTGGACTAAAAACTCGAGCTCGTGTAGCCCTCAACTTGGAGGCTACCTTCTCCATAAATTAGTAAAAGATCCTTAGTCCTTCTTAAGTACTTAAGGATACACTTTTCTGCCTTCTAGTATTTTAAAATAGATCTCCTTGATACTTGCTCGTGACACTCAGAGCATGTGCTATATCAGGCCTGGTACATAGCATAGTATACATGATAGACCTTATTACTGAGGCATAGGTATCCTATCAATGATTGTCCTTTCTTCAGGAGTCTTTGGGGACATACTCCTAGAAAGTGATATTCCATGTCTCATCGGTATGAGACCTCTCTTGGAATTCTTCATGCTAAACTTTTTGAAAATGGAGTCTATATACCTAGATTAGGACAAGCCAAGCATCCTCTTGGATATATCTCTATAGATCCGGATCCCTAAAATATAGGATGCTTCCCCTAAATCTTTCATGGAGAAGTTTTTGGATAGCCAAACATTTACTTTGGAGAGCATTCCTATATCATTCCCAATAATTAGGATGTCATCCACATACAACACCAAGAAGGTGATAGCATTCTCACTTACCTTCCTGTACACACAAGGCTCATCTTTGTTCTTAACGAAGTCATAAGATCTGATCGCCTCATCAAATCTTTTGTTCCAACTTCTGGAAGCTTGCTTTAGTCTAGAAATGGACTTGAGCAACATGCATACTTTATCTAGATTCTCTCTGGATACAAATCCCTCTGGCTATATCATATACACCTCTTCCTCGAGGTTCTCATTGAGGAATGACATTTCACATCCATCTGCCAGATCTCATAGTCATAGTGTGCTGCAATGACCAAACAAATTCTGATGGATTTAAGCATGGGTATAGGTGAAAAGGTTTCGGCATAGTCAACTTCTTGTCTTTGATGATATCCTTTAGCTACCAGCCTTGTCTTGTAGGTCTCCACATTTCCATCCATTTCGTTCTTCTTCTTGAAGATCCATTTGTAGCCGATGGGTACGATACCCTCAGGTGCATCGACAAGGTTCCTAAACTTGTCATAGTACATGGAATCCATCTCAAAACATGGCTTCTTGCTACTTCCCGGAGTCTATACTCATAATAGCCTCCTCGTAGGTTTGAGAATCAATATCCTGAGAGTCTTCTCTGCTAATATATCCCATATATCTTTCTAGAGGGTGAGATACTCTACTCGACCTACGTAAAGTTGAAACTTGTGTGCTAGGTACTTGAACAGATTCAAACTTTTAAATGGTGCTTGAGCTAGGTTCTCCAACCTCGCTCAACTCTATCTCACACCCACTATTTCCATGATAATGTGCCTCTTCTCAAGGAACATAGCTCTCTTGGCAATAAAAACTTTTCGGTCCTCGGGATGATAGAAATAATACCCTAAAGTCTCTTTAGGGTATCCCACGAACGTGTACCATTCTATCCTTGATTTTAACTTATTAAGGTTGTGTCTTCTAACGTGGGTAGAACAGCTCCAAATCTTAACCACCTTAAGATCAGACTTTTTTACTTTCTATATCTCATATGGTGTAAATACTACTGACTTTGATGGAACTCTGTTCAGAAGGTAAGTTGCGGTTCTCTCGGACGTATTCCAAGAATAAGATGGGTAGGTCAGTGAAACTCATCATGGATCGCACCATGTCTAATAGCGTGTAATTCCTCCTTTTTGATACACTATTAAGCTGAGGTGTATATGGAGGTGCCCATTGGGATAGAATCTCATTGTCCTTGAGGAAATGAGTAAACTCCGTACTCAAGAACTCTCCTCCTCGTTCTGATCGTAGAGTCTTAATACTCTCTCCTATCTGATCTCTACTTCATAATTATATTCTATGAATTTCTCAAAGGCCTCAGGTTTATACTTCATTAAGTACACATGTCCAAACTTGGAGAAATCAATAATGAATGTGATGAAGTATAAGTAACCACATATAGCCCGAATCGACAAGGGACCACATACATCACTATGTATGAGTTTCAATAACTCAATGACTCTCTCTCAAGTTTCACTAAAAGGAGAGTTGGTCATCTTCCCACGAAGACAAGGTTAGCAAGCTGCATATAACTCACAGTCAAATGGATCTAAGTATCTATCTTTTATTAACTTTTGAATCATTCCTTCATGTATATGACCTAGTCTACAATATCATAGGTATGCATTGTTTACCTCATCTATTTTCCTAGATGTATTTATTGTTGGGAAACCTTAGCAGGATCATCACTTGCGCAGTGGAAATCAAAATAAAAATAGGTTTCCCATGCAGATCAAATCGTCCTACAAAAGATTGAGTCGCAAGAAAGTCATAAAAATCGATAAAACCACATCATGTGATAGATTGATTACATAGGGAGATCGTATATCCCTATATTCCATATCTGGATGGAGCGGATGAAGGAAGTCAAGCATCTTTCTCTATAGTGGTATCAACATGATGGATCTCTACAGTGAAAACTCCTCCAATCTGATCTCGCAACTCTTGCATGGAGGGAGGGGGGAGAATAGAAGGGGGTGGCCAAAGCTGTAGCCTATCAACCATGAGCATTCCTCTTATTTATAGAGAGCCACCAAAAATCCTAGGGTTCCTGCCTTAGTGGGTATTAATTAGATCTCTATCTGATTACCGACTAATATTGTATTATTGGATCTCTATCTAATAATCTACTTAGGCCTCTAATTGGGTCTCATGCAAAGAGCCCATCAGTATAGGGTCTCATCTAATGAGAATAGGGGTTAATTGGATCTTCATTCAATCCTCTATTCGTTGAATCATCCACCATATGTATGTGACCCTCTAGGCCTGATACCGAGCTAGCCGTTAGTCACTTCCATCATAACTCCTTCTAATATAGTGAATTGTTATCCTCATAATAATTAACTCGACTCATCGACTATAGATGTATTAGGTCACTATGTCATAGTTCCTAGATGGTACAGGGGGACCGAATCCATCGGACCTGTTTGTCCATAGTTACCATGTATCTATAATCTCTCATCCAACTAATATCCCAGAGACCATATATTGGACATGGTACTGTCAGGTCATATACGAAATCCGTCTGAGATTTGCTCTAATCGAATTCTCCCAAAGAACTCCTACTCTCTCAATCTGAAAGACCTTGGCAAGGGATTTATCTGAGTTAGCACATATGAGATATTCCTCTCGCGATACCGAGAGTGGATGATCTTTATTGACACTCAATTGCCTTTCAGCTTACTACTACTCCATTCAGGATGAAAATATATCCTGAGTTCGACTTGCTATCATCAATATCAGACTGGAATCTCAAGTTCGTGTAGCCTTCAACCTGGATGCTATCTTCTCTATATACCAGTAAAAGATCTTTAGTCCTTCTCAAGTACTTAAGGATACACTTTACTGCCTCTCATTTTTCTAAACCTGGATCGGCCTGATACCTGCTCATAACACTCAGAGCATGTGCTATATCAGGCCTGGTACATAGCAGAGCATACATGATAGACCCTATCACTGAGGCATATGATATCCTATCCATGACTGACCTTTCTTTAGGAGTCTTTGGGGACATACTCATAGAAAGTGATATTTTATGTCTCATCAATATGAGACCTCTCTTAGAATTCTCTATACCAAACTTTTTGACAGTGGAGTATATATACCTAGATTGAGACAAGCCAAGCATCCTCTTGGATATATCTCTATAGATCTGGATCCCCAAAATATAGGATGCTTCCTCTAAGTCTTTCATGGAGAAGTTTCTAGATAGCCAAGCCTTTACCATTATCACAGACAAAACTATAAACAAGGTGTTGGATGAAATGCTCATATTTGTCTATGTCCTTCGGTTTGTGTACATATCTTATACAGCAAGTAGCGGGCTTACAATAGGCTTAGCAGCCCTAGCTTGGTCTGCTTTATAGCTAATTTTGGCTTAGAAATATGAGTGTGTATTGTAAGCACTTGTGGGGACTTCGGTCTGTAATGGACCATTATCCTTTGTGTGCAACCTTCCTGATTTTGTATTATCCATTGGTGTAATTTGTATCTGGCTTTATAAAGTGTTTGCTTCAGCAGTTGCTTGTGGATCCTGATGGAATTGCTTCTTCTGACCCGTTTTCTCTTTTGTAAGTCTAAGGGACCTTAGGAGATCTCGGGGAAGGCTGACCTTTGCGGACGGACAAGCATGGCTTAGGCAAATTCAGCTAAGCCTGTGATATTATGGTATCAGAGCGGGATAAGCACACGTAGGAATATTCGCCATACAAACGTGGAGGACCTAGTTGGGCTATGTGGAGGACAGCCAGCACGCGCAACCATTTGGGGGAAACGAACATTGAGATGTAGGGAAAGGAGTCACTCAAAGGAGCGGGCATCCAGGATTGGCATTCAGAGAAATGGTCAACCCTTTGCAGATAGGCACCACGAGGACAAGCAAGCGAAGAAGAATGCACAGCGCAGAAAGATTGGGATGGTTGAGTTCGAGCTACGGCTTGACTTTGGCAACAAATTTGACTGTTCTCAAGGCAAGCGGGGCGCTTGGTGAAAGATGAGACCATATAAAGTGGGATGTGTTGCTCATTGACTGTAAGAGTTATGCAAAGCTCACAGAGGTGTGGGGAATTGCTAACTCGAAGGCTTCGGTACTCATGCAAGGGCTTGTACACAGATGATAGAGTGTTTGTGCCCATCCCAAGGCGCGATCGGAACTCGCTGCCATGGAGCATCAGAACTTTCTCTTCGACATGGAAAGGATACGTCCGTAGGTGACTGAAATGTGCAATAAGTTCAACACATTGTTAGACCTTGAAGGGTGCAATGAAGACTGTATTGGCGAAGGGTCGCAATCTAGCAAGTGCATTTGGGGAGGCAGAACAAGGCACAAGTTGTTCAGCTAGACGGATTAGTCCAAGGGGGATGGTGGTCTCTAAAACTTCCAGTGGGAAGAATGCAAAGAGGAAAGTTGCTCCAACAAAACAGATATCCGAGAGAGATAAGTCCTAGTTCTCCAGAGGGAGAATCATGTGAAATAGACCGCACTTATTGAGGAAGAGTTTCTCAAAGTAATATCTCCACAAAGCTCAACGGACCGAGTGAGCAACAAAGAGTCATCGCATGATCTCGATGAGATAATACATTAGTGGATGCATTTCGAGATCAAGTGAGGGAGCAATCCAAGGCAACATTATATGAAGGCACACTTAGAGTCGATGTAGAAATCGAACTCAATGGAGGGCTGACCCGTGGAATGGTGGACACGAGGGCCACTATCAACTCAATGCAAATCGAGGAGCAAAGCGACTTGGGTGAAACTTGGTGAAGTATCCAAGCCGCATGAAGAGAGTTAACATATAAGATGGAACATAGAGCGGAGGTACGGAGCTTTCCTTGGACAGAGGTCAAGGGCATGAATTCTTATAGAGGTAAGAGTGGGATCATGTTATTCCATGGGTTCTTCATTCTGATGGGACGGACTTATCTTGCATGGTGCCAAAGATAAAGAGAGCTTCAAGGCACATGCAAGTTACCTCAGAGATGCATTTGACGGAGTAACTAAGATGATTCAACTTGCGGAGGCAAAGTTGGGATCAGGAGACCTTCGCACAGGGTAAGAGGACGCAGAGGCGGGTACTCTTGAAGAATATATCACAGTGTTGCCATTCGAGTTGTTAGGAACAAGTGGTGCATAGTGGAGATTGTGTTGGTAGGGGATAGAGGCCTAGGATCCAGACAACGATGCACCAATTCTAGCGAAGTCAGGGGACTTCAGGAGCTACTAGGCAACGGACTGTCCTAGAGCTATGCTTCGTCTAGGTCTGACCCAAGAGTGGGTGGGCGAAGGTGAATTGCCAAAGGAGTGAACCAAAAATTGGAGATGGCAGAGGCCACACATGGAGAAGTCGTAGTCCGAGTTCATCACAAGAGAATCTGTATGCAATAGAGATATCACCAGGAGGTGACATGGTGCAACGGATCATGGTCGAATAATTCATGGTAATATAATACAGGCGATCGTGTCCCATGAGGGATAGGATCATGTGGAGGTATGATCAGGAGTTACTGGGGGCTCCACTTTGGTGTACGACACAACAAGAAGAAGGGCTATGGATTCAAGGAGTGAATGTCATGGTACCGCAGAGGCGGGTCTTCCGTGTGTGCGCATTGAAGCTTGTATCAGATGAAAGCTTTGGTCATCAACATATGGGGCTGTATACCATCGAGGAAAAAGTCCAAGTGCAAGTACCAGTGAGTCCAATGGAGGGGGACGTGATCATGTTAATGATTAGGAGCTGCTAGGAGCTTCTCTTCGATGAATAATGCAACGGCAAGAAGGGCTGTGGATTCAAGGGGTGAATGTCATGGTACTGCAGAGGTGGGACTTCCGTGTGTGCGCATCGAAGCTTACATCAGAAAGCCTTGGTCATCAGCATATGGGGGCTGTGTACCACCGAGGGAGAAGTCAGATTGCAAGTACCAGTGAGTCCCATGGAGGGGACTTGATTATACAAAGGTATGATCAGAGCGGTTGGAGAGTTGGATTGCTTCAGTGCTTACATTCGCTTAAGGGAGCCCGACAAGTCAGAGGACAAGGCCGAGTAAGCGAACGTTGCTACCAAGGAAGCTAAGGAGAACAGAATTGGCACGAGCCCTACAACAAGATGGCGAAGGTCATGCATAAGAGTTGTAGTCTGTCTTTCCATCGACCAAGAAGGACTACTAAGAGGAAACAGTGGTGTTGAAGCAGGTGGTCGAAAAGGACGAGGAAGCGATGACGAGTCCAATGGGGCTTAGCTACCCAAAAAGCAAAGCGTCAGTTAGAAAGGAGGTGGACTTGGAGGAGCACCATAGTACCGATCTCGAAGGAAGGGATACATAGGGCCAAAGGCTTGGCAGCACCATGGTATGTAGAGGCAGGACTTTCGTGGAGTCATCGATCCCTTGCTCTCATGGAAGGAGAGCATTGGTCTTAAAAGCGACTGAGGAGGTGGAGAATGCAGAGGCAAACTCCAAGTACCAAGACAGAGCGGAAGGGCAGAGGTCAAGGAACTTCATAAGACCGGTGTCAATGGACTTCTCATCAAAATATCCGAAAGCGAGGGACTTCGGGTTGATGCATGAGTGCTCGACCAAGGAACGAAGTAAGCAGTACGTGGTACTATACCTTTTCTACTCAGAGGAGTAGGTGACAAAGGTGATAGAGAAGACGGTATAATCTCGAAGGCGACCAGAACTATCAAAGACTTACTCCAAGTTGGGGGACTCCAAGTTGGGGTAAACTTTTTACTCCTTTTGGGTAAACCTTCTTGCATTCCAGAAGTTCAATGGCAGTGGGAAGGTGAATCGCAGTAGCTAACTCAACGCAAGGAGTGCAAACACTTCTAGTACTTCAGAAGTATAGCAAAGAGCGGGTGAAACTGAGTACCCCAATTTTCTTAACTCGAGGAGGTAGTGAAGCCAAGTAAACTTGTCTTCTCAAATACTAAGAGAATGGGTGAAGTCGAGTGTCCTAGTTCTCTTACTTATCTAGTAGAGGAGCTCTGCATAAGTTCGGTGACCCTTCAAAGAAAGCTTATGGAAGACAATAGTTGTCAAATCCTCACCATTGGTGATCAATACTACTGAGAGTAGATTGTCCGTTTCATTTCCCAATTGAATGTCAATCGAAAGCGAGAGTGATGCGAACCTACTTGGAAGTGACAACTAAACTTGGAAGGAGGATTAATGGCAAACATTATGGAGGAAGGACCTAAAAAAAACCTTAAAGTCTATGAGGCGATGCTTGTCAAAGTTCCAACAAGCATCCACCCAATTCAAGCAACATGAGTATACTACGATACTGGCGCATAATAAGGCAGGTCTTTTCCTTCATCAAAAGGATCAATGAGAACCGACAAGGATCATCACAACTTAGCCAACTCCACACCAGATTCAGTCATTGGTGAGTTGAAGCAGCATGGCATATCAGAGTTCGACTACTCAATAATGGTGGTGGAGAGCGATTGGGAGCCAAAGGGATGTGTTGCAGCCAAAGCAGAAGATTGAAGACTTAGCAAAATGCAAGGAGATGCAGCGTCTATAGTGGCTTCGACGAGGATGTCGAAGGAATAAGTTGGGGAGAATATCACGAACAAAAATGTAAATAATATGTTAGATGAAATGCTCATGTTTGCCCGTGTTCTTTGGTTTATGTACATACTTTGTACAGCAGGTAGCGGGCTTGTAGTAGGCTTAACAGCCCTAGTTTGGTTTGCTTTATGACCAATTTTGGCTTGTAAATACGAGTGTGTCTTATAAGCACTTGTGGAGACTTTGGTTTGTAATGGATCATTATCCTTTATGTGCAACCTTTCTGATTTTGTATTGTCCATGGGTGTAATTTGTATCTGGCTTTATAAAGTGCTTGCTTGAGCAGTTGCTTGTGGATCCCGATGGAATTGCTTTTTCTGGCCCGTTTTCTCTTTTGTAAGTCTAAAGGACCTTAGGAGATCTCAAGAAAGGCTAACCTTTACGGACGGACATGCATAGGTGTTGCATGACTTAGGAAAATTCAGCTAAGCCCGTGACACCATGGAAAACATTCCGACATCATTCCCAATGATTAGGATGTCATCCACAAATATCACTAAGAAGGTGATAGTGCTCCCACTTATCTTTTTGTACACACATGGCTCATCTTTGTTCTTAACGAAATCATAAGATCTGATCGCCTCATCAAATCTTATGTTCCAATGCCGGGAAGCTTGCTTCAATCCATAAATGGATCTAAGCAACCTGCATACTTTATCTGGATACAAATCCCTCTGATTGTATCATATACACCTCCTCCTCGAGGTTGCCATTGAGGAATATCATTTTCATAATCATCTGCCCAGTCTCATAATCATAGTGTGTTGTAATGTTCAAAAGAATTCTAATAGATTTAAGCATGGCTACAGGTGAAAAGGTTTCATCACAGTCAACTCCTTGTCTTTGACGATACCATTTAGCTACCAGCTTTGTCTTATAGGTCTCCACCTTTACATCTACTCTAATCTTCTTCTTGAAGATCCACTTGCACCTGATGGGTACAATAGCCTCAGGTGCATCCACAAGGTTCCAAACCTGGTTAGAGTATATGGAATTCATCTTAGAATTCATGGCTTCTTGCCACTTCCCAGAATCTAGACTCATAATAGCTTCCTCGTAGGTCTAAGGATCAATATCCTGAGAGTTCTCACCACTGATATATCCCAGATATCATTCAAGAGTATGTGATACTCTGCTTAACCTACGCAAAGTTGGAACTTATGTGTTAGGTACTTGAATAGACTCGGACTCTAGAATAGTGCTTGAGTTAGGTTCTCCAACGTCGCTCAACTCTATCTCACTCCCACTATTTCCACCAAGAATGTGTTCCCTCTCAAGGAACACAGCTCTCTTGGCAACAAAGACCTTTCAGTCCTCGAGATGATAGAAAAAATATCCCAAAGTCTCCTAAGGGTATCCCACGAATGTGCACCGTTTTGTCCTTGATTCCAACTTATCGGAGTTGTGTCTTCTAACATGGGTGGACAACCCCAAATCTTAACCACCTTAAGATCGGGCTTCGTTCCTTTCCATATCTCATATGGTGTTGACAATAACGACTTTGATGGAACTCTGTTCAGAAGGTAAGCTGCGATCTTTAGGGCGTATCCCTAGAATAAGACGGGTAGGTCAGCGAAACTCATCATGAACTTTACAAACCTCAAATTTGTTCATATTAAAGTCAATAATGAACTATGAAAAGGAATCTGGTAGGGACTTAAGTATAAGATCAATGCACAGGTTATCCTCTAGGACTATTTTTATACTTCATAAAGCGAGCGATCTCATCATCGTTTGTCCTTTCATCCGGCGTGGGCACAATTATGTTACGGACATATATAATTTTCTCCTCCATGAGAATAATTCTCAAATTATAGAGCCAATATGTATAGTTTGGACTAGTGAGATAATTGGCATCAAGTATGACACGAAGGGGGTTTGCAAGCGACATGTTTAAGATATAGTACAAATAAATAACATGTAGATTTTATAGAAAATACTGATTAAGATATGGACTTCTATCTTAATGTACTCCCACTATTTTCCTAGCAAATCACGCAATGCCCTCGACACGTGAGACGGAAGTCTCCGACAGACTCCTAAAGGGATCGGGATCCAATTGGCATCTTAATGCAACCTCGAGGGACTCGACCAATTACACTAAGCCCAAAAGGTAGGCAACTCTTGCCAATCACAACTCCTTGTAATTCCCGTCATATTCGGCCTCCGAATCATCATGATCTCATTTGCTCGACCAACCATGAAGTTCAATTAAGTCATCACCATCGTTATAATATGAGTCTGATTCAATTGATATGCTCTTGACTGCTCGACCAAGTCATACCATGTCCTCAGGTCACCAATGACATATATATGTCATAGGCAAGAACTCAATCACGTAGATAGGTGGCCTCGAGGGACTCAACCAACTCAACCTATATCGTGATTCAATTTCTTCCTATAACGACGGAAGGCCACATGGGTCAATCTTATTATCTCACGCTTACCGACTTACTATTATCGTAGGAGGGGCTTTTGGTTTGTATCAATCACCTAATATGTCATATCAAACACATACATATTTAATATATATCTACATCGCATGTAAATATATATATATATAGTAGGCGTATAACACATCACATATGCAAGCCATACCGGACGATCATGAGCCATCACCTAATATGATTAAGCCCGGCTAATGAGCCTAATCACTCACAATAGGATCTATGTGTGCATCGATGCATCTCCATGCCTAGTGATTATTGATCTCGTCATCATCAATTTCGTCGAATCCTCGTCGCATCATCATGCATCATGATTTCTCACTACGGCATCGTGAGTCCCATTGTCACCTCCACGCTCCCACCGCGCCTCTCCATATAATTATAAATAATAACAAGCACACAGCCCCGATAATAAATGAGAAAACAGAGGCTCACAGGTCCCAATAATAGTAATAATAATAATCATCATCATCATAATTATACACATGATAACACATGGCTAATGATTATCCATCTACATTATATATCACATGTACATCACATCACATCACATGTAGGATTAAGATATATAATAATTAAATAAATTATTTAATTAATTATTTTTTGGAAATCAAGATATGTTCGAAATTTTTAGAATTATCAGGGGAATTTTTTAAATTCTAGACAAGAGGACATTTCTTGGAATTTCAAGAATTATTAAGGGTATTTAGGGAATTCTAAAAAAGGATAGACATGGAATTTTATAAATTCAGAGGGGCAGAATAGTCCTTTGCCAGAAAATAGAAACCCTAGCCATTGTTGCGGCTTTCCTTCGGCCGCTATCGTCGTCTGTACGTAGGCGGTAGCGTTGTGCGCTGTTGGCGACCACCCCTGCGGTAGGCGCTACTATCCTCGGGCGGCACCTCACGGGCGAGCGGGTGTCGTGTCTACATGCGGCGCTTCTGTGGGCGCCGCCCCTCTGTGGGTTGGCTACGGGCCAGCGTTGCCCCTTGTGGGTTGGCCGCGACACCGCCCTTGCTGGCGACCCTGGCCATAGCCGACCACCACTACAAAGGGCCTGGCCGAGGCCAGCCGCCCTTGCAGAGGCCTGACCATGGTCGGCCGCTCCCTTTCCTCACTGCCTTCAGTGTGAAAACGCAGCAAGAATGCGTAGAACAGTTCTACGTGATGCAATCTTATCACACGTAATTTAAAATTAATTTTTACGTGAACAACCTTGGCTCTAATACCACTATTGGGAAACCTCACTAGGAGCATCACATGAAATAGAAATAAAAACAAGTTTCCCATGTAGATCAAATCATCCTGCAAAAGATTGGGTCGTGAGAAAGCCATAAAAATCGATAAAACTGCATCATGTGATAGATTGATTATCTAAGGAGATCGTATATCCCTGTATTCCAGATCCGGATGGAGAGGATGAAGGAAGTCAAGCGTCTTCCTCTCAAGCGGTATTCACACGATGGATCTCTACAGTGAAAACTCCTCCAATCTGATCTCGCAACTCTTGTGCAGAGGGATGGAGGAGAATATGAGGGGGTAGCCAAAGTAGCAACCTATCAACCATGAGCATTCCTCCTATTTATAGAGAGCCACCAAAAACCCTAGGGGTCCTGACTTAGTGGGTATTGAATCTTCATCTAATTACCGATTAATCTAGCATTATTGGATCCAATAATCTCCTTAGGCCTATAATTGGGCCTCATGCATGGAGCCCATCAGTATAGGGTCTCATCTAATAAGAATAAAGGCTAATTGGATCTTCATTCAATCCTCTATTCGTTGAAGCATCAACCATATGTATGTGACCCTCTAGGCCCGATACCGAGCTAGCCGATAGTCACTCCCATCAGAACTCCTTCTGATATAGTGAATTATTATCCTCATAATAATTCACTTGACTCATCGATTATGAATATACTAGGCCACTACGCTATAGTTCCCAAATGGTACAAGGGGACCAAATTCATCGGACATGTCTATCCACAGTTACCGTGTATTTATAATCCCTCATCCAACAAATATCCCAGAGACCGTATATTGGATATAGTACTGTCAGGTCACATACGGAATCCGTCTGAGACTTGCCCTAATCAGATTCTCCTAGAGAACTCCTCTCTCAGTCTGGAAGACCCTGACTAGGGATTTATTTAAGCAAGCACATATGAGATATTCCTATCATGATACCGAGAGTGGATGATCCTTTATTGACACTCAATTACCTTCCAACTTACTACTTCTCCATTCAGGATGAAAACATATCCTGAGTTCGACATACTATCACCAATGTCAGACTAGAATCTCGAGTTCGTGTAGCCTTTAACCTGGAGGCAATCTTCTCCACATACTAGTAAAAGATCCTTAGTCCTTCTCAAGTACTTAAGGATATACTTTACTACCTTCTAGTGTTCTAAAATGGATCTGCCTGATACCTGCTCATGATACTCAGAACATGCGCTATATCAGGCCTGATACATAGCATAACATATATGATAGACCCTATATATATGTGGCATACGGTACCCTATCCATTGTCTGCCTTTTCTTCAGGAGTCTTCAGGGATATACTCCTAGAAAGTGATATTCCATGTCTCATTGGTATGAGACCTCTCTTGAAATTCTCTATGTCAAACCTTTTGACAGTGGAGTCTATGTAGCTAGATTAGGACAAGCCAAGCATCCTCTTGGATCTATCTCTATAGATTCAGATCCCCAAAATATAGAATGCTTCCCCTTAGTCTTTCATGGAGAAGTTTCTAGATAGCCAAGCCTTTACCATGGAGAACATTCTGAAATCATTCCTAATGATTAGGATGTCATCCATATATAGCACCAAGAAGGTGATAGTGCTCTCACTTACCTTTCTATATACACAAGGCTCATCTTCATTCTTAACGAAGTCATAAGATATGATCGCCTCTTCAAATCTTATGTTCTAACTTTGGGAAGCTTGCTTCAATCTATAACTAGATCTAAGCAACCTGCATACTTATTCTAGACTATATCTGGATATGAATCCCTCTGACTATATCATATACACCTCCTCCTCAAGGTTGTCATTGAGGAATGATATTTTCACATCCATCTACCAGGTCTCATAGTCATAGTGTGCTGCAATGGTCAAAAGAATTCTAATGGATTTAAGCATGGCTACAAGTGAAAAGGTTTCGTCATAGTGAACTCATTGTATTTGATGATATCCTTTAGCTACCAACCTTGCCTTATAGATCTCCACCTTTTCATCTACTCCAATATTTTTCTTGAAGATCCACTTATACCCGATGGGTACAATACCCTTAGGTATATCCACAAGATTCCAAACCTTGTTAGAGTACATATAATTCATCTCAGAATTCATAGTTTCTTGCCACTTCCCAAATTCTATGCTCATAATAACCTCCTCGTAGTTCTAAGGATCAACATCCTAAGAGTTCTCTCCACTGATATATCCCAGATATCTTTCAAGACCAATACAAAGTTGGAACTTGTGTGTTAGGTACCTGAACAGACTCGCACTTTGGAATAATGCTTGAGTTAGGTTATCCAACCTATCATAGATAACAATGTAAACAAGGTGTTTGATGAAATGCTCATGTTTGTCTGTGTCCTTCAGTTTGTGTACATACCTTGTACTACAAGTAGCGGGCTTGAAGTAGGCTTAGCAGCCCTATTTTGGTTTGCTTTGTGGCCAATTTTGGCTTGTAAATATGAGGGTGTCTTGTAAACACTTGTTGGGGACTTCGGTCTATAATGGACCATTACCCTTTGTGTGCAACCTCTCCGAGTTTGTAATGTCCATGGGTGTAATTTGCATATGGCTTTATGAAGTGTTTACTTGAGCAATTGCTTATGGATCCCGTGGGAATTGCTTCTTCTGGCTCGTTTTCTCTTTTGCAAGTCTAAGGGACTCTAGGAGATCTCGGGGAGGGCTGACCCTTGCGGACAGACACGCAGGGGTGCCGCATGGCTTAGGCAAAATCAGTTAAGCCTGTGACAAACCTCACTCAACTCTATCTCACTCCTACTATTTCCTCCAAGAATGTGTTCCTACTCAAGAAACATAGCTCTCTTGGCAATAAAGACCTTTCGGTCCTTTAGATGATAAAAATAATACCCCAAAGTCTTCTTAGGGCATCGCACAAATATGCACCATTCTGTCCTTGATTTCAACTTATCGGGGTTGTGTCTTCTAATGTGGGCAGGACAGCCCCAAATCTTAACCACCTTAAAATCCAACTTCTTTCCTTTCCATATCTCATATGGTGTAGGTACTACCGACTTTAATGGAACTTTGTTCAGAAGGTAAGCTGCGGTCTCTAGGGCGTATCCCCATAATAAGATGGGTAGGTCAGCGAAACTCATCATGGACCGCACTATGTCTAACAGTGTGCGATTCCTCCTTTATGATACATCATTGAGCTGAGGTGTATAAGGAGGTGTCCATTGGGATAGAATCTCATTGTCCTTGATGAAATGGGTGAACTCCGTACTCAAGTACTCTCCTCCTCGGTCTGATCAAAGATTCTTAATACACTTTCCAATCTGGGTCTTGATTTCTTTCTTATATTCTTAAAATTTCTCAAAGGCCTCGGACTTATACTTCATTAAGTACATGTGTCCATACCTAAAGAAATCATCAGTGAATGTAATGAAGTATGAGTAATCACCTATAGTCTGAGTCGACATGGGACCACATACATTACTATGTACGAGCTCCAATAATTCAGTGGCTCTCTCTCTAGTTCCATTAAAAGAAGAGTTGGTCATCTTCCCACGAAAACAAGGTTTGCAAGTTGCATATGACTCATAGTCAAATGGATCTAAGTATCCATCTTTTAACTATTGAATCCTTCCCTCATGTATATGACCAAGCCTACAATGTCATAGATATGCATTGTTCACCTCATCTCTTTTCCTTTTAGACGTATTTATATTCATGATGTGTAGAGACATGTATAACACATTTAAGCCATTTATCAAAGTGACTCTAGTGATGATCTCATCATCCATAATTATTGAACAACTATTATTCTAAAAAACTAAGTTATATCCACTAATTGTCAAATAAGAGTTGGAAATAATATTTTTGATAATAGAGGGAATTAAATAACATGTATCCAATGCAATGATAGCTCCACCAGGCAGATGTAGGGTGACCTTCCTAACGGCAACTATAGTAAATCTTGCTTCATTGCCCATCTTGAGGTCCATCTCACCTCTGGCTAATCTTCTAGGACTTGTCAGAAACTGCAACGAATTACAGATATAATAAACACTCTCGATATCCAATACTCATGTGTTATCATGAAAATCTAACAAGTGGAGACTGATCATTAATATACCTGAATCTTCTCCAAGCTTATGTTTCTCCTTATCTGTAAGATAGTCTTTGCAGTTCCTCTTCCAGTGCCCGTCTTGGCTGAAGTGGAAGCACTGTCCTTTGTCATTTACTGGGTATTTCTTGGTAACCTTTGCCTTATCTAATACCGATCTCATAAAAAAAACTCCTTCTGGATCCGGACTTATAGTGCTGTGATTCTTCATCGCACAGTGCTGAATTTTACGATGGAGAATCTACCTTCCGTTTATTGGCCCCTTAAAACTGAACTTTTGTTCATCCTTTTTGGCTGAAATTTTTATACAATTCCAAAGATCAACTTGGCTTTCATCTAGGATTGATTTCTTAAAAAAAAAAATACTTTTGGAACTGGTTTTCTAGTGCAATCTTTCACCAACATGCAGTTTTAGAATTTTTACGATGAAGGATCTACCTTTCATCTTTTGCCCTATTTCCGTACTATTATGCTGCCAAAATTTTACTAAACTTTTTACTAGTATTCCGAACATCTAAACCAAAGGTTTCTATATAATTTTCTTGAACTTTCCTTTGGAAATTATGTCAAGAAGTTATCATTTCTCTAACGTAAAATCTGTTCGGCAGGATTGCAGATCGTCGTAGATTTTGTGTCAAATTCTATTGGATTTGAGTGCTATTTTTTATGGGATTTCAGACTCTCTTTTCCCCATCAGTAAACCCTACCATCCTTAGCAAAAACCTTTCAAAACCCTACCCTAAACTGAAACCAAACAGCCACCCAAATCAGCCCTAACCACAGCCTACTTCCTTATCAATCCACTTACCTTTTCAGCCAACTTCTCTTACCGATACACCTACCTTTGCTGCCATCTATCCCAGATCTAAAATCTATTTTCCTAACCTTCATCTACTACTATCACAACCCTAAAACTACACCAATTCATAGCCTAAACTCCATAAAACCATAGCCCCAAATTACACCCAAAACAACCACAAACCGCACCCAAAAATCGAAGCCTTCGGTCCACGAATCTTTCAGCCGCCCAATCTCCCTTATCCCTTCAACCGTAGCATGCATCTTTCGCTGCCCAACACTACCAATAGCGACCTATTGCTGCCATCCTTCTTGATTGCAGCCAACAGTGATCCTTGCGGCAAAAAGCTACCAGCAGCGATCTTTCGCTGTAATTTGTTTACATCGTAGCCCGCAATAATCGTTCGCTACCAACTATCCTGATCGCGACTAGCAACAAATTGAACACAACAGTAGCCATCTCTTGCTTCATACCGCTGCTACCCTCCTCGGCAATAGCGGTGAACATCGCTGTGCTGTCTTCCTCCTAGTCGCACCCTTGCTACAACCAATGCCACTTGCAACCACGAAGTCGCAGCGCAGTCGCAACTGACATTGCTATTGCCCTCTTCTTCCTCCACCGTTGCTGCTACCCTTAGCTACCATCCTCCACTTGGAGACTTCACCCCCGTAATCCCGACATTGCTATCATTCACTGCCTTCAACCTGAAAATTACAGCTACATTTTTCAGTTGGTTTGTTTGATAGGTTGGAGATCCTTACGTCATGACATCGCTGAGCTTATTAGAAGCCAAATTGGAGGCTTTCGTGGTGCGTATGGATGCTAAATTATGTGCTCTCTTCGAGGAGTTTAGATTGGGCCAATCACCAAGCCCAAGAAGATCACAACATGGAGCAAATTCTGATTGCAAAAAGAATCCATCAGAAATAAGAAGCGAGGATAAGACATGGCAGCCCTACACCTCGATGACATCGATCTCCTTTGTACAACTTCCAGAAGTGCACCTCAATCAAGATACTCAGAGCATGAGAGCCATATCCCAACCAAAAGCATATAAACCTTTAACACCAATCAATTACAAGAAAATTGACGAAGAACTAACGAAGATCGGTCAAACCTCTACAATCCAAGAGTACTAAATCAGGTTTGAAAGGTTAACTAATCAAACTTATGATTGGTTTGAGAAATAGAGATTGAGGACTTTCATTGAGGGCTTGAAGCCAGAGATTCAAGAAGAAGTTAAAGCGCGATAACCGTACACACTTAAGGCAGCCATCTCCTTCGCACGACTATACGAAGACAGGCTGAACCAAGATGCTCGGAGGACCAAAGCCGCTGCACGACCAGCAGCATAGAGACTCTCGGCCCCATCTACCACCAGCCAATCACCTCAGCCAAAAAAGTTAATAAGAGAAGAGTTTCGTGACAGATCGGCAAAGGGCTTATGTTGCCATTGTAATAAACTCTGGAGCTGAGACCACCATTGTAAAAAAGAGAGACCTCTATTGGTTGAGCCCACTGAAGAACCCAAACTCAAAGATATGGCTATCGAGTCCGAGGAGAAGGATATGAAGGAAAAACCACAATCAACCGCCTGCACCATTCATGTTCCACCATAGATATTGGAGATTGATGGCTTCATCAAGCATCAGCCCGTCACCATCCTTGCCGACACCAGGAGCTCCAACGACCTTATGAATGACAAAAGAAAACATGTGACCTTATGTGGAAAAGGAGAGAACGAAGAAAAGATGATCTCGACACAGTGCTTGGAGAAGCTCGCTGAAATCTCAGGCACGTCTGCTGAACCGAGCTGACTCCTTCCTACCAGACTGCATGACCCCCGTATGTTGGTCTTACAAGGGGAACCACCAGCACATATTCGGTCATATTGCTGTCCACATTTTCAGAGGATCGAAGCTAAAAAGATCGTCCAGGAGATTAAAGAGATACAGATCATTCGACCATAACCTTCCCTTATAATGACACTTTATCTCCAAAAACTTTGCCTCTTTGTCTGTAGGGATAATCTCTTCCTGAAGGGCCATATTCAGCTGAACCAGCTATGGGTTCTGATGCAGTGCTCCCTTATCTTAGGCTATATCCACGACTTCACTAAGGAACGGACCATGATGCTAAAAGTCTTCCCTGATGATGACCTCGGATCCACGGCCCACGATCGCAAGAAGGAACAAGAGAAAGGCATCCACATGGCCCCCACAACCATGTTACTATCTATATCGATGCTAGCATTACCTGAACGTGGCAATGTGTTAGTACTTGGAGCAAACACATCCAGAGTTGGGATCAGCGTCACCCTTATACAAGATGGTTGACTCCTAATTCATACCGAGGCTTCCCCCACACTTCATACGAGATTTTTTAAAGGGGATACTCATTGCTACCAAATTTAAAATTTGGTTGGATATAGGCCCAAAAGAATTACAATCCGTGCTAACGCCAGCACATGCAAAGAAGACATGGCCTCCCAACAAACTTCAGAATGGATGAAAAATTGAAGATCGAGTTTTCCTACACCTCCAGCCCGATCAGCAGAAAACTCGAACCTTAAGGAAGTGGTCTCCCTATTTCTTTTGGCCATGCAAAATTGGGGACCACATTGGAGCCCTAACCTGGAGATCAGATTCGTGCACCAGATCAAGATTACAATTGATCCACCGGGTATCCCACGTCAAATGGAAATTTAAATAATATGACTCAGCCCAAATCCTTCCAATTAACACCCCAACCGATGAGGAGACCGAAGTTCAGTTGATAATAGCATGAGAGTCATATAAGGAGCTGAAGACCCGGTTCCACGAGTTCATGGAACCTCAGCCTTGCGGACAAGGCTGATTTTAAGAGAGCGGGTTTGATAGGACTCCGGTAGGGTTAAGTCCTTATCTCCCTAAGAAGTAGTCAATAAAACTCTACTAGATTGTAATAAAGTCACTCTTATCTTATAAAGGAGTTTGGCTAGGGCTTAGATTAGCCCTTAGGACTTAGTGACCGCCACCTCCCTTACTAGGTTGGTCAGCCAGGGTTTCCCCTACTTAGGTCGGCTATAGGGCCAACCTAGTTACCCCCTGTTCCTATTAAGGCAGGTCGACTATAGGAGGGGTAAAAGGGTAATTTTACTTAGGCAAGCACCCCCTTAGGCTAGGGTTTTGATCCCTATTTAAAGATGTAGCTGCCCCCCCTCTTGAATCAAGCAATTATCAATTTTATTTTAGCCTTTGTGCCGAGTCTAGGAGGAAGGAACCCCTATAGCATTCCAACGGTTGATCCCCCTCAGCGATTCAAATCTATAGGGCTCCTTCTGGGGTTCTATCAAACACTTGGTATCAGAGCAGCGTTATTGGCACCTCGCTGCCCTTCCACAGTCATCCATCAGCTCCCCATAGCCATCCAAAGCAATTCCCACAAATGTTTAAAGATCGTCACCAAGTTCAATTGTCATCTCCACTACTGCAGATCATTCTTTGATCTCCCAATGAATTGCAATAGGTTCTGGTTTCCTACCTTACTACTGTTGCAAGTTAGTTATCCCTATTTAAAAATAAAAAATAAAAAATTTTGTTCCTATTTGCTGCATAAACTTTTCGTTGCAAGGTTTCTATCTTTACGATGAAAGTTACGTCGCAGAATTCCAGCCGCACACCCTTTACTCTTTGATTTCCTGCTACATTTTTACTGATCAAATTTCAACAAAATTTCTACCACGACTTTGTAACTTCCTATCCTCATATCTCCCTTGGTTTTCTTAAAAAATCATTAAGATAACCTGCTTATCTTTTACATCCAAGCTGCTGTAGTTTAGGCGTAAAAATCTACTATAATACCTTCCCGTGATCTTCGATTTTGCCAAACCTTTTGCTACTATTTTCTTACATGAATATTTTATCAGCTTTACCTTTCCCTTACCAGCATATTCTCTTTAGTTTTACTTGAATCCTTATTTTGAACTATTGGAAAAAAATCTTGTCTATACTACTGAAATCTTTTGACGAAAAAATTCTACCCCAATACCTTCTTGTATTCCTTGATCTTGCCAAAACTTTTGTTGTCGATTTCTTCCACAAATTTTTTGATAGAATTACCTTTCCCTTCTAGTGGATTTCCATTGAGTTTTACTCAATTCCTTGTTATGCATTGCTGCAAAATTTTTTGAATATACTGCTGAAATCTTTTGATGAAAAAAAATTCTATAGCAACACCTTCTTGTAATCTTTGATTTTATGAGCCTTTTGCTATCATTTTCTTCCATAAAATTTTTGATGATATTACCTCTTCCTTGCCAGTAGATTTCCTTTAAGTTTTACTTGAATTTTCATTGAGAATTTCTGGAAAAAATGACATCTTCACTATTGGAATTTTTTCGACAAAAAATCTGTTGCTGCACCTTTGTCTTTCTTCTTCTCCTTAACCCACCGAAACCCAACTAACTTGCTGCCACCACCCAAGACATCTTTAGGGCATCCCTTTAGCATTAAGACACAACCCTCATAACCTATTTTTCTTACCCTAACAGCACCCAAAATAGCAGCCCAAAATAGCGACTATCACAGATGCAGAATTTTGTAGCACTACCTTCCGATGTTTTTTGCTATGCCCATATCTAATCCTTACTGAAATTATTGCTACCACTCATGTCATCTTTAGGGCACCCCTATAGCCTTAAAATGCAGCCATCATAACCTTTTTTGTATTTCTATAGCCAACCCAAACCGTAGCCCAAACAACGGTCTTCCATAACCACTGAACCTTCCATCGATCCTTATCTTCCGCAGCCACCGAACCTTGCCAAACCAGTTGCTGACCCAACAGCAACTCTAAACCTTCCTTCCCAACCATAAACCATTACCACAAAAATCCTTTGCAGCCTCCACAGCACCCTCAAACTATAGCACCAACAGTAACCTAAACCATCAGCTATCAACCCTAAACCGCAACCTTGATCCGTCACCATTTTGGCCACCAATCCCTACCAAACCGGTTGCTGCCATCAACAGCAACCCTAAGCCACCCTTCTAAACCTAATCCTCTATCATTGAACCCCTCTTATAGCCTCTACAACAGCCCCAAATAGCAGCATCAACATCACCCTCTTTGTCGAAAAATTTTGTTGCACTACCTTCGATACTACTTGTTCCATCCACACCCAATTCCAACCAAATCCGTTGCTGTCATCAACAGCAACCCTAACCCATTCCTTTAACCTTAAACCTTAGCTGTTATACCCCCTATATGACCCCTACAACAGCCCTAAATCATAGCCCCAATAGCAACCAAAAATAGCAACCTTTCAGCCCTAAATCGCAGTCATCTACCCTTGATCCACAACCTCTTTTGGCCATCAACCCACCCAACCGTTTCATATCACTGACCCAACAGCAGGAGAAGGATATTGATGTCTCAGATTTGGAGGCACATGTAATGGCATCTCAAGGTACAATCGATGCCAAGTTGGAGGCATTTGAATCACACGTGGAGGACAGATTGCATGCCTTATTCGCCGAATTCAGATTGGGCCGATCTCCGAGCCCAACAAAATTTTAGCAAAGTGCAAGTTCAGAGAGGTCGTTCAAAAAGAAAGAACGAGCCACTGATATGAAGCAGCCATGCATGAGGGAGGACTTCCCTCGATGGGAAGAAGGAGACCCGATGGGGTAGATTTCGCGCGCCGAACGTTACTTCCATCATCACCAAACACTGGAGGATTCCATGGTGGACACCACTGTCATCCACCTTGAAGGAGATACTATACAATGGTACAATTGGCTTGTACACAACCATGGGGCTCCAACATGGATACAATTCAAGTACGCACTGCTTAACCACTTTAGGCTGACCAAGTACGAGAATATCAACGAACAACTTGCCAAGATTCAATAAACCTCCATAATCCAAGAATACCAAACCAGGTTTAAGGAATTATCTTACTCTGCTCATGATTGGTCTGATAGATAATTATTAGTGATGTTCATCAAAGGACTCAAGCCAGAAATTAAAGGAGAGGTTAAAGCATGACAGCCCCCTACCGTGAAGGCTACAATCTCTTTCGCCCGAATCCAAGAGGAATGGCTGAACCAAGATGCTCGAATGATGAGAACTACTCCTAAACTAGCAACATATAAACCTTCAGCACCCCCTACTCCTAGTCATGCTTCGCTGCCCAAGAAATTGACGAGAGAAGAACTTCGTGATAGATCGGCGAAGGGCCTATGTTGGCATTACAATGAACTCTGGAGCCACAATCATCACTATAAAAAAAGGGGAGCTTTCCATGATAGAACCTATAGAAGAATATGAAGAAGACGACCTTGAACCTGAGGAGGAGAACACAAAGGAGGACCCGCAGCCAATTGATTGCATGACGCACACTCTAGTCGGCCATGTAAACCCACAAGCAATGAAAGTTGAAGAATCTCTTAAGCAACAGTCGGTCACCATCCTCATCAAGACCAGGAGCCCCAATGACCTTATGAACAGCAAAGTAAAGCAAGTGACCTCAGACGGGAAACATAGGAGCAAAGAAAAGACACAACGCTTTGAGAAGTTTGCTACCTCCACCGAACCGAGCAAATTTTATCCTACCAAACTGCACGACCTCCATATACTGATCTTACAGGAGAAACCACCAGCACATATTTGGCTCTATTGCTGTCCACATCCTCAAAGGGCCGAAGCTAAAAGGATTATCCAGGAGACGCAGGAGACATAGATCATTTGACCACGACCTTCCCTTGCAACGATAATTTATCTCCAAAAGCTTTGCCTCTTTGTCTATAGGGATAAGCTCTTTCTGAAGTGTCACATCCAACTAAACTAGATATGTCTTTTGATGCAGCACTCTCAAATCTCGGGCTACTCCACTACCTCTCCCAGGAGTGGACTATGTTGTTCGAAGTCTTCCCTATTGACGATCGTAAGAAGATCAAGTCCCTCCAGCAATAATACCAGCATGGAATCTATGATTAGATGGAGATCAAAATTCTAAAGGAACAGGAGGAAGGCATCCACATGCCCACCATCTATGGGGCCTTCACAGCCATGATACCATCTACATCAGTCTTAGCATTCATTACCAGATCGAAATGAGGTGTTTGAAAATGGAGTAGACAAAACAGGAGTTGAGATCGGCACCACCCTCTTGTAAGATGGCCGACACCTAATCTGCAGATCGAGAATTACAGATCGAGACCCAAAGTTCATGGAACCTCAACCTTAAAGACAAAGCTGATTTGAAGAGGGCGGGTCCATTAGGACTCTAGCTAGGGGAGTCCTAATTTAGTTTCATGGAAGAGGATAATCATGTAAAATCTAAGGGGCATTCATATAAATCCTATCTAGTCGACCCCTATTAAGGAAAGTAAGGAGGTCGACTAGGTTAAGATTAGTTAAGAAAGATATTTGAGGGGAGAGTAAGATGCATGTTATCTTAATTAATCACCCCTTATCCTAGTTAAAGAGTAGTTAGTTGATGAGAGATTAAATTAGAATAGGATTATGAAACAATAAAGCAACCGGCCTCTCCTAGATGGACTGGTTAGTGGTTGGACTTAGAGTTGCATTAGAAGTTGCTTGGGAGTTGGTTGAGGGTAGGAGTAGGAGTCTTGAAGTAGGAGTCCTCTTATGAATTAGGTATTGAAGGCCTATAAATAGCCTTGTAATCATCCACTTTTTATCATGAATAGATCAATCTTTCTTTAGCCAATGGCTTGAATACCAAGGAGGGAGGAACCCCTATAGAATTCTAAGGAGGACGATCCCCTATAGAGATCACCCCAAGCTTAGAATCCATAAGGGTTCTAACACCTTCTTAAGGGTCTTAATGGCCTTCCTTTTCTTATTAGTCTCACCAATATAGAGAATTGGATTCTCTTTCTTGATGGTGCTCTCAGCTTCCCTCAACATATTGAGGAGCTCAAGTAAAATCACCTCAAACTTGTTCATATTAAAGTTAATAATGATCTGTGAAAAGGAATCTGGTATGGACTAAAGTATAAGATCAACAAACAGGTTATCCTCTAGGATTATCTTTATACTTCATAAAGCGAGCGATCTCATCCTCGCTTGTCCTTTCGTCCGACATCGGCACAATCGTGTTTAGGACATATACAATTTTCTCCTTCATGAGAATAATTCTCAAATTACAGAGCCAATCTTTGTAGTTTAGACCAGTGATGTAGTTGGCATCAAGTATGTCACGAAGGGGGTTTGCAAGTGACATGTTTAAGATATAGCATAAATAAGTAACATGTAGATTTTGTAAAAATACTAATTAAGATATGGACTTCTATCTTAATGTACTCCCACTATTTTCCTAGTGAATCATATGACACCCTCGACACGTGAGACAAAAGTCTCCGACAGACTCCTAGTGGGGATCGAAATCCAATTGGCATCTTAATGCAAACTTGAGGGACCCGACCAATTACACTAAGCCCGAAAGGTAGGCAACTCTTGCCAATTATAACTCCTTATGATTCCCGTCATGTTCAGCCTCTGAATCATCATGGTCTCGACTGCTCGACCAATCATAAAGTTCAATTAAGTTATCACCATCGTTACAAGATGAGTCTGATTCGATGGATATGATCTTGACTACTCGACCAAGTCATACTATGTCCTCAGGTCACATATATCTGTCGTAGGTAAGAACTCGATCATGTAGATAGGTGAGCCTCAAGGAACTCGACCAACTCAACCTATGTCGTGATTCAATTTCTTCCTATAATAATGGAAAGCCATGTGAGTCAATCTCATTGTCTCACGCTTACCGAATAATATTATCGTTGGAGGGGTTTTGTTTTGTATTGGACTCCTAATATGTCGTGTTACACACACATATTTAATATATATTTATATCACATGCAAATATATATACATATATCTAGTAAGTGTATAACAAATCACATATGCAAGTCACACCAGATGATCATAAGTCGTCACATAATATAATTAAGCCCATGCTAATGGGCCTAATCACTCACAATAGGATCTATGTGTGCATCAGCGCATCTCCATGCCCTGTGTTCATTGATCTCGTCATCATTGGTTTCATCGGATCCTCGTCGTATCACCATACGTTGTGATCTCTCACCACGATATCGTGAGTCCACTGTCACCTCCACGCTCACGTCGCGCCTCTCCATGTAATTACAAACAATCATAGGCACGCAGGCCTGACAATAAATAAGAAAAACAGAGACTCGCATGCCCTAATAATAATAATAATCATAATTACACACATCACAACAAATGGCTCATGATCATCTATCTACATTATACATCATATGTACATCACATCACATGTAGGATTACTATATATATAATAATTAAATAAACTATTTAATTAATTATTTTTTGAAAATCAAGATATGCTCGAAATTTTTAGAATTGTCAAAGGTATTTTTAGAATTATGGACAAGAAGACAATCCTTAGAATTTTATGAATTATTAAGGGTATTTGGGAATTCTAAAAAAAGGATAGACATAGAATTCTATAAATTCAAAAGGGTAAAATAGTCCTTTGCCAAAAATAGAAACCCTAGCCTTTGCTGTCGTTTTTGCTTCGACTACCACCATCGCCCCTGCGCAGGCGGCAGCACTACGTGCCGTTGGCGGCCACCCCTACGATAGGTGTCGCTACCCTCGGGAGACACCTCGTGGGCAAGCGGGTGTCATGTCCGCTTGCAGCGCTTCTGTGGGCTGGTCGTGGGCACCGCCCTTGTTGGTAGCCACCCTTGCAGGGGCCCTAGCCGTAGCCGACCGCCCCTACAAAGGGCTTAGCCATGACCAGTCGCCCTTGTAGAGGCCAATTGCCCCCTTTCGTCGCTACCTTCGTTGCAAAATACAACAAGAATGTGTAGAACGGTTCTAGCAATGCAATCTCATCACATGCAGTTTAATACCAATGTTAGGTAACCTCAGTGGGAGCATCACATGCACAGCAAAAATAGAAATAAAAATAGGTTTTCTATGCAGATCAAATCGTTGTGCAAAAGATCGGGTCACGAGAAAGCCGTAAAAATTGATAAAACTACGTCATGTGATAGATTGATTACCTAGGGAGATCGTATATCCCTATATTCCTTATACGGATAGAGAGGATGAATGAAGTAAAGCGTCTTCTCTCTAATGGTATCCACATGATGGATCTCTACAGCGAAAACTCCTCCGATTTGATCACGCAACTCTTGCGTAGAGGGATGAAGGAGAATATAAGGGGGTGGCCAAAGCTGTAGCCTATCAACCATGAGCATTCCTCTTATTTATAGAGAGCCACCAAAAATCATACGGGTCCTGCCTTAGTGGCTATTAGATCTCCATCCAATTACCCACTAACCTTACATTATTGGATTTCTCTCCAATAATCTCCTTAGGCCTCTAATTAGGCCTCATGCAATGATCCCATCAATATATGGTCTCATCTAAAAAGAATAGGGGCTAAGTGGATCTCCATCCAATACTCTATTCGCTAAAACATCCACCGTATGTGTGCGAACATCTAGGCCCGTTACCAAGCTGGCCGTGAGTCACTCCCATCAAAACTCCTTCTGATATAGTGAATTATTATCCTCATAATAATTCACTCGACTTATCGATTATGGACGTACTAAGCAACTACGCCATAGTCCCCAAACTGTATAGGAGGATCGAATCCACCGGACCTTTCTATCCACAATTACCTTGTATCTATAATCCCTCATCCAACTAATATCGTAGAGATAGTATATTGGACATGGTACTGCTAGGTCACATACAGAATCCGTCTAAGACTCACTCTAATTGTATTCTCTTGGAGAACTCATTCTCTCTCAATTCGAATGACCCTGGCCAAGGATTTATCTAAGCAAGCACATATGGGATATTCCTCTCATGATACCGAGAATGGATGATCCTTTTTGATACTCAATTGCCTTTGTAATGTTGGATACCAATCCTGATAACTAGTTGTACCAAATCTGGAACTGTCCAAACCTGTAAGTCTGGTGTCAAAGAAGGGAGTACTCAAACAAAGCATCTTTGGTGTCTCAAGTCTAAGCACCAGATTCACAACTGGGACTATGGAATCATTGTCTGACATTAGGTATCATTAACCATACAACATTCCATAAACGGATCAATCAGTGAACTCATTCTCCAATGAGCACCTGTACTATATCCTTAGTGTCTCCACACAAGTGGTTATAAGACTAGTCGTCTCCATCATATGGATAGGTATATAGTACACCGATCTGTCCGGTTATCTCAATGTCTTGATAGAACCCCAGAAGGAGCTCTATAGATTTTGATCCTTGAGGGGGATCAACCCTTTGAACACTATAGGGGTTCCTCCCTCCTAGATACGGCACAAGGTTGAAATAAAATTGATGATTGCTTGATAAAAGAGAGGGGGCGGCTATATCATTATATAGGGTTGCAAACCCTAGCCCATGGGGTGCTTGCCTAACTAAAATTATCCTTTTACCCCTTCTATAGCCTACATGTCTTAGAGGGAATAGGTAGCGGCTAGGTTGGCTCTGTAGCCGACCTAAGCAGGGGAAAACCCTAGCCGACTAGACCAGAAAAGGGGACGATGGCCACTAAGCCCTAAGTCCCCAAAATAAACCCTAGCCACACTTCTTTATAGGATAGAAGTGACTAGGTGGGGTTTTATTACAATCTCACAAGATTCTTATTGATTACTTCTAAGTGATTAGGACTCAACCTTGCTGGAGTCTATCAAACCCACCCTCTTCAAATCAACATTATCCTCAAGACTGGGGTTCCATGGGTTCCTCATGTGATTCCTATACTATTATCAACTGAACTTTGACTTCCTCATTAGCTAGGGTGTTAGTTGGAAGGATTTAGGTTGAGTCATCTTCATTAAATTTTTATTTATGGTGGGATACCTGGTGGATCAACTGTAATCTTGATCTGGTACGTGAATCTAATCTCCATGTTGGGGCTCCAATGTGATTCCCAATTTTGTAAGGCCCAAAGAAATAGGGAGACCACTTCATTAAGGCTCGAGTTTCCTGCTGATAGGGCTAGAGGTGTAGAAAAACTTGATCTTAATTTTTTTGCCATTCTGAAGTTTGTCGGGAGGTCGTTTCTTCTTTACATGTGTTGCCATATGGTTAGTCTTTAGTGATAGTCAATCTTTCTTCTGGAATGGTAACTACCCTCTAGTATGATTTAGGATGATGAGAGCCCAATCTAGCGTGAACATGAATTGTAATTCTTCTAGTTTTACTCCTCTTTCATGCCATGGACCTGTATCCAATCATGTTTTAAATTTGATAGTAATTTGTATCTCTTGTAAAAACCTCGTATGGAGTATGGGGGAAACCTCGGTGTAAATTAGGAATCGACCATCTTGCATAAGAATAGCCCTAATTCCAACTCCTGATGCATCGGCCTCAATGACAAAAGTGCGACTGAAATCAGGCAATGCTAGGACCAGCATCGTTGTCATGGTAGCCTTGAGTCATTTGAAGGCTATAGAAGCTAATTCCAACCATAAGAAGAAGTCTTTCTCAGTAGTGACATGAGCGGGGCACTAATCTTTCCATAATCTTTCATAAATTTACGGTAGTAGCCCATGAGTCCAAGGAAGCCACGCAGCGATTTTACGTTTGTAGGTTTCGGCCATCCATGCATTGCCTCGATCTTTGTCAGGTCTACCACCACTCCATCCTCTGATATAAAGTGCCCAAGATACCCCACTTTATGCTATAAGAAGCTACACTTTGATTGTTTAACATAAAAAATATTCTCCCAAAGAATCGTTAGAACAGTTTGTAAGTGCTAAAAATGTATACCAAGCGCAGGGCTATAAATGAGAATATCATCAAAGAACACCAATACGAACTTATGTAGAAAACTCTGGAAGATGTCATTCATCAGGCTTAGGAACGTAGAAGGAGCATTCGTAAGTCCAAAAGGCATTACCAGAAACTTGTAGTGGTCGTTATGCGTGCAGAATACAGTTTTCAGAACATCTTCAGTGCATACCCGAATTTGATGACAACCAGA
The DNA here is from genome assembly GCA_029747655.1 of Ensete ventricosum. NCBI lineage: Eukaryota > Viridiplantae > Streptophyta > Magnoliopsida > Zingiberales > Musaceae > Ensete > Ensete ventricosum. The sequence continues at coordinate 31,691,339 of JAQQAF010000004.1, read as the reverse complement.
ATGGAGATCCAATTTAGTGAAGACTCGGGCCCCTTTTAATTCATCCAAGAGCTCATCTACGACTGGTATAGGATATTTGTCCTTGATGGTGATAGCGTTCAAGACCCTATAATCAATGCACATTCTCCATGTACCGTCCTTGCGCACTAGCAACACTGGTGAAAAATAAGGGCTGCAACTCTGTCGAATCACCCCGGTGTCAAGCATCTCTTTAGCAATGTTCTCGATCTCGTCCTTCTGCAAGTGAGGATACTGATATGGTCATAAATTTGCTAGAGGTTTGCCTGACATAATAGGAATGCGGTGGTCATGCGGTCGGTTAGGGGGCAGCCCGCGCGGCTCCAAGAAAACATCTGCGAATTTGTCCAGCAAAAGGGCAAGCTTAGGATCTGAGTTTTATACGTTCTCCCCCCTTAGATGGCTGCTGGATATGCATCAAGAATCCACCATAAGCTTTGTGCAAAACTTTCTCCATTTGTTGCGACGAAATGGTGGAAATTTGGCTCCCGCGCTTGCCTCGTAATGTGATGTCTCCCTTTGTAATAAAATTTCATGATTAATTTAGAAAAAATCCAGGAGATATCACCTAGTGTTGTGAGCCATTAGATCCTAAGTATGGCTTCATAATCATCAATGGGTAGGAGGAAGAAATTAGCTACCACTTCTTGGTCTTGGAGGAGTAGTTTCACCCGCGGGCACTGTTGGTCATAATTGAAGATTCGACCGTCGGCGACCTTTACGTCAAACTTGTTGTAACCTTCGATTTAAAGTGTCAAACGTGTGTAGCAACCTTACTATTGAGGAAGTTATTTATGCTACCCATGTTGATGAGAACGATGATGGGTTGCTATTTTAGAAGTCCTCCAACTTTCATCGTCTGCGGGTTGGAGTAGTCAGCCAATGCGTGCACTGCATAGTCAGCCAGTTGGAACTCTTCCTCCATGGCTTCTTCTTTAGGTTCAAGGGCTTCTTCATATGTTTTATTGTCCTCATCCTCCGTTGGTTCAATCACAAGGAGCCAGCCCTTTTTGCAGCGATGTTCGTGGCTCCACGGTTTATCACAATGCCAATACAACCCCTTGGCCGATTGTTTGCGAAGCTCGTCTCTTGTCGAATTTTTTGGTGCGGGGGCTTGGATGGCAGTAGAGGGGGCAGTAGGCCTTGGCATGGCTGGTCGGGGAGTGTCCCTTGTCCTTTATACCTCATGGTTCAATCGTTCTTCCTAGATACACGTGAAGGAAATCGTCGCCATAAGAGTGTACGATTGTCGCGCCTTTACTTCTCCTCAGATCTCCAGCTTTAGGCCCTCGATAAAAGTACCTAAAAGTTGTTTCTCATACCAATTCTCAGTTTGGTTAGATAAACACTCAAACCTTGTTTGGTATTCTTGTATTGTAGAGGTTCGAGGAATCTTTGCCAATTGTCTGTCGATGTTGTCAAAATCGGTTGGTCCGAAGTGGTTTAGTAGTCCTTCCATGAATCACTGCCAAGAGAGTCCTCCATGAGTGTGTTTAAACCAATTAAACCACTGAATAGCATCTCCCTCAAGGTGTATGGCAGCAATCTCCACTTGTGTAGCGTCGACGGTTTGGTAGAACCGAAAATAGTGCTTCGTGCACGAGATCCATCTGATCGGGTATCTTTCCTCCCATCTTGGGAAATCAACCTTCATGCATGGATTGTTGGGATCGGAGGTGATGTGTCCCTGCTCTTGAGGATCGTCTCGCCGATCTGAAGTTTCTCCATATTTAGGGTAGGGTTTTGAAGGGTTTTTGGTGAGGATGGTAAGGTTTGGTGATGAGGAAAAGAGAGTCCAAAATCTCACAAAAAATAGCACTCAAATCCGATAGAATTTAATGAAAAAAGTGCTACGATATGCAGTCCTACCGAACAAATTTTATGTCAGAGAAATGATGACCTCTCGAAGTAATTTCTAGAGGAAAGTTCAAGGAAATTATGCAGAAACCCTTAGTTTAGATGTTGGGAATACCAGTAAAAAGTTTGGCAAAATTTTGGCAGCGTAACAGTAGGAAAATAGGGCTAAAGACGAAAGGTAGATCCTTCGTCGTAAAAATTTCAGAACTGCATGTTGGTGAAAGATTGCACAAGAAAACCGGTTCCAGAAGGAATGTTTTTGAGAAATCAATCCCAAATGAAATCCAAGTTGATCCTTGGGATTATGTAAAACTCTTGGCCAAAAAGGATGAATAAAAGTTTAGTTTCAAGAGGCAATAATCGGCTAAAAATTTCTACAGCATTTCGCCTTCACAACGATGATAACGTTTGCGACGGTAAAATTTTGCAGCAAGGAAACTTTTGGAAAATCTTCACCCACATATAAGATAAAGGAATAGCAGTAGTAAAGGCGTGGGCTTTGGAGTTTTTACCAGATTTATGTTGTTGACGCAAGGGACAGTGGTAAATTGATGGATCTGCGGCTTAGTGGGCGATGGCAGAGGCGATGTCAAAAGAAATTGTGGGAATTGCTTGGGAAGGTGGAGGTGGCTGAGATGGCTACAGGGCAGCAGGAACACGGCTTTGATACCAGATGATAGAACCCCAGAAGGAGCTCTATAGATTTTGATTCTTGAGGGAGATCAACACTTGGAACACTATAGGGGTTCCTCCCTCCTAGATTCGACACAAGGCTAAAATAAAATTGGTGATTGCTTGATAAATGAGAGGGGGCGGCTACATCATTATATAGGGTTACAAACCCTAGCCCATGGGGTGCTTGCCTAACTATAATTACCCTTTTGCCCCTTCTATAGCCTACCTGCCTTAGAGGGAACAGGTGGCGGCTAGGTTGGCTCTGTAGCTGACCTAAGTAGGGGAAAACCCTAACCGACTAGCCTAGTAAAAAGGACGATGTCCACTAAGCCCAAGGCCATAAAATAAACCCTAGCCATACTTCTTTATAGGATAGAAGTGACTAGGTGGGGTTTTATTACAATCTCACAGGATTCTTATTGATTACTTCTAAGTGATTAGGACTCAACCCTGCTGGAGTCCTATCATGCCTCTCTCGAGTAACCCATAACCGGGATTATTTAGGATCTATGTTTAAAGGTGAATCGATCTCATTATCATGATCTCATCACGATCTGATTCCTAATGCACAAAACCAAGGACATCACAATATATATATATATACAACAGATAATATAATGTGAGAATATATCAATAATAATAATAAGCAAAAAGATCATGCAGCATGTCACACATACCATCACCTACGTGATTGGCTTGTAGGGCACATGTAACTAGCATTTATATCCATGATGTATAGAGAAGTGTCTAACACATATAAGTCATTTATTATGGTCTCTTTAGTGATGATCTCATCATCCATAATTATTGAACAACTATTGTTCTCAAAAACTAATTTATATCCACTAATTATTAAACAAGAGATGGAAATAATATTTTTGATAATAGAGGGAACAAAATAGCATACATCTAATGCAATAATAGCTCCACGAAGCAGATGTACGGTGACCTCCCCAATAGCAACTACAGCAACTCTTGCTCCATTGCCCATCTTGAGGTCCATCTCACCTCTGGCCAATCTCCTAGGTCTTGCTAGAACCTGCAATAATATGCAGATATGATAAGCACTCCCGGTATCCAATACCCATATGTTATCATGAAAATTTGATAAGTGGAGACCGATCATAAATATACCTGAAGCTTCTCCAAGCTTCTATTTCACCTTCTCTGCAAGGTAGTCCTTATAGTTCCTCTTGCAATGTTCGTCTTAGCCAAAGTGGAAGCACTGTCCTTTGTCCTTTATCGGGTATTTCTTGGCAACCTTTGCCTTACCTGGTCTTTCTTTGCCCTTGTCCTTCTAAAGGGTCTTACTAGCCTTCCTTTTCTTATTGGTCTCATTAATATAGAGAATTGGCTTCTCCTTCTTGTTGGTGCTCTCAGCATCCCTCAACATATTTAGGAGCTCAGGTAGAGTCACTTCAAACTTATTCATATTAAAGTTAATAATAAACTATGAAAAGGAATTTGGTAGGGACTGAAGTATAAGATTAACACATAAGTTATCCTCTATGACTATTCCTAGATACTTCACATTGCGAGCGACCTTATCCTTGCTTGCCCCTTCCTCTAGTGTGGGCACAATTATATCAAGGACATACGTAATTTTCTCCGTCGTGAGAATAATTCTCAAATTACGGAGCCAATCCGTATAGTTAAGACCAGTGAGGCGGTTGGCATCAAGGATGCCATGCAGGGGGTTTGTGAGCGACATGTTTAAGATGCACAAATAAATAACATGCACATTTTAAAGAAAATACTAATTATGATATAGATTTCTATCTTAATATACTCCCACTATTTTCCTAACGAATCACGCGACACCCTCGACACGTGAGACAGAAGTCTCTTGCAGACTCTCAGTGGGGATCGGGATCCAATCAGCATCTTAATGCAACCTCGAGTGACTCGACCAATTACACTAAGCCCAAAAGGTAGACAACTCTTGTTAATCCTCATGGTCTCGACTGCTCGACCAACCATGAAGTTTAGCTAAGTCATCACCATCATTACAAGATGAGAATGATTCGATGGGTATGCTCTCGACTACTCAACCAAATCATACCATGTCCTCAGGTCACCAGTGACATCTATATGTCAAAGGCAAGAACTCGATCATGTAAATAGGTGAGCCTCGAGGGACTCGACCAACTCAACCTATGTCGTGATTCAATTTCTTCCTATAAAAATGGAAGACCATGTGGGTCGATCATATTACCTCACGCTTACCTACTTAATATTACCGTATGAGGGGTTTTTATTTTATATCGGTTTCCTAATATGTTGTGTCGCACACATACATATTTAATATATATGTACATCGCATGCAAATATATATATCTAGTAGGTATATAACACATCATATATACAAGCCATATCGGATGATCATGGGCCATCACTTAATATAATTAAGCCCGAGCCAATGGGCCGAATCACTCACAATAGGATTTATGTGTGCATCGACGCATCTCTATGCCCTATGATCATTGATCTCGTCATCATCGTTTCTGTCGGATTCTCATCGCATCACTGTGCGTCGTGATCTCCCGCCACGACATCATGGATCTCACAGTCACCTCCATGCTCCCGCCACACCTCTCCATGTAATTACAGAATAATCACAGGTACATAGGCCCGATAATAAATGAGAAAAACGAAGGCTCGCAGGCCCCAATAATAATAATAATAATCACAATCATAAACATCACAGTACATGGCTCATGATCATCCATCAACATTATATATTACATGTACATAACATCACATGTAGGATTACTAGATATATAATAATTAATTAAACTATTTAATTAATTATTTTTAAAATAAGGATATGCTCGTAAATTCTAGATTTATCAAGGGTATTTTTAGAATTCTGGATAAAAGGATAATACTTGGTATTTCTAGAATTATTGGGGTATCTCAGGAATTCTGGACAAAGGATAGACCTTGTAATTTCTAAAATTTTGAAGGGTAGAATCATCCTTTTTCTAAAAAAAACCCTAAACCCTCCCCTTCCTTTGGCTGCTGCCCCTAAGCAGGCGGCGACTACCCTTGCCCGTGGGCAGGTGCTGCTGCCATCGGGTGGCGCCGCCTTACGCAGGCGTTGCCCCTGCTAGCGGCAGCCCTAGCCACGAGGGCTGCCCCTTACGGGCTCGCCATAGGTAGCCACCCCTTGCAGCCTGGCCAAGGGCGGCCACCCCATGCGGCCTAGTCGTATGCCACCCAACCGCCCTGCCACGGGTGGCTACCGCTGTTTCAGGCACCGCACTACAGCCGACCGCCCTTGTAGAGGGCTTGGCCATGGTCGGCCGCCCCTTTTCTACGTGATTCATCTCATCACACGTAGTTTAAAATCAATCTTTCACACGAAAATCTTGGCTCTGATACTACTGTTGGGAAACCTCAGGAAAAGCATCACATATGCAATGGAAGATTAAAATAAAATAGGTTTCTCGCGTAGATCAAATTGTCATGCAAAAGATTGGATCATAATAAAATCGCAAAACCAAAAAATCACATCGTGAGAGATTGATTATCTAAGGAGATCGTATATCCTTATTTTTCCAAATCTAGATGGAGAGGATGAAGAAGGTTAAGTGTCCTCCTCTCTAGCGGTATCCACACGATGGATCTCTACAACGAAACTCCTCCAATCAGATCTCGTAACTCTTGCGCAAAGGGAGGGAGGAGAATATGAGGGGTTGGCCAAAGCTATAGCTTATCAACCAGGAGCCTCCCCTCTATTTATAGAGAGCCACCAAAAATCCTTGGGGTCCTGCCTTAGTGGATATTGGATCTCCATCCAATAACCCATTAACCTTATATTATTGGATCTCTATCCAATAATCTCTCTATCCCTCTAATTGGGTCTCAAGCAAAGAGCCGATCAGTGTAGGGTCTCATCTAATTAGAATATGGGCTAATTGGATCTTCATCCAATCCTCTATTCTCTGAAGCATCCACCATATGTGTGTGACTCTCTAGGTCTGATACCGAGCTGACCATGAGTTGCTCCCATTAGAACTCCTTCTGATATAGTAAATTATTATCTCCATAATAATTTACTCGACTCATTGACTAAAGACATACTAGGCCACTACGCTATAGTCCCCAAACGGTACAGTGGAATCAAATCTATTAGATATATCTGTCCACAGTTACTATATATATATAATCCCCCATCTAACTAATATCCCAGAGATCGTGGACATGGTACTATCAGGCCACATACGGAATCCGTCTAAGACTCGCTTTAATCGAATTCTCCCAAAGAACTCCTTCTCTCTCAATCCGAATGACCTTGGCCTGGGATTTGTCTGAGCAAGCACATATAAGATATTTCTATCATGATACCATGAGTGGATGATCCTTTATTGACACTCAATTACCTTCGTAAGGTTAGCTACCAATCCCGATAATCGATTGTACCAGATCTGGAACTTTCCAAACCTGTAAGTCCTGCGTCAAAGAAAGGAAGTACTCAAACAAGGCATCCTTGATGTCTCAAGTCTAAGGACCAGATACATAACTAAGACTATGGAATCGTTGTCTAACATTAGATATCATTAACCATACAATATTTTATAAGTGGATCGATCAGTGAACTCATTCTCCAATGAGCACCTATACTATATCCGTAGTATCGACACGCAAGTGGCTATGAGACCAGCCCGGTTATCTCGATGTCCCTCTCAAGTAACCTTATGATTGAGATTATTTAAGATATATATTTAAAGGTGAACCGATCTCATTATCGTGATCTCATCACAATCTGATTCTCATTGCACAGAACCAAGGACATCATAATATATATATATGCAACAGATAATATAATGTCATAATATGACAATAATAACCATAAGCAAAAAGATCACGCAGCGTGTCACACGTACCATCACCACTTGTAGATCAGGTACTCCATCTTGGTCAAGTTTGATCTGCAAGTCCCTCAGCCTAGTCACCATCTATATGATCTAATGTTTAGGAATATTTGCTTGTCTGCTAGTGCTCTAGAGGCAATACTTTTTCTCCTCCATCTAGTGATTATGTCTTATTTCCAATGGTAGAGTATATCACCCTCACAAATAGCGCCAAACTAATGATGCTACTTGGTCGTGTTCATCAGACTTGTAAACTCTTTGCTACCTACTTCCGATTATGTAAGGTGAAAAGTGACTACTACTTGGCTACTCAAGAGGGCTTCAGAGTAAGTGGTGTCTCTTCTAATAATAAGGGCTAGAAGGAGCGCTTCTTCCTTATTGGCCAGGCCAGGATTGGGGGTTTAATCTTGCCTTGTCCACACATTTCATGGATAACACACTTATCTTTTTGTCAGATGAGAAGAAGGATCAAGTGCTTCGGTTGAGAGATATACTCTCTTCTTTCAAGACTATTTGGAAGATAGGCGAGGACTACCTGAACGATGTGAGTCTTAGCCTAGCTTCTCTAGGTGTGATATAAACTCCCCATCTTCTCACTTCTTTCTACACTTTGAAAAATTAATTTATGTAGTCTCATGACTTTGATCTTTTGTAGGTATGGACCTTTGAGGTTTGAAGATAAGAAGGGTTGGTTCCTCTTTAGGCATAATGGTGACCTTCTTGGCCCATTCCTCGTATGTTCATGAGCCATCACTTAAAGCATTAGGCCCGACCTAATTCAATCATCCTACTGTTGCAAAATCTGCGACCAACATCTTATGCGCAGTGGAAAAATAAAAATAAAATCAAATTTCAAAAGGCAAGTACTTGGTCATTGTGTGATAATTGATATGCAAGAAAATAATAAAAATGAAAACTGCGCGTATCATGTGAGATGTGTTACCTAGGGAGATCATATATCTATGAAATTTATAAATCCGATAAAGAGGATGAAGGAAAACTTGCATGATCCTCTCTCATGGTGATCCACATGATAGATGCAATGGCGATGCTCCTGAAATCACTAAGGGATGTCCCTCTCTACATGCAACACACAAGAGCTATCACCCAAGGAGGAGAGGAGGCTGACGAGAATAAGAGGGGCAACCACCAGAAGTTCTAACCTATGAATCCTAAAGTTCCTCCTATTTATATAAGTGAATGTAGTTTAACCCTATTAGGTATTGGATCTCTACCCAATTACCGAAGCTATGTAGACCAGTGGATCTCGATCCAATAATCTCTTATTGGCTCTTATTTGATCTCATCCATAGTATCCAATACTACAAGGCTCATTAGAGATCCAATAAAATAGAGGCTCTGGAGATATCTCATGCATGCACCTCTACTCATCATAATATCTACCATATGTGCGTGACCCTTTAGGCCTGATACTAAGCTAACCATGAGTCGCTCCTCTCAGAACTCTTTTTGACTCAAAATTTCTTCTAATATAGTGAATTATTATCTCCATAATAATGTACTCGACTCATCGACTATGAATGTAACAGGCCACTATGCCATAGTTCTAAGATGGTACAAGGGTCAAATCCATCAGACCTGTCTATCCATAGTTACCGTATATCTATAGTCCATCATCCATCTAATATTCCAAAAACTGTATACTAGGCATGGTAATGTCAGTCCTCATATAGAATCCATCCGAGTGTCACTCTAATTGGATTCTCTCAGAGAACTCCTCTCTCAATCCAAATGACCCTAGCTAGGGATTTGCCTGAACGAGAATACACGATATATTCCTCTTATGATACCGAAAATGGATAATCCTCTGTTGACACTCAATTGTCTTCATAAGGTTGGTTGTCATTCTAGATAACCGGTTGTACCAAATTTAGAGCTTCCATATCTATAAGTCTAGTGTCAAAGAATGGAGTACTCATACAAGGCATCCTTATTGTCTCAAGTCTAAGGACCAAACAAACAACTGGGACTATGAAATCGTTGTCTGACGTCGGGTATCATTAATCATCCAGCATTCCATAAGTGTATCAATCAGTGAACTCTTTCTCTAATGAGCATATGCACTATACCTCTATTGTCTCCACATAAGCGACTATGAGACCAACCGCCTCCATCATTAGAATGAGTATATAGTACATCAATTTATCATATTAACCCGATTGCCCTCTCAAGTAATTTATGACCAGAATGATTTAGGACCTATGTTTAAAGGCTAATCAATCACATTATCGTGATCTCATCACGATCATATTCCCATCGCACAAATCCAAGGACATCACAATATACATCCGGATAATATATAATGTGAGAAAATACTAGTAATGATAAGCAAAAGATTATCGCAATGTGTTACATGTGTCATCACTCATGTGATTGGCTTATAGGGCACTTATAACTAGCAATCTCCCACTTGTAAAGCCAATCACCTATGTGTCTGATTCCCATCAGACCTCTTTGACGCTCAAATATAATCTAAGACAATGGTTTCGTCAGTGGATCTATAATGTTATCTTCGAATGGAACTCTTTCTACTGCTACATCTCTATGGGTCACAATCTCTCTAATAAAGTGGAACCTCTTCAGAACGTACTTGAATTTTTGTTGAGACCTGGGTTCCTTTGCTTGAGCAATTCGCCCCGTTGTTGTCACAATATATAATAATCAGTTCCGCATTATTCAGTACGACTTACAAATCTATAATGAGCTTATTCATCTAGACTCAATCTTTTGTTGCTTCTGTCGCAACAATGTACACCACCTCTATAGTCGAGTCAGTAGTAGTATCTTACTTAAAAATCTTTCAGCTTACTGCTACTCCATTCAAGATGAACATATACCCTAAATTTGACTTGCGATCATCGACATCGGATTGGAAATTCAAGTCCATATAGCCCTCAACCTGGAGGCTACCTCCTCCATATACAAGTAAATGATCTTTAGTCATTCTCAAGTATTTAAGGATATACTTTACTACTTTTCAGTGCTCCATGCCTGGATCCACCTAATACCTGCTCATGACACTCAAAGCATGTGTCATATCAGGCCTAGTACATAGCATAGTATATATAATAGACTCTATCACAGAGGCATAGGGTCTCATATCCATATTTGCCCTCTTTTTAGAAGTCTTTCGAGATATACTCCTAGAAAATGATATCCAAGTGTCATCGGTATAAGACTTATCTTAATATTTTTCATGTCAAAGTTTTTCACGATGGTATCTATATACCTGGATTGGGATAAGCTAAGCATCCTCTTGGATCTATCTCTATAGATCCAAATCTCCAAGGTGTAGGATGCTTCCCCTAAGTCCTTCATGGAGAAGTGTCTAAATAGCTAAGCCTTAATCGTGGAGAGCATTCTGACATCATTCCTAGATCCAAATCTCCAAGATATAGGATGCTTCCCCTAAGTCCTTCATGAAGAAGTGTCTAAATAACTAAGTCTTAATCGTGGAGAGCATTTTGACATCATTCTCAATGATTAAGATATCATCCACATATAATATTAAGAAGGTGATAGTACTCCAATTTATATTCCTGTACATAAAAGCCTCATATTCAAATCTTATATTCTAACTTCAGGAAGCTTACTTTAGTCCATAAATGGACTTCAGTAACCTACACACCTTATATGGACTTTTCTTAGACACAAATCCCTCAGACTATATCATATATACCTCCTACGAGAGGTTACCATTGAGAAATATAGTTTTCACATCCATCTATCAAATCTCGTAGTCATAGTATGCTAAAATAGCCAAAAGATTCGAATGGATTTCAGCATGGCTACAGGTGAGAAGGTTTCATTATAGTCAACACATTGTCATTGACATACCCCTCAGCCACTAGCCTTGCCTTATAGGTCTCCACCTTTCTATCTATTTCGATCTTCTTTTTGAAGATCCAATTATAGCCGATGGGTATGATACCCTCAAATGCATAAATAAGGTTCAAAACCTTATTGGAGTACATGGAATTCATCTCAGAATTCATATCTTCTTGCTACTTCCTAGAGTCTATGCTCATAATAGCCTCCTTGTACGTCTAAGAATAAGCATCCTGAGTATCCTCTCTATTGATATGTCCTACATATCTCTCAGGAGGATGTGACAATCTGCTAGACATGCGCAAAGTTGGAACTTGTGTGTCAGGTACCTAAATAGATTCAGTCTCTAAAATGGTGTTTGAGCTAGGTTCTCTAACCTCACTCAACTCTATCAGACTCCTCGTCAAAAATATGTTCCTTCTCAAGGAACACTACCCTCTTGGCAATAAAAATATTTTGGTCCTCATAGTAATAGAAGTAATACCCATAAGTTTCCTTGGGGCATCCCATGAACTTTCGCTATGTTATCCTTAATTCTAACTTATTGGGGTTGTGTCTTCTAATGTGGGCAAGGTAGCCCCAAATTTTAACAACCTTAAAATTATGCTTCTTCCATTTCTATATCTCATATGGTGTAGATACTACCAAATTTAGTGGAAGTCTATTCAGAAGGTAAGATATGGTCTCTATGACATATCTCTAGAATGAGATGAGTGGGTCGGTGAAACTCATCATAGTATGTACAATGTCTAACAATATGCGAGTCCTCCTTTCTGATACACCATTGAGCTATAGTGTAAGGAGGTGTCCATTGGGATAGAATTCTATGGTCCTTGAGGAACTAAGTGAACTCTATACTCAAGTATTCTCCTCCTCAATCTAATTAAAGAGTCTTAATACTCGTTCCAGTATAGTTCTCCACTTCATTTTTATATTTTTTGAATTTTTCGAAGACTTCAGACTTGTACTTCAAGTACATGTGTTTGTACATAAAGAAATCGTCGGTGAAATAATAAAGTAGGAGTAACCACTAATGGCCTGAGTCAACATGGGACCACATACATCACTATGTATGAAATCCAATAACTCAGTGGCTATCTCTTCAGTTCCACTAAATGGAGAGTTGGTCAATTTTTTCATGAAGGCAAGGTTCGTAAGTTGCTTATGACTCATAATCAAATGGATCTAGGTATCCATCCTTCAGCATCTTTTGAATCCTTCCCTCGTAGATATAACCTAGCTTTTGAATCTTTCACTCATCGTATGCATTATTCACCTCATCTCATCCTCTTGGACATGCTTATATGTAGAGCAATCTATTATATGCTTACATTTAGCTACTATTATATGCATGTTATTTTGTTCCCTCTTTTATCAAATATTATTTCCATATTATGTTTGGCATTAAATAGTTATAAACTAGTTTTTTAGAATAATAGTTATTCAATTATTAAGGATGATAAGTTCATCACTAGAGGAAAATTGCATAATGGTGTGCTTATGCAAGCATAAATAAATAACATATAGATTTTATAAAATAATAAACAATTAAGATATGGACTTCTATCTTGACTTGCTCTCACTATTTTTATAACGAGTCACGTAACACCCTCAACACGTGAAACGAAAGTCTTCGACTGACTTCTAGTAGGGATCGAGATCTAATCAACGTCTTATATAAACTTGAGGGACTCGACCAATCACACTAAGCCCAAAAGGGCAAGCAACTCTTGCCAATCACAACTCTTTATGATTCTCATCCTTTTTTACCTCTAAACCATCATGGTCTTGAGAGACTTGACCAACCATGATGTATGCTTAAGTCATCACCATTTGTTATAAGATGAGTCTTATTCGATGATATGCCCTCGAGGGTCTCGATCAAGCATACCATGTCCTTAGGTCACTAGTGATATCTCTATATCATAGGCAAGATCTCTAATCACAATATAGGTGAGCCTTGAGGGACTCGACCAACTCAACCTATGTTGTGATTCAATTTCTTCCTATAACAAAAGAATGCTACGTGTGTCAATCTAGTTGCCTCACACTTACTAACTTAATATTTTTCGTAGGAGGAAATTTTGATTACGTCTCCTAATATGATGTGTCACACATATACATATTAATATATATTTAAATCATATGTAAATATATATATACTTGTCTAGTGGGCATATAGCAATCACATGCACAAGTACACCAGATGATCATGGACCACAACCTTATGTTATCAGGCTTGAGCCAATAGGCCCAATCGCTAACATCACTATCTATGTGTGCTTCGACGTATCTCCATGTCAGGTGATCATCCATCTCGTTATCATCGGATCTGCTTACACCTTGGCATATCTCTATGCATCACGATCGTTCGAATCAACCTCGAGGGTCCCACTGCCACCTCCAAGTTCCCACCGTGCCTTTTGTGTAATTATAATATAATTACAAGCATACAGGCCCAACAAAAAATGAGAAAATTGGAGGCTCGTAAACCCCACTAATAATAATCACATACACACATAACACGGTCCATGATTTCCTCCCACATCATACATCACATGTATACATCATCATGTAAGAGTACTAAATGTTGAATTTTAGATTTTAATGATGAAATCAATTGATGAGTGTTTAATCTAACATGTATTGTTAGAGGAAGTGATCATGTATGGTTGCCAGATTGATGAGTGTTTAATCACATGTATACATCATCAGAAAATGTCGGAGGTTACCAGATTACGGGAGTAAGGTTGTTAATCAAGCTTGGTGGTCAGGTATGTTTGTAATCATTAAGTCATAGGTTAAGTTTGAGTCTGAATTGAATGTGATTTGGAAGGAATCCAAATCAACTCAGAGGCAACCAGGTCCACTATAGGGTTGGATTGAGCTCGAGTCGAGCTCATTTAGTTGATTAGGGAAGTGGATAGCTGGTGGTTCAAGTCGGGATTGGAAAAGTGAAGGGAATCACTTTTTTGAGATTCTCGATAGTTGAACCGTTGGTGAGCCAGGTTTTCAAGTGACTGATGGCGGCTGAACTGCCTATACCCTGTTTTTAAGGTGCTTTCGGCGGTTGCACCGCCGGCGCCGACGGGTGAACCGCTTGTACCCGGATTTTTTGGATACGTTTAAATTTTGGCTCCAAATTTTGAAGTCATTTGGGGCCTATAAATACCCCAAGTTTTCTTGCATTCTATATAATAATTTTATTGATTAAATCTCTGTGAAAAACTTGTGTGAATTGTAAGAAAAATAAAAGGGGAAGGGAGTGAGCTTAGAGTTAAAAGAAATTCTTATATAGAGTCTCCCTTGTAAACTCATGTTATAAGGGTTTGATCTTCACCCGGCCTACGTCTACTCCCGATTCCTCTAATCTCAAGGCCACCAGCTTTCACTACCAATCTTCTTTTAACATGCAAAGATCAATTACCCTTGTTACAACTCTTCTCTTTTTACTAACTTAGGAGAGAATCTTTACACAAACTCTTTCACACAAGACCTCACACCTCCTTAGAATAACCTCTAAAATTAATGAGGAAGAGACTCAAACCCTTTCAAAAGTTTACAATACTTTTTAATCTCAAGGATTCTTGCTTGTTCACCCTTTTTTAGTACTTATTCAAGCTTTTATCAAGTAAGAATGAGTGGGGTATTTATAGAACCCCAAAGGCTTCAAAATTAGAGCCAAAATTTTAAATTCCCGAGTATTCGAGGTACTAGCGATAACACTGCCAACGTTGGGCAGTACTATCATCGATAGAGCCCATAAATTTGGGCTCTATGGTACTATCATCGGCCTAGGAGGTACCACCATCGTTGGGTGGTACCATCATCGATAGGGGGTGGTACCACCACATGATTACCCAAAAAAACATAAATAGTACTTTTTGACTATCTAGGCAGTATCATCGCTTGTGTCTGATGGTACCATCACCCAGGCCATTTCTAGGTCACTGAATTGGCTTTCCATTAGGCCCAATTCAACCTAGGTTCAAGCCCAATGGGCTATATATCAAGTTAATATGGTTTCAACCCAATACCAGCTTAATTTGAGTTTAAACGACCACGATTAAAATTTAACCATTTTAATTATAATCATGAAGCTTTCAGCATAATATTCTAGCATATCATTTCATCATCTAGCACTTCGTCTGAACTTCTGACGCATCTTACGATCCAATGCCCGAACTCATGGCATGAAGTCCATCCTACCACACATCGACCAATCCTCCAGCTTGATGTCCAATCTCTGACATGATACTTTTCGATCCACCGTCTGGTCCAATAATTTGTCCTCCAATAGTTGAGTCCATGATCGAAGTTTTTCCTGCATTACTTATCATGAAAGCATATTAGTTCACAAATTCATTAGTTGATTTTATCATCAAAATCTAGGATTCAATAAACCCCCTCTTTTTTATGATAACAACTAATTGATAATAGAGTTTTAACTAAACTCCCCCTATCTATATGTCATAATGAATTTGAATTTTTAATTGATGTTTTGTGTGAATGAAATCTAAAGATATATCGTGATTGCTAACATGATCCCTAATAAAATAATATCTAATATCAATATGTTTAGTCCTAGAGTGCTGAATATGGTTCTTTGTTAAACAAATTGCACTTGTATTATCACACTTTATAGGAATATTTTTCAAGTAAAATCCATAATATTCCAAAGTACACTTCATCTAGATTACTTGTGCAAAGCATACACCTACCACTACATAGTCAGCCTCGACTATGGATAATGTGACAGAGTTTTGTTTCTTGGAAAATCAAGAAATAGGTATATGACCTAGGAATTGACATGTTCTAGATGTGCTTTTTCTATCTATTCTGTATCCTACAAAGTCGCCATTAGCGTATGTAATTAAATCAAAATTTTCATATTTTGGATACCATAGTCCTAGATTTGGAATTTCTTTTAAGTATCTAAAAATTTATTTTAACTACTTTATAATGAGATTATTTGAGATTTGACTGAAATCTTACACAACGTCTAACACTAAATATTATATCAGGTCTAATTACAGTACAATATAATAAGCTCCCTATTATATCTCTATAAGTCTTTTTATCAAAATATTCTTCTGATAGGACTCCAATAGGGTTGAGTCCTAATCTCCCTAGAAGTAGTCAATAAAACCCTACTATATTGTAATAAAGTCACTCCTATCTTATAAAGGAGTATGGCTAGGGTTTAGATTAGCTCTTAGGGCTTAGTGGCCTCCGCCCCCCTTACTGGGTTGGTAGGCTAGGGTTTCCCCCTGCTTAGGTCGGCTATAGAGCCAACCTAGCCGCTACTTGTTCCCTCTAAGGCAGGTAGGCTATAGAAGCGGTAAAAATATAATTTTAGTTAGCTAAGCACCCCCTAGGGCTACGGTTTGGAATCCTATATAAGCATGTAGCCTCCACCTCTTTTTATTAAGTAATTATCAAGTTTATTTCAGCCTTGTGCGGAGTCTAGGAGGGAGGAACCCCTATAGCGTTCCAAGGGTTGATCCCCCTCAAGGATCAAAATCTATAGAGCTCCTTCTAAGGTTCTATCATCTAGTATCAGAGCAGTAATCTTGCTGCCCCTATAACCATCTCAATTGCCTCCACCTTCCCAAGCAATTCCCAAAATTACTGTGACACGCGCCTCCACCTTCCACCCCAGTCGTAGATCAAATCAATCTGTCGCTACCCCCCTGTGTTTGATCATGAAATCTGGTATATTTTTATCATCCACACCTCTTCAATACTGCAAGATTGCTTATTTTACATGTTGAAGATTTTTTCCAAATTTTATCCGTTGCAAATTTCGTTCATCACAAACGTTATCATCGTTACAAAGGCAAAACACTGCAGAAATTTTCAGCCGATTGTTGCTTCTTGAAACTGAACGTTCAATCGTTCCTTTTGGCTGAAACCTTTATACAATTTCATAAATTGTCTTAGCTTTCATCTAAGACTGATCTCGTGAAAACACTCCTCCTAGATCTGGACTTATAGCGCTGTAATTCTTCGTTGCACAGTACTAAAATTTTACAATGCAAAATCTGCCTTCCATTTATTGGCCTCTTGAAACTGAACTTTTGTTCATCCTTTTTGGCCAAAATTTTTATACAATTCCAAAGATCAACTTAGCTTTCATCTGAGATTGATTTCAGAAAAAAATTCCTTCAGAAACTGGTTTTCTTGTGCAATCTTTCACCATCATGCAGTTCTAAAATTTTTACGATGAAGAATCTACCTTTCATCTTTTCCCTATTTCCCTACTGTTATGCTGCCAAAATTTTGCCAAACATTTTACCGGTGTTACCAACATCTGAACCAAGGATTTCTTCATAATTTCCTTGAACTTTTCTCTGGAATTTATGTTGAGAAGTCATCATTTCTCTGACGTAAAATCTGTTTGGCAGGACAGCACATCACAACACCTTTTTTTGCCGAATTCTATCAAATTTAAGTGCTATTTTTTATGGGATTTTGGACTCACTTTTCCTCATCTCTAAGCCCTGTCATCCTCACCAAAAATCCCTCCAAATATTACCCTAAACCAAACCCAAACAACCACCCAAATCAGCCCTAACTGCAACCTACTTCCTTATCGATCCACTTACCTTTTTAGCCAACTTTCCGCACCGAGACACCTACCTTTGCTGCCATCTATCCTAGATCTAAAATCTATTTCGCTAACCTTCATCTATTACTATCACAGCCCTAAAACCATACCAATTCGTAGCCTAAACTCCATAAAAATGCAACCCCAAATCGCACCCAAAACAGCCACAAACCGCACCCAAAAACTGAAGCCTTCGGTCCACCAACCTTTCAGCCGCCCAATCTCCCTTGTCCCTTCAACTGCAGGACGTATCTTTCACTACCCAATGCTGCCAACAGCAACCTCTTGCTATCATCCTCCTTAATCACAGCCAACTGCGATCCTTGCGGCAAAAAGCTACCAGCAGCGATATTTCGCTGCAATCTGTTTACATCGTAACCCGCAATAATCGTTCGCTGCCAACTATCTTGATCGTAGCCAGAAACAAATTAAACATAACAGCAATCATCTCTCACTCCATACCTCGGCTGCTCTCCTCTGCAACAGCCATGTACATCGCTGCCCTGTCTTCCTCCTATTGCAGCCGCACCCTTATTGCAACCGACGCCACCTGCAGCCACGAAGTCGCACCACAGCCACAACCGATGTTGTTGTTGCCCTCTTCTTCCTCTGCCATCACTGCTACCTTCCAACTCAAATCTCTTAGCTACCATCTTCTGACAAATATCAGCCATCTAAAAAATCGTAGCCTCGACGACATTGCAGCGTTAACATTGCAGCTTCACCGGAGGATTGCAGCCGACGTTACTGCTACCATTTTCTTCCTCCACCATTGCTGCTACCCTTGGCTGCCATCCTCCACTTGGAGACTTCACCACTGTAGCCCAGACATCGCTATCATTACTGCCTTCAGCCTGAAGATTGCAGCTACACTCTTTAATTGGTATGATTTGATAGGTTGGAGATCCTTACGTCATGACATCGGTGGGCTTATTTGAAGCCAAATTGGAGGCTCTTGAGACGCGTATGGATGTTAAATTATGCACTCTCTTTAAGGAGTTTAGATTGAGCCGATCACCGATCCCAATAAGATCACAATGCGGTGCAAATTTGGATTGTAAAAAGAACCTTAGCGAAGAACTAGCGATGATCCGTCAAACTTCCACCATCCAAGAGTACCAAACCAGGTTTGAAAGGTTATCTAATCAAACTTATGATTAGTCTGAAAAATATATATTGAGGACTTTTATTAAGAGCTTGAAGCCGGAGATTCAGGAATAAGTTAAAGTGCGACAGCCGTACACACTTAAGGCAGCCATCTCCTTTATGCGACATCAAGAGGAGCAATTGAACAATGAAGCTCGAAAGACTAGAGTTGCTCCCCGACCAACGACAACAAAGCTTTCACCTCCTGCTACTATCAGTCGACCCCCTTAGCCACACAAATTAACAAGAGAAGACCTTCATGACGGATCGACAAAGGGCCTATATGGGTGTTGTGATAAACTGTGGAGCCTATAACATAAATGTTAAAAGGAGACACCGTTGATGATTGCACCCACTGAAGAACCCAAGGAGAAGGATACACCACAACTGGCCACCCGCACGGTCCCTACCTTAGCTGGCTACACCAACCTGCAAAAATTAAAGATCGAAGGGTTTCTCGAGCAGTAGTCCATCATCATCCTCATTGACGCTGGGAGCACACACAACTTCATGAGCAATAAGGTTGCTGCCCACTTAATAAACCAAAAAGAAGATTACAATGGGTTCAAAGTCAAGGTAGCTAACGGCCAAATTCTGAAGTGCAACCAGAAGTGCCCGTGGATAAACCTGATCCTATAGAAGTAAGGCATAGTTGTTGATTTTTTCCTCCTCCCTCTTGATGGTTTTGATATACTGCTTAGCATTGATTGGTTGTTCATGATTGGAGATGTTTTCTGGAATTTTTCGAAGCTAACCATGAAATTTTTCAGAAAAGGAAAGCAGGTGATTCTACAAGGGAGCCCAGCGACTACAACCATAACACCACACTTGGAGGGGGTACCAAAAGAAGAATCCAGTGGTTTTTCAATTCAAATTCAAGAGTTTTATGAGATTGAAGATAAAAACCCCTCCCACAGCTTGCTAAATTTTTGGGCGTCTCCACCCAATCGAGCCGACTACCTCCTTTGAAGCTGGCCGACCCCCCAATGCTGAATAGGTCGAAACTTCTACAGTTGTTGCTCGACCAGATTGCTTCATACAACCTCAAAAGGTCGAAGATAAAAGGGTCATCCAAGAGATGACAGAGACATAGATTGTTCGGCCATGCTTATTTCCCGCTACGACACGTCCCTACATCCTTTTCCCTGGAGATAAGCTACTTCTAAAGTGTTACATCCTGTTGAACTCACCATGGCTGCTGATGTAGCACTTCCAGATCTCAGGTGACTTCCACGACTTTCCCCATGATCGGACCATGATGCTTAAAGACTTCCTTGATGATGACCTCCGATCTACGGCCCAAGATCGTGAGAAAATTGAGCCCCTCCAGTGGCGAAATCAGAAAAGGTGAAGGATCATTCGCAGGACTCAACGAAGCCTGAACATCATCTCTCTCATTATAAAAAAGATGCACCACCTTGTCTGAGTGGAACTATAGCCCTCACGACCATGATGTCGTCCACACCAAATTGTGGCCAGGTGTTTATTATTGGAGCAGACATATCCAGAGTGGGGGTCAGCACTATCGTCATATAAGATGGTCAATAGCATGAAGAAGTAAAAATGGACCCTAAAAAATCACCACTCCTACCCACCTCAGACTTTGATTGGGCTCACACCACTAAAGATTTTATTAGATGACAGCCCTCACTCCAAAAGAAAGCACGACTACTATTACAAAGCAACCACGTGGCAGCCCATGCAAGGAAGAAACTTCCCCTTGACAAACACCGGAGCAGAAGAAAGTTTCCTAAGAAAGATCAAGTCCCCCTTTATCTCCAGCTCCACCAACACAAAATTCAAGCCTCAAGAAAGTGGTCTCCTTATTTCTTTGGGCCTTACAAAATTGGGGATCACATTAGGGCCCTAACCTGGCAATTAGATCCATGCACCAGATTAAAATTACAGTTGATCCTCCAAGTATCCCACCTCAAATGGGAATTTAAAGACGACTACTCAGCTCAAGTTCTTCCAACTGACACCCAAGCTGATGAGGAGCTGAAGACCCGGTTCCCTGAGTTCATGGAACTTCGGTCTTGAGGACAAGGTTGATTTTAAGAGGGCGGGTTTGATAGGACTCCAATAGGGTTGAGACCTAATCTTCCTAGAAGTAGTCAATAAAACCCTACTAGATTATAATAAAGCCACTCCTATCTTCTAAAGGAGTATGGCTAGGGTTTACCGTCACCCCCCCTTACTGGGTTGGTAGGCTAGGGTTTCCCCCTGCTTAGGTGGCTATAGAGCCACCACTTATTCCCTCTAAGGTATGTAGACTATAAAAGGGGCAAAAAGATTATTTTAGTTAGGCAAGCACCCCCTAGGGCTAGGGTTTTGAGCCTTATATAAGCACAAAGCCTCCACCTTTTTTTATTAAGCAATTATCAATTTTATTTTAACCTTGTGTCGAGTTTAGGAGGGAGGAACCCCTATAGCGTTCCAAGGGTTGATCCCCCTCAAGGATCAAAATCTATAGAGCTCCTTTTGGGGTTCTATCATCTACTTCATTGTCCATATCTAATTTTGTAGTCATGCTCATTAGTATATTGTTGGTCTTAGCACTATTCATATGAAACCATTTTAATAGATCTAAAGGATACTTTGTTTGACTAATAAAAATTTCATCATTTAGTTGCTTAATTTATAATTTTGAGAAAAATGTCAATTCACGCATCAAACTCATTTCAAACTCTTGGCTCATACTCTTGGCAAATAATTCATATAAAGATTCATTAGTAGAATTGAAAATAAATATCATCAACATAAATTTGAATAATAAGAAAATTAATTTTAAAATATTTAATAAATAATATGGTATCGGCCTTGCCTTTCAAAAATTATTTTGATTAAGAAAAGAGCTAAGTCTCTCACACAAAACCCTAGGGCCTTGCTTCAACCCATATACCTTAGATAATTTGTAAACATGATTTGGAAAAAGATCATTTTTAAATTCGGATGGTTGTTCAACATAAACTTCTTAGGAAATAAAATCGTTAAGAAATTTACTTTTGACATCCATTTGAAATAATTTGAAGTTTTAAAATAAACAAAAGTAAGGAGTGTCATTATGGCTTTAAGTCTCGCCATAGGAGCAAATGTTTCTTCATAGTTTATACCTTCTTCTTAGTTAAAAACTTCGATCACTAATCTAGCCTTGTTTCGAACCACGATACCTTGTTCATCTTGCTTATTCCTAAAGACACATTTAGTGTCAATCACAATATAATTACTAAGTCTAGGAACAAGCATCCAAATCTTATTTCTTTCAAACTGATTTAATTCTTCATGCATTGCTAAGATCCGTGAGTCATCTTTAAGAGCATTGTCAATGTAAATGTTTCAATTTGAGATGAAAAGATAACATTTGCATAAATATTTTTAAGTGAAGAACAAGTTTGAATATCATATTTTCAATGATTAGCTTCTTAGGATGAGCATCTATATACTTCCATTCGTTGGGTAAGGTATCTTTAGAAATAGATGTATCCAAGTTGCTTTAGATAGGAGAATTCTCATTCAAATTCAAAATATCAAACTCAAAATCATCATCAAAATAATTTTTTTAAGCTTTGGAAAACTCATTAAAAACATGAATAGATTCTTCAATAACTAAAGTTCTTTTATTAAAAACTCGAAAAGTTTTAGAAACAAAGAAATATCTAATAAAACTGCATTCATTCAATTTTGTATCAAATTTTCTTAATTTTCCTCATGGCATGAAGTCTATCTTACCGCACGTCGACCAATCCTCTGGCTCGACATTCAATCTTTTGATATGACGCTTTTTAGCCCAATGTTTTCTTCGATAATATGTTATCCGATGGTTCGAATCTATGATCGAAGTTTTTCCTTCATTACTTATCTTGAAAGCATATTAGTTCATAAATTCATCAATTGATTTCATCATTAAAATTTGGGATTTAACAATCCACATGGCAAATGTAACAACAATACTCCTCAGATCACTATAGGATCTCGCTCTCCATGTACAGCACACAAGAGCCGTCGCCCAAGGAGGAGAGGAAGCTAAGGAGAATCTGAGGGGTGATCATCATATATTTTAGCCTATGAATCCTGAGGTTCCTCCTATTTATAGAGGTGCATGCAGCTTAACCCTAATGGATCCTGCTATATTAGGTATTGGATCTCTATCCAATTACCTAAGCTATTTAGATTAGTGGATCTCTATTCAATAATCTCTTATTGGCTCTTATTGGATCTCATCCATATGATCCAATAGTATAAGAGCTTACTAGATATTTAATAAAATAGGGGCTCTGTAGATATCTAATATCTGCACATCTACTCGTCGCAACATCTACTATATATGTGTGATCCTCTAGGCCTGTTATTGGGCTAGTCGTGACTCGCTCCTATCAGAACTCCTTCTGGCTCAAACTTCTTCTGATATAGGGAATTATTATTCTCCATAATAATTCACTTGACTCATCGACTACGAATATACTAGGCCACTACGCCATAGTCCCCATATAGTACAAGGGATCTAATCCGTTGAATATGTCTGTCCATAGTTTTCGTGTATCTATAGTCCCTCATCTATCTAATATCCCAAAGATCATATACTGCGCATGGTAATGCTAGGCTTCATACGAAATCTATCCGAGTATCACTCTAATCATATTCTCCCGGAGAACTTATCTCTTAATCGAAACAACCCTGGCCAGGGATTTGCCTAAATGAGAACGTACAAGATATTCTTCTCATGATACCGAGAGTAGATAATCCTTTGTTGGTACTTAATTATCTTTATAAGGTTGGCTAACATTCTTGATAATCAGTTATACTAGATCTAGGGCTTCCAAATCTGTAAGTCTGATGTCAATAAATAGAGTACTCATACAAGGCATTCATGGTGTCTCAAGTCTAAAGACCAGATGCACAAGTGGGACTACATAATCATTCTTTGACGTTAGGTTTCATTAACCATCCAACATTCCATAAGTGGATCAATCAATGAACTCATTCTCCAATGAGCACATGCACTGTACCTCTAGTGTCCCCAGATGAGTAGCTATGAGACTAGTCGCCTTCATCATATAAACGAGTATACAGTACACCGATCTGTCCAATTATCTCAATGTCCTAACCTCTACCGAGATGATTTGAGATTTATGTTTACAGATAAATCGATCTCATTATCTTGATCTCATCATAATTTGATTATCATTCCACAGATCCAAGGGCATCACAATATATATCTAGATAATATATAAGGTGAGAAAATACCAGTAATAATAAGGAAAGAGATTATCGTAGTATGTCACCGGTGCCATTACTCACATGATTAGTTTGTAGGGCACCTATAACTAACACCTACCACTGACAAGCTGAGTAAGAAGGTCATAAAGAAGGTGCCCTATCATTGGCAGGATGAGGAACTCAAGGTGGGGCAAATTCCTTAGAGGAATCGATCGAAGTCCCTCCTGCTTGTCAGGCACTGACATTTTCAAAGGGCACTTGTAGCTCAAGGTATTCCTCAAGAAGAAGATGAGAGACAGTTCAATGTTTGACCTATGCAAGGGCAAGTCTCTACCCCTTGTGTTAGGATCAATTGGCACTAAGAGGGGGGGGGGGGAGGGGGGGGTGAATTAGTGCAAGTGTAAATTTTTAGTTTAGATGAAACCCTTTTTATTAAACTAAGATAGGAAATCCGAAGCTTTTCGTTCTTAATGAAATGAGTGAGTGGTTAAAAGAAAGTTGCTAAATTAATAAGCAAACCAAAAGGATAAGCAACATTTGAAGGAAAGAACTTTCTCACCTTATATATTATCTAGAAGAATTTACACTAAAAAATTTACACCAAAAGGATAAGCAACATTTAAACTAAAAATTTACACTTGCACTAATTCCCCCCCCCCCCCCCCCCCCCCCCACCTTTTAGTGCCAATTGATTCTAACAATTGATATCAGTGCTATGTTTTTCTCATTTAGTTTAACACCCAAGAGAATGGCTCTTTTGGCTTTCAAGAGGGTTTTTTTATCGTTCAGCCTCCCATATTCAATGGGACGGACTACAATTATTGAAAAACTTTGATGAGAATTTTCTTGCTTTCTTTAGACCTTAATTTATAAACTATTATTGAAAACAGATTTGAAAAATCTTCTCTTCCAATGAACGATTGGAATGATTTGGAGAAGAAGACTTTCTCTTTAAATGCCCCTTGTAGTATTGTAGATAGTCGACATATCGAACTTAATTCTAGATGTGCCATTGTAGCCAAGATAGGAAGGCCTACAAGAAGGGTAGAAAATATGGGGCAATGGTGGATCTACGAAGCAATACTACCAAGTGTCCTTGTGCTATAGGATAGCGAAGCTAATTTACCATTCCCCTCAGAGGTTTGGATAAATGCATATTATTATAATGAAGTGCTGGTAAGTTAAGTCATGGCTAGCCCCTTTGATACTGCATCACTTACCCCTTTGTTCTTGACTTATAGCATCACCATTGCATCACGACCCTTCTTGACCATGTATAGGATGCTGGCACCATCATTCACTAGTAGTCCCTTGTGATCAATAAACTTCATGAGGAGGTGGAGGGGCTAAACAAGAAGTGGGGAGACCTAGCACTTGTTGTTTAAGGCAAAGGCTCAAGGAGTTAAGCTAGCAATGTAATAGAAGAGACTGAGTGATGCCTCATTGACCATGTTGAATAGTTGAAGGTGGTTCGAAACAATAACTGGAGCATGGAGAATGAGTTGTTATTGTTGAATCTCAGATTTTGATGATGAAATCAATTGATGGGTTGATGATTTAACCTGTGAGATGAGTGATGTAGGATTAAATATGATGGTGAAAAGGTGATACAATCTAATGTTTGGTCGGAGTCAAGTTCGAGCATTGGGTCGAGGTTCGGATGATGCAGTGAGAACTCGCTGGGAGATCGTCAGAAGCTTCTCTTGTGTGCATAAAGTGAGGTTAAGGGAAGAGGTGAAGATTGTAAAGGTTCCTCTTTTGAACCTATGAAAAGGAGAGTGTAAAGGTTCTTCTCTTGGGCCTAGGAAAAGGAGAAAGATGTAAAGGGTTTTGACCTTCACCTGTAGAAGAAGATTATTAGTGGATACTGGTGGTCCTCGATAAAAGAGGACTCGAGAAGTGGATGTAGGTCAAGTTGGTGACCGAACCACTATAAATTTGTGAGTCTTCTTTACTTGCTTTTTATTTTAGCATTATGTAGCTAAATCGAGATTCTTTATTTGGTCTTAAGTTTAATCACACTCTAACTTGATCTTGATGAATATGCTTTTAGTTTTGATTTTTACTACAAGCATATTTTTTAAATCGAGTTATTCTTGCATTAATTCAAACCCCAACCCCCCTTTCTTAGTGCCAACTTGATCCTAATAGTTGATATTAGAGCCTATTACACTCAATTGTATTAACACCCAAGTGATTTAATGGCTTCTTTTGAAATTACGTTCCTCCTATATTCAATGGGTAGTATATACCTTTTGAAAAACTAGAATGGGGATTTTTTTAATTTCATAAGATTTTGATTGATGAAATATCATCGAAAATATATTTCAAAAGTTATCCAATCCTATATATGATTTGAATGATCTTGAAAGACATATGTTTTCATTAAATGTCAAAGTTATGAATGATTTATTTTATGCTTTAGTTAAAATGAGTTTAATTAGGTTTGTACTTGTAATTCGACTTTTCATATACGGCATACTTTAGAAGTCATACACAAAAGCACAACTAAATTAAAGAAATAAAAAAATAACGAAATAACTTACAATAATAAACTTGAATAACACCTTCTAAAGAATAGGAAGGATATTACCCTGAGAACCAAATATGAACACTTTTTGAAGAACATAAAGGACTTGGCACTGAGAACAACATATGACTCTTCGAGTAATACCTCGAATGATGAGGACTTTGAATTTGAACTTATGACAAAAGAAACAAATAAAATTAATGAAAATAAATAAAAAATATAAATATAAACTTAAAATGGACACAACTTCTTGCTATGAATGCAAGAAGTCGAGGCACCCTGAAGATCAAGAAAACAACAAAGAAGAAGTGGAGAATCTCGCACTTATGACTATCAATGATGAGGTAAGTGATTCTTTTGATATTTCCTTTACTTTTGATGAATTATTAAATATATTTTATGAACTATTTTATAATTTTAAAAAGCTTAACAAAAGTTATAAATTACTTAAGAAGAAACATATATTATTTGCTTGTAAAATTTAAAACATGCGTGAAGCATCAACATCATGCATTTCTTGCTCTAGATGTGAGTCAATCGAGGTAATTAAAAAGAAAAATATTATACTACAACAAACTTTAAAAAAGTTTAAAATAGGCAATAAATCTTTAAACATATTCCTCATCAATAAGTATAGGTTCATAGAAAAGAAGGTATTGGTTTTGTGGGTAATACTCCTCAAAAACCAACTATCTTTATTAAAGGCCTACATTATATTCTTCACTCGAGAACAAATATAATTTTTATGATAGATATAGACACTTTGCCTATAGATGTATATTAGAAAGTATAGTCCACATAAGTTTATTTGGGTTCCTAACGGAACCATAAACAACTAAATATCTTTAGTTAAATTAGGTAGAGCTTTTCACGATGGACTCAAAGTCAAATGAGTACCTAAACCAAGACTCCCTCTCTTGTAGGTTTGTCTCCTAATAAATGCTAGGAGCACTAAATGGTGTCATAAAATTGGATACTCAAGGCAAATGACTTGAGATCTAATACTCCTTTAAAGCTCACTAGCCTAAACAACGATAACAAGAAAAATTATTGAAATTAAAATTATTAGCCATGAATCTTTTGATGGTTCATTATTATATAATTAACTATTATTTTTTGATGATGCATAACTAGAGCATACTAGTACAAAAATGAATTAGAACAAAAAAAACCCTTTGGGTATTTTTAATAAAAAATTATCTACATTAAAATTTATGAAAAAGGGATTTTGATGACGATTGAATGTTAAGCTTCTATGTTGGTATTGACTAAGTTTTTATTAGCTTGTAAAGGTTGAATGATGATTGATTTTAAATAATAAATAATTTATGTAAGATTAATCACTTAAATAAAAATTATTGGTGTGTATGCTTCATGATTGATTTGAATGTTATATTAGATGGATTGAATGATTGCATATTGATTTGAAATAGGCTGCATATTTTATATTGAATGTTAGATCATTCTTGAATTGGAGCTTGAAATAAAAAAATTAAAAAAAAAACTCATGCTTCACTTTCAAGTATTTTTTGAAAATTATTTGAAATGAGAATAAAAATTACATGATAACTTATTGGACTAAGTCTAAAGAAGGAAAATTCATTGGAATTAAAATAAATCAAAACTTTTATTTAAAAATATTTTATTATTGATCTTGATGATTTATTTTGATATAAAACTTGATTTTTGTTTTAAATGACCATGCACGGATTTGGAAGGCATTCTTGAAACAAAACACATGAATTAAAACAACTAAAAAGAGGAAAGTTTTTCTTTGAAAATTTTCTCAATCAAGTTTTTAATAAGAGATAAAGTGATACAATTATTGTTGAATCTCTTAAACTATAAAAATGATTCAGATGATTGAAATTTGAATGAAATTTTTTCCCAATCAAATCATAAATTTTCTCAGAATTTTTTTACTTGAGGTATCTTTTATGGGAATCAACTTTTTACTTCTATAATTTTCTTTTTACCAAAGATGAGACTAATGATCTTATAACTTGAGATTTTCATTAAGAATCATGATCTTTTGATAACTTGAAATTTCATATAAATGAATCAAGATTTTTTATCTTTTCACCTATGCAACTTACCCTAGAAAAGTTCTTATCATGATCTTAACATCTTGAAAATTGTAATTTGATATCTTTATATAAATTAAGATCGTTCATTATGATTCTTTTGTTTTATTAAATAAAATTATTTATATGAATCAATATTCTTCTTATTTGATCTCATAAGATTTATTTTTGACCTAAAAGAAAATTTATCAAAATTAAATCATGTCTTTTTGCATTCATGATTTGATATTAATATCCTTCGTTACACGATTTACTTATGACTTTCTTATAATTCATAAATGGTATAATACCTTATCATCAAATTAATATTTCTTAAGTTAAAAATTAAATGAGATTTTTTTTAATCATGAACTTTCCCTTGACTTCTTGACTTGATTTATTCTTTATAGAAATCATTTTTAACTTTTATGATTTCTTCTTTTTAATAAAAAGAAGATTTATGATCTTAACAATTATAATTTATAATTTTAATCAAAATCATTTTTCCATTTTATTAAGAAGAATTATATAAATGAATTATATGTCTTAAGATTTATCTTGGATGAATCAAGATTATTTACTCTCCTAAGACTCATTATCATTATTTATAAAAAAAGAGATTTATTAAAAGAAATCATGTCTTTTGGTACTTGAAAACTGATCTTTCATATTATATCCTTAATGATATGATTTTTATTATATAACCCCTTTATATATATTTGTCATGACCTGAAAACTGATTTTATATTGTATTCTTCCTTTCTTTTTTACAATGACCAAGGGGTAGATAAAATTGTTATATTACAATAAAGACATTGAATAATTTGATTAAAAGAAAATTAAATATAGGAAAATCTTCCAAATACATGAGTTGCTATCATATTTTTCAGATTTCTCATTTTTGTAAATTGAGTTTCTTCTTGAAATTTACATGAGACTATTTTAAATACATTAGTAGCTCTTATATTTTTCTCGGATTTCACGGCTCTTGCAAATTAAGCTCTCCTTCAAAATGATTTGATATTATTCTTTCTTCTTGACATCTACAAAAGAAAAAATGAGATTCAAAATTCTCTTTGATGAGACTCATGAGTTCTCTTTTAATATTTTGATTCTTAAATTCATGAATATTTTTAAATGTATCCCCCATGCCCCAACCCTCCCGCCCCCCCCACCCCCCTTCCTTTTCTTCTTCTATCTTACTTACAAAGGGGGCGAAAAGATATTTGATGTGACATTTGTGATGCATAAAATTCTATCTTTATACTTCTTCTTATTTTACAAAGGGGAAAAAATGAATTAAATTCTTTAATCTTCTTCTTATATTACTAAGGGGGAGAAATGGACTAACTTCTCTCTTTATATGCTAAATGTTGTGATAAATATTTAAAAAATATTTAAATATAATTGAGCATTTCTCTTTTTTGTTGATGGCAAAGGGGGAGAAATGGTAAAATTGATGTCATAAACTAAATGATGTTTTGAAATCTTTCAAATGTTTATCATTTGAAATATATTCTTGTTTGAAATTTTTACCATGTGATACCAAGAAGATGAATGTTGTTTAGAAAATTTTATCATATATGGTATCATGATTGATGATATAAAGTGAATGTTTGAAATATTTATTATGTGAAACATATTGTTTGAAATTTTTATGTGAATCCAAGAAGATGAATGCTTTAAAATTTTTATCATGTATGGTATCATGAATAGTTAAATTATGAAGATTTCAATATTATCAAAATGCTATACTTGAATTCAAAAGTAATGAGTTCGTTTAAATTCAAGTTTGTTCTATGGCATAGATATAGGGGGAGTTAAGGTTAACTCCGTCATCAATTGATTGTTATCATAAAAAAGGGAGAGATTGTTGAATCTCGGATTTTGACGATAAAATCAATTAATGGGTTTATGATCTAACATATGTGTTAGAGATGAGTGATGCATGATTAACTATAATGGTGAAAAGATAATCCAATCTAATGTTGGGCCAGAGTCAAGTTCGGGCATCGAGTCGAGGTTCGGACAATATAGTGGAAACTCGCTAGGAGATCGTTGGAAGCTCACCGAAGGTGATTGGGGACTTGAAGGGAGTTCGCTTGGAGCTCTCCAAAGGTGATCGAGAGCTTGCCGAAAATACACCAGGAGCTTACCGGGAATACACCGAGAGTTTGTCGAAAGATAGTCAAGAGCTCATAGGAGAATGCTGAGAAGTTCGTTGAGAGTTCAGAAGATCAATTGACATGCTGGACAATAAGAATGATTCTATTTGTGTGCCTTAGTATGTCGTAGTTAGCATCGTATCTTTTGAGTCCTAATTGAGTTAGATTTGGAATAAATCCAAATTAACTTAATATGAGGCAATATGGTCCACTTTGGGTTGGATTTGAGCTCAGGATGAGCTCATTTTATTGACCTAGAAAGGGGTCAATATGAGGTACAAGTCAGGTATGAAAAAGTACTAAAAGTACTACTTTTGAGATTCTTAGTGGTAGTACTACCGATGGGCGATGGCGGTAACACCCAAGCGATGATGGTACCACCCAAGTGATGGTAGTACCATCGTCGCCCCTATTTTTGGGGCACTTTTGGTGGTAATATCACTCATACCTCGGTTTTACGGAAAGCTTTAAATTTAGGCTCTAATTTAAAGCCAAAATTGAGGTCTATAAATACCCCAAGTTTTCTTGCTTGGTAGAGCAAGAAAAAGAGAAAGAAAGTGAAAAGAAAAGTGGAGAAAATACTAGAAAAATTCAATAAAATTTGAGAGTTTCCCTTGTATGCTTCAAGTGTAAAGTGAGGTTAAGGGAAGAGTGGAAGATTGTAAATGTTCATCTCTTGAACCAGTGAAAAGTAGAGTGTAAAGGTTCTTCTCCTAAGCCTAGGAAAAGGAGAAAGCTATAAAAGGTTTTGGTCTTCACTATGGAAGAAGATTAGTAGTGGACATTGGTGGGCCCTAATGAAGGAGGACTTGGGATGTGGACGTAGGTCAAGTTGCTGACCTAACCACTAGAAATTTATGAGCCTTCTTTACTTGCTTTTTATTTTAGCATTTCGTAGCTAAATCGAGATTCTTCATTCGATCTTAAATTTAATCGCACTCTAACTTGATCTTGATGAAAAATATTTTTAGTTTTAATTTTTATCTTAAGCATATTTTTCAAATCGAGTTATTCTTGTACTTGCACTAATCCCAAACCACCCCCCCCCCCCCCCCCCCCCCCGCACCCTACCCGTCCTCATCCCCCTACCCTCTCTCTTAGTGCCAACTCGATCCTAACAGCTATGACTTACTCGAGAGTTGAATTCGATGAGGACATATAACTCTGAGCTCATTGAGTAAGTTATCGCTACCAACGGAAAGGTCATAGGTATGACCAAGCATATTCAGGGTCTAAAGGAGGCATTAGAGGCTGAACGAAGCATGATACCGAGGTATCGAAAGGAGACGATCATTAACTACAAGGCGTTGGGTTTAGGAAGGACCTAGAGAGGTCGAGGGTCACCTCATAAGAGTATGGGTACCATGTCACCTTAGCCTGCTTCAAGACGAGGTACCTTAGGGTGGATACAGAGGAAAATCCATTCATCGATTACCCTGAGGATCTTAATGGCTACCCAAGTGCCTTTTAATGATGATCCTAACTCGTGACCTTACCTTGATGTCTAGTTCATTGTCTTGTAATGTGTTGATCCATACTGAGTTGTTAGGATTGTCTACCTGACTTAATCCTACATCATTGGGCCTGTCCACCTAACTAGTCTTCTACTTTAGTAGGTTTAGATCTCATTTAGGATGAAAATACTCGATCGAATTGATGTAGTCATTTTAAAGTAATGAAGCTTTCTTTCCTTATCTTGCAATATGTACATCATGAAAATGTATATATTTTTTACAACTGACGCCAAAGACATGGTAAACTTCTACTTGATGCTTGAGGCATAGTCACCCCAACCTGACCTCGAGGGATGCCTCAAGAGTAAAACTTCTTTAAGTTCCACTCCTTTTATTGTCCCAAGTTGATAGGTTCTATCTCGGACAACCTCGATAACTTGATATTGCCCTTTCCACTTTGGTGCTAGCTTACCTCGGGATCTAGTTGGGTCACTAGCTTTAACTTTTCGAAGCACCAGGTCCCCCAATCCAACTCCCCGAGGGAAAACACCTTGATTATACAACTTAGCTATTGCTTGGTCATGTTTGGCTTGAAGTCCTTCTTTAGAGAATTCCTAGTCAAAATTCTTAGCCCGAGATGTTGGAAAGACTATTTGCTCCAATAGTCTTGGTGTCGAAGGCTAAGTTGAATGATGATTCTTTCGACCTAGTCTTAGGCATCATCTGGGAGGCTCACAAGATACTCGAGAACTCATCCACCCAAGTGCTTTTTGCTCCAATAACCTGCTTTTTTAACCCTTTGAGAATGACACAGTTGGTGACCTTGATGAGACCATTGGTCTAAGGATGAACTACCAAACTGAACTTTAGTTGAACTTCATAGATTAATAGAACTTCTTGAACTTTGTAATGTTGAACTGGGTTTTATTGTCGGTGATGATAACTCTCAAAATTCTAAAGTGGGTGATTATATTTTTCTATCTGAATCCCTCAACTTGCTTCTTAGTGATCAATGCTAATGGCTTGGCCTCCACCCACTTCGTAAAATAGTCAACTCCAATGATAAGAAACCTTCATTGGCCTGAGGCTAGTGGAAAGTATATGAGGATGTACATACGTTGCTATACGAAAGGCCATCTATAATCGATCGGACTCAATGGGACTATCAATTAATTTTATATCCATGCAAACCTCTACCACCTATCGCATTTTTGGGCATAGGCTATTGCATCCTTGTACAATATTGGCTAGTAGAACCCTTATCGAAGTACATTAAAAGCAAATGTTCGTTCACAAATGTGCTCCCCGCAAATACCCTCATGTACCTCTACCAATATCCTCTCAGCCTCTTGAGGTGTTAGGCATTTAAGTAATGGTTGACCAAAAGAGTTGCAATACAATCGATCATTATTTATGTAATGCCATGCTTGATGATGTTGAACTCTTCAAGTTGATACGGGGTCCATCGGGAGTGTTTCATCTTTTTGTAGTGCAGGATCTCGTCCATCAAACTCGACTTTTTTTTTGCTATAGCCACATCATGCTTGTCTATGGTTCAGGTTGGTAGTGTCACAACCAACGACTAGCCATCCTTCACGACCTGAACCAATGCTAACCTAGCAAGCACATCAACCTAGGCATTCTCTTCACAAGGAACCTATAATATATTAAGTTGGCAGAATCTATGGGTTAATTTCTGCACCTTGAGGAGGTACTTTGCCATGATTGCATCTTAGACCTCATAGTTCTCCTTCTTGGTTTATGACTAGTTGTGAGTCACTAAATATCGTCAGGTCCTAGACTTGAAGCTCTCAAGCAAACCGAAGTCTCGAGAGAAGTGCCTTAAACTAGGTTTCATTGTTAGAGGTTTTGAACCCGAACTAGAGAGCTTGCTCGTACACTTATTTGTTTGGACCTTTCAAGACTAGTTTGACACCACCTCTATCCGAGATGGAGGAGCCATCCATGAATAGCATCTATGCAAGTGCAGTGTGCTTCTCAACCTCAAGCGAAGGAGTTAATTCTGAGTTAATGTTTGTCAATGCTTGGGTCTTTCTTGTAGTCCTTAGAACATATCATATATCAAACTCACCTAGCTCTACTGACCACATCAATAGTTGACTCGAGACATCAAATCGAAAGAGAACTTGTTTGAATGGTTGCTTAATGATACTTATATAACATACTTTTGAAAATAGGGACAGAGCTTTCTTGCCACCAAGACTAGTGCAAAAGTAAGCCTCTCGATAGGGGGGGGTATCGCTCCTCGGAGCCGCTCAAAATATTATTGACACAGTTGATAGGCTTGATAAACTCTAAGTTATCCCTTACCAACACTGAGTTGATAGCTAAGTCAGTTATAATTAGATAGAGGCTTAGAGTTTTGCAGAGTTTTGCTCGAGGTAGAGGAAGTGAGCTATGACAACTGGGGAAGGTGGTCCTTCAACTTTTTAAAAGCCTCTTAGCACTCCTTAGTTCACAAGAAACCCTTTAGCTAATCGACTTGTTAATTATTGGACTTCCCTTACCGACCAAGGTGGGCACATCCTTGTATTTTCTCTAGGTTTATGTCTATTACCCTCTAGTGCACGATGAACCTGAGGAACTTTCCCGAGTTGACTCTGAAACACCAAGCTAACAATTAGGTCAGTGTCTATGAGAAGCTTAGAGTTTGGCCTCAGGTAGAGGAAGTGAGTTATGACAACTAGGTGAGTTGGCCTTTCAACTTTTTGAAAGCCTCCTAACACTCCTTGATCCATAGGAAACCCCTTGGGTTTTTAATAAAAGATAGATATCTAATTCTATATTGAGATAAGAATCAATTGAGCGTAGCAGTCCGACCTATTAACTATCGGACTTCCCTTACTGACCGAGGTGGGTGCATCTCTATATGGCTTGCACTTTCTTTGGGTTTATGTCAATCCCCCTCCAATGCACAATGAATCCTAGGAACTTTCCTAAGTTGACTCTGAAAGCACATTTAGTTGGATTGAGGTCCATGTTGAACTTTTTCAAACTTGAAATGTTTTGGCCAAATCCAACAAATGTGAGTCGGTCATCTTACTTTTCACTATCATGTCATCCACCTACACTTCAACATTTCTCTTAGTCTAATGCTTGAACATATCTCCTTTATCATAGATTGATGCACATATTGCTATTGAGTCATGCCCTTCAATTTAAAAAATATGGGGGCGACATACCAAAGGATGGTTTCCTCTAGTGTCATTCTAATTTAGTTATACCTTGAGAATGCATTTATGAAGGTGAGGAACTCATAATCTGAGGTAGCATCAACCAACTGATTAATCCAAGAGAGGGGATTACTATCCTTCGAACATGCTTTGTTAAGATCGTTATAGTCAACATACATCCTCTAATTTTCATTTAACTTTTTAACGAGTACAATGTTGGTGAGCCATTGGGAGTACTACACCTTGGTAATAGACTTTGCTCCTAACAGCTTGTCTACCTTATCATTAATTATCTACTAGCGATCAGGAGTAAACTTATGAAGCCTTTGCTCACTAATCAATGTTTAAATGATGTTGAGCTATGTATGGTCGATTCCCAACATGTCTCTCAACAACCACACAAACACCTTGGCATTTTTCCTAAAATTGTTGATGAGTTGCACTTGTCTCTCTTCAAGAAGTGTCACCCCAACCCTAACAACTCGATCGGGTTAGGCCTTGTCTAGGGCTGCTTCAGTTAGTGGCTCTATCGGGTTAGGATGTGTGATGGACTCGGTGAGGTCCATAGGTGGTGCCTTAGGTCAGGTCTTCTTCGGTAGGGAGATCATCGTCATGTAACACTGGTGCGACTCCCTTGTGTTACTTCTTAACTCTCAAATATCGATCCTCATCAAGAACTTCATCACAATGTGGTAGGCCCGCACCACGGCCCTTAATCTGTTCAATGTGAGTCGACCTATAATCGCATTACATGTTGAGGGAAGATATACCACCATAAAGTTAGCTAGTCTTATTTTGAAGCAAAGTTCATCTCTAAATGTGACATGAAGGTTTTGTTATGATCAATTGGCAGTAAGAAAGGGTGGGGGTGAATTAGTGCAAGCTAAGATTTTTCTTTCTAAAGCAAAAGCTTTGTGAATAAGATAGAATAGGAAATCTGAAGCTTTTCATTTTTAATAAAACAAGTGAGTGATTAAAAGTAAGAAGCCGGAAAGATAATCACGTTTGAGGAAAAGAACTTATCGTCTTGCTTTCAAGGAGTTTAGTTTAGTTGGAAGCATCAATTCAACAACATTCAAGCAATACAAGTATGAAACACTTACAATTTTATAGTGGTTCGGCACCAATGGCCTACGTCCACTTCCGAGTCCTCCTTCTTGAGACACATCAGCATCCACTACCAATCTTCTTTGGGTGAAGATCAAACCCTTACACTTGCTTACAAGGGAGACTTAAGAAGTTGTTATCTCTAAGCTCTCTCCCTTCCCTTTTTTTCCTTACAAATCACATACACTTTCTTTTTCACAGAATTTAATTGCCCAAAAGAGTTGCTGGTGAATGTAAGAATACTTGGGTATTTATAGACCCCAAGTAGCTTCAAACTTTTGGAGCTAAAAATTAAACATACCCGAAAAAACCAAGTATGGGTGGTTTACCCATCGTTCTGGGCAGTTCACCCACCGTCAATCGTTGGTCGCCACCGATAATCTGTGGTACGGGCGGTCCAATCGCCATCTGGGCAGTTTACCCGTCGACACCTGCTGGCTGCCGCTCGGACTCTGTGGTACGGGCGATCCAACCGTCATTTACCGGCGGTTTACCCGTTGAAATTTTCACAAAAGTGGTTCCCTCCACTTTTCGAATTCCGGCTTGACTTTTATGTTGACTAGCTCTCTGGTCAACTGATTGAGCTCAACCTAATCTCAACCAAACCCAGTAGTAGATCTGGTTGCCTCATTGAGTTGATTTGGATTCCTTCCAAATCCAACTCAATTAAGACTCTAATTTCTAACTACGACTCAATGATTACAATACTTAATGACCAATTAAGCCTAATTAAGACCTAACTCCCGTATTCTCCGGCAACCTCCGGCAATCTTGCGATAAATCCTCCGTTCTTCCCGACGATCTCCCTTCGCATTCCCAGCAAGCTTCCCGATTCCTTCGACGAATCTCCTAGCGAACTTCCAGCAACATCCCACCGCATCGTTCGAACTCGGCCTGATGCCTAAGTTGTATTTTGGTCCATTATCTAGTTGTAGCTTCATTGATTCTACCATAGTTAGACCTGTAATATTTCTTCTAATACATATGTTAGATCAATACACATCAATTGATCTCATCATCAAAATTCGAGATTCAACAATCTCTCCTTTTTTTATGATGACAATCAATTGATGACGGGAGTTAATTCTAACTCCCCCTAAATTTATGCCATCATATAGAAGTCTTAAATTCAAGAGAGTCACATTCTCTTGAATTCAAGTAAATTAAAGCAATAAGCATTTCAAGTATTTAACCTTTCAAGTATAACAAAGATTGTTTTTTAAACTTTTCAACTTATCAAGAATTTTCAAGGATTGTCATGAAGTTGAAAATATTTGAAAATTTTTCTTCAAATCATCAAGCATAGAAAATTTTCAAATCAATAAACATAGAATATTTTCAAGTCATAGAGTATAAAAGATTTTTAAGTCATTGAGCATAGAAATTTTTCAAGTTATAGAGCATAGAAAATTTCAAGTCATAGAGCATAGAAGATTTTCAAGTCATTGAGCATAGAAAATTTTCAAGTCATAGAGCATAGAAAATTCCAAGTCATAGAAAATTTTCAAGTCATTAAGCATACCTTTCTCGATAAATTTAATATATTTAAAAATTAATCTCTAGTCATCAACCATACCTTTCTCAATAAATTTAATACATTTAAAAATTAAACTCTAGTCATCAACTATACATTTCTCCCCCTTTGTCATCAACAAAAAAAAGGTGAAGGGTGGGGTTAAACTTTTTAGCAAATGAGTTCTTATTCTCCCCTTTGTAAAATACAACAAATGAATTTTCTTTCTCTTGTAAATCAAGAAGGAAAAAGAATAGAGGAGGAGTTTTAAAACATCATCAAATGTAGCTCTCAATGTAAAATGAATTTTTTTGGAAAATTAAAAAATCCGAGAGAT
This sequence comes from Ensete ventricosum, assembly GCA_029747655.1. Taxonomy (NCBI): domain Eukaryota; kingdom Viridiplantae; phylum Streptophyta; class Magnoliopsida; order Zingiberales; family Musaceae; genus Ensete; species Ensete ventricosum. The sequence continues at coordinate 31,652,727 of JAQQAF010000004.1, read as the reverse complement.
ATATAAAGAAAAGAGCTACTCATGTATTTAAAACATCAAGTAATTCTTTTTGTAAGTAAACATCACTTGAATTAATCATAAAGATAAATAGGTTAATTTCATGAATTTATAAATTATCATGATTTAGCATTCCAAGTTTCCTTCTTAGAAAATCATATTGCTATTCATTTAAGGGTTCTGTAAAGGTATCTGATAATTAATGCTGAGTGTCAATAAATTCCAATGAGATATCTTGATAATTTACATGATCCCTTATAAACTGATATCTAATATCAATGTGTTTTGTTCTTGAGTGTTGAATAGGATTTTTGGTTAGACAAATAGCACTTGTATTATCACATTTTATAGGAATATTTTTTAATTTTAATTCATAGTCTTCTAGTGTGTTCTTCATCCAAATAACTTGGGCGTAACATGCACTAGCTGCAATGTATTTCTATTTCTACAGTAGATAAAGCTATTGAATTTTGTTTCTTGGAAGTCCACGAAACAAGTGCATGTCCTAAAAATTGACATGTTCCAGTAGTACTTCTTCTATCTATTCTACATCCACCAAAATCAGCATCAGAATAGGCAATCAAGTCAAAGTTTTTTTTATTTTGGATACCATAAACCTAATTTAGATGTCACTTTTAAGTATCTAAATATTCGCTTAACCGCTTTTAAATGAAAAGGTTTCGGGTTAGATTAATATCTTGCACACAATCCAACACTAAACATTATATCAGGTCTAGTTGTAATTAAATATAGCAAACTTCCTATCATACCTCTGTAAGTTTTCTTATCAAAGTTTTCACCTTCATTATCTAAGTCCAACTTAGTAGTGGTGCTCATGGGAGTGTTTAATGTCTTAGCATTTTACACCTCAAATCTTTTTATCAAGTTTAGGGTGTATTTAGATTGACAAATAAAAATACTATCATCTAGTTATTTTATTTGTAATCCTAGGAAGAATATTAACTCACCCATTAGACTCATTTCAAACTCTTGGCTCATTTCTTTAGCAAATGACTCACATAAATATTCATTTGTAGATCCAAAAATGATATCATCAACATAAATTTGAATAACAAGAAGATCATTTTCAAAATGCTTAAAAAATAATGTGCTATCAACCTTGCCTTTAAAAAAATTATTTGAAATGAGAAAAGAATTAATTCTTTCATACTAAGTCTGACAGGTTTGTTTCAATCCATAAAGAGCTTTTATAAGTTTGAAAACATGATTAGGAAGAAGATTATTTTTAAAATCGGGGGGTTGTTCAACATATACTTCCTCGGAAATAAAACTATTTAGAAAAATACTTTTAACATCCATTTGAAAAGGAAGCAGAGGCCAGGAGCATCCTTATGGCTTAAAGTCTAGCCACGGGAGTGAAGGTTTCATCATAATCGATTCCTTCTTCTTAGTTGAAACCTCCACTAATCTAGCCTTGTTTCTAACCATGATACCATTTTTATTTTACTTATTTCTAAATATCCATTTAGTACCAATTACTAAATGGTCATTAGGTCTAGGAACAAGCTCTCATACCTTATTTCTTTCAAATTGATTAAGTTCTTTATGCATTGCATTAATCCAAGAATCATCTGTTATGTCTTCATCAATGCATTTTGGCTCAATTTGAGAAAGAAATACAGCATCTACATAAAAATCTTTAAAAGAATACCGAGTTTGAATTCCTTTTGATGTTTCCCCTAGCTCCTTAGGATGATCATTCACATACTTTCATTCCTTGGGTAAGGCATTGGAAGTAGATACATCCAAGTTGCTTTTAGGAGTGTTATCATTTAAATTTACAATATCAAGATCAATATCATCATCAAAATCAATCTTTTTAAATTCAGAAAACTCATTAAAGGCAACATGAATGGATTTTTCTATTACTAATGTTCTTTTATTAAAGACACGATAAGCTTTTGAAATAGAAGAGTAACCAAGAAAAATTTCTTCATCGGATTTTGCATCAAATTTACCTAAAGCATCCTTTTCATTCAAAATAAAATATTTGCATCCAAATATTTTAAAATATAAAATATTAGACTTTTTATCATTCCATAATTCATAAGGAGTTTTAGTGATTAATGGTCTTACAAGAACCCTATTTAAAACATAGCATGCCGTATTAACGGCTTCGGCCCAAAAATATTTGAGTAATCTATATTCATTCAACATTGTTCTAGTCATTTCTTGTAAGCTCCTTTTTTTTTTTACAACTCTATTTTGTTGTGGATTTCGTGGAGTAGAAAAATTATGAATATACCCATTTGAATCACAAAAATTTTAAAAATCTTTATTTTGAAATTCTTCACCATGATCACTTCATATTGAGGAGATCATGCATTCTTTTTCATTTTGAATAATTTTATAAAACTTTTCAAAACATTTAAATGTATCACTTTCTGTGTTATGAAATAGGTCCAAGTGTATCTACTAAAACAAATGCATATTTGCTACCACCTAAACTTTGTAACATCAATTAGTCCATATAGATCCATTTGAGTGGTCTAGAGGCACTAGTTTGATTTTTTAACTTAAAGCTACTCTTAACTTGTGTTCCTAATTGACAAGTGTCACATACTTTGTCTTTAATAAACTTAAAATTAGGTAAATCTCTCATAGTTCCTTAGTAGAGATTTTATTTAAGAGTTTCATACTAGCATGACCTAGTCTTTTATACCAAATCCAAGCATCATCATTCAAAGCTGAAAAATAAGTTTCATTACAAAATTTCTCAATATATATAGTGTATACCTTGTTGTTTCTTAAAGCAATTAAAGATTTATTTTTGTGTGGCAACTCAATTATGCAAGCATTAGATTGAAATTTAATCACATACCCTTTATCACATAATTGACTAATGTTAAACAAGTTATGTTTCAAGCCATCAACTAACAACACATCTCCAATCAAAAATTTCAATGTGTTACCTATTGTTCATTTTCCAATGATTTTACTCTTGTTATTGTCTCCAAATGTGACAACTCCTTCACTTAAGCTAGAGAGCTCGAAAAAGTGAGATAGTCTCCGGTCATATGCCTTGAGCATCATCCACTATCAAGATACCACTTGGTGCTCCTAGCTTTAGTTTGGAGACAAACCTACAAGAAAGATATTTTTGGCTTAGGTACTCATTTTATATTGGGTCCTTCATAAAGATTTTTATCTTTCTTTTCTAATTGATTTTCATTGTATAGAGTTTCTTTGGAACTCATACAAGATGATGTGGTGTACATTTTTTAAAAAGTCATTTGTTTGCCTTATATCTTAATTTGCCACAAAAATTATACTTAACTATTGGTGGCACATTCAATGTAGGTCATCTTACAAATATGGTTGGTTTTTGTTGAATATTTCAAATAAAGCCTATGTCATGTCTATTATTGTTATGACCCTTATTGGCAAGGATCATATTTAGGGATTTATTCCCTATATCAAATTTCTCTAATATAGTTTTAACATTATCTAGTATACAATTCTCTACTTTAACATTATCTAGCATATCGTATTTTGTACATGGTTTAGGTAAAGCTAAGGCGTCATGCATTTCATCAAGTCTTTTAACTATCAAATCATGATCAACTTTAAGCAGTTTAAAAGACTTACTAAGTTTTCTAAACTCATTAAACATGCTTGATAATTCTGAAAATAAAAAATCTAAAGACTCACTAACCTTATCTTCAAATGCCATTAAGGCATAGTTAGCCACCTCTTCTTTGGATTGGTCTTCATCCTCGGAGGAACTTGAATCATCTCAATTAGCGGAGAGTGCCTTCTTTTTTAGCGTCGATTTCTTCTTCAGTTGAGAACATTTACTTTTGAAGTGTCCCGATTTTTTACATTCATAACAAATAATGTTGTATTTCTTTGGTTTCTTTTTGTTTTTATAGTTTTTATTCCTTTTTATAATTTTTTTAAATTTTCTTGACATAAGTGTAATGTCATGGTCTTCATCACTTGAGGTTTCACTCGAAGAGTCATTCATTGTTCGAAGTGCTACATCCTTCCTGTTCTTTGGAAGGGGTTCATCAAGCTCATCATAAGCTTTACAGTTTAGTTCATAAGTCATAAGGGAGCCCATCAATTCTTCAAGAGACAGGTTATTCAAATCTTTGACCTCTTAAATAGCGGTTACTTTAGGATCCCAATTTTTAGGCAAAGATCGTAAAATCTAACTCACAAGTTCAAAATTCAAAAAATATTTTCCAAGTACTTTAAGTCCATTAACAACATCCGTGAAACGAGTGTACATGTCTCCAATAGACTTGCTTAGTTTCATTCGAAACAACTCATAGTTATGAACTAGAATATTTATCTTTGATTCTTTTACTCTACTAGTCCCCTTGTGTGATATTTCTAATGTGTGTCAAATATCGAAAGTTGATTCACAAATGAAAACATGATTAAACTCATTTTTATCAAGTGCACAAAATAAGGCATTCATAGCCTTTGCATTTAGAGAAAAATTCTTCCTTTCCAAATCATTTAACTCATTCGTTGGTTTTGGAAGATTTTTCAAATCCATTCGCAACTATATTCCATAAATCAAAGTCCAAAGAGATTAGGAAAATATGCATTCGTGTTTTTCAATATGTGTAATCCATCTCATTGAACATGGGTGAACATGAAATGGAATGTCCCTCATTCATGCCAAAACAAGTCATTTAATCAAGTGGGTGTTAATCCAAAGAGTAATAACCTTGCTCTAATACCAATTGCTAGGATCAATTGGCACTAAGAGGGAGGCGGTGAATTAGTGCAAGCTAAGATTTTTCTTTCTAAAGCAAAAGCTTTACGAATAAGATAGAATAGGGAATCCGAAGCTTTTCATTTTTAATAAAACAAGTGAGTGATTAAAAGTAAGAAGCCGAAAATATAATCACATTTTAGGAAAAGAACTTATCGTCTTACTTTCAAGGAGTTTAGTTAAGTTAGAAGCATCAATTCAATAATATTCAAGCAATACAAGTATGAAACACTTACAATTTTATAGTGGTTTGGCGCCAACGGCCTACGTCAACTTTCGAGTCCTCCTTCTTGAGGCACACCGGCATCCACAACCGATCTTCTTAGGGTGAAGATCAAACCCTTATACTTGCTTACAAGGGATACTTAAGAAGTTACTATCTCTAAGCTCTCTCCCTTCCCTTATCTTTTTATTACAAATCACACACACTTTCTTTTTCATATAATTTAATTGCCCAAAAGAGTTGTTGGTGAATGTAAGAATACTTAGGTATTTATAGACCCTAAGTAGCTTCAGATTTTTGGAGTCAAAAATCAAACATATATGGAAAAATTGGGTACGGGCGGTTTACCAGCCGTTCTGGATGGTTTACCCATCGTCAACCGTTGGTCGTCGCCCGTAATCTGTGGTATGGGCGGTCCAGTCGCCATCTGGGCGGTTTACCTGTCGACACCTAGTAGTCGCCGCCCGGATTCTGTGGTACGGGCGGTCCAACTATCGTTTACCGACGGTTTACCCGTCAGAATTTCTGCAAAAGTGGTTCCCTCCACTTTTCAAATTCTGACTTGACTTTTACATTGACCAGCTCTTTGGTCAACTGATTGAGCTCAACCTGAGCTCAACCAAACCCAGTAGTGGATCTGGTTTCCTCATTGAGTTGATTTGGATTTCTTCTAAATCCAACTCAATTAGGACTCTAATTTTTAACTATGATTCAATGATTACAATACTTAATGACCAATTAAGCCTAATTACGACCTAACTCCCGCATACTCCGACAACCTCCAACAATCTTGCGACAAGTCCTCTGGTCTTCTTCCCGGTGATCTCCCTTCACATTCCCAGCGAGCTTCCCGATTCCTTCGGCAAATCTCCTAGCGAACTTCCGGCGAGATCCCACCATATCGTCCAAACTTGGCCCGATGCCTAGGTTGTATCTTGGCCCATCATCTGGTTGTAGCTTCATTGTCCTGCCATAGTTAGACCTGTAATATTTCTGCTAACTCATATGTTAGATCAACATACATCAATTGATCTCATCATCAAAATCTGAGATTCAACAGGTTTATGATCCCGAGAGACAATATAGAGTCACCAATGAATCCTAGAAGTGAAGAAGTCATAGGGATAAGTTTGTTAGTTCACAGTCTAAAATTTTGAAAAGCATCAAAGTAAAGGATATCAAGAGAGCTACCTATGTCAATCATAACCCTCTTCACTTGAGCATTGATATCCTCATAAAAACTATCAAGGCATCATTATAATTCGGGTAGAGGTGCTTCATCTCTTCTTCCTTAGTGTTATATTTAAGTCATCCTCATCCTTGGGTGTTTTTCAGTGATAGCTCAGTCATAAACTTTACAACCCAAGAAGTTATCTCCCCCTATGGCAGGTCTACCAATAATGATGACAATCTAAATCTTCATCGACCCCTGAGGTCAAAGTAAGTATTCCTTATGCTTTTAAACAAACTTCTCGATGTGTCCTTAGTATATGAGTTCTTCGTTCTGCTCTTTAAAGTTATAATAAGCCTCCAAATCGTGGCTATAATCTCGATAGAACAGTAGTATTTGGACCTATCTCTTTTTACCAATGGGGTTCTCATCGGGTAAGAGTCTTTTAAGAGTCATTTCTCTTTTATTTGTAGAAAAACTTCAGTTATACTCATTATTAGGGGTCAACTCGAATCTTGAGTGAGATGACTTGGGTCATTCATTTCTCTTTTGTCATGGTGACCTTAGGGTCAGAGTGAATTAGGTCAACTCCTCACATTTGCTTGAGATTATTGACTCAACAGTAATGTATTAATTGGCCCTTTAAAGTGCCTCTAGTATAGTCATTAGTGGTCTCTCTATCAATAACCAAAAGAGACAAGAGAGTTAAGCTCTATCATGAAGGTCTATATTATAAGTGACAGATGGGCATCTACCACGCTTTGAATCTTATTCGTGAACCGAATGACGAAGTCTGTAAGCATTTTCTCCACTCCTTGACTAAGTCTAAGGAGTATTGCCATTGATGGCCACTGGTGTATGTTTCTGAGGAAATGAAGTTTGAACTTCCCCACAAGCTGAGAAAAAGAACTGATGACAAGCGACTTCAGACGGGCATACTATTTACGTACTGAGCCTCTTTATGTGGTTAGGAAGGTGTGGTAGATCAGGACGTATGAAGTGCCATACAACAATATTTGGGCATAAAAAGCTGTAATGTGCTTCGTCGGGTCAACATTATCATCAATTACCTCCAAGGACGAAAGGTGAAAGTTTGTTAGAATTGGTTCCTTATGTATTGTCTAGGTGAATGATGATAAACCCGAGGTGGGGTCGACCAACGCTTTGTGTTTTGATTGCTGGAATTCTTGTCATGTTTCCTTTAAACATTAGTTCCATCTATCATAGTTGGACCACAAGGAATCCTCTATCGAATTTATCGACTGGGCCTTGGATTCAAGCAGGGTAAAGTGATGGTGTGATCTGCCGAATTCCATTATTGGAGACCAAAATGCCCCCTCGGCCAATGGTTCGATGGATCTTGGGTGCTCTTGGGATGCTGGTACCACATCGAGTAAGGGATCCTCAACAAGTGCTGGTGTCGATAGTAGTTGAGCCAATGACCGTGGTTGAGCTAGTGGCATTGCCTATTAGGCTAACGAGGGAAAAAGATGAGCAATGACTTGTATCATATCTGTTAACATCTACATTTGCTGAGTAAGATTTAAGAACTCCTCGATAGGGATGAGCATGTGGCTTAGGTTGTTAAATAGATGCTAGTATCACATTAGCGTTTGCAGCGAGACGGATGCACCCATGTATAGAAAAGGGTAGCTATTATCCCCATCAGGTAAAATTACTATAGGCCCGGGGCAAAATCTCTTCGCTCGAGTGTTCATTGAGAGGGTCATTGGGTAGACATTATTGTGACATCGGACTCTCCTTCTAGTACCAAAAGTATTATGGGAAGAAGACGTCGATGTCCTAGTCAGCCGGACATGGTTCAAACACGTATGCGTAGGATTGTTCGAGGTGCATCCGAGGTAGAAATGTCAAGCTCTTGAGTTACCACTGGTATGAAGACCAAGATTAAAAGAGATTTTCTGATCCGATCTTTCTGACACTTAAGTTAGTAATCCGGGATAGATGAGTATAGATATGAGTGATCAGAATATGATCTTTTTTCTAGTGTTAAAAGATGAAATTTCATACATCTTAATAGAACAAAATATTTCATTATTAAATATTATATGAGGTAATCTTTATTCACCTTTAACAATTTACTTTTGACTTTTTATCAACAAAAAAAGAAGGAGGGACAGCTTATAAGAGGATGACTTTTGTTTTTTTTTTAATCCTAAATATTATATGAAAGTCATATATTATATGACGATCGACAAAGATACTTTCCTATCATAATCTAACGTATCTTAACATGTATCATTTATATATTTTTCCTTATATTCCATCTCTTCTTTTTTTTTGCCATCTGTTGATCCTTGTTAATCTTCCTCGTAACATGGTTGGCACAATCTTCCCGTGCGCCATGTGGACTGCACCATCCACGCTGCAAGGTAGCAGCATCGTAAGCTGCTCTCTTCTTGCTCGGTATTGCCACGTACCAGCACAAGCCTTGGGTTGGCTTGCCAAGGTGATCTTTTTTTTTCTTTTTCCTCTTTCCTCTCACTGTCTGAAGCCTTTTCCTTTATTTTTTTTTTCTTTTACTGTTCACTTATTTTTAACTTACGGCAGCAGATTCCTTTGCGCGGTACAAATCCTTCCCGTGCACATCAACCGCACCAAGCCGTGGTCATAATCCTCTCTTTTTTTCTCTCTCTCGGTCTATACTGTATTCGAAAAATTCAGATCAAGATCTTATAAATATATATATTCTTATCACATCATCTAAAATTTAATATTTTTTAAAAAACTTTTAATCATGCTATATGAACATACACAGATTATCAGATATGGGTCATTAAAAAATAAAAAATATACTTAAGATTAATCTTTAGAAATAAGACATTCATACTCCAAAGCAATTTCTGATTCGCATGCTCAATCTTTCTATAGGTAGGTTCCTCTCTACGCCATATACATAGCCCACCGTATAGAGATTTATAGATTATAGCAATTAACAAACCTTAAAATCCTTCTTGTATATATTTTTTTTCTATTAGGATTCTAATTTTTACAAATATGTCCTTCATAAAATTTATAATTATATCTAGATTCTTAAGTAGAATATAGGATATTACTGTCAATATACTAATGACCAAATTTTTCATGGGATAACTTTAAATTGTGGCTTGCTTTTAATTACTACATTTTTAAATTGTGGATCCACTTGGCCAACAATCTAAACCTAAACAGGTGACACATGTCTTTTAAAATTTTATAATATTAATTTTTTAATATTTAAACATTTTTTTATTTAATGAATTAATATAAATTATTTGATTTTTTTGGAATCGGTTCAAGTTTTGAGTTTGTTGAATCAATTCATTTGATTGATTTCATTCAAATATATGTAATGAATTTGAAAACGAGGAGAGAGATGATGTAAGAAAAATACAAAAGGTTCTTTAAAGTTACATTTGTTATTTTAAAATTTTGGAACAATATATATATATATATATATATATATATATATATATATATATATATATATATATATATATATAGTCATCACACAGAACATCGCTGTGTAAATATTTGAGAGATTAATAAGCATATTAACCATGGTTTAAAGTCCATGTAAACTTTAAGATTTGAGTTGGTCCGGCAGAACAGCCAGGCCCTCCAATATGACATAGTATTCAGTTTGGAGGGCACTACATATTTGGTGATTATTATAACCTACGATAATTTTGCTATCTTACTGATTCATAATGATAAATCCAGTACCGGCAAGGAAAAAGGAATCAAATGAGTCATCACAGAATACAGTGTTAAGTGTATTGAGTCATCACAGAATACAGTGTTAAGTGTATTGCGAAGGTGAGAAGGAATTGGAAAGTTGGATGGATCCCTAACAAGTGTTATGATTTCTAAATCATTATTTATAAGAACAATATTTTTTTATGCCATATGAATTTGATATGATACTGAAAGTTACAAAAGTAATAATTGCTTCTGTATTTTCAAATGAGTTAAAGATTATTGATAATAAAAGGCAGGCGAGTAATTTAATTCATCTCCTTCGTGAAAGTGTCATGCAACAAAGAATCAAAGAAATAAAATTGGTAAACAGAAAAATTCTTTTTATCCAAAACAATTAATTTTAGGTAAAAAATAACATTAGATTTTATCTTTTGGTTAGGACTAATAATTCTCATTTGATTTTTATGAAAAAATTTACAACCTTATTTTCAAGACTTTGTCAAGAATTCAACTAATCTTTGACTATTAACTTGATAAACTTCTAACTAAAAATAATAACTGACTCTATCCTAACTAACTCCAACCAATTCATAACTGATTTTGACTGGGCAGATTAACATGACTCGACTCGATTTAATCATGAATGGATGGACCCGACTTAGCTAGGGTCATAACAAACTCACCCACTTCAAATTAATTTTGCCCTCAAGGTTAAGCAATATCAGATTTTAGGAGCACTTCAATATTTGTCACGCATCACGACTCTTTGATCGATTCAGTAGGATCACCACTTGGTGTAAGCAATGGTTTGGTCTTCTCGTTCAATTGTTATTGCAGTCTTCTGGAAAACACTTTTCATCTTATGGCTAGTGGTCTACCATGTCTTTTTTTTTAGGATCGTCACTTTGAAGTCTTCCTGAGGCATCAAAAAGAAATTGATAAGTAGTTATTTTACATTTGAGCACCTTTTATCACAAATTAGGATTTGCCCATTAGCAATCTTATCTTCAAATTTGGCACAACCTTCGTGATCAGACTCCACATTATCAATTTTTTATTCCTCCTTAGCTGATTCAATCGTTAGAAGTTTGTCACGGTCTTCATATTCGAGCTCCACATTATTAGTTTTTATTTCCTCCTTAATTGTCTCAATCGTCAGAAGCTACTCTTGTTTGTGTTTGTCTATGTTGTCTACCTTGAAGTCCTATCTATTGAAGCTTTTGTTTCGGTGAGTGTCCATAATGATTTTTCCTTCATGAACACTAACAAATGATACAACTACTATCATGGTGTGAGGATGACGAGCTTTAACTTCACACCGAATCTCGGGATTAAGTCCCTCAATAAATTTTCTCACCAATTGTATCTCAAACCAATCTCGGGTTTGGTTCAATAGGTGCTTAAATATGCTTTGGTCTTCCTGTATTGTAGAAGTCTAACGATTTTTATTGAGCTGTTCATTAATGTTCTTGTACTCTGATGGTCCAAAGTGATTCAAGAGCTCTCTCTTGAACTGTCCCCATGAAGAGACTCTGTGATAGGTCTTGTATAAATCATACCACTAGACTGCATCACCTTCAAGTTGTGTGAAAGCTATCTCCACCATTGATTCCTCTAGAGTCTTATGAAAAAGAAAAAATCTTTTAGTGAAATCTAACCAATCGGATTTTCATCTTCCCATCTGGGAAACTCCATCCTCATGGATGTGTATCCTGTGTCATGCCCATGATTATACTTTTCAGATCGACTTCCTTTGGAACTTTCACCATGTTGAATTTTCTTGGGACTCTTTGATCAGCTTCTTCTAATTTCACGGAGGAGCTCTTGAAATATGTCTTCTATGCGAGTCTCGAAGACTTTAAACCTTGCATCAAATGTATCATCTATATTCATCGTATATGATTGTAGATTAGTGATATTCAGTTCTTTTTTCTACTGTCGAGTTAAGGGCATGAGTTTGCATCGTAGGGAAGGGGCAACGGTTATTGCAGAGGGAGATAATGCGACTGGAAGCGACTGCGGCAGCAGATGAGGCAACAATTGAAGAAGAGGTAGTGACAGTGTTCCTTCTTGCTGTGTTCCTTCTTGTTGGAGATGCTGACAACAAGAAGAGGAGTGGGTTTCGGCAAGCAACGGGGTCCGGCAGGAAGAGGAAGTGGGAGTAGCAGGGTTCGGAAGATGAGGAGGTTACGACTGGAGGCGACTGCGACAGCAAGGGAGGAAGAATGGGCGACGGTGACGCAATTAAGGGCTGGAAGGCAGCAACGGCAAAGGAAGAGAAGGAGACAAGGGTCAGCTGGCAGTGTTGGCTCCAGACGAAGTAGGTGGGTATGGTTGGTGGTTGGCTGCGGCTGTGGACGAACTACGACAATGGAAAACAGAGGAAGAGTAGAGGGCGGCGCCGCTTTATGTGATTGTTAAGAGGTGGTCATGCAGTTGTGGCTGGACCGATCGCTGGTGATCGCACGGCTAGCGACAAGTGGCCAGAGCAGCAAGGTCGCGTGGGTGGGCTGCGACAGCGGGTAGAAGCTGCGATTGCGGGAGAGGCAGCGATGAGGGATGGCAGTAGAGGTGGCGGTGACTTGCATGGGGAAGATGGGGAAGGACATCGACGGTCGGTGGGAGGAGGCTGCGGGCGCGCGTCGACGTTGCGGTGGCCGACGAAAATAATAAACTCCTAACTGAAAATAATAACTGACTCTATCCTAACCGAAGATAAAAACCAACTTCAACCAACTCATAACTGACTTCGACTGGATAGACTAACATGACTCGACTCGATTTAATCATGAATAGATGGACCCGACAAAGCTAGAGTCATAACATTTGTTTACTAAGTTTTCAACAAACAAAAATTTGACTCATGAAATCATTAGTAAACCCGGGTTATGTAAAATCTATAAGTAATCGTTCCTATGAGATAGTGGATTTAAATCTATAAAATTATCACAAAAATCAGATGAAAGATAAATGAAGTAAAAATAAGGATAAAATGGAGAAGAGAGGATAAAGAGAAAAAAGAGAAGAAACTTATGCGAATTACCTTGATAATGATGAATAAATCGAGATCAACTTAGCTTGAGCGATCTAAGTTGAGACTACCCATTGAGATTAAGTATATAATTAAACGGAGCGATGACGATCTCTTGAGGTCTCTCACAATAAAGGATAGTTCTCAATGGAACTCACGGATTGGAATGATTTGAAGGTTGTCTAATAGGCCAGAATCTGAAGAATTTATTATTGTCTCAATCTAATCTTAATATTTAAATAAGTGATAAGTTGATTAAAAAAATATAATAATAAGATAAGCTATAAAACTCAAAAAATGATTAATATATTTATATCTTAAAAAAATTAATCTAGAAGACTGTTGTTCCAGTGATCGGAGGCCGTGCGAATTTTTGCCATCAAATCGGAGTCAAAACACTCGGAGAGGGTGAGGACCCCTTCGCAGGAAGAGGTGACAACAAAGTCTCTACTAATATTTTTGAAACATTACTGTCGGTTTAAATTTCAATGTTATTGTATGAACAAATAAAGACGGAGATTAACTATGACGACATATAGATTGTATTAACAAATAAAGATGAAGATTAACTATGACGACATATAGAGCAACATGATCATTTGTCGATCACTCATCTGCCACTACAACCACCCACACCGACATCACCGACAAAAATTCAACGCTCCACATCTGCCTAATTCGAGCACTGTCTCATCTCATCCGTCCATTTCCTCTCCCTCCTCTCTATATACACACATTCCCAGCCCATTTCCACTCCGTTCCTCTCCGCTTCCTCTGTTCCCTTCTCTATCTCTCTTCGCCGCTCCATTTCTTCAATCGACAGAAGATGGCGCTGCTGGTGGAGAAGACATCGACGGGGCGCGAGTACAAGGTGAAGGATCTCTCCCAGGCTGACTTCGGCCGCCTGGAGATCGAGCTCGCGGAGGTGGAGATGCCCGGGCTCATGGCCTGCCGCGCGGAGTTCGGCCCGTCCAAGCCCTTCGCCGGCGCCCGCATCTCCGGCTCCCTCCACATGACCATCCAGACAGCCGTCCTCATCGAGACCCTCACCGCCCTCGGTGCCGAGGTCCGCTGGTGCTCTTGCAACATCTTCTCCACCCAGGACCACGCTGCCGCCGCGATCGCCCGTGACTCCGCTGCCGTCTTCGCTTGGAAGGGCGAGACCCTCGCCGAGTACTGGTGGTGCACCGAGCGGTGCCTCGAGTGGGGCCCCGCCGGCGGCCCCGACCTTATCGTCGACGACGGCGGCGATGCGACCCTGCTCATCCACGAGGGCGTCAAGGCTGAGGATGAGTACGAGAAGACCGGAAAGCTGCCGGATCCGGCCTCAACGGACAACGCCGAGTTCCAGATCGTGCTCGGGCTCATCCGTGACGGGCTCAAGGTCGACCCCAAGAAGTACCGTCGGATGAAGGAGCGGCTCGTGGGCGTGTCCGAGGAAACTACCACCGGTGTTAAGCGGCTTTACCAGATGCAGGCCAGCGGCTCCCTGCTCTTCCCGGCTATCAACGTCAACGATTCCGTGACCAAGAGCAAGGTGAGTTCCTTTTTGACGATCTAAAATTTAGGACAGCTCAATTTCTCGTCCGCTTGGACCCGGATCCAGATCTAGATCAGTTGATTTCTCCTTTTTCTTCACGAATTTTTGATGGATTGAATCCAGATCTAAAATTTCTTACTTCGAACTTAGATTTCAACTGGTGTAGATTGGTCTTATAATGTGGTCTAACTTTTTTGTTTGTTTTTGTGTGTTTAGTTCTTGATCTGGTTGTTGAGATATGATTATTGAAGCCTACAGTTGGCTATTAAATAATATCTCAGACATTAGTACCCATATTCTTAGATCTGGATCTGGATCTCAATCCAGACGTACAGTTTCGGTATTAATTTACGTACTGTAATAGTTAATGGATTACTAGTGTTCAACATTTCCATCTTTGTAAGTAAATCTCGTGTTGCCGTTCTTAATATAAATTGACATGGAAGTGCTTCTTTTTGTGCTGATCTTTTTATTATTCGATTTAGATCTGGATATATTAAGGATCGGAGAATTTAGCTTAACAATCGTGATCTAGTTTTTCCTATTTTTTTCCCGTCTTTCCACGCTTGGAGATCTCTACTATTGTGTTTGTGCGTGTTAACAGTTTGACAATCTGTATGGGTGCCGCCACTCTCTCCCTGATGGCCTGATGAGGGCTACAGATGTTATGATTGCCGGCAAGGTCGCCGTGGTCTGTGGCTATGGCGATGTGGGCAAGGGCTGTGCTGCTGCCCTGAAACAAGCTGGTGCCCGTGTGATTGTTACCGAAATCGACCCCATCTGTGCTCTTCAGGCCCTCATGGAAGGAATTCCGGTTCTCACACTGGAGGATGTTGTTTCTGAGGTTGATATCTTCGTGACCACCACGGGGAACAAGGACATCATCATGGTCGAACACATGAAGAAGATGAAGAACAATGCTATCGTCTGCAACATTGGCCACTTTGACAATGAGATTGATATGCATGGGCTGGAGACTTACCCAGGCATCAAACGCATCACCATCAAGCCCCAGACAGATCGCTGGGTGTTCCCTGAGACCAACACTGGCATCATAGTCCTTGCTGAGGGGCGTCTTATGAACCTTGGTTGTGCCACTGGCCATCCCAGCTTCGTCATGTCCTGCTCATTCACCAACCAGGTATAGATGTTGAACCTTTATATAAAATTGTTCTTACAGACTGATCGTCTTTAAATAATTTCTCTCCAATTATTTGCTTGCTCTTAGGGACCAATAATCTCAAAAAGTTTAAATTGCTAGGAAATGACCATTTATATTTTATGTATACAAATGTATACATCTATATATATGTAGACATGTTTAAAAATTTCAAACATCCCTTTCACTTACAAATCAGATTAATATTGACTAGTGGAATTGAAGTTAAGTGCGTTATGCAAGTCCAAATGAGGAATTTGTGCTGTACAGACATTTTATCTAAACATTAGATGAAATAAAAAAGGGCTTATTCATTCTTCAAACAGATGTCTGCCTTAATACCATAGAATAGATTTTGATTAGATGAATAATAACTACAAAAGCTTTAGGTTATTATATATATATATATATATATATATATATATATATATATATATATATATATATATATTGAAATTACATGGATTCAGTTACTTTTGTGGTTTTTAAGTCTATTGATTTATTATTTGCTCGATTAGTATAGTCCTATTGTTGATACTATTTCATAGCTACTATAAATTAGAGCAAACAGCCTGTCCTACATTTAACATTGATCACCTTGTTAAAAGATATTTCAGAGGAGAATTTAGATTTTAGTTTTTGGGGTTCTTGTTTTGCTTTTGTTGTAGTGCGTATAATATTACTACAAATATGCTATCTGTCAGAACGGGTTTGCTCTTGTAATGAAGGTCCAAGGTGCATGCAAGATGCCCAACCCATCTCAAGGAGATGCACAAAGCTTAATACATGGGCAATCTTGGGATGGACCTTAAGTGCAACAGGGAACTGGGGTCTTATATCTACTGTTGTAGGTTCCTGTTTATATTGAAATGCCAAAATCACATTTTACATTCGATCTCGATCATTGCAGGTGATAGCACAGCTGGAGTTGTGGAAGGAGAGGAAGACTGGAAAGTATGAGAAGAAAGTGTATGTATTGCCTAAGCATCTGGATGAAAAGGTGGCAGCTCTTCACCTTGGCAAGCTAGGAGCCAAGCTCACCAAGCTTACTCCAGCACAGGCGGAGTACATTAGCGTTCCCATTGAGGGTCCCTACAAGCCTGCTCACTACAGGTATTAGGATGCTATTGATAAAAAATGGTTGATAATCGTTGGTGTTGCTGATTTACCTAAGGTTGTCTGTTCCATTTTGAATTCGGGGAGTAACGTTGAGGGTAAGCTTTGCGTTGATTAGGCTAGAAGCATTTTAGAGTTCAAATAAATTTCGTTTGGCTATTTTGCATCATTTGCACGGATGTATTTTTGTTTCTCGTGTTATGATCATATTGGTTTGTGGATCACAATTCTCGCACTGCATCGGCATCATTTGGAATCCGTTATCACATCTTATAAGAGAACACCATTTAGCCTTTGGGGCATGACCATTGGTATTTCTCTCGATTCGAGTGAACACATGACATAGAAGCCACTTATATTAATAAAGAATGTTGGGTGTTACAGATGTGAGATCACTCTAGTCGACCACTTATTTAAATAATTTCATAAAAGGTATCACACAGCAATATCAAAATAATTCTAATCCAATTTCCTAGTTTATTCAAGAAAAAAAATAAAAAAATTAAATTTGTTATTATAATCGAAGATTGCATCTTCTGATTGAAGAATGTGAGGAAAATAAAATCTGCTAAGGTTTGGGAGACGAGTTTCTCATGGCCGCCGATGATCCTTCGCCGGCGGTAGCACCCTCCTTTCTGGCTGCTCCTGGGTGATCCCTCGCCGGCGGCAATGCCCGCTCACATTGCTTCCCCTTCCCCGCGGACTCCATGGGACAGGAGCCGCGAGTTTCTTCTCTATGCCTCCCACGTCGCGACGCTGTTGTTGTTTGCGTTCGTCCGCTGGTCTTTCGAGCCGCTGGTCCCGCCACTGGTGCTGGAGTACGCCGCAGTTGCCTGCCTTCCAAGGCTCCGCGCGTCCCCATCGCTGTTGAGGCGATCAGCACTGGTGTCCCGCACGACTTCCCCGCCTAGATCTCCGATTCCTTCTTCCCTGTCGACCGGCGTCAGTCCTGATCCGTTGGGGGTCCATCGCCGGCGATTCCTGCTGTTGGCGTGGGAGCGCAGCCCTGTTCCGCTTCTCACGCCAACTCCGTTCCGCAAGCCGATTCGATTGCAGTCGATCATGTGCCGGCAACCGTATTTGGACATCGAGCGTACTCCGCTGGCAAATATTCCGGGAGTGCAATTGATCGCAGCCTCTGGCGAGGCTGTTACTCCGGCCCTGGTATCGAAGCACCCTATCGCGGAGTCGAGCCTTTCGGGGGCTGCGACAGTCGCGGGATGGCTTCGACGTTAATCAATCGCCCCGATTACTCTCTCCCCACCTGTGGTTCCTCACGGGATCCACGGCCTTCGGCTTCCCCGATTGGTGCTGCTCTCGTGCGGCTGCTCCCTTCTCCGGCCACAAGCAGATCTTCGTCCACGCTCGGTGGCGACGTGTCTTGGGCCGCTGACGGATCCCTCGAGGTGAATCCTGTTCGCTGACGCTCGCGGTGTCGCCTCCGGCGGTGAATCAGATCTTCGTCCACGCTCGGTGGCGATGTGTCTTGGGCCGCTGACGGATCCCTCGAGGTGAATCCTGGTCGCTGACCCTCGAGGTCGAACCGCTCGCGGCTTCCTACGGCGGAGCAGTCGCGCTTATTCCTGCAGCCTTGTCCTCGCCGCAGGTGGTGGACCCATCCGCGTGGGTCCCATGCTGCTTACAGCGACGATCTACTGTCGGCGAGGATTCCTCGGAGGGAACCGCGGTGATTCCGGCCTCAGGGTCCCACAGCCGGTTGCTCAGGTCACGTGGGTCCAGCCTCCAATTCCCATATGTGGGCCCACAGAGAGCTCAGGCGTCCATCTTTCATGGGTGAATCCACCACTCTGGTTGATTCTGCTACAGTGCCATGCCCCTGTTGTTCTACGCATACCTACGAGGGATCGATACAGAGAGCTTGGAGCTCCTTGTTCACTCAAACATTTCAAATCACAGAAGTGTCCTCCTTTATTTCATGCACGTCGCTCGTTCACGTATGATGGGGTTCTGGACAAAATCCATGAGCGGAAAGAGTATTGAAATAATTCCATAGTTGATTATTTCGTCAGCTCTTGTCCGCCCGTCCTCACAAGTAAGAACCGGATTCATATCGTGAAAGCCATCTAATTCTCTTGAAGTTCTCTCCGTTGGTGTTTGATTTTTCACATTTTGTCGATGAGCAAAACTTGTATATGAACGAAAAGATTAAACGGAAATCATACTCACTTACAACACCAAAATTTACATGAAAAAACTTTCTAACATGAAGTAAAAAAAAAAAATCATGGGACAAGTCAGGAAATCAAATCTACTATAAAATAATGAACGTATAAATCTCGATGTCTCTTTCCTAAAAAAGAAAATCAACCAACGATCATAAAAGAATAACAGAGATACAAAGATTACGTCACCGTGCACGTTGCCCTCATCTTCTTCACTTTTCTTCTTCTCTTGTTCCTCTGCCCTCAATTGCCACTGGTATGATTTCTCTTAGTCACGTCCACAACAACCGTAAGCCCTCTTTCAATCTTACCTTGGCTGCCACAAGACTAAGAAGAGAAAAGGTCTAGGTTAAAAAAGAGAAAGGGTTAAATAGTTGATGTGCGTTGTGGGTTATTAATGCTCACCATGGGTTGAATTAATGGGTCATATGCCTAACAACCTCCCCCTTTCAACCCATAATGAATGTTGTCCATGATTAGTTAATGCAAAGGAATATCAACCAATCGTCGACCTATCTCAGGCCATTATTTGGCAAGATCTTTATTAACATATCTATCTTATTATCATTTGTTTAAATTTTCTAAACTTACAATTGCTTTGCTTTAAATATATTTTAAATCCAATGGTATTTGACATCGATATGCTTTGACTTAGAATGAAAAATTAGATTCTTACACAAATGATGCTCTGTTATAATGCATCACATAATTTTTCTATTTCAACCCTAATTATAGTCATAATTCTTTTATTCAAAATATTTCTTTACAAACCTCTATAATAGTGATATATGTTGCTTTTTATGGTGGAGAGAGCAATGCACTTTTATAATCTGAATTGCCATGACACAACTCTCTCTACAAAAGTGAGTATAAAACCTGATGTAGACTTTCTTATATCAATATATCTTGCTAAATTTGTACTTGAGTAACTTGTCAACACAAGCGGTCCACCTCCAAAGCTTAAACTTTGAAGCTCTTTCTGATATATCTAAAGATTCACTTCACTATTGCTCACTGCTCTTTGCCTAGATTTGTAAAAAATCTATTAGCAACACCCACTGCATATGCGATGTCGGCCTTGTACATACCATCAATACATCAAACTTTCAACTACTTAAGCATAAAGAACCTTTTACATTTTCTTCTTCTCCTCATCACTTAATGGATTCTACTCTAAGCATACTTCAAGTGATATGAAAAAGGAGAACCAACTGGCTTTGCATTGCTTATACTGAACCTATTCAATACCTTCTAGATGTATTTTTTGTACCAACTAAATCTTTTTATTTTTTCTATCATGAAAAATTTGCATGTCTAGTATTTGCTTTACTAGCTCCATATCCTTCATTGTAAAGGATTCACTTAGTTCCTTCTTTAACCTGTCAATTATAGATATATCTTTCCCAGAGATAAGAATGTCATGAACATAAAGTAAGAGAATAATAAAATCCTCACCAAACCATTTAATGTACACACAATCATATGAAATCATTCTTTTCTAGTCATTTTCAGCCATAAATGAATCAAATTTTTTGTACCAATATCTTAGAGCTTGCTTCAGCCCATATAAGTTCTTGCTGGTTACAGGTGCCCTGCAAGCCAATCACGCGAGTGATGGCACGTGTGACACACTGCGTAATCATTTTTGCTTATGATTAATATTGGTATATTCTCACATTATATTATATGTAGCATATATATTGTGATGTCCTTTGTTATGTGCAATGAGAATTGAATCGTGATGAGATCACGATAATGAGATCGATTCACTTTTAAACACAGATCCTAAATAATCCTGATCATAGGTTACTCGAGAGGGACATCGAGATAACCAGACAGATCGGTGTACTATATACCCATCCATATGATGGAGGCGACTGGTCTCATAGCCACTTGTGTGGAGACACTAAGGATATAGTACAGGTGCTCATTGGAGAATGAGTTCACTGATTGATCCGCTTATGGATTGTTGTATGGTTAATGATACCTAATGTCAGACAACGATTCCATAGTCCCAGTTGTGTATCTGGTCCTTAGACTTGAGACACCAAGGATGGCCTGTATGAGTACTACTTTATTTGACGTCAGACTTACAGGTTTGGAAAGCTCCAGATCTGGTACAATTGGTTATCAGGATTGGTAGCCAACCTTACGAAGGCAATTGAGTGTCAATGGAGGATCATCCACTCTCGGTATCACGAGAGAAATATCTCATATGTGCTTGCTTAGACAAATCCCTGGCCAGGGTCATTCAGATTGAGAGAGGAGTTCTCCGGTAGAATCCGATTAGAGCAAGACAAATTGATTCCGTATGTGACCTGATAGTACCAAGTCCAATATACGATTTGTGGGATATTATTTGGATGAGGGATTATAGATACATGATAACTGTGGACAGATAGGTCCGATGGATTTGATCTTCCCTGTACCGTTTGGGACTATGGCGTAGTGGCCTAGTACGTCCATAGTCGATGAGTCGAGTGAATTATTGTGGGGATAATAATTCACTATATCAGAAGGAGTTCTAATGGGAGTAACTCACGGTCAGCTCGGTATCGCGCCTAGAGGGTCACACACATATAGTGGATACTTTAGCAAATAGAGGATTAGATGAAGATCCAATTAGCCCCTATTCCCATTAGATGAGACCCTATACTGATGAGCTCCTTGCTTTAGGCCCAATTAGAGGCCTAAGGAGATTATTGGATAGAGATCCAATAATGCAACGTTAGTGGGTTATTGGATGAAGATCCAATACCCACTAAGGCAGGAGTCCTAAGGTTTTTTTTGTGGCTCTCTATAAATAGGACGGGAGACTCTTGGTTGATAGGCTGCAGCTTTAGCCACCACCTCCTATTCTCCTCCCTCCCTCTGAGCAAGAGTTGCAAGATCAGAGAGGAGGAGTTTCGCTGCAGAGATCCATCGTGTGGATACTGCTAGAGAGGAGGATGCTTGACCTCCTTTATCTTCTCCATCCGGATCTAGAATACATAGATATACAATCTCCCTAGGTAAAATCAATCTCTCACACATCGTGATTTTTCGACTTTTATGGTTTTTCTCGCGACCCCAATCTTTTGCACGACGATTTGATCTGCGTGGGAAACCAGGTTTTGTTTTGATTTCCGCTGCGCATGTGATGCACCCACCATAGGTTTCCCAATAGTGGTATCAGAGCCAAGGTTTTCGTGTGAAAGATTGATTTTAAACTGCGTGTGATGAGATTGAATCACGTAGAACAATGCATTTGCAGCAAGAACAGCAAGGAGGGGCTAGTCGTGGCTAGCTGCAAGGAGTAGCCGGCTGTGGCCACGGCCAACCCCCCCTGCAGGGGCGACCAGTTGCAGCCAAGGCCCCCTTGCAAGGGGGCTACCGGCCACCTGCAAAGGGCGACCGCGCGCAGGGGCAACAGCTCGCAAGGGGCGGCCACCCGCGGGCGCGGCCGGCTGTGGCCAGCCTGCAAGAGGCTACCCATGGCGCACCCGCAAGGGGCTGCCCGCGACGCGCCCGCAAGCGGTTGTCGCCAGTAGGGGCGGCGGCGCTGACCGCAATGCGCATCGCCGCCGCCTGCGTAGGGGCAGCGACAACGGCGCAGGAGGGTGAAGGAGAGGGTTAGGGCTTCTTTTTGGAAAATGACTAAAATGCCTTTCAAAATTCAAAAATTCCAAGGACTGTCCTTGTGTACAAAATTCCAAAAATACCCTCAATAATTCTAGAAATTTTGAGGACTTTCCTCTCATCCAGAATTACAAAAATACCCTTAACAATTCTTGAAATTTCGAGCATATCCTAATTTCTAAAAAATAATTAATTAAATAGTTTAATTAATTATTATATATATCTAATAATCCTACATTTAATGTGATGTATGACGTGGATGGATGATCATGAGCCATGTGTTGTGATATGTGTAATTGTGATTATTATTATTATTGGGGCCTGCGAGTCGACGTTTTCTCGTTTATTGTTAGGCATGCGTGTTTGTGATTATTTGTAATTACATGGAGAAGCACAGCGGGAGCATGAAGATAACAACGGGACCCACGATGCTGTGGCGGGAGATCACGATGCATGGTGATGCGATGATCCGACGGAACCGATAATGACGAGATCAACAATCACAGGGCATGGAGATGCACCAATGCACACATAGATCCTATTGTGAGTGATTAGACTCATTGGCTAGGGCTTAATCATATTAGGTGACGGCTCATGATCATCCGGTGTGGCTTGCATATGTGATGTGTTTATTATACACCTACTAGATATATGTATATATATATATATATATATATATATATATTTATATACGATGTAGATATATATTAAATATGTATATGCATGACACGACATATTAGAAGACCAATACGAAATAAAAACCCCTCCTACGATAATATTAAGTCGTTAAGCGTGAGACAATAAGATTGACCCAAGTGGCCTTTCATCGTTATAGGAAGAAATTGAATCACGACATAGGTCGAGTCCCTCGAGGCTCACCTATCTACATGATCGAGTTCTTGCCTACGACATAAAGATGTCACCGATGACCTGAGGACATGGTATGCTTGGTCGAGTCCCTCGAGGGCATATCATCGAATTAGACTTATCTTGTAGCGATGGTGATGACTTAACTGAACGTCATGGTTGGTTGAGTCCCTCAAGACCATGATGATTCGGAGGCCGAACGTGACGAGAATCATAAGGAGTTGTGATTGGCAAGAGTTGCCTACCTTTTGGGCTTAATGCAATTGGTCGAGTCCCTCGAGGTAGCACTAAGATGTCAATTGAATCCCGATCCCCATTAGGAGTCTACCGGAGACTTACGTCTCACATGTCGAGGGTGTCACGTGATTCACTAAGAAAATAGTGGGAGTATATTAAGATAAAAGTCCATATCTTAATTAATATTTTCTGTAAAATCTGCATGTTATTTAATTTACGCTATATCTTGCTTGTCGCTTACAAAACCCCTACGTAGTATACTTGATGCCAACTGCCTCATTGGTCCAAAAGCTCCGCAATTTGAGAATTGTTCTCACAGAAGAGAAAATCATATATGTCCTTAACATGATTGTGCCCACGCTGGAGGAAAGGATAAGCGAGGATGAGATCACTCGCTTTGTGAAGTATATAGATAGTCCTAGAGGATAGATAACCTGTGCGTTGATCTTATACTTCAGTCTCTACCATATTCCTTTTCTTACTTCATCATGAATTTTAACATGAGCAAGTTTGAGGTGACTCTCCCTGAGCTCCTCAATATGTTGAGGGAAGCTGAGAGTGCCATCAAGAAGGAGAAGCCAGTTCTCTATATTGGTGAGACCAAAAAGAAAATGAAGGCCAGCAAGATCCTTAAGAAGGGCAAGGGCAAAGAAAGACCAGGTAAGACAAAGATTGCCAAGAGAGACCCGGCAAAGGATAAATGACAGTACTTCCACTACGGCCAAGATGGGCAATGGAAGAGGAACTATAAGGACTACCTTGCAGATAAGACGAAATAGAAGCTTAGAGAAGCTTCAGGTATATTCATGATCAGTCTCCACTTGTTAGATTTTCATGATAACGTATTGGATTCCGGGAGTGTTTATTATATCTGCAATTCGTTGCAAGTTCTGGCAAGACCTAGGAGACTGGCCATCGGCAAGATGAACCTCAAGATGGGCAATGAAGTAAGAGTTGATTCAGTTGCTGTTGGAGAGATCACCCTACATCTGCTTGGTGGAGCTATCATTGCATTAGATGCATGCTATTTTGTTCTCTCTATTATCAAAAATATTATATTTATCTCTTGTTTGATAATTAGTGGATACAAATTAGTTTTTGAGAACAATATTTATTCAATTATTATGGATGATGAGATCATCATTAGAGGGATTCTAATAAATGGCTTATATATATGTATTAGACATTTCTTCACATATCATGAATATAAATATGTCTAAGAGAAAAAGAGATGAGGTGAATAATGAATACCTATGATATTGTAAGCTAAGTCATATACATGAGGGAATGATTCAAAAGTTGCTGAAAGATGAAAACTTAGATCCATTTGACTATGAGACATATGCAACTTGCGAACCTTGCCTTCGTGGGAAGATGACCAACTCTCCTTTCAGTGGAACTGGAGAGAGAGCCACCGAGTTATTGGAACTCATACATAGTGATGTATGTGGTCCCATGTCGACTCAAGCTATAGGTGGTTACTTATACTTCATTACATTCAATGATGATTTCTTTAGGTATGGACATGTGTACTTAATAAAATACAAATATGAGGCTTTCGAGAAATTCAGGGAATATAAGAATGAGGTTGAGAACCAAATTGGAAAGAGTATTAAGACTCTTCAATCTGATCGAGGAGGAGAGTACTTGAGTACGAAGTTCACTCATTTCCTCAAGGACAATGGGATTCTATCCCAGTGGACACCTCCTTATACACCTCAGCTCAATGGTATATCAGAAAGGAGGAATCACACGCTGTTAGACATGGTACGGTCCATGATGAGTTTCGCTGACCTACCCGTCTCATTCTGGGGGTACGCCCTAGAGATTGCAGCTTACCTTTTGAATAGAGTTCCATCAAAATCGGTAGTGTCTACACCATATGAGATATGGAAAGGAAAGAAGCCCGATCTTAATATTATTAAGATTTGGGGCTGTCCTGCCCACGTTAGAATACACAACCCCGATAAGTTGGAATCAAGGATAAAATGGTGCATATTTGTGGGATACCCAAAGAAAACTTGTGGGTATTATTTCTATCATCTCGAGGACCGAAATGTCTTTGTTGCCAAGAGAGCTATGTTCCTTGAGAAGGAACACATTCTTGGTGGAAACAGTAGGAGTGAGATAGAATTGAGCGAGGTTGGAGAACCTAGCTCAAGCACCATTCCAGAGCCCGAGTCTGTTCAGGTACCTAGCACATAAATTTTAAATTTACGTAGGTTTAGTAAAGTATCTCACCCTCTTGAAATATATGTGAGACATATCAGTGGAGATGACTCTTAGGATGTTGATCCTTAGACCTACGAGGAGGCTATTATGAGTATAGACTCCGGGAAGTGACAAGAAGCCATAAATTTTGAGATGGATTCCATGTACTCTAACAAGGTTTGGAACATTGTAGATGCACCTGAGGGTATTGTACCCATCGGCTGCAAATGGATCTTGAAGAAGAAGATCAGAGTGGATGGAAAGGTAGAGACCTATAAAGCAAGGCTGGTAGCTAAAGGATATCATCGTCAAAGACAAAGAATTGACTATGACGAAACCTTTTCACCTGTAGCCATGCTTAAGTCCATTAGAATTATTTTGGCTATTGCAGCACAATTTGACTATGAGATCTGGCAGATGGATGTCAAAACAACTTCCTCAATGACAACCTCAAGGGAGAGGTGTATATGATACAACCAGAGGGATTCGTATCCAAAGAGAGTCCAGATAAAGTGTGCAAGTTGCTTAGATCCATCTATGGATTGAAGCAAGCTTCCCGAATTTGGAACATAAGATTTGATGAGGTGATCAGATCTTATGACTTCGTTAAGAACGAAGATGAGCCTTGTGTGTACAGAAAAGTAAGTGAAAGCGCTATCACCTTCTTGGTGCTATATGTGGATGACATCTTAATCATTGGGAATGATATATGAATGCTCTCCACATTAAAGACTTGGTTATCTAGAAACTTCTCCATGAAAGACTTAGGGGAAACATCATATATTTTAGGGATCCAGATCTATAGAGATAGATCCAAAAAGATGCTTGGCTTGTCCCAGTCTAGGTACATAGACTCCATTGTCAAAAGGTTTGGCATGAAAAATTTCAAGAGAGGTCTCATACCGATGAGACATGAAATATCACTTTCTAGGAATATGTCCCTAAAAACTCCTGAAGAAAAGGCAGACATGGATAAGATACCATATGCCTCAATGATAGAATCTATCATGTATGCGATGCTATGTACTAGGCCTGATATAACACATGCTCTGAGTGTCACGAGCAGGTATCAAGCAGATTCAGGTTTAGAACACTAGAAGACAGTAAAGTGTATCCTTAAGTACTTGAGAAGGACTAAGGATCTTTTACTGGTATATGAAGGAGGTAGCCTACAGGTTGAGGGCTACACAAACTCAAGTTTTCAGTCTGACATTGATGATAGCAAGTCAAATTCAAGGTATATTTTCACCATGAATGGAGGAGCAGTAAGCTGGAAGAGTTCAAAGCAAGATACTACTGCTAACTTGACCACAGAGGCGGAATACATTGCTGCAGCAGAAGCAGCAAAGGAAGGGGTATGGATGAAGAAGTTCATCAAAGATTTGGGAGTCGTACCAAGCAGTGTAGAACCAATTCCCATATACTGCGACAACAATGGGGCGATAGCTCAAGCGAAGAAACCTAGGTCTCATCAGAAGTCTAAGCATGTTCTGAGGATGTCCTTGGTCTAATCATTTTTGCTTATGATTAATATTGACATATTATCACATTATATTATATGTAGCATATATATTGTGATGTCCTTGGTTCTGTGCAATGAGAATCGGATCGTGATGAGATCATGATAATGAGATCGATTCACTTTTAAACATAGATCCTAAATAATCCCAGTCATAGGTTACTCGAGAGGGACATCGAGATAACCGGATAGACCGGTATACTATATACTCGTCCATATGATGGAGGCGACTGGTCTCATAGCCACTTGTGTGGAGACACTAAGGATATAGTTCAGGTGCTCATTGGAGAATGAGTTCACTAATTGATATGCTTATGGAATGTTGTATGGTTAATGATACATAATGTCAGATAACGATTCCATAGTCCCAGTTGTGTATCTGGTCCTTAGACTTAAGACACCAAGGATGCCTTGTATGAGTACTTCTTTCTTTGACGCCAGACTTACAGGTTTGGAAAGCTCCAGATCTGGTACAGCTGGTTATCGGGATTGGTAGCCAACCTTACGAAGGCAATTGAGTGTAATAGAGGATCATTCACTCTCGGTATCATGAGAGGAATATCTCATATGTGCTTGCTTAGACAAATCCCTGACCAGGGTCATTCAGATTGAGAGAGGAGTTCTCCGGTAGAATCCGATTAAAGCAAGATAAACTGATTTTGTATGTGACCTGATAGTACCATATCCAATATACGGTCTCTAGGATATCATTTGGATGAGTGATTATAGATACATGGTAATTGTAGACAGACATGTCCGATGGATTTGATCCCCCTGTACCGTTTGGGGACTATGACATAGTGGCTTAGTACGTCCATAGTCGATGAGTCGAGTGAATTATTATGAGGATAATAATTCACTATATTAGAAGGAGTTCTGATGGGAGTAACTCACGGCCAGCTCGGTATTGGGCCTAGAGGGTCACACACATATGGTGGATGTTTTAGCGAATAGAGGATTGGATGAAAATCCAATTAGCCCCTATTCTCATTAGATGAGACCCTATGTTGATGGGCTCCTTGCTTTAGGCCCAATTAGAGGCCTAAGGAGATTATTGGACAGAGATCCAATAATGCAACGTTAGCAGGTTATTGGATGGAGATCGAATACCCACTAAGGCAGGAGCCCTAAGGTTTTTTTTTTGTGGCTCTCTATAAATAAGAGGGGAGACTCTTAGTTGATAGGCTGCAGCTTTAGCCACCACCTCCTATTCTCCTCCCTCCCTCTGAGCAAGAGTTGCAAGATCAGAGATGAGAAGTTTCGCTGTAAAGATCCATCGTGTGGATATCACTAGAGAGGAGGACGCTTGACCTCCTACATCTACTCCATCCGGATCTGGAATACAGGGATATACGATCTCCCTAGGTAAAATCAATCTCTCACACATTGTGATTGTTTTGTTTTTACGATTTTTCTCGCGACCCCAATCTTTTGCACGATTATTTGATCTGCTTGGAAAATCAATTTTTGTTTTGATTTTCTTTGTGCATGTGATGCACCCGCTGTAGATTTCCCAACAGTTCATTCTCAACTTGTAAATAAAATTTTATTTACCTTTGACTTTGAAGCCTTCTTGTTGCTCTATATAAATTTTTTTCTCCAAATCACTATGAAAGAAAACTGTCTTCACATCCAACTGCTTAACCTCCAAGTCCAGCCTAGTAACAATACCAAGAGCAATACGAATAGAAGATATTTTAAAAATAGGAGAAAAAATATCTTTAAAGCCAATATATTTTTTTTGACCAAAGCCTTTCATAACTAATCTAGCTTTGTACTTTGGTGGAGAACATTATTCTTGAGTCTTCAACCTGAAAACTCACTTGTTCTTTAGGGTCTTCTTTCCCTTTGGTAGTTACACCAAATCATATGTGTGGTTCTTTTGTAGAGTATCCATCTTTTCCTGCATAGCAACTTACCACCTTCTTTTCTGCTCACTTTCAACTGCTTCATGGTAACTCTCTAGTTCACCTACATCAGTAAGCATCACATACTCATCTATAGAGTATTTCTGGGAATGTTGATGTGGTCTAGAAGATCTTCTCAACTGAGGTTCTATGGGAAGTTACTTTATCTTCTTCTTGCTCAGCATGTCTTGCAGGCTGATCAACATCGACCTCTATACTATTTTATTGCACATCTCCCCGATCACCCTGATGTACTAAAAGAGTAACGGGTCACAATTTGTTAATCCATCTATAGAAGTCCTAGCTGATGCCTTCTTCTTTAAATCCTCAAGGGTTTGAACCTAAAAAAAGATCACATCTATACTTCTAAATACCTTCTATTTTTCTATATCCCAAAGCTTGTAACTAAACTGATCATGTGAATAGTCAAGAAAAATACATTCTTTTGTCTTACTATCCAGCTTGGATCTCTCAATGTCTAGAATATATGCAAATGCATGACAACTAAGCACTCTGAAGTGTCTGTAAGAGATATCTTTCCCTAACCATACATGCTCTGCAATATCACCATCTAGAGTTATACAGGGTGACAAATTGAATACATTAACTAAAGTCCTCAAAGACTCATCCCAAAACTTTTGGATAACTTAGCATGTGAAAGCCTACATCTGATCTTTTTCATGATGGTGCGGTTCATCCCTCTGCAATTGCATTATGTTGAGGCATACCAAGAACTGTCATTTCATGTTGGATGCTGTGTGATATGCAGTAATTATCAAACAATTCTGTATACTCACAATCATTATTTGGTCTTATGTATTTCAATTGTCTTTTTGTCTCTCTTTCAACTTTAGCATGAAACTCTATGAAAACATTAATAACCTGATATTTGATCTTTATAGCATAGGCCCAAACGTTTCCAAAAAAATATCTATAATAATAATAAAATAGAATGCACCATTGATACTAGGAATATTAATAGATCTACAAGGAGTTTTTGTCCTCAAAGGACCGCATACAACTGTATAGACACGATCTATGACATGCATTTTTCTACACAAAGTAAGACTAGCATAAGAGACTACATTGTTTGTTAGCAAAACAATCAATATAATGGTTCAAATATGTATCTTTGAGGTATGGCAAGACTTTTCTCTTAGAAAGAACTTGCAACCCCTTTTCGCTCATATGTCTTAGTCGCCTATGTCACAACTCCATCTGAAGTCTTTTTCTGTAGTATTCAACTGCTCACCACAAGCTTTAGCTTTCAACCTGTACAAAGTGTGACTTTTCTTCCTACTAGTTATAACGAAGGAATCCTTATTGAGCATCCATTACCCTCTATAAAATCTGCTATTAAAATCTTCATCATCTAGTCTTCCAACTGAAATTAAACTAAACCTCAAGTCGATCACATGCCTCACATCCTTAAGCACGTTGGTTTTTATGTTGATATCACCTATGCCGATGATATTTTTTGTGCCATAGTTATTCATCTTGACAACACCAAAATTTTCACACTTGTAGGTAGTAATGAATTCTCTCTATGGTGTAGCATGGTAAGAAGCACCTATGTGAATCACCCACTCGAGATCCTGACATATACAAGAAAGAATATCATCAAAAGTAGACAAAATTATATAATCACTACCCTATGGTATTCTTTTTTGACTTTGTATGTTTCACTTTTTTCTTGTTCTACTTAGGTTGCTTGCATTGATTCTTGTAATGTCGTTTCATACTAAATTATAGCAAACAATATCTTTTCTTGATCTTGACTTGCTTCTACCAGTGCGTGAACCGCTTTATCCTTGGACTTTATTTTCCTCTATTCTCTAAGACAAGTGCCTCTAAATCAATATGAGATATTGCTGAATTCTTTCTCATCAACTCCTCATTCAATAAACTACTTGTTATTTGACTCATGCTGATAATACTATCTAGTGCAAAATTACAGAAGGAAACCACTAGTGTCTCCCAACTTTCTAGCAATGAACTAAGAAGTAATAATACCTGCAACTTATCATAAGAAATATTTTCATAGAGGATAACTAGTTAGTGATACTCTACATTTCATTCAAATGCTCATCGATAGAAGCACCCTCTTTATATTTCAGGTTCACAAGTTTTCTGATCATGAAAGCCTTGTTGCTAGTCAGTTTACTCTCATAGAGACCTTACAACTTTTTGTAAAGAGAGTGTGCAGAACTTTCCGTAGAAACATAGTGAAAGATATTATCATCGAGTAACTTTCGAATAAACATGATCGTTTTCTTGTCTAACTTCTTCCGCTCATCATCTATCATAGTTACGGGGTTTCAACTTTCCCCTTGCAAAGGTCCATACAAATCCTTGCAATACAAGAGGTATTCCATTCTTAGTTTC
Organism: Ensete ventricosum; assembly: GCA_029747655.1. NCBI lineage: Eukaryota > Viridiplantae > Streptophyta > Magnoliopsida > Zingiberales > Musaceae > Ensete > Ensete ventricosum. The sequence continues at coordinate 31,621,111 of JAQQAF010000004.1, read as the reverse complement.
TGAATCATCCAATTGTTTTAGTTCAAGCTAACTATACGGGAAACACTATCAGCCTCTATGTTCGGACATAAATTAAATACCATCAAAATCAATTCTGATACTAGTTGATGTAATAAAAGAACTTTGTATATGAATAAATAGGTGCAGGACATAACACGCAGTAGAAAAATTAAACGAAAATCAGTCATATAAAATACTATAATTTATATGAAAAACCCCTCCAACACGAAGGAAAAAAATCACAAGGCAAGCTAGAGAACAAATGCACTATAAAATAATAAATATACAAATATCAAATTCTCTTGCCCACAAAACCAGCTCAACAATCACAGGAGAATAATAGGGATTCAAGGATTATATCAACGTGCATATGCCCTTGTCTTGTTTCCTTTTCTTCTTCTCTTGCTCTTTTGCCCTCAATTGCCGCAAGAGAATTGAGGGCAAGCCTCTTTCAATGTCTAAACTATGTCTACAATCACAAGCCTCTTTCAATCCTGCCCTAGCCACCATAAGACTAGGTTAAAAGAGAAAGGGTCTAGGTTAAAAAAGAGAAAGGGTTAAATGATTAATGTGGGCTGTGAGTTATTAAGACCCACCATGGGCTGAATTAATGAGCCATGTGCCCAACATTTGCTTTACAGATTGAGAAGATTTTATAAGGGTGCTTAATTCTGGTCTATGATATATTCAGAACAAACTCTTTATTATCCGACCTTAGGACGATGATCTTTAGTTGGAAAAGATTGATTTTTTTGCTATTCTAAACTTATCAATACTATTGCTAGCAAAATTGGGATACCTTTATTTATGGATTAGCTCATCAGTAATAAGGAGCACATTGGATTTGCACGAGTATGCATTGAGGTTTCTCTTGATTCAAACCTCTCTAATACTATGTTAGGCTTGTTATTGTTATAACAAATCTTATCTAATTTTAAAGTTTAATCGATAAATCCATATCGAGAATGCGATTAATAAAAAATGAGAGTAACGGTTGCGAATAAAGTAAATGAGTAAGCAACAACAAATCAGAGGCAAGAGAAAGAATACAAATCGATTTATAACAGTTCGGTCTTCCCAACCTACGTCCACTCCCGATTCATTTTCCCTTGAGGCATCGACTTTCACTATCGATCTTCTTTCCAATAGGTGAAGATCAACTACATTTGTTACAACTCTTTTCCTTTTAATAAGCTTAGGAGAGAACCTCTACTCTTACTCTTTTACAAGAGACTTCACATCCTACAACTCAGAATCACCTCTAAACTCAAGGAGGAAGAGATAAACAATGCTCAAGGAGAGCTACAACCATTCCCAAATTTAACTAGATTCATGCTCCAATTAAGCCTTAGTGGGGTATTTATAGGCCACAAAGGTTTCAAAATGAAGCTAAAAAATTTAAATCATCGAAAATTTTGAGATTTAAATGATACTGCAGCCATAATTTTTTACGTCGCAATTTCAAACTTTTAAGCGATACTACCATCATAATTTTTAAATTCTAGGTGGTATTGTCGCCCTAGGTAGTACCAACGTTGGTAGTGCTAACAAGTGCAAATAGTGCTTGTCGGTTATCTCAAGCGATACCATCGGTTGGGCTTAACGATACCACCACCTAAGCCTGCTCAAGGCCACTAATTTGGCCTTCTAATAGACCCAATTTACCCATGGTCCAATCCCATTAGCTTTCTCGATAGCTTGACATGATTTCGATCCAATACCAACATAATTTGATCCCAAAAGACCTCGATCAAGACTTTAACAATCCAACCATATATATGACATAATCACAAAGTTTTCAACATGTTGTTCAGCATTCCGACATATCATCCGACACTTTGTTCGAACCTCCGGCGCATCATCATTTCCTTGGGCATATCACCCGATTTATCGACATGTTAACTTTTTCACAACATCCAATCTTTTGGTGCAATACCCGATCATTCTAGCACGATACTCAAACTCATAGTATGAAGTTCAATCTTCAACACATCGATCAATCCTCCGACTCGACGTCCAATTTTTGACGTAATATCTTTTTCAGCACAACGTTTGATTCTCCTGCTTCAATAATTTACCTTTCGATGGTTCGAGTTTATGGTCGAAGTATTTCCTACGTCACTTATCTCAAAAATATTTTAGTCTATAAACTCATAAATTGATTTAATCATCAAAATCTAGGATTCAACAATCTCCCCTTTTTTCATGATGATAACCAATTGATGACGGTGTATTAACCAGGCTCCCCTTATCTATATGTCATTTTAAAATATAATGAACTCAAATTTAAAAAAAAAATAATCTTTCAGTGCTAGTCTTTGAATTCAAGTCCAAATAATTTCAATTATAACTCTTAGTGACTTCCAATAGTAATCATTACAAAAATCATATACATAATTTTAATTAAAATATTAAAATAATCATTGCATACATCATATGCATAATTTCAATTAAATTCTTAAACATCATCGTAAGTTAAAACATCATAATTTTTTCATGTCATCAAAGAGTATGGTCTACTTCTCCCCCTTTATTAATAATAAAAAGGAGAAATATACAAATTATTCAAGTGGTGATAATCTAAAATACCTAAATAAAGTATTAAAATGTGTATCATAAGTGTCAGGATGTTGATGAATATACTGCATCTTAGTTAAAATTTAGTCTTGAATACGTTGATAAATCTATTGCATTTTAATAAAAAATTAGTCTTGACAAAGCTCAATATGATCTAATCGGGCTACTAGAAAATCAAAAAATGAAAAGGGTACTGAATCCGCTAGAGGTCTTGCCTCAAGGGAACTAGTAGGAGAAGAAGGATTGCCCCTATGTATAAGTGTTTCTGGTTCAGGCTTAGGTGGGAGAGGATTAGTTCCCCTAGATAATTTAGTCCAAATTTCATTCATTATAATGCACCTCAATCTTTTTATAGGTATCTATTGATGATATTGAATCTATCTAGTTTCATAATTTATTCGTTTGCTGGGATGGCTTTATCATATGCATGTAAGAGTCTAGTAATCAAGCCATCATATGGAAGCATCATATCTTTCTCAGGTATATCAATCATATTTTGACCTATCAGATATCCAAAGCAATTATCATGTCCTATCATAATCCAATACATGATACCTATTTTCAAGGTATTAACTTCCTCAAATTGGTATTGTTTAGGAAGCAGAATAGTAATCATGATATGGTGAAGCAGTTTTGTGTTAAATGGTAAAAGATGGCCATGACTTTTTAGTATAATGGATAGATTAGGATTTCTAAAAATAGTGCAAATTGACTCAGAATATGTAACCCAAACTGGCTCAATATCCCATTGTCCATTAAAATATCAACCTCATCTTTTTTTTAGTAATTTCTATAAGATTACAAATTATGTTGTAATAGTTATATGATGCCCTAGAAGATAAGTGGATACTCTATCATATTCATCCATGTGCAAATTGTTATAGAACAATATAATTAGTCTAGTGTAGATAGGTTCACTAATTTGAAGAATATGTCGGATATCTAAATTTTGTTTTAGGCTTATCAAGATTCATTCATTTAGGTTTAATATGTCTAATTCCTTTTTAATAAAATCAAATTATCCATCACTCATTGGTATAGTAAAGATATCCACTAGCTTCACGGATATATCATTATTACTTAAAATGATGTCTAATGTTAACATGTTTGGTTTGTGAATGTTGAAAATGATTCTTTAACAAGCTGGTGTTGTCACACTTCATATAATGTTTTTCATGCAAAGTCCATAATCTTCTAAAGTATTTTTCATCCAAATTACCTGTGCATAACATGCACCTATTGTAACATATTCAGCTTCGATTGTGATAGAGTTTTACTTTTTGAAGGACCAAAAAACAAACACATGGCCTAGGAATTTACAAGTTTCAAAGGTACTTTTTAATCTATTTTATATCCTACAAAGTTAACATCAGCATAAGCAATCAAATCAAAAATTTCAAATTTAGGATATCATAACCGAGATTAGGAGTTCCTTCTATGTATCTGAAAATTCTTTTAGCTGCTTTATAATAAGATTGTTAGGATTAAACTAAAATCTTATGTAAAGCCCATCACTAAATATTATATCAGGTCTAGATTTAGCATGATATGACAAATTACCTATCATACCTCTATAAGTCTTTTGATCAAAGCCTTGACACTATCCATATGAAATTGTTTTAATAGATCTAAAATACACTTAGTTTGACTAATAAAAATTTTATTATCTAGTTGCTTAATTTATAATCCTAAAAAAATATCACTTCACCTATTGAGAGCCTTAGATAAAGAGCATTAAAAAAATATCAATCTTAAGAAAATATTAAGCTCTCATACTAGGCTTCAGGGGCTTGCTTCAACCTATAGAGAGCCTTAGATAATTTATAAATATGATTTAAAAAAATTATTTTTAAATCTGGATAGTTGCTCAATAAAATCTTCTTCAAAAATAAAAGCATTAAGAAAAATACTTTTGGCATCCATTTAATTTAAAATTTTTAAACATGCATAGGTATCATTATGGCTTCAGTCTAGCCACAAGAGCAGAGGTTTCTTCATTATCCATATCTTCTCCTTGGTTGAAACCTTTGTCCACTAATCTAGTTTTGTTTCAAGCCACGACACCTTGTTTATATTGCTTATTCATAAATATCCATTTAGTGTCAATCATAAGATAATCACTAGGTTAGGAATAAGCACCCAACTTTATTTTTTTAAAATTAATTTAATTCTTCATGTATTGCAGAGATCCATGAGTCATCTTTAAGAGCATCATAAATGCATTTAGGTTAAATTTGAGATAAAAAGATAGTATTTACATAATTTTTTTTTTAACGAAGAACCAGATTGAATACCTTTTAATATATCTCCAATAATTAGCTCATTAGGATGTGTATCTATATGTTTTCATTCCTCAAGTAAGTTTCTTTAAAGTAGATGTATCCAAGTTGCTTTGGGGAGAAGAATTCTAATTCAAATTCAATTTATCAAATTCAAAATCATCATTAAAATTATTTTTTTTAATTTCAGGAGGTTTATTAAAAACAACATTGATAGATTCATCAATAACTCAGGTTCTCTTATTGAAAATCGATTAGCTTTAGAGATAGTGTAATATCTAAGAAAAATACCTTTATTAGATTTTACATCAAAAATTTCAACGACATCCTTTTCATTTAAAATAAAATATTTGCATCCAAAAACTTTAAAATATGAAATGTTGGGTCTTTTATTGTTTCACAATTCATAAGAAGTTCTAGATATCTGAGGTCTTATGAGAACCATGTTCATGACATAGCATATCGTGTTAACGATTTTAGCCCAAAATTATTTGGGTAGGCTATGTTCATTAAACATGATTCTTGACATCTCTTATAAACTCCTATTCTTTCTCTCAACAACTTTATTTTGTTGTGAATTTCGTAGAGTAGAGGAATAATGATAATACCCATTCGAATCATAAAATTCTTGAAAATTATGATCTTTAATTCACCACTATGGTCAGTACGAATAAAAAAATTATAGAACTTTTTTCATTTTGAATTTATTCACAGAACTTGGTAAAATATTTAAGATAGTCATTTTTATGTGTCAAGAAGTATGTCCAAGTATATCTACTATAATCATCAATAATTATAAAAGCATATGTACTATCTCCTAGACTTGTGATATCAATAAGTATTAATAGATTCATATGAATTAATTGTAATTGTGTAGATATACTCACTTGGTTTTTAAATTTGAAGCTACTTTTTATATGTTTTTCTAGTTGGCACGCATCACAAATTTTATCTTTGGCAAATTTAATTTTATGCTTGCAAGTTCTTTAGTTCCAAATTGTCAGATTAATTTTATACTTGCATGTCCTAATCTTCCATGTTAAAGTCATATATCATCATTTAAAATCGAATAGCAAGTTTCATCATGAAAATCATCAAGATAAATATATAAACATTATCGCTTCTTAGAGCAATCATAGATTTATTCTTATTTGATATTTCTATGATGTAAACATTAGATTCAAATTTAATATTATGTCCCTTATTACAAAGTTAACTAATGTTTATTAAGTTATGTTTCAAACCATCCATTAAAAGAATATCTTCAATCAAAAGATTTGATTTATTACTAATACTTCTAATGCCAATGATTTTTTCTTTATTGTTTATCTCTGAAAGTAACATATTATCTATATTGGCTAGTATGCATTGAGAAATATTTTGGATCTCCGATCATATGCCTTGAGCGTCTACTAACAAGATACCATCTTTTGCTCCTAGCTTTTGTTTGGAGATGAACCGATAAGAAAGAAGGGTTTGCTTTAGATATAATATAACTTTGGGTCCTTTATAGTTAAATCTACCTTTCTTGACTTTTGACATCAAATCATTTATAGTTCCCTTAGGAACCCAAATTAATTTATGAGAATTATATTTTTTAAGAGAGCATGTGTAAGCATCATGACCAAATTTTCTATAAAAGTTATATTTAACTTTATGAGGAATATATAGTGTGGGTCATTTTATAAATTTTGTTGGCTTTTGATATATGTTACTACTCACGAAGCCAATTCCCTTTTTTGTGATACACAACCTTGAATAGCAAGAATCATGTTTAGTAACTTATTTTTAATTTTAAAATTTTCTAATGTTTGTTGTAGGAATATGTTTTCCTTTCTAAGTGATTCTGACTCTTCATATTTAGTGAAAGATGTTGACATATAATTGTCATACTTATTTTTTAAATGATTGACTTGATTCATCCTATATTGCTTTGAGCACTTTCCTCTCTTTTTGGGTTTTAGTATAGGACACTCATTTTTGAAGTATCGTGGCTTTTTACATTCATAACATATGATTGCATCTTTATTGGGTTCACTTTTATTCTTAACTTTTGTCTTATAGAATTTGTCTTGTTTCTCCTTATAAACTCTTTGAATCTTCTTATAAATGTTATGTCATCATCATCACTTGAGATTTCACTCAAGTAGCCTTCATTGGATTTAAGTGCAATATCTTTTATGTTCTTTAGAATGCCTTTTCTTCTTTATCATGTGCTTTGTAAGTCATTTCATAGGTCATAAAAAATCCTATAAGTTCTTCAAGAAAAAAGTTATTCAAGTATTTGGCTTCTTGGATTGTTGTGACATTTAGATCTCAACTCTTAGGAAAGAACTTAAAATCTTATTCACCAATTCAAGATGAGTATAACTTTTAGACTATTGATAATAAACGTAAAATGGGTGTACATGATATCAAGGAAATTGTTTAGCTTTATTTTAAATAATTTATAATTATATATCAAAAGATTAATTTTATATTCTTTTACTTTATTTATACCTTCATGAGTAACTCTAAGTGCATGCCCAATATCATGTACGGTGTCACAAGTAAAAACTTGATTAAACTATTTTTTATCTAAAATATAAAATAAAGTATTTATAATTTTAGCATTTAAAGAAAATATTTTCTTCTCAAAATCATTTCATTCATTCATCAGTTTAGAAAATTTTTGAAAACCAAATTCGACAATGTTCAATAGATTAAAATCTTTATAAACCAAGAAAATATACATTTGTGTTTTCTAATAGCTGTAGTATGTTTCATTGAACATAGGAGGACGAGTGATGAAGTGACCCTCTTGGTTGTTTGAAAAAGCAACTAGATCTCTCTTGGATGTTAAACTAACTAGGAGAACCAGGCTCTAATACCAACTATTATGATCATAATGGGCACTAAGAGAAGGAGGAGGGTCGGGGTTTGGGTGTGGGGGTGGTGGGGGACAAATTAGTACTAGAGCAAATTTTATCCAATTTTAATGTTTGATCGATAAATTCGTATCGAAAATATGATTATTAAAAAGTACAAGTAATGATATGAGTAAAGTAAATGAGTAAACAACAATAAATTAAAGGTAAGAGAAAAAATGTAACCAAATTTATAATGGTTCAATTTTCTCGACCTACGTCCACTCTTTATTTCTCTTCCCTCGAGGCTATCGGCTTTCATTATCGATCTTTTGTCTAGTGGGTAAAGATCAACTAACCTATTATTACAACTCTTCTCATTTTAATAGGCTTAGGAGAGAACATCTACTCTCACTCTTTTACAAGAGCCTTCAACTCCTATAACTCTGAATTACCTCTAAATTCAAGGAAAGAAAGAGACAAACAATGCTCAAGCATAGCTACAACCCTTCACAAACTTTACCACTTGATTGATGCTCTAACCAAACCTTAGTGGCATATTTATAGACCCTAAAAAGCTTTAAAATGGAGCCAAAAAAATTAAATCACTGAAATTTTTGGGTTTTAGATGATACTACAACTGTAACTTTTGATGCCACAATTTTAGACTTTTAGGAGATAATACCATCATAATTTTTTAATTCTAGACAGTACCACCACTACCCTACGTGGTACCACCGCATACCTAGGCGGTACCTAATACCAAGGAAAGGAGAAAAATGAATATAATTCAAGAAAAAAGAAATTGATAGTCAAGTTGTATTTATTGGAATATCTTTTGGATTGAAAAGAAATAAACTTAAGATAGAACTTACATAAAATCGATAAATAGTTCACCACTATGTTTAAAATCACAAAGGAATACAAAAAATTCACCAACCCAAGGATATTAAATAAGGAGACAGAACTGAAAATAAAAGATTCACCACTTAAGGAAGTGTCCAAGAGATATAAAGTTTTAGAGAAAACTTTAAATGAGCTTCTGCCAATACAAATCAGATTCTAAAATATCTAACCCTAAAATACCAAAATAAATATTATTGCATGAAACAACCGTTTATGCATATGAAATGACAAAATTAAGTGCTTTATATATGGTAACGAACCCCTTAATGATTCCTTGGTCATGAAGAAAAGGACCTTGAAACAACTTTAACTTTCTACCTTTCAAACCACCTATTAATGAAGCAGTTTGAGCTTTCTCTAGTAAAAATGCTCATGAGCTATCATATTTTTGGATTAAAGGATATAAGACAAGCATTGTGAGCTGTAAAAAAATACTATATGATCAACAAGATTTACTTGAGCTGACTGTAGCAAATTATGCACTTCCGTGTCAATCTCGCCTAGTTGAGAAAGACTTGTCCTCAAGTCCTCATTTGTTTTGGCAACATGATAAGAACTAAAATCAGCTACATTGAATATTGAGAACATCTCATAATCTTCAGGTAGCTCGATGTCATAAGCATTCTTGTCAATTCTCTTTACCATATTGATTGGACCATCAGTCTTTGGTATCAATTTTCCAAATTTGTTTGGTGGTAACCTCTCATTTCTTAGCTAAATCCAGATTAAATCACCTGTATTAAACTCCATATGTTTTCTATGTTTGTTAGCAGCTTGCATGTACCTCTTATTTTGCTTTTCAATTATTGTTTTAACTTTCTTATGTAACTTCTTTATCTGCTTAGCCCTCTAATATGCATTTTTACTAAATTATTTAGTTGTGGAAGGAGGAACTAAATCCAAAGGATTTATAGAATTAGCCTCCAAAATAAGATCAATGTGATGCTGGATGTCTCACAAAGGTGAAAAACTATGTAGAATCTCTTCTGGTACAACATATTGAAACTCCTCTAGGATTGATTTTATATTTGCTGGTAGCTCCTTTTGATGTTCATTCTCCTTTACCACTATTAGAGCCAAAACATGACCACTCATTTTTAATTCACCATTGCATTTACCATAAAACATAAAAGCGCTAACTTCCTTCTTTGGTGCATTGATTTCAGAAGGTTGTAATAGAGTTAAAATAATCTTCTTTTCATTCATCTTAAAAGAATAAGTACTTTTGTAGCCATCATACAACACTCACTTATCATAATGTTAGGGTTTACCCAACAACAAATAAAGCATACATAGGAGCAACATCACACCATACTTAAACTTTATAATATTTGCCAATAGAAAATAGAACTAAACATCTTTTAGCTATCTTGATGTTATTTTCTTTTTGTACCCAACATAATTGGTAAGGATGTGTATGAGAGATTGTGTCCAACTTTAGCTTCTTTACTATATCCAAAGATACTATAATCTCAAAGTTGCCATTGTCAATGATCACCAAGCACACATTGCCATGAGAAGTACATTTGGTATGAAACACGTTCTTTCTCACTCAACTTTCATCCTCAGCCACACAGGATATTTATAAGCTACGATGTAACACAATAGACAAACCATGATCATCATAAGTAACCTCTTTCTCATCATCATTATCATATTTTGGTTCATCATTGGCTTCACTTCTCCATCATTATATTCTTCAACAAATATAACAATCATCCTATTTAGATAATCTTAAGCAATATACTCAAAAGCATGACATTTAAAGCATTTTCGACCATTTGGTGTAGAAGAATTAGATGGTTGTTTGCTGCGAACTGATCATTCACCCTTGTCTTGCGCCCTCGATACTACTTTACTTTGGAGAGTGGGCTTAAAATTTTCTCCTCTTGTATAATCATCTTTCGACCCGTATCGAAAATCCTTTTCAAGCTTTTGTTGCTTCTGCACTTTTAAAGCTATCTTGCTCACATCATTCAAAGACCAATATAGCTAACGTTGAACCACTTTGGCAATATCATATTTTAGACCTCCTAAATATCTTGCAATGGTTTGCTCTTCTAGTTCCATAAGCTCTCCTTTTAACATAAGATTGTCGAACTCTGTTGTCTACTCCTCTACACTAAGATCTTTTTGCTTGAAAATCATAGATTTTGATAAAAAATCTCTTGCATATAGTTGTCAGATAAGCATTTTCTTTTCAACTCTCATTTCATTTTCTCCCATGTCATGATCTTACTCTTCCCCTCACGTTCTCTTTACTTCTTTATAGTTTCCCACCAAAAAGATGCATTCATTCTGAATTTGAGACCCGCAAGTTTTATTTTCTTTTGTTCTGGTGATTCATGATAATCGAATATTCTTTCCACCGTATTAAGCCAATCACTAAAATCATCAATATTAATTTTATTTTTAAACTCTGAAATATCTAACTTTGGGTTATATTTGTTCTGTCACTCGTCCTAGTCTCTATGCCTTGCTTTAAATATTTCAAACTCCTTTGGGTAAAGAGGTGTATCATCATTAGAACCAAACTTTTGGGCATCATTTGCTGATTGTTTCTCTAAAGTTCTTCAATGATTTCATTTTTTTCTTGTAAACTTTGTAGCAATCTTTGTAGATGCAACCTAATACTAGGAAAAGGATCTCTAGCCTTCTTGCCATGATTTCATTTTTTCATTCCTTCTTACCATGGTCTCTAGCCTTTAAATCTGATACCAAACTAATACTAGGAGAAGGAGAAAGAAGAATGGAATTCGAGAAAAAAAAATCAATAGTTGAGTTATATTTGCTAGAATATTTTTTGGATTGAAAAGGAACAAACTCAAGATAGAACCTGCATAAAATCGATAAATAGTTCACCACCAAGTTTAAAATCACAAACGGATATGAAAAATTCACCACCCTGATGATAGTAAACAAGGATACAGAACTGAAAATAAAAGATACCACTTAGGGAAGTATTCAAGAGATATATAGTTTTAGATAGAACTCAGCTTCTGCCAATACAAATCAGATTCTAAAACTTCTTTCTAACCCTAAAATACCAAAATAAGTACTATTATATAAAACAACCCTCCATACATAGAAAACTATAAAATTAAGTACTTTACAACTTGTAACTAACCCCTTTAATGCATTCCTTGGTCATTAAGAAAAGCATATTGAAACAGCTTTAACTTTCTACCTTCCAAACCATATATTAATGAAGCAGCTTTAACTTTCTCTAGTGAAAATGCTCATGAGTTGTCATATTTGAGAAGTTTGGATTAAAGGCTATGAGACAAGCATTGTGAGCTATAGAGAATACCATAGGATCAACAAGACTTACTTGAACTGACTGTAGCAAATTAGGAACTCCCATGTTAGTACCACAATCGACAATGCTAACGAGCACCAACAGTGCTTGTCGACTATCTCAAGGGTACCACCGCATCGTCCAAACCTTGGCCTGATACCTAAGCTTGATCTTGGTTCCGTGTCTAATCTATAACTCCTTTTCATCGTCGTGGTTAAACCTTAATGATGCTAACTATGACTTAATTAATTACAATCATGACCAACAAATCTACTTGAAAACCTTCTCAACTCCTGGTAAGCTTTTCAGCTACCCCCAACAATCTTCTTGCGAGTCTCGATCTTCTTATTGGGAACTCCCTTGTGCTATCCTGGCAAGCTCCCGATACCCTCGGTAAGTTCCCAACGCACTCTATGCGAGTTTCCAACCGCATCGTCCTCACTTTGACCCGATGCCTAGACTTGACTTTGGCCAAACCTCTTATTGTAATTTTCTCTCTATCGTAGTTAATCCTACATCAATCAACTCTAATAACCTTGTTCGATCAATAACCCATTAATTGATTTCATCATCAAAATCTGAGATTCAACAATATATTTTCCGATATATCATCAGCTGGTTACAGGTGCCATGTAAGCCAATCACATGAGTGATGGCACGTATGACACGCTGTGTGATCTTTTTGCTTATGATTAATATTGGCATATTATCACATTATATTATCTATAGTATATATACTGTGATGTCCTTGGTTCTGTATAATGGGAATCAAATTATGATCAGATCACGATAATGAGATCGATTCACCTTTAAACATAGATCTTAAACAATCCCGGTAATAGGTTACTCGAGAGGGACATCGAGATAACCGGACAAACCGGTGTACTATATACTCATCCATATGATAAAGGCGGCTGGTCTCATAGTCACTTGTGTGGAGACACTAAGGATATAGTACAGGTGCTCATTGGAGAATGAGTTCACTGATTGATCCGCTTATGGAATGTTGTATGGTTAATGATACCTAATGTCAGATAGCGATTCTATAGTCTCAGTTGTGTATCTGGTCCTTAGACTTTAGACACCAAGGATGCCTTGTATGAGCACTCCTTTCTTTAACACTAGACTTACAGGTTTGGAAAGTTCCAGATCTGGTACCGCTGGTTATCAGGATTGGTAGTCAATCTTACGAAGGCAATTGAGTGTCAGTAGAGGATCATCCACTTTCGGTATCACGAGATGAATATCATATATGTGCTTGCTTAGATAAATCCCTGACCATGATCATTCGGATTGAGAGAGAAAGAGTTCTCTAGGAGAATCCGATTAGAGCAAGACTATGACGGATTCCATATGTGACCTGACAATATCATGTTCAATATACGGTCTCTGGGATATTAGTTGGATGAGAGATTATAGATACATGGTAACTGTGGACAGACAGGTCCGACGGATTCGATCCCCCTGTACCGTCTGGGACTATGGCGTACTGGCCTAGTACGTCCATAGTCGATGAGTCGAGTGAATTATTATGGGGATAATAATTCACTATATCAGAAGGAGTTCTAATGGGAGTGACTCACGGCCAGCTCGGTATCGGGCCTAGAGGGTCACACACATATGGTGGATGCTTCAGCGAATAGAGGATTGGATGAAGATCCAATTAGCCCCTATTCTCATTAGATGAGACCCTATGCTGATGGGCTCCTTGATTAAGGCTCAATTTGAGGCCTAAGGAGATTATTGGATAGAGATCCAATAATGCAAGGTTAGTGATTATTGGATGGAGATCCAATACCCACTAAGGAAAGAACCTTAGAGTTTTTGTGGCTCTCTATAAATAGGAGGGGAGACTCATGGTTGATAGGCTGCAGCTTGAGCCACCACCTCCTATTCTTCTCCCTCCCTCTGCGTAAGAGTTTCGAGATCAGATTGGAGGAGTTTCGCTGCAGAGATCTATCATGTGGATACCATTAGAGAGGAAGACGCTTGACTTCCTTCATCTTCTCCATCCGGATCTCGAATATAGGAATATACGATCTCCCTAGGTAAAATCAATCTCTCACACATCGTGGTTTACCAGTTTTTCTCGCGACCCTAATCTTTTGCATGACGATTTGATCTGCGTGAAAAACTAATTTTTGATTTGATTTCCATTGCGCATGTGATGCTCCCGCTGAGGTTTCCCAACAGTGGTATCAGAGCCAAGGTTTTTGTGCGAAAGATTGGTTTTAAACTGCGTTTGATTAGATTGCATTGTATAGAACTGTTCTACGCGTTCTTGCTGCATTTTTTGCAGCGAAGGCAGCGAGGAAAGAGGAAGGGGGCCACGACCAGGCCCCCTTAAATGGCAGCCGGTTGTGGCCAAGGCCCCCTGCGGGGGGCAGCCGCCTACAGCGCGACGCCCACAGGGGCGGTGACCTGCAACGTGGCGCTCACTGGTAGCGACGACCACTTGCGGGCACAGCGCCCGTGGGCGGGCCTACGGACCAGGTGGCCACGGGCAGAGGCGGCCGCTGGCGAAGCGCAACGCTGCCGCGTGCGATGGGGCAACGACGATGGCAACACAATGAGGGTGAAGGAGGACTAGGGCATCTTTTTAATAAAGACAATTATACCCCCTCATATTTTGAGAAATTCTAAATTTATCATATTTCATAAAATTTTGAAAATACCCTCAACTATTTTAGAAATTTTGAGGATTGTCCTCTCTTCAAGAATTCCAAAAATACCCTAAAAAATTCTAAAAATTTTAGGATTGTCCTCTCATCCAAAATTATGAAAATACCCTTGACAATTCTGAAAATTTTGAGCATGTCTTGATTTTTAAAAAAATAATTAATTAAATAGTTTAATTAATTATTATATATCTTGTAATCTTACATTTGATGTGATGTATATGTGATATATGATGTTGATGGATAATCATGAGTCATGTATTGTGATGTGTGTAATTGTGATTATTATTATTATTATTATTATTATTATTGGGGCTTGTGAGCCTTTTTTTTTTCGTTTATTGTCAGGCCTGCGTGCTTGTGATTATTTGTAATTACATGAAGAGGTGCGATGGGAGCGTGGAGGTGACAATGGGACCCACGATGCCGTGGTGAGAGATTATAATACATGGTCATGCGATGATCCGATGGAATCGATGATTACAAGTTCAACAATCACAAAGCATGGAGATGCGCCGATGCACATATAGATCCTATTATGAGTGATTAGGCATATTGACTTGGGCTTAATCATATTAGGTGACGGTTCAGGATCATCCAGCGTGGCTTGCATATGTGATGTGTTATACACCTACTAGATATATGTATATATATTTGCATGCGAAGTAGATATATATTAAATATGTATGTGTGTGACATGACATTTTAGGAGACAGACACGAAACAAAAAACCCTCATACGATAATATTAAGTCGGTAAGCGTAAGGCAATAAGATTGACCCACGTGGCCTTCCATCGTTATAGGAAGAAATTGAATCACGACATAAGTTGAGTTGGTCAAGTCCCTCGAGACTCACCTATCTATGTGACCGAGTTCTTAGAGATGTCACCGCTGACCTGAGGACATGGTATGCTTGGTCGAGTCCCTCGAGGGCATATCATCGAATCAGACTCATCTTGTAACGATGGTTATGACTTAACTGAACATCATAGTTGGTCGAGTCCCTAGAGACCATGAGAATTTAGAGGTCGAACATGACAGAAATTACAAGGAGTTGTGATTGGCAAGAGTTGCCTATCTTTTGGGCTTAGTGTAATTGGTCGAGTCCCTCGAGGTTGCACTAAGATGCCAATTGGATCTCGATCCCCACTAGGAGTCTGCCGGAGACTTCCGTCTCACGTGTCGAGGGTGTCGCGTGATTCGCTAGGAAAATAGTGAGAGTACATTAAGATAGATGTTCATATCTTAATTAGTATTTTTTTGTAAAGTCTATATATTATTTATTTACGCTATATCTTGTTTGTCACTTGTAAAACCCCTATGTGGCATACTTGATGCCAACCGTCTCATTGGTCCAAAGGCTTCGCAATTTGAGAATTGTTCTCATGAAAGAAAAAATTGTATATGTCCTTAATACAATTGTGCCCACACCGGAGGGGACAAGCGAGGATGAGATCGCTCGCTTTGTAAAGTTAAAGATAGTCCTAAAGGATAACTTATATGTTGATCTTATACTTCAGTCCCTATCAGATTCCTTTTCTTACTTCATCATGAATTTTAGCATAAGCAAGTTTGAGTTGACTCTCCCTGAGCTCCTCAATATGTTGAGGGAAGCTGAGAGTGCCATCAAGAAGGATAAGTCAGTTCTCTATATTGGTGAGACCAAAAAGAAAAGGAAGGCTAGCAAGACCAGATAAGGCAAAGGTTGCCAAGAGAGACTCGACAAAGGACAGAAGATAGTGCTTCCACTGTGGCCAAGACGAGCATTGAAATATGAACTATAAGGACTACCTTGCTGAGAAGGCAAGACATAAGCTTAGAGAAGCTTCAGGTATATTCATGATCAGTCTCCACTTGTCATATTTTTATGATAACACATGGGTATTGGATATCAGGAGTGTTTATCATATCTGTAATTCGTTGCAGGTACTGGCAAGATCTAGGAGATTGGCTAGAGATGATATTGACCTCAAGATGGCAATGAAGCAAGAGTTACTGTAGTTGCTATTGGAGAGGTCACCCTACATCTGCTTGGTGGAGTTATTATTGCATTAGATGCATACTATTTTGTTCCCTCTATTATCAAAAATATTATTTTTATCTATTATTTGATAATTAATAGATATAAATTAATTTTTAAGAATAATAGTTTTTCAATAATTATGGATGATGAGATCATCACTAGAGGGACCCTTATAAATGGCTTATATATGTTACACACTTCTTTACATATCATGAATACAAATATGTCTAAGAGAAAAAGAGATGAGGTGAATAATGCATACATATGACATTGTAGGCTAGGTTATATACATGAGGGAAGGATTTAAAAGTTGCTGAAAGATGGATACTTAGATCCATTTGACTATGAGACATATGCAACTTGCGAACCTTGTCTTCGTGGAAAGATGACCAACTCTCCTTTTAGTGGAACTGGAGAGAGAGCCACCGAGTTATTATAACTCATACATAGTGATGTATGTGGTCTCATGTCGACTAAGGCTATAAGTGATTACTCATACTTCATTACATTCACTAATGATTTATCTAGATATGGACATGTATACTTAATAAAGTACAAATATGAGGCCTTTGAAAAATTCAAAGAATATAAGAATGAGGTAGAAAACCAAATTAGAAAGAGTATTAAGACTCTTTAATCAGATCGAGGAGAATACTTGAGTACGGAGTTCACCCATTTCCTTAGGGACAATATGATTCTATCCTAGTGGACACCTTCTTACACACCTTAGCTCAATGATGTATCAGAAAGGATGAATCACATGTTGTTAGACATGGTGCGATCCATGATGAGTTTCGCTGACCTACCGGTCTCATTCTGGGGTACGCCCTAAAGACCACAGCTTACCTTCTGAATAGAATTTCATCAAAGTCGATAGTGTCTACACCATATGAGATATAGAAAGGAAAGAAGTCAAATCTTAAGATTGTTAAGATTTGGGGTTGTCCTGCCCACGTTAGAAGACACAACCCCGATAAGTTGGAATCAAGAACAGAATGGTGCACATTCATGGGATACCCAAAGAAAACTTGTGGGTATTATTTCTATCACCCTGAGGACTGAAAGGTCTTTGTTGCCAAGAGAGCCTTATTCCTTAAGAAGGAACACATACTTGGTGGAAACAATGGGAGCAAGATAGAATTGAGCGAGGTTGGAGAACCTAGCTCAAGCACCATTCCAGAGCCCGAGTCTGTTTAGGTACCTAACACACAAGTTTCAACTTTGCGTAAGTCTAGTAGAGTATCTCACCCTCCCGAAAGATATGTGGGACATATCAGTGGAGATGACTCTCAAGATATTGATCCTCAGACTTACAAGGAGGCTATTATGATTATAGAATCCGGGAAGTAGCAAGAAGCCATGAATTCTGAGATGGATTCATGTACTCTAATAAGGTTTGGAACCTTGTGGATGAACTTGAGGGTATTGTAGCCATCGACTGCAAATGAATCTTCAAGAAGAAGATCAGAGTAGATGAAAGGTAGAGATCTATAAAGTAAGGCTGGTAGCTAAAGGATATCGTCAAAGACAAGGAGTTGACTATGATGAAACATTTTCACCTGTAGCCATGCTTAAGTCCATTAGAATTATTTTGGTCATTGCAGCACACTATGCCTATGAGATCTGGCAGATGGATGTCAAAGCGACATTCCTCAATGGCAGCCTCGAGGAGGAGGTGTATATGATATGGCCAGAGGGATTTGTATCCAAAGAGAGTCCAGATAAAGTGTGCAGGTTGCCTAGATCCATTTATTGATTGAAGCAAGCTTTCCGAAGTTGGAATGTAAGATTTAATGAGATGATCAGATCTTATGACTTCGTTAAGAACGAAGATGAGCCTTGTGTGTACAGGAAGGTAAGTGGGAGTGCTATCACCTTCTTGGTGCTATATGTGGATGACATCCTAATCATTGTGAATGATGTAGGAATGCTCTCCACAGTAAAGGTTTGGCTATCCAGAAATTTCTCTATTAAAGACTTAGGGAAAGCATCCTATATTTTGGGGATCTGGATCTATAGATATAGATCCAAGAGGATGCTTGGCTTGTCCTAGTCCAGGTACATAGACTCCATTATCAAAAAGTTTGGCATGAAGAATTTCAAGAGATGTCTCATACCGAGAGACATGAAATATCACTTTATAAGAGTATGTCCCCAAAGACTCCTGAAGAAAGGGCAGACATGGATAAGATACCTTATGCCTCAGCAATAGGATCTATCATGTATGCGATGTTATGTACCAAGCCTGATATAGCACATGCTCTGAGTGTCACGAGCAGGTATCAGGCAGATCTAGGTTTAGAACACTAGAATGCAGTAAAGTGTATCCTTAAGTACTTGAGAAGGATTAAGAATCTTTTACTAGTATATGGAGGAGGTAGCCTCCAGGTTGAGAACTACATGGATTCAAGTTTTTAGTCCGACATTGATGATAGCAAGTCAAATTCAGGGTATGTTTTCACCCCAAATGGAGGACCAGAAAGCTCGAAGAGTTCCAAGTAAGAAACTACTATTGACTCGACCATAGAGGCGGAATACATTACTACAGTAAAAGCAGCAAAGGAAGGGGTGTGGATAAAGAAGTTCATCAAGGATTTGGGAATCACACCAAGCAGCGTGAAGCTGACTCCCATATATTGTGACAGTGACAGAGCGATAACTCTAATAAGGGAACCCAAGTCTCATCAGAATTGTTCTGAGGATGTTTTATTTGATTAGAGTGTTCATAACCCAAAAAGATATAGCAATGGAAAGAGTTTCATCCAAAGATAATATTACAGATCCACTGATGAAGCCACTGGCTCAGATTGTATTTGAGCGTCACAGGGATCTGATGGGGATCAGACACATAGGTGATTGGCTTTTGGTCAAGTGGGAGATTGCTGGTTACAAGTGCCTTGTAAGTCAATCACGTGAGTGATGGCATATATGACACGCTGTGTAATCTTTTTGCTTATGATTAATATTGGCATATTCTCACATTATATTATCTGTAGCATATATACTGTGATGTCCTTGGTTCTGTGCAATGGGAATCGGATCGTGATGAGATCATGATAATAAAATTGATTCACTTTTAAACACAAATCCTAAATAATCTCAGTCATAGGTTACTCAAGAGGGACATCGAGATAACCGGACAGACTGGTATACTATGATGGAGGCGACTGGTCTCATAATCACTTGTGTGGAGACACTAAGGATATAGTACATGTGCTCATTGGAGAATGAGTTCATTAATTGATCCGCTTATAGAATGATGTATGGTTAATGATACCTAATGTCAAACAACAATTCCATAGTCTTAGTTGTGTATCTGGTCCGTAGACTTGAGATACCAAGGATGTCTTGTATGAGTACTCCTTCCTTTGACGCCAAACTTATAGGTTTAAAAAGTTCCAGATCCGGTACAGCTGGTTATCGGGATTGGTAGCGAACCTTACAAAGGAAATTGAGTGTCAATAGAGGATCATCCACTCTCGGTATCACGAGAGAAATATCCCATATGTGCTTGCTCAGACAAATCCCTGGCCTGGGTCACTTAGATTGAGAGAGAAAGAGTTCTCCGGGAGAATCCGATTAAAGTGAGACTGTGACGGATTCCGTATGTCACCTGACAGTACCATGTCCAATATACGGTCTCTGGGATATTAATTGAATGAGGGATTATAGATACTTGGTAATTGTGGACAGACAGGTCCGACGGATTCGATCCCCCTATACCGTTTGGGGACTACAGCGTACTGGCCTAATACGTCCATAGTCGATGAGTCGAGTGAATTATTATGGGGATAATAATTCACTATATCAGAAGGAATTCTGATGGTAGTGACTCACGGCCAGCTCGGTATTGGACCTAGAGGGTCACACACATATGGTTGATGCTTCAGCGAATAAAGGATTGGATGAAGATCCAATTAGCCCCTATTCTCATTAGATGAGAGACCCTATGCTGATGGGCTCCTTGCTTAAGGCCCAATTAGAGGCCTAAGGAGATTATTGGATAGTAATCTAATAATGCAAGATTAGTGGGTTATTGGATGGAGATCCAATACATATGGTTGATGCTTCAGCGAATAAAGGATTGGATGAAGATCCAATTAGCCCCTACTCTCGTTAGATGAGAAACCTTATGCTGATGGACTCCTTGCTTAAGGCCCAATTAGAGGCCTAAGGAGATTATTGGATAGTGATCCAATAATGCAAGATTAGTGGGTTATTGGATGGAGATCCAATACCCACTAAGGAAGGAGCCCTAGGGTTTTGGTGGCTCTCTATAAATAAGAGGGGAGACTCATGGTTGATAGGCTGCAGCTTTAGCCACCACCTTTTATTCTCCTCCCTCCCTCTGTGCAGAGTTGCGAGATCAGATTGGAGGAGTTTCGTTGTAGAGATCCATCATGTGGATACTGCTAGAGAGGAGGACGCTTGATCTCCTTCATCTTCTCCATCCGGATCTGGAATACAAGGATATACGATCTCCCTAGGTAAAATCAATCTCTCACACATCGTAATTTTTCGGTTTTTATGATTTTTCTCGCGATCCCAATATTTTGCACGACGATTTGATTTACGTGAAAAATCAGTTTTTATTTTGATTTTCGTCGCGCATGTGATGCTCCCGTTGAGGTTTTCCAACAACATCCGATTCTCCTACTTCGATAATTTATCCTTTGATAGTTTGAGTCCATGATCAAAGTATTTCCTATATCACTTACTATAAAGGTATATTAATTCATAAATTTATATGAATCGAAGACAACCAAAAATTACAAAATACACAATACTAAATGGATCCCGAAATAGCGGATGGCCCCTAGTCGAAAGCAATCCTCGACTTCTGTGCTAGTCTTGCACATGATATTGGTCCTGCCTAGTGATTTTTGTGCCAATTAAGTCAAAGGCAATGTCTATGATAACTATCCGTAATATTGTTCTTGATCTGCTAGTGATTCTTGTGCCACCCGAGTCCTAGCAATTTGTCCCTCCTCATTCTGCTTCATTTGTATATGATATTGGGCTACCAATGGTTTGCCTAGCACTCATCTATCATGACTAATAATATCAAAGTCATCATAATAATATCAAAGTCATGATAACCTCTCTAACAGGTGTGATTCATGAATTTGACGAGGTGGAATAGGGTAGAACGTCTGAATTTATTGAAAAACAACTTAGTGTCAAAAATTATTATGTCTCTATGTTAGGATCCTAGTAACGTCGGGTTTATCGGTCCGTAATTAATTTGAGTTGAGTCATGATTAGTCTATTCAGTTAGAGAGTTGAGTCGGGTGAATCCAATCAAGTCAGTTATGAGTTTGTTGGAATTGATTATTATCTTCAGTTAAGGTGGAGTCCGTTATTATTTTCAGTTAGGAGTTTATTTGATTTCTATCAATTAGTTATGAGTCCAAGTTTAGTGGAACTCTGAGTCCAAGTCTAGAGGGACTCTTGGCGGAGCAATATAAATAATGGTGTAAACTTTTTTATCAAACAATCAATGAAAAAGTCTTGTTTTAGCTAATAGGCAAAAACACTTCGCCTTGAAATGATCTTGGAGGCCTGATCCCCTCGAAGTGATCGTTTATCTCATTTTCCATCTTTATCCACGATAGAATCTTGTGAGATTCTATCAATTGGTATCAGAGTATCGATAAAAACCTTTGAATTCCTATCAATTGTTATCAAAAACACTATAAATAATGATGTAAACTCTTTTATCAAGCAATCAATCAATGAAGAAGTTTTGTTTTAGCCAATAGACAAAAATCCTAAGAGGCAGATCCCCTCGAAGTGATCTAGGCAGCTCGATCCCCTCGAAGTGATCTATCCCCCATTTTCCATCCCCATCCACGATAGAATCCTTCGAGGTTCTATCAATTGATATAAATCTTTGGGGTTCTATCAACCTAAGAGACAAGTAGAATACAACTTAGATGACATTCTCTATAATCACTACTCTTATCTGGATTGTCAACGAGTCATTATTCTACATTATATTATGTCATTATATGTTGGCTTCAATTCATTGTATGTTATCAATATAATTCTTACCTTTTTGTTAAAAAAATATTATCTTCAAACGAAAAGATCAAATCAGACATTTGATTATATATATATATATATATATATATATATATATATATATATATATATATATATATATATATATATATATATATATATATATATAAGGGTAATATGAGTTTGCCAATTGAATCCATAATTATATTCTCTATCTATCATCAAGAGGATTTGATACTATAAAAGTATTCCCCATGAGCTAGAGTGATTTATAGTCATATATTTTTTAATATCATCTTTTAAATTACTATTCTTTTTTCTCATTTTCTATTAAAAATTTCTTGAACTTATCCTACATCATTAAAATTAAATCAAATTAAATTAGACATATTAGACATCATAACCAAGCAAACAAAAGGTGATTTACATAACCAGCTTCAACCATAAAGCATCATATCAATCAACGATCAGGAAGCATCCCAAATCCTCAACAATGAAACATCATCCTACGATAAGGGTGGATCAAACTCGCAACTTACTTTTGCTTCACAACAAAACAAGACCAACTAACAAATCGTAAAGGAGACATTGCGTCACCCATCATATATTAAAAAACAATTAAGGTGGATGATATGAGAAACAACAAAATATGAACACCAAAACATCACATCATCACCAACCCTATATTGACTCAAACACCCTTTCTCAATCGACACATCGAGTGAGTGCCACTCCAACCCAACCCCATATCACTCACACGCCCCTTCGATCGACACATTGAATGTGCGAATCCCGCGAACACGCCACTTCAATTGACACATTATGTGACCCTGAGAACTCGTCACTTCAGTTGACACATTGAATGAGAGAACCCCGTGAACTCGCCACGTGGTAGGCATGATTTAAATAACTCCTCACAGTCGCATACTGACCAATAGTTCTAAAAAATAACTCCAAGTGTTCCCAATTACCGACAGGCCTTCCTATCGAATCCTCTATCTTCCCGACTCTAGGCTACTCAAATTAAGTAGGACTATGTTACTCGAGTCCGCACTAAACAACCAGATTCTAAAAATCTCCGTGAAAAGGTATCGATTATGTTTCGAATAGCACATCCATATGTCGCAGGTATCATGACGCTGCATGTTGCATCCAATTTATTATTGTAATTGCGCTGTACATTCAATTGCAACATATAATCCATGCTCTAGTAACAGTAGTTTATATATCATTAAATAGCTATCTTTTGATGCTATAACATACCCTCCAGGCATTAAAAAAATAACTTGGCAATTCTTTTTTTCTAAAATCATCATCATCATTAAATAAATCTAAATCTCATAAGGATTGATACTATGATAAATAAATCGTTAGATAGTTTATAAAACTAAAAAAAATTAATTGATTAATTAATTAATCAATCAATCTCTCAAAATTGCAAACACATCCTCAGATTTCACAGATCGGGACCGAATTGGATCCGACCCACGTGGGTTCACCACTTCGGAGACTGTAACCTCTAAAAAAGTTCGTATAAGTTCTACAAGGTAGTCACTGTGACTTAAATATGCTTTGTATGCATCATTAACATCGTCAAAAGTACAATGAAGTAAATGTTATCATCTCTCATAGTTATCATATCTCATGGCTGGTGTATGTCAAAATTTTCAATAAGCAAACATCCGTCTAAATTTAAGATCAAAAAACTGAAACAAACTAGAAACAATCTATATCGCTGAGAATCTAACCATGGAACACCAGATAGAAGTGGTTTCAACCCTTAAGCAGCAGCTCCTGTGCACTTGCCCTTCTTCTGCTGTATCTTTTTCATGTAGAACTCAAGCTCCCTTCCTTCTAATATGTATCTGTACCATCAGCAGATAATAGAGAAGGTATTAATACTGGATGACTATATCAAACAGTAGAAAAATGGTGGTTCGATTGTGATTTATCTGATCACCCATCAGCTCTTCCACACTGCCCAGGGCGGGAAGATATACAAGCCAGCAACCTTCCAGAGGCAAATTGCTCCTCGATGTGAGGATCAAGTTTACGTCCCTGTTGTCTCTTCTCCAGCTTCCTGGTAACGTGATTGCTCCTCTTGCCATCCTCCGTGGCAGCTTCACCCTCCTGCCCTCACCAGAACCAACAAAGAAAAGGATAAGAGAGCAGACAATCAATCAATCAATTTCAGAAAATTGCTAACATGATTTGTTGATAAATCTTAGGAGACCTCTTGAGAACAGTTAAGCAAAGATAAGCCAAATATGGAACCAATCATAAGATAATCATGTAAGAAAATTACTGAAGAACATCTTTAGAACATCCACACTAAGGTAGCAGCAGCTTTCCCGATAGAACAAGACAAACTTATAGAAGACATGGACCATAGAAGTTAAAAAAATTCCAAGCATATAGAAGTACAGAGAAGATCAGATTACACCCTTGTATACATAAAACAATAGATTTACCTGCTAGTGTTGTAAGAAATTACTCTTTTCCTGGAAAAAGTAGTTCAACTTATCAAACTATTATAGGTTCCAACATATATTGAAACACAAAACTATGCAAGTCGTTATAAATACTTTCAGACAAAAAAAAAGAATAAATAAATCTTGACTAGACATTCTTGAATAACCAGCCAATCTGGAACTTTATTACCTTCCTTATTAACATGATTAAATTATACCCTATAAAATTAAAAAATTATTAACCCTACTTACTGCTCAACAATGTTGTCAAAAGGCACTTGTGTGAGGCAAGGAGAGGCTTAAGTGCCTCACAAAAACCTCCGGGTGAGGTGTACTATTTAGCACCATATTGATCCACTCCTCAGAACTATTTAGCACTGGTTAGAAACCTATTTAGCATGTCTCCATTAGTAGAAACCATATTATGTCATTTTTATTTTTATGATCATATTTATCGATCATAATATACATTTTAAATTTTAATACTCTTGAGCGTCATGTTTTGAGACCTTGACACCTAGCGCTTTTAAAAGCATTGGGCAGCTGCTCAATGGCGGTCAATATTAAAAAGATGCCATAAGAGTCGAAAGCGGGAGAAATGATGATTAACACTTAACATCACCATCAAATTTGAAGAGTAAAGAAATGACTAAAGTAGACAACCTTTATTATCCAATCTGATGAAACTTGGATTATGCAGACAAGGAAGCTGGCCAAAGAAAAGTTGACAAATTAACTTACAAAGATCTATAATATCGGCACAGCTATAAGTAAAAAAGCCATTCTGATATTTTGTATAAGAATCTACACCAAATTAATACACATGCTGGCCAACTTGCAGAACAACATTGACAATGAGGCACATGCAGGTCAAATATGTTGTTACATCGACAAATTGTATCTGAAAAAATGTTAAAATAAAGTTTATGCAGAATTATAGATCCACAATACAGAACTAAAGGACTTGGCACAAGGCATTAGAACATATAAAAATTTGGTAGAACAAATAAGTTAGCATAGACCTAAAATCCAAAATCAGGATCGGGATTAGCCAACAACTACACAATTGACATTGACTGGATCAACTATATAGGATCAATGAGATCTGAATTAGTCTTAATCATACTTAACCACCTTTTAGCTTCTAAAGTTTGTATAACACCACAAAATAAGGACAAACTCACTAACAAATACAAAAAATAATGACTTGCTTTCATGATTTTTTCTTTCTTTAATATAGCAGCTCAACATTTTAAATTATTAATTGTTAAACTCATTACCATGAGAATTTAAAAGCTCTATTACAGTCATGGCTAATCCAAATGACCAAACCATTCCAACAGAAAACCTACAGGATTTGTAGGTTGAGATGTTACAGTTAACTTGATACGTCTGAACAAATCAACAAAGAAAATGCATCACAACAGCCAATTGACTAGAATGTCCTCAGAGGAAAAACCATCTAACCAAGCAAATATCAAGCAATGCATCTTGGCTGAGTCAATATGTTGGGAAAAAAGTGATGTCCTGAATCTATTGAAGTGGTGGAAGTGCAAACACTAGGGACTCGTTTTCCTTTTTACGTGAATAAAAAAAGTATATAATTTTAACACCAAATATTTATCGTAGACAATTTGACAGTGCACAAGCCAATCAAATAAGTAACGAAGTAATAAGCAAACTACAAGACAAAATTTACGTGGAAAACACTTCACTGAAAACAAAAGAACAATGTAAATGTTATCTCGTAGTTTGGTTATTACCTTATCACTTATTTGATTGACCTATGAATTTATAAATTGTCCACAATCTCATATTTGGTGTTAAAATTATATAATGTTTGATTCACATAAAGAGGAAAAACAACATGATGTTTGTCACATCTACAGATTCAGAGCATCTCTTATTTTTTTCTGAACGAAGTGACATCAACATCCAAAAGATCTAAATGCTCAAAAATTCAATAAGCATGAGCGATGAAGATTGAAAGGAGCGTGAAGCAAGAATATTTTCTCTTTAAGCTACACAAAAGTGAACAAAATACTCATCAAGAGAGATTATCAGGATTGACAAATATTTTGAGATTCCTGAACCCAATATCCTTGGTGGACAAAAAATTATTGTATGAGAAGAGATCATTATGAAGGAAACCCTAAGAATAAGAATTTGATTCTTCTTTAAAAAGCCTATTATCTCTAGGTTTTCATGTGAGAGAACATGATGTGACAAATTCTTTGGGTACTCTTTAGGATTTCTAGAGAGGTGAGAGAAAGGATTCTCACTAAGGTGTTTAGAAAGGATATTCTTTATGATTTCTAAAGAGGTGAGAGAAAAATATAAATTCATTAAATTTATATAAGAGGGTATATAAGGAGATTATACTTGAATGGGGATAACTCATGAATCTTGTAATTGATCACACATGACTAAATTTTAATTTTTTTACGTGGAAGGTAGAGAATTATCAAGCCACATTAATCTTTACTTTAACTTTCTGATAGATTTTTTATTATTAATCTTTAAAAATCTTTTGATTTCAAGTTCTTCTCTCGCTCCCCCACAAATGCTGGCAACATCTTCCAAATTTCTCATGATGAACAAAAAATTTAATCCTTAATGTCATAAAATGAGTTTCCAGACATCTAAAACAGATTGTCTGCATAAACGCTGATTAGCGGATAGGAATTCAGGGTAAAAAAGCATAAGAGCGAATGTGCTATGAGCATTATTGGATATGAAATAAACGAGTACATTAAAAGAACAAGTAAAGATACCTCTTCCGCCTCTTTCTTGGAAGCCGTTGGAGCCTTCTTCTTCCTGCCAATCTCGACACCATAATGCTGGAAGTACCACTGTTTGAAGGGAGCAGCATCAACCTGCACAATGGCACTTTTCACAAGGGTCTGTGTTCTCACAAGTTCGTTGTTTGAAGCATTATAGACCACATCGAGGACACGGGTCTTGCGAGTCACAGCTTCACTTCTCCATGAATAGTTCCCAGTATCCAACCGAAGGGCCCTCCACTTTACACTGCCTCCTCGAACTCGCACCCTCATTACTGTCTTGTTGCTTGAAAGCTGTGTTTGCTGGCTGCCTTCCCAACTCATACCTTTCAAAGAAAAACAATAATAAAACGAAGATACTATTGTCATTTAATGGACCACTTGGGTGCTATAACAACAACGGAAGTAGAGACACTAATACCAAAAGATGAAGTACAGAACCAAACTAAATTAATGGAGGGGAAAGCTCCAACGATTATAAATGTCAAAATCCAATCTTTTCGTCAGAGACAGAGAGAAAACGAATAGGTGCAAGGACAACCAAGCTTCAAGCAGACTTGCATCCGATAACTTAGCATAAAGATGCGACATGTGGCGATCTAGGGTTTAACCAGTAGTGCCAAACAATAGGTTGAGGGAAGGAGGGCATCAAAGAAAAGGAGTTCCCGAAGCGGCAGAGGCATCTCACTTTCTCTTCTTCCTCCAGGCCTTCTTCTTGCCTCCAGTGGCGGGCCTCTTCTGCATGGAGTCCCGTGAAATACCTGCGAGCGCAAGCAGAAGAAGAACAGGCCATGGACGTTAGCGACGAGTAGAAGGTCACAAATCACGAAGGAGGGATGGATCTCCCTTCTAAGGTTTCCGATCTTTACCCATTTTTGCCGAGCGGTAGCAATCAGCGCGTCGCTTTCGTCTTCACCACTTGCCGCCGCGACCTCTTCCCTCCCTCTCTCGAATACATATATATAGCCGAAACCCTAACGTTACGATCCCCTCGTTACTTTTACACGTGCCGTAGCCCTGTAATGACAGCTACCGTAACGAAACAAACGTCATTCTTGACATAGATTGTGGCCGTCCATTTTAGAAGCAAGGGGAAAGCGCGTGATTGGAACCGTTCATTCGAAATAAACGGTGAAATTGTGGTCTCATGTTAAATCCCAGCCGTCGATTCAATTAGTTATGACACTAAATGCAAACAGATAGCTTAATTTATACCAATTGCGCATCAAATTTGGAGATCATATCAGCAGCTTAATAATGGAAAGTTCTAAAGATGTTTTCAGGAAAATAGGTTACTTTTTCCTAAAGATGTTTTCAAGCCACAAGTAACAATTCGTGGATTGACGGCTTTCAAATGACAGAATAGCCACAAAATAATTGTAACACATAAATTACAACAAATCATACTAAATCGGGATTGAGAAAAGAAGAGGCCGCAATCCTACTCATGCTAACAAATGCATGTCACAGAGAGAGAGAGAGAGAACACCTGGCCACACTAAAAGGTCGGAGCGGTTTTCTCACGGACTGCATTCTTTGTATATATCCTCCACTTGTCATGCTCTTTTCTGAGCCTTGGTATTGGGTGGCTGCTTACTCCCTGAAACAAACCTTGGCAATGACAACAGAGTATCCACTCGAGAGACACCCTGTTGAAGAGACCAACCATTGCCTTGCATTGAGGTGATATTGTCAATGGAGGATCCTTCTAAGGTCTGGGTTCCAGAGAACTGCTGCCTTGGAGATTCTTCGATTGCATCACATGTGAATGCAATGCTAGAGCGGATTGTGCCGAGACGGTCCAAAGAAGTTGGACTGGAAGGTGCTTGCTCATCGCTGCCAGCCCCAGCCGCATTTGGTGAATCAACTTCATTGGATGTGAGATTGGAGGAAATGTTAGGTGCATCTAAATCAAGGAAGAGGCAGACTACGGCACAGTCGTCAACTCGAGAAGTTGGGTACTTGAACCTCCAGGCCTTGACAGCTGACTCAACAAGTAAATGAGCAGCGTAGGATCTAGCTGGAGCAGAGGCAACAATGTCTACCACTTCTTCGTTGGATAGCACATCCCAGACCTGTCATAGTTTAAGTAGCAGAGTTCAGGGAATAAACTTCAAAATAGAACCCTGAAATACTCAATAGTATCCTTGGCATGTATTTCCAAAACACTAAAGAAACCATTGAACTAACAGTCAAGGAAATTTGCAGGATCTAGGAACATAAATGAAATAATATCTGTTTCTTACCCCATCAGTGGCCAAGACAACGAATTCATCTCTTTCTGTAATGTGCCAATATGAAATCTCAGGTACAGAGATCAACCCATAATCCTTTAAGCAAAAATCCCCAAGAGCTCGAGCCATAGCCAAGCCAGGGGTATCATTGTTAGGCAGCCAAACTCGAGCCACATCAGGCTCATCCCGAAGAGCAAAAACTCTGCCCCTACACTGCCTAATTCGTTCTGCTTCCCCTGTACAAGCAATTAATGACATTGTTTCAAAATTTATAATAAAAACTTCTAGGAATTTGTAATCAACAATTAACTACATAAAGCATCCAGCAATGCACATACTTCAAAGGCTACTTTAACTAAAATTGAAGTCTCATATATTTAAAAACAGGCAGGATGATTAGCTAGCTCCTATCCAGGACATCCTCCAACTCTACTCTATTGAATATAGATGACAAAAACATAAAGACAACCTTAACCCAGCAGAAGCGGTGGTCTTATAATCATTAGGAAGCTGCCCGATGCTTCTGTTTAAAGCAAGATGAGAAGAATGTTGAAGCCTTAACAACAGAATTCATTGGAGAGAATGTTCAAACTGAGAGTTAAAGATAAAGAGAACTATGCGAGAGATCATAGAACCAACACTATGCAAAGGGGAAAGTACCTTGACATTGTGGTTTTTCATATAATTTCCACAAACTACCAGCAGTTTTTGGTATCCTCAAGATGATTATATTCTTTAGATTACTGGATAAATTGGGGAATAGAAACAGACATGGGCAACTAAGAACAAGGTATCAAGGTAATAAATATATCCTAACATCGTGAACATGCCAAAGGTTTAGGAAAAAACTAGACCCGTTCTGTCAAAAACAGATTCAGTTTGAAAGCTTTATGATGTGATATTGGTTCTGGGTTATTTGATTTGCATCCTTGACCTGAGGGACCTGGTTTCATTATGGTGCCTGGACCATCATAGAGATCTTTGCAATCAAGGAATCAAAGTTTGGTTGTACTGGCCAGTACAGACTCATATTTTACCAATCGATACTGATCAATATTTACCAAACTGATCAAGAACCGATATTTACTGACCCAGTTAAAGACTGATATTTACCAATCCGATTGAGGACAGCAATGTACTGATGCAATCAAAGACCTGTACTGGACCACATAGGTTAGTGCCAATCAATACATATTTTTTTATTTTCCTAGTGATACTGGTTGGTATGGATTGTATACCGCCTGGTATACCAATATTGTCCCAGTCTGACCATTACCAGAGCTAGAATCAGGCCAAGATTTAGATATTTGCTTAGAATAATTGAACATGTCAGATATGAGCTTAATATGGCACAGTATACAATGCAAACTTTGAGTATTTCTCATAGAAAGTCAATAATGGTTTCATAGATTACACATTTATTTATGGTCAACGCAATCATTTACTTCAATTTTCAATTTATGCAAGCAAAAAGAAACCTTAAATGAATGCATAAAGCCATATATCATGAAATGATAAAATTCAAAATTCAAAAGAGGACAAACATGTGATTATAGATCTCTTTTTCATTAATCTGCAGTTGTAAAATTCAGAGTTGAGAGAAGTACATTTTGCTGT
This sequence comes from Ensete ventricosum, assembly GCA_029747655.1. Classification (NCBI taxonomy): domain Eukaryota; kingdom Viridiplantae; phylum Streptophyta; class Magnoliopsida; order Zingiberales; family Musaceae; genus Ensete; species Ensete ventricosum. The sequence continues at coordinate 31,589,374 of JAQQAF010000004.1, read as the reverse complement.
TTCAGCTTAAGGTTAATGGCTCTTTATACAAGTTGCTTAGAACAATTAGAGAATACAAAGAAACTCATTCAGTTGTTTGTTGTTGTCATCATTTCTAAGTTTTGAAGCCTTTAAGGCTGGAACTTCATATTTAATCTGAAATCACAGAACTGTTATAACCAAATTTTTTAGTGACATAGAGAGCAAAAACATCATCATAGTGTTCCCCATGAAACCACCATCACTAGACCAGACTTCAGGCTGTACAAAGTCCCTTTGTATACTAAGAAACCACAATCATCATCAATACTAACCCTTGATCTGTATCAGCTTCCCTTGACATGCAACAGGAATTTTGTGTCTCTCTCCGAAATGATATTTCTTATTAGTTTTAAGGTGACTGTTATCCAGAAAGTATGCAACTCTAATGTATCAATACACCATATATCAGTGGGTCTAAATTAGTACTAATCTTGGTCAGCAAGTTCAAAAGACAGACAACCTTAACTTCATCAAGTATAACATACCCTTCAGAGAAAATTAGCCAAATAACTGATCCAAAAAATTAAATATATTTGAATATTTAAGTTGATCATCTTGGTTGCAAGTGGAAAGAAATCATCAATAAATCATGAAGATTGGAAAACAATTGATTTTGGAGATTTAAAAAGAATTAGAAACTGCAAACATTTTTTTACAAGGAAGAATTCCCTTCCATTGAACAGGATCTAAGTTGTCCTCTGTATACATGCTTTCAATTTCTGATGAGACAAGAAAGTGTTCCAGAAATCTTAACGAAATTTGCACACAAGACCCAGCAGTGTCCAAGCAAAGGGAGTAAAATCTGTTGTGCAGTAGGCAAATCATACTGGGTTGACCAAAATAAAACAGATGAACTGGATTAATAGTGATATTTGGTTTATACCACCATGTAGAAAGGTCACGCGTATAAATAACGGACATCGATAATTTTCTTCACACGGTTAAATTAATACCTACCCAAATAAGAGGCTTATGTTTACTTGCAATGAGATAAAGAGCAAATCTCATACATAATCATACTAGATATACCTAATATGACAGCAAAAATGAACAGCTACATGTGCACTGAAATATATCAAGAAAAATAAAAGAGATGGCAAACATACTTGGAAGATTTGGTTTAAGATCCACAGTCAATGGAACTGCAATCAAAGAGTTGTTTTCATCTTTAGTACCAAGGACTGCTCTTGAGTCTCCAACATTTCCAATCACAAGTTCTTGACCCTGTAAATAAGATGTTCTAATAATTCCAGGAAACTGTTTCTCAGTTATTTAAAATAGTTACTTATTAGAAGCAGCACTCTTCATAACCAACATGTATCTGCTTCACAAAATATATGAATAATAAGATGTTAATGAGTTTAACCTGCTTGACCAAAGTGACTGCTGTTGTCCCACTGTAAAAGCAATCTATATCAGAATGCTGTCTCAGTTCTTTATCCATGATTCTAAAAGCCTTCAGAAATGGATCTTTTAGTGTCCTTAAAATATGGGAATGCTCATCATGTTCTTCAAAATCAATGGAAGTGTGATTGTCCTCTTTGAGGGAAACAGTTGAACTTGTGTCTGAATTGATGCTTCCTGAATTACTTACAGTGGTTTCTCTACATTCCTCACCTTCCCAATTGGAATTTAGCTTTAATGGGAGAACATCTCTGACTCTCTTAGCAATCATATGGCCATGTGGACCATGGCCATCAAATACTCCACAAAATACACAGTCATTCCTAGAGCCAAAATTCTGAACAAGGAAGAGAAAACTTATCCAGAGTTAGTAATCTGATGTGAATTTATTACCATAGAAAGAAGTCGATGCCAAATGGTTGGTAATGTCAAAAGTGAAATAAATTAGTTCACAAGCAAAACATACTCAAATAAGATCTTGGGAAAAAAGAGTGTGACAGGAAGAAATATGTCATGTTCACTTATCACAACCTCAAAGTAAACTGAAAATTAAGGAAATAATTGGCCATAGCCCAAAGAATTTAGTAGGATCTAAAAATTCCAGATACAAGTACTTAACATATTCGAAACTTGATAATGTCAATCAGAATCCTGGCGGAAGGATGGATATCCTAAAGCAGCTAATACTTAAAGCAAACATGCCAAGGTCACACTGAGCATAGTGGACATCTTAGATACAGGGCTGGATTAACATGAAAAACTTTCTATTCCAATGAGATGCTATAAACAAAAAGTTTATAAAAATCAGAAGAACAAGAGAAATTTCGAACTACCAAATCAGAGGCTGAAAAAGATACATTTACCATAGCAATAATACTAATGAGAAGGTTCATCATAGTACATCACATGAAACCAATGCAAATATGAAAGAGTGATAGAAAGAAATTATGCCTGGCATGCAGGGTGTCAATTTCATGCTTGAATTATGCAATAACTGCAATGCATCAGGAAAGAGTGGATGCAAAAGAAAAAGGTCATCTAACATCAAAAAGAAACACACCCTGGTGAAACCAGAAACTCGTTATAAAATGCAACAAGTCAGTTGGTTAAAAAGTCTTGCAATTGAAAAGAAACATAAGTGTTTCAATTAAATCGCTGCAATGCATCAGAAGATCATGCAAACAAGAGAAAATGGTTACCGCATCAAAGAGAATTCACCATGTTCAAGCTAGAAATCCATAACCCAACGATCTTGACATATTCTTGCAAAGATTTAGCTATCAAAGATGGCAGAAATTGGGTTTCGAACCTCCCAAACGATCATGGCATCCTGATTGGGTCCCTTCCTGCCTTGCTGGGAGAAGAGCGAGGCGACGCCACTGGACCCGTTCAGAAACATCCTCCCGGGGATCCGATGGAGCTGCTCCTCTTTCTTAGAGTAGCTCCGCGGCGCCGGCTTCCTTCGTTGCCCCCTCCGAGGCCGCTTCGCCCCCAGCGCCGGCGAGGAGGGGGACGACGGGCTGGAGGAGCTGCTCTGCCCATCCGACGACAGGCAGGACCCCATTCGGAGGGCCCTGACCACGCCCAATATGCACTCCAGACCAGCCAGGCAGCCGCACCCGCCCTCCTCCCTTCTTGTCGGCTCCGTCGAGAACTCCCCCCAACTCAACCGCCTCCTCCCTCTCTCCCTAACAAGCCCTTCGAAGGATCAGAAACACACAGCTCGATCCATTCCGACCGAGAATAATCAACGACGATGCTACGGCCAACAATTCAGATTGCTTCCGGTGCAGAAATCCGATTCCTCACTGTTCTTCCTCGATCCGCAGAAATCTCGAGGAAAAGGCTAAGAGGAACAAGGTAAGGGGAAGCAAAATCTACAAGGCGAATCCCATCCAGAACACACAAAAGATCACAGCAACAACAACATCAACAACAACAACAAAGTACGCAGAATAAAAAAAAAGGAAGGGGAGGGATCCTCATGTACGGCTGCGTGGAATTTCCAGACGAAGACGGCAGGAGGAAGAGGAACAGTAAAAAGACACGGTTTTGCCTTTGTTTTCGGGATGTCATGTTCTCCCTCTCTTCTCGTCTCTTCTTTTAACGAGTGGGCAGAAAATTTGAAGGAAGGGCGAGAGTCCTTTTTCCGGACTCCATTTGCGTTTGACCGGATCTTCTTCCTTTCCCATTGGTGGCGTGGCGTCTCTCCCCGCACTGTTTGGTTCATTTCCTCCCTTTCTTTTGTTTTTTTTTTCGCTCTTATATGAGCTATTTAATCCCAAAAATTAAAATAAAAGAAGCGAAATATAATGGACGAATTTTCTAAAAATATCTTTTTTATTTTTTAAAATTATCCACTTTTATATTTTCATAAGAGTATCCATGTTTATCGATGTTTGAACAGATCATTCATAATATTAGTTATAATGTTTCTAATGTCTTTATTAAAAACAGTAATTTAGCTCAAAACTTAATAGAAATAACCTCATATATAAATAGAGTTTTACTTAAGTATAATTGAGTTATAATAATAATCAAATAGAAAATTTTAATATAAGTTACAAGAATATTATAAATAGAAATTAGACTAATTCACCTATGGATCGATCCATCAAGCAAGAGTTATTGTGCTTGATCCATCAAGCAAGAGTTGTTGTTGTATCTTATATTTAAGGAAATATAATAAAACGGACACAGGTCGAGAAATATGAAAAGAGATATTTTGAAAAAAAAATAAGAAAAAAGTTTTGTCAAAAGTTTATTCAAATATAATTTATATTTTTTAATGATAAATTTTTTTATTTTTTTTATAGACGATGGCAATACAATTATAATTGTCGTCAATTTTTAAGTGAAGGGTATTTACATGTTTATTATTATGATTATTTTCCTCACAGCTTATCTTAAATCGGATAAATGGAGGTAATATTCAGCTTAATTATTGCTAAATTAAGACTGTATTATAAAGATACATGGATTCTCTTTTTTTGTTTTTTTAGGTTGGATACGGAAGGATTACTAGAAAACACTCATAATAATGAGTTTTTTATATTTGATTTTTATCCTAAAATATTATTTTTATTTGAATTTTTAATAGTACCTTTCATGAATGGGTACTCTTAAATCATGAATATGTTAAAACCCTTGTGAATTCTAAGCTTGGAATTAATCTCTGAAGGGGATCGATCCTCTTGGAATACTATAAGGGTTCTCTCCATGAAAGTCAATCATAATATCATGAACTTAGCTGGTTTTACCTAAGTCGTGTGACACTATCGCGTGTCCATTCGCAAATGTTAGCCTCCTTGAAACCTCTTATAGTCCCTTAGAACCTACAAAAGAGAAAACGAGTTAGAGAAAATATTTCTCATGGGATCCACAAGCAACCACTTTCACAAACACTTTATATAGCCAGTGTAAATTGCAATAATGGATTTTACAAACTCAGAACGGTCGCGTACAAAGGAACAAGGTCCATTACAGATTAAGATCCTCATAAGTGTCCACATGACACAACTCTCATTTACAAGCCGAAACTGGCAACGAAAGCTAATCAAACTAGGGCTACCAAGTTTACTGTCAGCCCGCTACTTGTTATACAATGTATAAGTAAAACCCAAAAGACACAGATATACATAAGCATTACATTAAGCACCCTCTTTATATTTTTGTTTGTGATATTCTTCCCCACTTATTCCTTCGACATCCTCGTTGAAGCTGCTGTAGATGTTGTATCTCCTTGTCTTTTGTTGAATCTTCATTCTTCTGCTCTGGCTGCAACACGCCTTTTGGCTCTTAGCTGCTCTCTACTACTATTGTTAAGTAGTCAAACTTTGATCCACCATGTTGCTTCAACTCGCCAATGACTGACTAGGTGTGGGGTCGGCTAAGTTGTGTTGATCTTTATTAATTCTTATGGATCCTTTTGATAAAGAAAAATATCTTCCTTGTTTTATGCCTGTATCTTAAACATCTCATGCCGCTTAAACTAGGTGGATGTTTGTTGGAGCTCTAACGAGCATCATCTCATAACTTTGAAGTTTTTGAGGTCCTTCCTTCATAAAATTCGCCCATCGATTCTTCTTCAACTTAGTTACCGCTTCCAGGTTCGCATCACTTTCGCTTTTGATTGATATTCAATTATAAAATGAAGTTGACAATATATTCTCAGTAGCAACAATCACTAATTTGAGGATTTGACAACTATTGTCTTCCATTAGGTTTCTTCGAAGGGTCTTTGGACTTGTGCAGAGCTTCTCTACTGAATAAATAAAAGAACTTGGGTACTTGGTTTCACCTATTCTCTTAAGAGTTGAGAAGGTAAAGTTGCTTGACTTCGCTCACCTCCTCGAGGTTGTACTTCATGCATCGAGTTAGTTACTAGTCTTCGCTCTTTCTTTGCTCACATTTCTAAAGCATCTGAAGTGTTTGCACTCGCGTTGAGTTAGCGATTATGATTCACCTTCTCTTTGTAATCGAACTTCCGAAATGCAAGAAATTTTGTACAAAAAGAGTAAAATTACATCTCAACTTAGAGTAAGTCTTTGATAATTTTAATCTCCTTTGAGATTGTATCATCTTCATCATCATCATTTAGTGCTCGAAAGGAGGGTTTCAGAGTTTGTTTTCTTAGTGGAAGAGCCAAAGGTGAAATAAAGACCTTAAGATGAGAGTTGAATAACTAGCTTTATGGGTGGCGTATCTTTAGGTGATCGGCAGACCTCGATAAGCGAGAGGCATACTCGTAATGCCAGTTTAAGAGTTGGGATTAGAATAAAAAAATTAGTCAGCAAGGTTGGTTGTTTCTAGAAGTAACCAAAGAGTTGAATCTACTAGTATTCAGTACACCATGCTATTTATGTTGTTGCAGAAACCGACCTATAATCTAGGTAAACTAATTGTCCCAGTAAATAGATTGTCCCGCCTCCTTGTCTACGAGATCTGAATAAGGATATTAAGCTAGATAAAGATTATAAACTGGATTATAAGTATAAGCCATATCAGGAGAAGGAGTAGAAGCCAATAGATTTCTAAGAAGTCTTAGGGCAGGCCATTAGAGCATATGACAACACAAGGCGGGGGTTAACGGGCATCCTGGCCTTAGAATGAACCATACTATAGGAACTTTCTTAATTAATAACCAATTCTAGAATTAACTGGAATGCCGACCCTTTATTATGGTTGTCATTATGTAGAATACAAATCTCAGGGATTTTGCTTTACTTTATAAATTAATTCTTCTTTCTTTTTCTAATAAAAATAAAGAAGATTCATTGACGTTAAGAAATTAATAATATAATTAAATTATGATTTCTCATCAAGCAGAATCTTTTTATGTTCAAATTCTTGAGAATATTTAGAAATAGGAAAGAGCCCATGAATTTTATTTATCCAAAACATTTGTATGAAATCTTTATATTCCTCTTAGTAGAAAAGGTATAACATCACGTACTGCCTACTTCGTTCCTTGGTCGAGCACTCCTGCATCAACCCAAAGTTCCACACTTTCGACTATCTTGATGAGAAGCCTGTTAACACTGGTCTTGTGAAGTTCTATAGCCTCTACCCTTCAATCTTGTCCTGGTACTTGGAGTTTGCCTTTGCATTCTCCACCTCGTCGGTCCCTTTCACGACCAATGCTCTCTCTCCATAAGAGCAAGGGATTAATGACTCCACGGAAGTCTCACCTCTGTGGTGTCATGGCAATGCCAAGCCCATGGCCCTACTATCTGTTGCCTTGCATCTGCGTCTCTTTCTTCACGATTGGTAGATTCGCCTCTACAGCACTCCTCCGAGTTCACCTCCTTTCTGACTAATGTTTGCTTTTAGGTAGTTGAGCCTCTCTAGACTCGTCGTCACTTCCTCGCCCCTTTCGACTACTTGCTTCAACACATATATGTTCTCTAAGCAGTTTTTCTTAGTCGATGAAAAGACAGACTACAACTCTCATGCATGGCCTCTGTCATCCTATTGCAGGGCTCGCACCGATTCTGTTCTCCTTAGTTTACTTGGTAGCAACGTTCGTTTACTCGGCCTTGTCCTTTGACTTGTCATACTCCCTTCAGCGAATATAAGCACTAAAGTAGTTTAACTCTCCAGCCGCTCTGATCATACCCATATATGATCAAGTTCCCCTATGAGACTCACTGATATTTACAATCTGAATTCTCTCTCAGTGGTACATAACCCCCATATGCTGATGATTAAGGCTTTCATCCAATGTAAGATTCGATACGCACACACGGAAGACCCACCTCTACGATACTATGGTCTTCACTCCTTGAATTCATAGCTCTTCTTGTTGTTGTGTTGTACACCAAAGTGGAACTCACAACAGCTCCTGATCATACCTCCTTATGATCACATCCCTCATGGGACTTCTTCTGTGTGTGTTGTATTACCACGAACTATTCCACCACGATCTACTATACCATGTCGCCTCATGGTGACATCTCCAATGTATTCATATTCTTGTGGGATGAACTCAGACTCTGATCTCTCCATGTGTAGCCTCTACCAATACACCGTAGGGCCTCTGCCACCTTCGATTATGTCGCTCCTTTGGCAAGTCACCTTCGCCCACCCATTCTTGGGTCATACTTAGATAAAGGATCGCTCTAGGATAGTCCGTCACCTAGTAACTCTCGAAGTACCCATACTTCACTAAAATTGGTGCACAATTGTTTGGATCTTGGGTCTCTATCCCCCACTAGTACAATTCTGCTGTAGATCATTTTCTTCATGACAACTCGAATGACACCGCTATGGCATATTCTTTAAGAGTACTCGCCTCTGTGTCCTCTTGCCCTGTGCTAAAGCCTTCTGATTCCAACTTTGCCTCTACAAGTTGAATCACCTTAGCTTCTCCATTAAATGCATCTCTGAGACAAGGTGCATGTGCCTCGAAGCTCCCTTCGTCTTTGGCATCATGCAAGATGAGTCTGTCCTATCAGAATGAAGAACCTATGGAATGACATGATCCCCCTCTTGCCCTATGAGAGTTCATATCCTTGACCTCTGTCCAAGGAAAGTTTCATTCCTCCACTCCATGTTCCATCTTCTACGTCAACTCCCTTCATGCGGCTTGGATACTTCATCAAGGTCCACCAAGTTGCTCCACTCCTCGATTTACATTGAGTTGATGGTGGTTCTCACACCCACAATTCCACGGGTCAACCCTTCGTTAAGTCCGATTTCCTCATCGACTCTAAATGTGCCTTCGTATGATGTTGTTATTGCTCCCCCACTTGATCTCACAACGCATCCACCAATGCATTACCTCATTCAAGATCATGCGATGACTCCTCACCCCTTGCTCAATCCATTGAGCTTTGTAGATATATTGTCTTGAGGTACTCTTCCTTAACATATGCGGTCCGCTGCACATGATTCTCCCTCTAGAAAATTGGGACCTATCGCACCTAGATATCTATCCTGTTGAAGTAACTTTCCTCTTTGCATCCATTTGGAAGTTTTGAAGACCACCATCCCCTTGGACTACTCCATCTTACTGAACAGATCATACCTTATTCTGCCCCCGTAAATGCGCTTGCTAGATTGTGACTTTTCGCTAATATAGCCCCCGTTGCACCTTTCAAGGCTTAGCAACGTGCCAAACTTGTTGCACACTTCAACCTCCTATGGACGTATCCTTTCCATGCTGAAGAGAAAATTTCAATACTCCATGGCATCGAGTTTTGATCACCTTGGGATGACCATGAACACTCCATCGTTCACATACAAGCCCTTGCATGAGTATCAAATTCTTCAAGTTTGTAATTCCCCTCACCTCTATGAGCTTTGCATAACTCTTTCAGTCGTTGCACAACACATCTCACTTTGCATGGTCTCATCTTTTACCAAGCGCCCTACTTGCCTTGAGCACCATTAAGTTTAGTTGTGAACGTCGAGCCGTAGCTCGAACTCAGCCATCACAACCTTTGTGTGCTACACATTCTTCCTAACTTGCTTGTTCTTATGGTGCCTCTCGCACAAAGGATTGGCCATTCCTTTGAATGCCAATCATGGATGCCTACTCCTCTGAGTGACCTCTTTCCCTACATCTTAATGTCTGTTTCCCCCAAATGGTCACACGTGTTGGCTGCCCTCCACGTAGCCCAACTATGTCTCCCTTGTTTGCATGACAAGTGTCTCTATGTGTGCTTGTCAAGCTCTAATACCAAATGTCACAAACTTAGTTGGTTTTGCCTAAGTTGTGTGGCACCATCTCGTGTCTATCCGCAAAGGTCAGCCTCCCCGAAAACCTCCTATGGTCCCTTAGGACCTACAAAAGAGAAATGAGTTAGAGAAAATATTTCCCACGGGATCCACCAGTAACACCACTTCCGTAAACACTTTATGTAGCTAGTGCAAATTACAACCATGAACTTTACAAACTTAGAACAGTTGCACACAAAGGAACAAGGTCCATTACAGACCTAGGTCCCCACAAGTATCCATATGACACAACTCTTATTTACAAGTCAAAATCAGCCACGAAAGCTAACTAAACTAGGGTTGCCAAGCTTACTGTTACCCCGCCACTTGTTATACAATGTATGAACAAAACCTGAAAGACACGGACATACATGAGCATCACATTGAGCACCCTATTTATATTTTTATACATGATAACAAAGCTGAAAAATGTGTTGATTGCCTGTTAAGAAAGGGGGGGGGGGGGGGGGGGGGGGGGGGCTACAAGTGCTTGTATAGGGCTAAAAAACCCTGACCCTAATGAAGACTCCAACAACCCTAATCGCCTTTCCTAAATAGGAGCGAGGGGGGGCAGGTGGTGATGGCGGCAACTAGATGACTCCTAACATTAGCCGACCTTTTTAATTAAGGTGGTTAGGGTTTATTACATGCCTTAGGGTTTTATTGATATTATGACTTAGTGAACTTAGGACCCGACCTAGCTAGGGTCTAACAAACCTGCCATCTTCAAATTAGCCTTGTCCTTGAGGCTAAGGGTCCATGAACTTTGAAAATTTGATCTTTAACTCTTCATAAGGCTCCCACATGACATCTTCGGCGGGTTAACTCGTCCATCGTACTAGCATTTTAGTAGTAGGATGTCGGCGATGCATCACGATCCGTCGGTCAAGAATCACAACCGACTAGATTTTGGATCTCTCCATAGGCGGTAGTGTCCGGTAGGTGACGCTGGGTCATCTCATTCTCCCCAAGCTTGGGCTTCAAGCATGATATGTGGAAGATTGGATAGATCTTACAGTTTGTAGGTTGGTCCAACCTGTATGTCGCTGCTTTGATGCACTATGTAGTCTAGTAGGGCCCTTAAAAATGGGGTGATGGCTTCATAGATGTTCTAGTGTGGATGAATATTTGTTTATAGGGTTGGAGCCTAAGGAAGACCCAATCTCCCACCAAGAACTCTCTTTTGCTTTTGTGCATGTCGTATTGCTGCTTCATCCTGGCGCACGTCGTTGAGAGATTATCTTTCAGAAATTTCAGAATTTTGTCCCTGTCTATGAGTTCCCTGTCTACCTGATGTATCTTGGATGAGCCAATTACATACTTTGGGATTACAGGGGGCGGTCGGCCATATATGGCTTCAAAATGAGTACATTTAGTGGAAGAGTGATAAGTCATGTTATACCACCACTCGGCCTAAGGGAGCCACTTTGTCAATTCTTTTGGTCGGTCATGCTGGTTACAGGTGCCCTGTAAGCCAATCATATGAGTGATGATATGTGTGACACGCTGTGTGATTTTTTTGCTTATGATTAATATTGACATATTCTCACATTATATTATTTGTTACATATATATTATGATGTCCTTGGTTCTATACAATGAGAGTCAGATCGTGATGAGATCACGATAATGAGATCGATTTACCTTTAAACATAGATCCTAAATAATCCCGATCATAGGTTAATCAAGAGGGATATTGAGATAACCGAATAGATCGATGTACTATATACCCATCCATATGATGGAGACAGCTGGTCTCATAGCCACTTGTGTGGAGACACTAAGGATATAATATAGATGCTCATTAGAGAATGAGTTCACTGATTAATCCACTTATGGAATGTTATATGGTTAATGATATCTAATGTCAGACAAGGATTCCAAGTCCCAGTTATGTATCTGGTCCTTAGACTTGAGACACCAATGATGCTTTATATGAGTACTCCTTTCTTTGATGCCAGACTTACAGGTTTGGAAAGTTTCAGATCTGGTACAGTTGGTTATCGGGATTGGTAGCCAATCTTACGAAGGCAATTGAGTGTCAATAGAGGATCATCCACTCTCGGTATCACGAGAGGAATATCTCATATGTGATGTTTTATATGAGTACTCCTTTCTTTGATGCCAGACTTACAGGTTTGGAAAGTTTCAGATCTGGTACAGTTGATTATCGGGATTGGTAGCCAATCTTACGAAGGCAATTGAGTGTCAATAGAGGATCATCCACTCTCGGTATCACGAGAGGAATATCTCATATGTGCTTGCTCAAACAAATCTCTGGCCAGGGTCATTCGAATTGAGAGAGAAGGAGTTCTCCGGTAGAATCCGAATAGAGCAAGATAAACTGATTCCGTATGTGACCTGACAGTACCATGTCCAATATACGATCTCTGGAATATTATTTGGATGAGGGATTATAGATATATGGTACCTGTGGATAAATAGGTCCGATGGATTTGATCCCCCTTGTACCGTTTGGGGACTATGGCGTAGTGGCCTAGTACGTCCATAGTCGATGAGTCGAGTGAATTATTATGGGGATAATAATTCACTATATAAGAAGCAGTTCTGATGTGAGTGACTCACGGCCAGCTCGGTATTGGGCCTAGAGGGTCACACATATGGTGGATGCTTCAGCGAATAGAGGATTGGATAAAGATCCAATTAGCCCATATTCTCATTAGATGAGACCCTATGTTGATGGGCTCCTTGATTAAGACCCAATTATTAGCCTAAGGAGATTATTGGATAGAGATCCGATAATGTAAGATTAGTGAGTTATTGGATGGAGATCCAATACCCACTAAGGAAGGAGCATTAGGGTTTTGGTGGCTCTCTATAAATAGGAGGGGAGACTCATTGTTAATAGGTTGTAGCTTTAGCCACCACCTCCTATTCTCCTCTCTCCCTCTAAGCAAGAGTTGCAAGATCAGATTGGAGGAGTTCCGCTGCAGAGATCCATCTTGTGGATACCGCTAGAGAGGAGGACGCTTGACCTCCTTCATCTTCTCCATCTGGATCTGAAATACAGAGATATATGATCTCCCTAGGTAAAATCAATCTCTCACACATCGCAATTTTTTTGAATTTTATGATTTTTCTCGCGATCCTAATCTTTTGCACGAAGATTTGATCTGCGTAGGAAACTGATTTTTGTTTTGATTTCTGTTGCTCATGTGATGCACACGCTGAGGTTTCCCAACAGTGATATCAGAGCCAAGGTTTTCGTGCGAAAAATTTGTTTTAAACTACGTGTGATGATATTAAATCGCATAGAACTGTTCTACGCACTTGTTGTAACGATTGACAGCGAAAGTAGGCGCTGCCTGCGGAGGTGGCTGTTCACGACAAGGCCCCTTGTAGGGGCGGCCGGCCTTGGCCTGGCTACCTGCAAGGGGCGGCCACCCGCGGGCACGACCGGCTACAGCCAACCCTCAAGGGCCAGCCGGCAGCAGCCAACCTGCAAGGGGTTGCCGCCCGCGGCCAGCCCTGCCGCAAGTAGGGGTGGCGGCGCCGGTCGCAAGGTTGGCTGCCCCTTGGCAGGGCGGCTGCCGACCGCAAAGGGTAGCCGCCGCCTGCACAGGGGTAGCAGCGGCGCAGTGAGGGTGAAGGAGGGCTAGGGCATCTTTTTGAGACAAAGATCGTTATGCCCCTTAGAATTTGAGAAATTCCAGCTCTATCCCCTTTATACAGAATTCCTTAAATGCCTTCAACATTTATGGAAATTTTGAGGACTGTCCTCTCATCCAGATACCAAAAACATCCTCAATAATTCTAGAAATTCTGAGGATTATCCTCATGTACAAAATTCTAAAAATGCTCTTGACAATTCTGGAAATTTCGAGCATGTCCTGATTTCCAGAAAAATAATTAATTAAATAGTTTTATTAATTAATATATATATCTAGTAATCCTATATATGATGTGATGTACATGTAATATATGATGTGGATGGAAAATCATGAGCCATGTGTTGTGATGTGTATAATTGTGATTATTATTATTATTGGGGCCTACGAGCCTGCATTTTTTCTCATTTATTGTTAGGCCTGCGTGTCTGTGATTATTTGTAATTACATGGAGAGGCGCAATGGGAGCGTGGTGGTTACAGCGGGACCCACGATGCTATGGTGGGAGATCACGACGCATGGTGATGCGATGATCCGACGAAACCAATGATGACGAGATCAACAATCACAGGGCATGGAGATGCGCCAATGCACACATAGATCCTATTGTGAGTGATTAGGCCGATTGGCTCGAGCTTAATCATATTAGGTGACGGCTCATGATCATCTGGTGTGGTTTGCATATGTGATGTGTTATACACCTACTAGATATATGTATATATATATTTACATGCGATGTAGATATATATTAAATATGTATGTGTGTGACACGACATATTAGGAGACCGATACGAAACAAAAATCCCTCCTACGATAATATTAAGTCGGTAAGCGTGAGGCAATAAGATTGACCCACATGGCCTTCCATCGTTATAGGAAGAAATTGAATCACAACATAGGTTGAGTTGATCGAGTCCCTCGAGGCTCACCTATCTATGTGATCGAGTTCTTGCCTATGACATAGAGATGTCACCGGTGACCTGAGGACATGGTATGCTTGGTTGAGTCCCTCGAGGGCATATCATCAAATCAGACTCATCTTGTAACGATTGTGATGACTTAACTGAATATCATGGTTGGTCGAGTCCCTCGAGACCATGATGATTCGGAGGCCGAACGTGATGGGAATCACAAGGAGTTATGATTGGCAAGAGTTGCCTACCTTTTGGGCTTAGTGTAATTGGTCGAGTCCCTCGAGGTTGCACTAAGATGCCAATTGGATCCCGATCCCCACTAGGAGTCTGCCGAGACTTTCATCTCATGTGTCGAGGGTGTCGCGTGATTCGCTAAGAAAATAGTGAGAGTACATTAAGATAGAAGTCCATATCTTAATTAGTATTTTCTATAAAATATGCATGTTATTTATTTTTGCTATATCTTATTTTGTCAGAAATATGTCACTCATAAACCCCCTACGTGGCATACTTAATGCCAACCGCCTCACTGGTCCAATCTATATAGATTGGCTCCATAATTTAAGAATTATTCTCATGACGGAGAAAATCACAAATGTCCTTGATACAATTCTGCCCACGCCGGAAGAAAGGGCAAGCGAGAATGAGATCGCTCGCTATATGAAGTATATAGATGATTCCACATTGGCAAAATGTTACATGTTGGCCTCTATGACTCCTGAGTTACAAAGGCAACATGAGAGCATGAATGTAGATTCTATCCTTCTTCATCTCCGTCAACTATTTGAGAAACAGGAAAGAACTCAAAGATATGAGATATCTAAGAAACTCTTCCAAGCCAGGATGACAGAAGGGACATCAGTTGAGAACCATGTCCTAAAGATAATAGAGTGGATCGAGAAACTCACAGGTCTAGGAATAATCCTAGAGGATAACCTGTGCGTTGATCTTATACTTCAGTCCATACCAGATTCTTTTTCTCACTCATCATGAATTTTAACATGAGCAAGTTTGACTGTGACTCTCCCTGAGCTCCTCAATATGTTGAGGGAAGCTGAGAGTATCATCAAGAAGGAGAAGCCAGTTCTCTACATTGGTGAAACCAAAAAGAAAAGGAAGGCCAACAAGACCCTTAAGAAGGGCAAGGGCAAAGAAAGACCAGGTAAGGCAAAGGTTGCCAAGAAATACCCAAGAAAGGACAAAGGACAATACTTCCACTATGGCCAAGACGGACATTGGAAGAGGAACTGCAAGGACTACCTTGCAAAGAAGGTGAGATAAAAGCTTGGAGAAGCTTCATGTATATTCATGATCAGTCTCTACTTGTCAGATTTTTATGATAACACATGGGTATTGGATACTGGGAGTGTTTATCATATCTGCAATTCATTACAGGTTCTGGCAAGACCTAGGAGATTGGCTAGAGGCGAGATGAACCTCAAGATGGGCAATGGAGCAAGAGTTGTTGCAGTTGCTGTTAGAGATGTCACCCTACATATGCCTAGTGGAGCTATTATTGCATTAGATGCATGCTATTTTATTTCCTCTATTATCAAAAATATTATTTCTATCTCTTGTTTGACAATTAGTGGATAAAAATTAGTTTTTGAGAATAATAGTTGTTCAATAATTATGGATTATGAGATCATCACTAGAGGGACCCTTATAAATGGCTTATATATGTTAGACACTTCTCTACATATCATGAATATAAATATGTCTAAGAGGAAAAGAGATGAGGTGAAAAATGCATACCTATGACATTGTAGGCTAGGTCATATACTTGAGGGAAGGATTCAAAAGTTGCTAAAAGATGGATACTTAGATCCATTTGACTATGAGACATATGCAACTTGCGAATCTTGCCTTCGTGGGAAGATGACCAACTCTCTTTTTAGTAGAACTGGAGAGATAGCCACTGAGTTATTGAAACTCATGCATAGTGATGTATGTGGTCCCATGTCGACTCAAGCTATAGGTGGTTACTCATGCTTCATTACATTCACTAATGATTTTTCTAGGTATGGACACGTGTACTTAATAAAGTATGCCTTTGAGAAATTCAAGGAATATAAGAATGAGGTAGAGAACCAAATTGGAAAGAGTATTAAGACTCTTCGATCAGATCGAGGAGAAGAGTACTTGAGTATGGAGTTCACCCATTTCCTCAGGGATAATGAGATTCTATCCCAGTGGACACCTCCTTATACACCTCAGCTCAATGGTGTATCAGAAAGGAGGAATCATATGTTATTAGACATGGTGTGATCTATGATGAGTTTCGCTGACCTTCCCGTTTCATTCTGGGGGTACGCCCTAGAGACTGCAGCTTACCTTCTGAACAGAGTTCCATCAAAGTCGGTAGTGTCTACACCATATGAGATATGGAAAGGAAAGAAGCTCGATCTTAAGATTATTAAGATTTGGGGCTGTCCTGCCCACGTTAGAAGGCACAACCCCGATAAGTTAGAATCAAGGACATAATGGTGCATATTCGTGGGATACCTAAAAGAAACTTATGGGTATTATTTCTATCATCCCGAGGACCGAAAGATATTTGTTGCCAAGAGAGCTGTGTTCCTTAAGAAGGAACACATTCTTGGTGGAAATAGTGGGAGTGAGATAGAATTGAGCGAGATTGGAGAACCTAGCTCAAGCACCATTCTAGAGCCTGAGTTTGTTCAGGTACGTAACACATAAGTTTCAACTTTACATAGGTCTAATAGAGTATCTCACCCTCTTGAAAGATATGTGGGACATATTAGTGGAGATGACTCTCAAGATGTTGATCCTCAGGCCTACGAGGAGGCTATTATAAGTATAGACTCCGGGAAGTGACAAGCTGAGATGGATTCCATGTACTCTAACAAGGTTTGGAACCTTATGGATGCACCTAAGGGTATTGTACCCATCGGTTGCAAATGGATCTTCAAGAAGAAGATCGGAGTGAATGGAAAGGTAGAGACCTATAAAGCAAGGCTGGTAGCTAAAGGATATCGTCAAAGATAAAGAGTTGACTATGACGAAACTTTTTCACTTGTAGCCATGCTTAAGTCCATTAGAATTATTTTGGCTATTTCTGCACACTATGACTATGAGCTCTGGCAGGTGGATGTCAAAACGGTATTCCTCAATGGCAATCTCGAGGAAGAGGTGTATATGATATAACCAGAGGGATTCATATCCAAAGAGAGTCCAGATAAAGTGTGCAGGTTGCTTAGATCCATTTATGGATTGAAACAAGCTTCCCAAAGTTGGAACATAAGATTTGAGGAGGTGATCAGATCTAATTACTTCGTTATGAATGAAGATGAGCCTTGTGTGTACAAGAAGGTAAGTGGAAGCGCTATCACCTTCTTGGTGCTATATGTGGATGACATCCTAATCATTAGGAATGATGTAGGAATGCTCTCCACAATAAAGACTTGGCTATCTAGAAACTTCTCAATGAAAGACTTAGGGGAAGCATCCTATATTTTGGGGATCTGGATCTATATAGATAGATCCAAAAAGATGCTTGGCTTGTCCCAGTCTAGGTACATAGACTCTATTCAAAAGGTTTGACATGAAAAATTCGAAAAGAGGTCTCATACCGTTGAGACATAGAATATCACTTTCTAGGAGTATGTCCCCAAAGACTCCTAAAGAAAGGGCATACATGAATAAGATACCTTATGCCTCAGCGATAGGGTCTATCATGTATGCGATGCTATGTACTAGGCCTGATATAGCACATGTTCTGAGTGTCACAAGCAGGTATCAGGCAGATCCAGGTCTAGAATACTGGAAGGCAGTAAAATGTATCCTTAAGTACTTGAGAATAACTAAGGATATGTTACTGGTATATGGAGGAGGTAGCCTTCAGGTTGAGGGCTACACAGACTCGAGTTTTCAGTCCAACATTGATGATAACAAGTCAAATTCAGGGTATGTTTTCACCATGAATAGAGGAGTAGTAAGCTGGAAGAGTTTCAAGCAAGATACTACTGCTGACTCGACCACATTGGCAGAATACATTGTTGTAGTAGAAGTAGCAAGACGAAGGGGTGTGGATAAAGAAGTCCATCAAGGATTTGGGAGTCATACCAAGCAGCATGGAGCTGACTCCCATATATTGTGACAGTGACAGGGTGTAACTCTAACAAAGGGTCTCAACAGAATTGTTCTAAGGAGGTTCCATCTGATTAGAGCGATCATGACCCAAAAAGATATAGTAATGGAAATAGTTCTATCCGAAGATAACATTGCAGATCCAGTGACGAAGCCACTAGCTCAGATTATATTTGATCGTCACAAGGGTCTGATGGAGATTAGGCATATAGGTGATTGGCTTTTGGTCAAGTGGGAGATTGCTGGTTACAAGTGCCCTACAAGCCAATCACGTGAGTGATGGCACGTGTGACACGCTGTGTGATTTTTTTGCTTATGATTAATATTGACATATTCTCACATTATATTATTTGTTATATATATATTGTGATGTCCTTGGTTCTGTGGAATGAGAATCGGATTGTGATGAGATCACGATAATGAGATCGATTCACCTTTAAACACAAATCCTAAATAATCTCGGTCATATGTTACTCAAGAGGGACATTGAGATAACCGGATAGATTGCTGTACTATATACCCGTCCATATGATGGAGGGCGACTGCTCTCATAGCCACTTGTGTAGAGACACTAAGGATATGGTACAAGTGCTCATTAGAAAATATATTCTTTAATTGATCCGCTTATGGAATGCTGTATGGTTAATGATACCTAATGTTAGACAACGATTCCATAGTCCCAGTTGTGTATCTGGTTCTTAGACTTAAGACACCAAAGATACCTTGTATGAGTACTTCTTTCTTTGACGCCAGACTTACAGGTTTAGAAAGTTCCAGATCTAGTACAGTTGGTTATCAGGATTGGTAGCCAACCTTACGAAGACAATTGAGTGTCCATAGAGGATCATCCACTCTTGGTATCACGAGAGGAATATCCCATATGTGCTTGCTCAGAAAAATCCATAACCAGGGTCATTCGGATTGAGAGAGGAGTTCTTCGGTAGAATCCAAATAGAGCAAGATAAACTGATTCCGTTAGATTGAGAGAGAAAGAGTTCTCCGGGAGAATCCGATTAAAGCGAGACTATGACGGATTCCGTATGTGACCTGACAGTACCATGTCCAATATACAGTCTCTGGGATATTATTTGGATGAGGTATTATAGATACATAGTAACTGTGAATAGACAGGTCTAATGGATTTGATCTTCCCTGTACCATCTGGGGACTATGGCATAGTAGCCTAGTACGTCCATAGTCGATGAGTCGAGTGAATTATTATGGGGATAATAATTCACTATATCAGTAGGAGTTCTGATGGGAGTGACTCACCGCCAGCTCGGTATCGAGCCTAGAGGGTCACATACATATGGTGGATGCTTCAGCAAACATAGGATTGGATGAAGATCCAATTAGCCCTTATTCTCATTAGATGAGACCCTATGTTGATGAGCTTCTTGATTAATGCCCAATTATAGGCCTAAGGAGATTATTGGATATAGATCCAATAATGCAAGGTTAGTGGGTTATTGGATGAAGATCCAATACCCACTAAGGAAGGAGCCCTAGGGTTTTGGTGGCTCTCTATAAATAGGAGGGGAGACTCATGGTTGATAGGCTGCAGCTTTAGCCACCACCTCCTATTCTCCTCCCTCCCTCTGAGCAAGAGTTACAAGATCAGATTGGACGAGTTTCGCTGTAGAGATCCATCGTGTGGATACCGCTAGAGAGGAGGACGCTTGACCTCCTTCATCTTCTCCATCCGAATATGGAATATAAGGATATACGATCTCCCTAGGTAAAATCAATCTCACACATTATGGTTTTTTCGATTTTGTGATTTTTCTCGTGACCCCAATCTTTTTTTGCATGACGATTTGATCTACGTGAGAAACCAGTTTTTGTTTTGATTTTCGTTGCGCATGTGATGCACCCGCTGAGGTTTCCCACAGGTCACTGGTGAAGTATCTAAGGTAAGTCTCCAAGCACCTGTTTACTACTTCAGTTTGGCCATCGATCTATGGGTGGTATGCCGTGCTCATCTTTAATTTGGTGCAATTTGCTGGTGAAGATCCTGTCACAATCACTCACAATAGATCTAGACATCCCATGTAGCTTTATAATATTATCTATGAAGATCTGAACAATGCTAGCGGCATAAGGGTTACAGACAACACAAAAATGAGAGTATTTAGTGAGCTAATCAACAACAATGAGGATTGTACCTTTTTCTTGAGATGGGGGTAGCCCTTCGATGAAGTCCATCGAGATATCGGTCCAAACTGAGTCCAGAATGGGTAGAGGTTGTAACTTCCCAGGGCTTGCCACTATTTCACCTTTATGTTATTGACATGTGTCGCACCATGCTACAAATTCGACAATGGAGTTCTTCATCCCTTTCCAAAAGAAATTTTGTTTGATCCTCTTGTAGGTTGGAAGGAATCCGGAGTGCCCAACCGATGGTGAGGAATGCATCTCCTGTAAGATGGTTTTTATGTAGGGGGAATTTGGCACTAGTACTATACATCCTTTATACCGTAAGTCCTTTGAGTCCCAATTGTAATACACCATGGAGCCGGGTTCTTCCTCTAATTTTTTAATGATCTCCCAAATTTTTGGGTCATCTCACCATTCCTTTCTAATATCTTCAAGAAAGTTGCTAATCAGAATAGAGATGGTTGAAAATCTAGTTTGCTTGGGTAGTCGAGAGAATGCATCTGGCACCACATTCTCTTTCCCTTTCTTGTAAGTTATTTTATAATCATATCCAAGGAGTTTTGTTGCCCATTTTTGCTACTTGGGAGTTGATATCTTATGCTCTAAAAAATATTTAAGGCTCTCGTGGTCAGTCTTTATTTGAAAGCGTCGATCGATCAGGTAGGGTCTCTACTTTGTCACCGTATGCACGATCACAAGCATCTCCTTGTCATAAATGGACATCTTCAGGTGTGAAGGAGATAAGCCTTTAATAGTGTAGGTAAGGGGTTGACCTTCTTGCATAACGATGGCACCGATCCCAGCTCCATGCGTCAGCTTCAACTACGAACGCTTTATCGAAGTCGGGTAGCATC
Source organism: Ensete ventricosum (assembly GCA_029747655.1). Classification (NCBI taxonomy): domain Eukaryota; kingdom Viridiplantae; phylum Streptophyta; class Magnoliopsida; order Zingiberales; family Musaceae; genus Ensete; species Ensete ventricosum. The sequence goes on along the minus strand of JAQQAF010000004.1, from coordinate 31,568,065 downwards.
AACACAAGGGTAGACGACATTGTAGCCTTGAGAGCGTTGAAGGCTACAGAGGCTTTATCCGACCATAGGAAGGCATCCTTCTTCAGCAAGGATATGAGCGGGGCACTAATCTTCCCATAATCTTTTACAAACTTGTGGTAGTAGCCGGTCAGTCTGAGAAATTCGCATGGCGCTTTTATGTTTTTAGGCATCGACTAGCCTTGTATTGCTTCAATTTTTGAAGGGTCCATGGCTATGCCTTCCTCCAAAATTATATGCCTAAGATATTCTACCTTTCTTTGAAAGAAACTACATTTTGGCTATTTGACAAAAAGTGTATGCTCTCAAAGAACCGTCATAACAAGTCGTAAGTGATAAATGTGGCTTTCAAGTGAGGAGCTAAAAATGAGAATGTCGTCGAAGAAAACCAGCATGAACTTACAAAGATAACTTCAGAAAATATCATTCATGATGCTCTAAGAAGTGGAGGGAGCATTGGTGAGATCGAAGGGCATTACCAAAAATTTGTAATGACCGTTGTGCGTTCGAAAAATGATCTTTGGTATGTCTTTCTCGTGCTCTCGAATTTGATGATATCCATATCGCTGATCTAACTTCGTGAAGACTCGGGGTCCCTCTAATTCATTGAGTAGCTCATCTACCATCAGAATAAGATATTTATCCTTGACTATGACGCTGTTAAGGGCTTGGTAGTCCATGCTCATATGCCATGTTCCGTTCTTCTTCCATACGAGGAGCACCGGCGAAGAGTAGGGGCTACTGCTTGGCCGAATGGTCCCTGTCTTAAGCATCTCCTACATAATCTTCTCAATTTAGATCTTCTGAAGATAGGATAGTGGTACAACCGAGTATTGGTTGGTGGTTTACTTGGCAGGATCAATATAAGGTGGTCGTATAGTCCGGTAGGAGGTAAGATGCACGGTTCATCTGAAAATCTAGCAAGTAATTAGAGAAGGTTCAGATCTTCAATCTTCATTGATTCCTTTATAGCTGCTATAGTTGCATTAGGAAGATGCTATGCACTTTCTGTAGGACTTTCTCCATGAGTTGCATCGAAACCATCGTCACGTTGCTCCCGCGTTTCCCCCACAGGATCACCTATTTCTCGTTGTTGAAAATTTTTAATTAATTTCAAAATATTCCAGGAAACATCTCCTAGCATGGTTAGCCATTCGATGCTGAGTACTGCCTCATAATCATCGAGAGGGAGGAGATAAAGTTAGCAATTATTTCCTGATTTTATAGCATTAATCTCACCCGTGGGCACTTTTGGTCGCATGTCAAAATTCGACCATCGGCCACCTTGACATTGAACCTGTTGCAATTCTCGATAGGGAGCACCATCTAAGCAGCAACCTTGTTGTTCATGAAATTATTGGTACTTCTGGTATCAATAAGGATGGTGATCAGCTACTACTTGAAGAAACCTCTAATTTTCATCGTTTCTGGGTTCACGTAGCCCGCAAGAGCATGCACCATATAATCGGTCGGCTATGGATCTTCCTCCGTGTTCTCCTCCTTATGTTTGTGGTCCTCTTCTTCATGTTTAAAATCATCAACGAGTTTGATTAGGAGAAGTCATCCCTTCTTGCAGTGATGGTCGTGACTCCACAGCTCGTCACAATGCTAACATAGGCCCTTTATCGACATGTCGCGAAGCTCTTCTCTTGTTAATTTCTTCGACTGAAGGGGATGGCTGGAAGTGAATGGGGGTGGAGATTTGTATGCTATTGGTCATGGTGTGGTTCTTGTCCTTCGAATATCTTGATTTAATTGCTCCTTTTGAAGCCCTGTGAAGGAGATCGCTGCCGTCAATGTGTAGGGTTGTCACGTCTTAACTTCTCCTCTTATCTCAGGTTTCAGTCATTCAATAAAGGTCCAGAGCAATTGTTTCTTAGACTAATCATGTGCTTGATTAGATAACATTTCAAACCTGGTTAGATATTCTTGAATCGTGGAGGTCTGCCGGATCTTCGTGAGTTAACCGTCGATCTTCTCATATTCGGATGGCCCAAAGCGGACTAGCAGCCTGCTTTTGAATTGTCTCCACATCGGGACTCCTTGGGTGAGCTCAAACCAATTGTACCATTATATAGCATCTCCTTCGAGGTGGATAGCAGCGATGTCTACCATGGAAGTGTCCGGGGTCCTATGGTTGCGAAAATATCATTCCGCACGCAAAATCCACCATGTCGGGTCACTATCTTCCCATCTAGGGAAGTCCATCCTCATGCCCAGGTATGGCAAGTCCATTGTGAGTTCTCCTCTCTCCGGGTGGTTCTCTTTGTGATCTGAGCTCTCGCCATGCTGGGATCTTATTAGGCTCGGTGGTTAGCCCAAACCAAATTCTACAAGGAGAGTGAGTAGTTTATCTTCTATACGCATCTCGAAGGCTTCTAATTTTACATTAATTAATTCTTCTGACGCCATGGCGTTTGTCTCCATATCTATAATATTAAGGTCATTTTTTGCTATCGGGTTAATGATAGAACCCTATAGGATTCTATCGTAGATGGAGATGGAAAAGGGATAAATGATTACTTTGAGGGGATCAGGCCTCCTTGATCACATCTAGGGGATCTGCCTCCTTGATCTCTATAAGGGATCAGGTCTCTTAGGGTTTTGGCCTATTGGCTAAAACAAGACTTCTTTATTGATTGCTTTCAAATAAAAGAGTTTACACCATTATTTATAGTATTCTACCAAAAGTCCCTCTAGACTTGGACTTAGAGCCCCACTAAACTTGGACTCTTAACTAATCCTTAACTGAAAATAATAACTGACTCTATCATAACTAAAGATAATAACCAACTCCAACCAACTCATAATTGAGTCGATTGGGCTCACCCGACCCATAACTAACTCCGACTGAATATACCAACATGACTCAACTTGAATTAATTGTGAATCAATGGACCCGACCCTGTTATGATCCTATCAGACCTGTCCTCTTCAAATAAGCCTTGTCGTCAAGGCTGAGCAGCATCAAACTTCGAGAGTACTTCAATTCAGGATATTTGCCACGCATCACAACCCTTTGATCAATCAAGTAGGGTATCTACTTGGTGTAAGTAATCGGTTGATCTTCTGGTGCAGTAGTTATTATAGTCTTTTGAGGAATCCTTTTCATCTGATGGCTAGTGGTAGTACTAAGGATCACCACTTTGAAGTCTTCCTAGGGCATAAAAAAAAGTCTACAATAGTTTTTGTGTTGTATAATCAGCTTTACCTTTGAGCACCTAAGCACCTATTGTCACAAATTAGGATTCGTCTATTAGCAATCTTGACTTCGAATTTGTCACAGCCTTCGTGATCAGACTCCATATTGTCAGTTTTCAATTCCTCCTTAGTTGGCTCAATCATCAAAAGTTTGTCACAACCTTCATGATTGGGCTTCACATTATCAGTTTTTGATTCCTCTTTAGTTGGCTCAACTGTTAGAAGCTGCTCTTGTTTACGATTATCTATGTTGACTACTTTAAAGTCCTATCAATCGAAGCATCTATTTCGGAGAGTGTCCATTTTGATTTTTTCCTTCATGCACGCTAGTGAATGAAATGGCTATTATCATGGTGCAAGGATGGCGGGCTTTAACTTCGCAACAAAGTTGCCCTCGATAAATTTTCTCACCAATTGTATCTCGGACCAATCTCGGGTTTGGTTCGGCTGGTGCTCAAATCTTCTCTGATATTCCTATACTGTGGAAGTCTGGTAGATTTTAGCGAGCTGTCCATTAACGTTCTTGTACTCCGATCTGAAGTGAATCAGGAGTTGTCTCTTGAACTGTCCCCATGAAGGGACTCCGTGATAGGTCTTGTATAAATCATATCACTGGATCGTATCTCCTTTGAGTTGAATAGAAGCTATTTCCATATTGGATTCCTCCGGGGTCATGTGAAAATGAAAAAACTTTTCAGCACAAGAGATCCAACTGGTTGGGTCCCATCTTCTCATATGGGAAACTTCATGTGTGGGTATCCTATGTCTTGCCCATTCTCACACTTTTCATATCGGTTCCCTTTAAGGTTAAAACTTTCACTATGTTGAGATTTGTGGGGTTCTCCAACAGACTTCTTTTAAAATCATTGAAGATTTCTTGTAGTCTATTCTCCATGCAGAATTCGAAGGCTTCAAATCTTGTGTCCATCAGTGTTTGCTGCTGTGACGCTGGTGGTCAGAAGAAGGCATTAGCAATAGTGGTGACGGCTGCATGGGCTGCAGGGGGAGATGGGGAAGAGCCGCGACCACGATGGTGGTGTCGGGCGAGGAACGAAGAAGGGCAGCGGTAGGGGGTCCGGCGACTACTGGCGATCGACTACTGGCTGTGGTCTTGCAGAGGGAGGTAGCGATCGTGGTAGCATCGATATAGGTGGAGGATGATAGCCGAGGAGATGGGGATGCCGTTGCCGATCTCTGATGGGCTAGTGTTCACACGGCTAGGGAGGCAGACGTTGGCGGTGCGACTGTGGGCTGTAGGCGGCATATGCTTTGCTTTAAGGCAACAAAGGTGGAAGTGGGGCTGTAGGTGGCAGATGGGATGGGAAGCAACTGGAAGGGTCCGGCCATCGGTGGCTGTGCGTGGGTGGGCTACGATAGTGGGAAGCAGTGGTGGCTAGGCAGTGGTAGTGGTAGGGGAGGAAGAAGGGGGTAGCAGAGACGACAATGACAGGGGAGCAGAAAGCAGCAACTGTCGCTCAGTGCCTGTGCGCGGGTGGGCCATGGTAGTGGCAACGAGGCACTAGAGATGAAGAAGAGGCACAGTCGAGGTGTCCGGCGAGCGGTGGCTGCAGCTGTTATTGCTATCGGTGGAGAACATGAAACGAGGGTAGCGTAGATGACACGATTGGGGAAGTAGCGAAGGAGGTAGGGGAAGAAGGGATGAAGATGAGGGTAGCGGTTGGGGAAGCAACGATTGAGCGATAATGACGGCTGACGTCGGTGGAGAGGAGGGGAGGAAGAGGGCAGCGGTGACACTTTGTAGTGACAACAAGCGTTGGTCAGCGACTGTGGCTGGCATTGATGGCGATTGGAAAATTACCGCAGAGAGTAGGGGAAGGAAGAGCGCAGTGGCGACAAGCTGGTGGAGCAACGACCGAGGAAGGACAACGATGGTCGACGGGGAAAGGCAGCAGGCGTGACTGGTGTTGCAAGAGGGCAGCAGCAACAATGGTGATGTGGGAGGAAGATGGCGGTAGCAGCGATGACAGTGACAGGGGAGAAGAAGGCAGCAGCGATGCAGCTTGGTGCGGGTGAGTCCCAATTGAGGAGGAAGCCCACGACGGCAAGCGGGTGGAGCAACAAGGCAGTAGAGGAGAAGCAGAGGGTGGCGTCGCTCATTGCGATTCCTGAGGGGTGATCACGCGACTGTAGTAAGGTCACATGGTGACAGAAAGTTGCAGAGGTGGGGTTTGGAGTGGGTAGCTGCTGCGGTAAGGGAGGAAGAGGGTCCGGCGATAGCATGGGCTGCGATTGATGTAGGAGATTGCAGGGAAGGGACAACGAGGATGCTGGGTTGGGGCTACGCAGAGGAGGGCATGGCTGGGAGGCAACAATGACAACACTGCTGTGTGTGACAATGTTGCGACAGAAGGGTTGGCAACGTGAAGATAGTTGCAGTAGAGGGGCCAAAGGGAAACGATAGCAGCAAAGGATGAAAGATGGTGACGACGATGATGACAATGATGATAGTGTAGATGGCGCCAGTGATTGCAGATGGTAAGGGGAGCGATTGCGGAATCACAATAGGAACACTGAGAATCACTGCTCTAATATCAAGTGATAGAACCCCATAGGATTCTATCATGGATGGAGATGGAAAATGGATAAATGATTACTTTGAGGGGATCGGGCCTCCTTGATCACTTCAAGAGGATCTGCCTCCTTGATCTCTATAGGAGATCAACCCTCTTAGGGTTTTGGCCTATTGGCTAAAACAAGATTTCTTCATTAATTGCTTTCAAATAAAAGAGTTTACACTATTATTTATAGTGTTCTACCAAGAGTCAGAGTCCCACTAAACTTGGACTCTTAACTAATTGATAGACTCCTAATTGAAAATAATAACCAACTCCATCCTAACTGAAGATAATAACCAATTCCAACCAACTCATAACTAACTATATTGGGCTCACCCGACCCATAATTGACTCCGATTGAAGAGACCAACATGACTCAATTTGAACTAATTATGAATCGATGGACCTGACCCTGTTAGGATCGGTGGTCGCAATCGACAATATTATGGAAACGGGGCTGTAGTAGGCTACGGTTTAGGTCTGGAAGGTGAGATTTTTTGAGGCTATTGTTTGAAGGTGTTATGGAGGCTGTAAAAGGGGATTTGGTGGCTGTAATTTTGGGTTTTGAAGAAAGGTTTAGGGTTGTTGTTAAGTAGCAACCGGTTTGGTATTGTTGCAATAAAAATGCCAAGAGATGTTGCTGTAGGATTCTTTGTCGAGAACAACAGTTCTGTGATGAAAGATTCCAGTAGTATGCTGAGAGTTTGAGGGAGTTCTTTTCCAACAAAAGTGTACGATAATAGTAGTAAGTAAGCAGAAATATTGACAGCACTTGAGTCGACAAAGATTGATTATATACGAAGTAATAAACGTTGAAAAGTTTGACAATAGAATTTTCATCGAAGAGACAATAGTTTCACGATGAAAAATTCCAGTAGTTTTCCAATATTTTGCAGATGGTTTTGATAGCAAGGGATGGATGATGTGGATATCAAAAGTAAATAACAAGTTGATACCAATTTGGTAGAGATGCAGCAAGAAACACTAATAATTCTTTTGCCAGCGAAATTCTCTTCAAAAAAATCAGTAGTTTTGTGACGAAGAATTTAAGCAGTATGCTAATAATATATGAGTGATTCCAACAATAAAGAATCGGTGACAGCAAAGCCAATGCAAGGAATATGGCAGCAAGACAAGGTCACAAAAATCAGTAACAAGATTGGATGGTCGCAAGGCAAATCACGTCAATGGAACATCTTTCTGACAAAAACAAAATGCAGCAATGAAGATGTAGCGATGGGATAAATAATTGTAGCAACAGTTAGGTTTTGTGAAAAGAGCAATACTAGATCTTGTTGTAATTGATGTAGCAGCAACAGATGATAGATCTGCGATAGAGTGATGATGTTGGAGTCGATAAAGAGATCATCAGTTGTGAGAACTCTTATGGACGATGGTGATGGCAGTGCCAACAGAGAGGTCGACTGCAATAGGTGGAGATGGAGATGGGCAGTGATAAGAGTGGAAGAATAATGAGATGCCAAGAATGCTACTATGATACCAAGTGGTGGAACCCTTCCGGATTCTAAGCTTGGGGTTGCTCTTTGAAGGAGATTGGCCCTCCTGGGACGCTATAGGGATTCCCTCCTCCAAGGAAGTTGGCCACAAGGTTGAAAAATATGTTGATTACCTGTTAAAAAAGGGGGAGCTACAAGTGCTTTTATAGGGCTCAAAAACCCTAACCCTAATGAAGACTCCAACTCCAATTCGAACAACCCTACTTCATTTCCTAAATAGAGAAGGGGCGGGGGGGGGGGGGGGGGGGGGGGGGGGGGGGGGGGGGGGGGGGGGGGGGTTGGGTGGTGGGGTGTGTTGGGTTTGCAAGTTGCGATGGGGGTGAATTAATGCAAGTGTAAATTTTTCGTTTTAAATAAAAATATTTTGGTTTAAGCATGATAGGAAGATCCAAAGCTTGTTGTTCAAATAAAGCAAGTGAATGATAAGAAGATTGCTAAGTTACTTGCTTACTAATTACTTAAGAAAGAGCAAGGAAATCTGAAAGATAAGAAACGTCGTAAGTGAAATGTTTGCTTTCAAAGAGTAAACAAGATCGAAAGCGTTAATAAGGAAAGCAAAAGATGAACTCACAATTTTTATAGTGGTTCGACACCAACAACCTACGTCCACTCCCGAGTCCTCCTTCTTGAGGCACACCGGCGTCTACTACCAATCTTCTTTGGGTGAAGACCAAACCCTTATACTTTGTTTACAAGGGAGATTTTGAGAAAATTTCTAACTCTAAGCTCTCTCCCTTCCCTTTTCTTTTTCTTACAAATCACACCCAATTTTTTTTTTTCATAGAGTTTAATTGCCAAAAAAGAGTTGTTGTGAATGCAAGAATACTTGGGGTATTTATAGACCCCAAGTGGCTTCCGAAATTAGAGCAAAAAATCAAACATACCCAAAAAAACTGGGTACGGGCGGTTTACCTGCTGACTTGGGTAGCTCAACCTCTCAAACATCAGGGTATGGGCAGTTTACCAACTGGCCCTAGGCGGGTCAACCACCGAAAGTACCTAGATTCCTAGGTACGGACAGTTCAACCACCTAGCCTGGGCGGGTCAGCCGTCGTCAGTCACCCGAAAGCCTGGGCGGTGATGGTACACCCGTCGCTCATCGGCGGTTTACCCGCTAGAATTTCCAGAAAAGTGGTTCCCTCTACTTTTCAAATTTTGGCTTGAACCTGATTTGACCAACCATCTAGTCAACCAATTGAGCTCAATTTGAGCTCAATTAAACACCAATAGTGGACCAAGTTACCTTATTGAGTTGATTTGGATTACATCCAAATCCAACTCAATTAGGACTCACTTCTAACTATGACTCAACGATTATAACGCTTAAAAACCAAAAGCTTAAACTAAGACCCAACTTTCGCCAATCCGATAACCTCCGACATTCTTGCAACAAGCCATCCGGTCTTCTTCCGACGATCTCCCGATGTGTTCCCGACGAGCTTCCCGATCCCTTCGACGAGCTTTCCGATCCCTTCGACGAGATCCCACTGCGTCGTCCGAACCCGGCCTGATGCCCAAGCTTGATCTTGGCCCATCATCTGGTTGTAACTCCATTGCTCCTGTCATAGTTAGTCCTGCATATTGCTAATTATGACTTAGTTAAAAATAATCATGATTGCCAAACATCCATTGCAAGACCATCCTAACTCTCGACAAGCTTTTCGGCTACCCCCGACAATCTTCCAACGAGTCTCGGTCTTCTTCTAGCGAACTCCCTTGTGCCATCCTAGCAAACTCTCGATACCCTCGGCGAGCTCTCGACGCACTCCTGATAAGTTCCCAACCGCATCGACCCAATGCATGGACTTGACCTTGGCCAATCCTTATTGTAGTAATCATTCTGTCGTAATTAATTCGGCATCAATCAATTCTAACAATCCTGTTAGATCAATAACTTATCAATTGATTTCATCGTCAAAATCTGAGATTCAACAATCTCCCCCTTTTTGATGATGATAATTGGCACTAAGAGGGCAGGGGGGGAGGTGAATTAATGCAAGTATAAATTTTTCATTTTAAACAAAAACGTTTCAGTTTAAGTATGATAGGAAGATCCAAAGCTTGTTGTTCAGATAAATCAAGCGAATGATAAGAAGATTGCTAAGTTACTTACTAATTACCTAAGAAAGAGCAATGAAATCCGAAATATAAGAGACATCGTAAGTGAAATGTTTGCTTCCAAAGAGTAAACAAGATAGAAAGCGTTAATAAGGAAAGCAAAAGATGAACTCATAATTTTTATAGTGGTTCAACACCAATGGCCTACGTCTACTCCCGATCCTTCTTGAGGCTCCACTACTGATCTTCTTTGGGTGAAGACCAAACCCTTACACTTTGCTTACAAGGGAGACTTTGAGAAAATTTCTAACTCTAAGCTCTCTCCCTTCCCTTTTCTTTTTCTTCCAAATCACACCCAATTTCTTTTTCACAGAGTTTAATTGCCCAAAAAGAGTTGTTGTGAATGCAGAATACTTAGGGTATTTATAGACCCCAAGTGACTTCAGAAATTAGAGCCAAAAATCAAACATACCCAAAAAAACTGGGTACAAGCGGTTTACCCGTCGACCTGGGTGGCTCAGCCGTCGAACATCAGGGTGCGGGCAGTTTACCCGCTGGCCTATGCGGGTCAACCGTCGAGAGTACCCAGATTCTTGGGTATGAGCGGTTCAACTGCCCAGCTTGGGCAGGTCAGCCACCATCAGCCACCCGAAAGCCTGGGTGGCGGTGGTACACCAGTCGCTCACTGACGGTTTAACCATCAAAATTTTTGTAAAAGTAGTTCCCTCAAATTTTCGTATCCCAGCTTGAACCTGATCTTGACTAACACTCTGGTCAACCAATTGAGCTTAACCTGAGCTCAATCAAACTCTAATAGTGGACCCGATTGTCTTATTGAGTTGATTTAGATTTCATCCAAATCTACCTCAATTAGGACTCACTTTTAACTACAACTCAACGATTACAATGCTTAAAGACCACAAGCTTAAACTAAGACCCAATTTTCGCCAATCCGATAACCTCCGGTATTCTTCCAACAAGTCATCCGGTCTTCTTCCGGTGATCGTCCGACGTGTTCCCAATGAGCTTCCCGATCCCTTCGGCGAATCTCCTAGCGAACTTCGGTGAGATCCCACTATATCGTCTGAACCCGGCCCGATGCCCAAGCTTGATCTTGGCCCATCATCTGGTTGTAACTCCATTACTCCTGTCATAGTTAGTCCTACACGATGCTATTTATGACTTAATTAAATATAATCATAATTACCAAATATCCATTACAAGACCATCCTAACTCCTGACAAGCTTTTCGGCTACCCCCGACAATCTTCCGGTAAGTCTCGATCTTCTTTTGGCAAACTCCCTTGCGCCATCCTAGCAAACTCCCGATACCCTCGGCAAACTCCCAATGCACACCTAGCGAGTTCCCAACCGCATCGACCCGATGCATGGACTTGACCATGGCCAATCCTTATTGTAATAATCATTCAGTCGTAATTAATTCTACATCAATCAATTCTAATAATTCTGTTAGATCAATAACCCATCAATTGATTATATCATCAAAATCTGATATTCAACAATATCTCTCTTTTTGATGATGGTAATCAATTGATGATAGGAGTTAATCCTAACTCCCCCTAAATCTATGCCACTTAAATTTAAGAGACGCACACACTCTTAAATTCAAGCAATCAACATTCTATGTAAATTTCAACATAAATTTGTATCAGGACATCAACTCATGAGTAAAAAGGAATTAGACATCTATATCCAAGATGTCCAATTCATATCCTTATCCAAGATATCCATGTATTTCAACAAGATCATGTGTCATCAATATATTCACCATGTATTATCAATATATATATATTTCTCCCCCTTTTGTCATCAACAAAAAGGTAAAAAATAGCTAATAATTTCAAAGCACAGGACGACATTACTCCCCTTAGTATATGCATTATAAAATTTTCTTCCCCTTTAATAAGGAGAGAAATAAGGGTAGTGTTGTTGAATCATTTCATCATAGAGAAGAGCTCTTAATAAATTTTAAAAGTAATACAAAGATGAGCTCAAAAGTTCAAGAGATTTAAAGATTACTTATGTTTTTCAAATGTTACAAAAGTCATCTTTTGATATAAAAAATTATCTCTTATAAATTTTAAATGTGGCAAATCTTCATTTATTTTTTTTTGAAAATAATAAGATAAAATCATGGAGGAAGTTTTCAAAAAAAAAATGTTATCACAAAAAGGCTTCATTTCATGAAATCTATAATAGTAATTTATATATTTAATGATTTAACATTTCTAGGTCTCAACCTCAATCTTGTATATATAAAATTTCGAATATGAGCTCAACAAATTTTTCTCATGTGAATTTCAAGAAAATATAGCAAATAAATCCAAACAATAACAAATCATTATCTTTATGTAGATTTTCAAAATCATCATTACATGCATGATCATCATACATGATTTCACATCATTATACCTTCTCCCTCTTTATCGTCAACAAAAGGAGAAGTGCAATTAGCAAATTTTTGATATATGAAAGCTTAGCAATTTAACAATTTTTTCATTACTTTAGAACATGCAAGCTAGTGAATTCATTCTTCTCTTTTGAGAAGTGCAAGCTAGTAAATATTTGCTTCCTTTGCATTGTTCAAGCTAGCAATTTTATAAACTAACAAGTTTTGCTCCCCCTTTGTCATTGTAAAAAAGAAGGGATGGTTAGAATAGTGCAAAACTTTTCCCATTACATAATTTTTCAAGAAATAAATCAAGAAATATACCAATCATCACATGAAATATATAAAAAAAAATTAACATGGTGATGAAATATTCAATTTATGAAAATAAATTATGAATATCAAGAGGCAAGTCATAGGAGAAACAAATAAAATCTCTTGATTTATCCATAATAAATCTTAAGTTGTCAAGTTCGTGATTTGTATAAAAATATCCTTTTAAATAATACGAAGACACATAATAAAAGATTTTGATTTATAAAAGATTTTAAGTTATAATTCCAAGAAATCAAAACCACGATATAGATAAATCACTCATTCAATTTCAAAATCATCAAAATCACTTTCAAGAGATTCAAAATGTAATTAATAGACTTATTAGTCTCTTGAAATGCTAATGATTTCCTTTCTCCACATGTGTGAGCAAGAAGGTAGAATCAAGGTAGATAAATGAAAAATATCATATCACAGAAATACTCAATTTTAAACATATAAATTTTATAGATATGAATTTTGAAATTAAGCTCAAAACTTCAAGATATTCAAGGAGATTCAAAAGTTTAAGAGCTACTCATGCATTTAAAATCATCTCATGTAATTTCAAGTATAACAAAAAATCATCTATTGTAAATTTTGATAAAAAGCATCAAGAATTTCATAAGAAGGCATGATAGTAGATCAAGCTCAAATTGTAAATCAAGTATTTTGCATACATATAGAAAATTTTAAATTTTCTTCCAAGAAAATTGTTTCTCATTCAAGGTTATCATATCTAATTTATTTTTAATCATTTTAATAATTTTATCTCTCCCTTTTTTTGTTATTGTCAAGAAAGAAATATGATGACACAATTTCTTCTTAGTATTCATATTCAAATTACGCCAAAAAGTATAAGGAGATCATATCATTAAAGATAAAATCAAAATTTTGAATATCAAAAGACATGATTTCGTTTAATAAGTTTCTTTCCCTTTTTTGTGAATAATAAAATGAGTCTTAGGTGATAATCTCAATTCATCCAAGATATTAATAAAGAAGAATGATCTTGATAAAAATTTCAACTATTATTGTTAAGATAATAAATCTCCTTTTTATTAAGAAGAGAAAATTATAGAGATCAATAACATGATTCCCATAATGTAAACGTCAAGTCAAGAAATTAAGAAAATATTCATCATAATACAAATATCTTTCAATTTTTAACTTATCATAAATTTAAGAAATACTAATTTTGGTGATAAGTTATGTCATTTATGAGTTTTAAAATAAATCATGTCAATATAAATATTGATATCAAAAGACATTCATGAATATTAAAGACATAATTTAATTTAATAAATCTCTTCTTAGATGATAAAATAGAAGATTTTCAAGTTTTATTTTCTAAACTTGTTAAAACCATGATAATAATTTATTCAAGTTCACATCATCAAATCGTCAAAATCACTTTAATAGTTCAAGAGAGTCATAAAAATAACATAATTGATTCATTAATCTCTTTTTAAAATAAAATCATTTGAAAACTTATCCAAAATCATCATCAAAATTTGTTTTTCAAAAAATTCAATGAAAGCATCATAGATTATTTTTCAATAGCTAAAATTCTCTAATCCATTTTTGTAGTTTACGAGATTCAACTATAATAGTATTATTTTGTCTCTTGTTGAAGGATTAATAGAATAGAAATTATTTCAAGAATAATTGTCCTTCTTTTGAAATTTCAAGAATGCAATGTCATTTAAAATCAAAAACACAATTTCATCAACATCATTGCAATAAAATATTTTCAAATGAAAACTTTGATTTATTTTAATTCTAATGATTTTTAAACTTAGTATAGTGAGTTACCATGCTCATTTCATTCTCATTAAATATATTTTTTAGTTTACAAAAATACTAGACAATGAAGCATGATTTTTCTCTCCATTTTCTATATTGTTCTATGCTAAAATTATATCATTCAACACAATCATTCAATATAGCATTTCATTCATTCCATAGACCGTCAATATTTGAACCATTTAATAGTCTTTACATTTAAACAAGCCAATGATTTTAACATTCACTCAAAATATGTTCTTCAATAACTAAGGTTCTTTGGTTCTATTCATTTTCATACTTGTATACTCTAGCTATGTATCATCAATATTAATTATATAATGATGAACCATTAAAAGAGTTGTTGCCAATAATTTTAATTCCAATACTTTTCTTATTACTACTCAGGCTAGTAAACTTAGAGGAGTGTTAAATCTCAAGTAATAAAGACTTGAGCATCTACTTTCAAAATATTTTTATTGCTCATAGCCTTGTTAGGAAACAACTTTATATTATGGGAGGTTTTGATTGAGGTACCCATTTAACATTGGGTCCTTCATGAAATGTTCTTTCCATTTTCTCTAATGGCATAAGATTCTTTATGGTTCCTTTAGGAACCCAAACTAACTTGTGAGGACTATAGTTTTTGAATGGACATTTGTAAGCCATATGTCGTAATCTACCACAAAAATTATACTTAATTCTTGGTGGCACATTTAAGGTTGGTCCTTTAATAAAAATAGTTAGTTTTTGTTGGTATTTAACAAAAATAGTTGGCTTTTGTTGGGTATTGCCCACAAAGCCCATTTCATTTCTTCTATTAATATAACTCTTATTGGCAAGGATCATATTCAAGGATTTATTACTAATTTCAAAATTTTCTAACTTTGTCTTAAGCATGATATTTTCTTCTTTAATGTTGTCTAGCATTTTACATTTAGAACTAGGATTGTGTGATGCTAATAACTTATGCATTTCATCAACTTTGCCAACTAACAAATCATGTTCATGTTTAAGCAACTTAAAAGATTTACTAAGTTTTTTAAATTTATCAAACAAATGATGAAGCATATTTAATAATTCTGAAAAAAGTTATTTAATGAATCACTAACCTCATTGTCGATAGCCTTAAGAGCAAGGTTCTCCACTTCTTGGTTGTGCATTTGATCTTTGGAGCTCCTCGGTTTCTTGCGTTCATAGCAAGAGGTTTTGTCCATCTTTACATTATTTTTTAGGTTCAAGTTCGTTAATTTTTCTGGTTCATTTGTTAAAAGTTCAAGGTCCTCATCACTCGAGATTTCACTTGAGGAGTCATGTGTTCTTCTCGGTTCACATTTCTTCCGGTTCTTAGGAAGATGTTCTTCTTGTTCATATTTAGAAGTATTTTTATTTAATGATTCATTTATATTAAGTGTGCTTTTATATGTTCTTTCTAATGCATGCCATATATCAAAAGCCGAATCAAAACAAGAAATCCGATCAAATTTATTTTTATCAAGAGCACAAAGCAAGACATTCATAGCCTTTGCGTTGAAATAGAAAGTCTTCTTCTCAAAATCACTCCAATTGTTCAATGGAAGAGAAGACTTTTCAAATCTATTTTCAATAATAGTCCATAAATTAAGGTCTAAAGAAAGCAAGAAAACTCTCATTCGAGTTTTCCAATAAGTGTAGTTCGTCTCATTGAATATGGGAGGATGAACGATAGAAAAGCCCTCTTGAAAGCCAATAAGAGCCATTTCTCTTGAGTGTTAAACCAAATGAAAAAAACCGAGGCTCTGATACCAATTGTTAGGATCAATTGGTACTAAGAGAAGAGGAGGGGGGGGGGGGGGGGGGGGGGGGGGGCGGTTGTTGAATTGGTGCAAGTGTAAATTTTTCATTTTAAACAAAAACGTTTCGGTTTAAGCACGATAGGAAGATCCAAAGCTTATTGTTCAAATAAAGCAAGTGAATAATAAGAAGATTGCTAAGTTACTTGCTTACTAATTACTTAAGAAAGAGCAAGGAAATCTCAAAGATAAGAAACGTCATAAGTAAAATGTTTGCTTTCAAAGAGTAAACAAGATCAAAAGCGTTAATAAGGAAAGCGAAAGATGAACTCATAATTTTTATAGTGGTTCGGCACCAACGGCCTACGTCCGCTCCTGAGTCCTCCTTCTTGAGGCACACTAGTGTTCACTACTGATCTTCTTTGGGTGAAGACCAAACCCATATACTTTTCTTACAAGGGATACTTTTAGAAAATTTTTAACTCTAAGCTCTCTCCCTTCCCTTTTCTTTTTCTTACAAATCACACCCAATTTCTTTTTCACAGAGTTTAATTGCCGAAAAAGAGTTATTGTGAATACAACAATACTTGGGGTATTTATAGACCCCAAGTGGCTTTAGAAATTGAAGCCAAAAATTAAACATACTCGAAAACATCGGGTATGGGCGGTTTACTCACCAACTTAGTGGCTCAGTCGCCCGAACATCAGGGTATGGGTGGTTTACCCGCTGGCCCTGGGCGGGTCAACTGCCAAAAGTACCCAAATTCCTGGGTACGGGCGGTTCAACCACCTAGCCTGGGTGGGTCAGCCGTCATCAGCCGCCTGAAAGCCTGGGCGGCAGCGGTACACTCGTCGCTCACTGGCGATTTACCTGCTGAAATTTTTGCAAAAGTGGTTCCCTCCATTTTTCGAGTTCTGGCTTGAACCTAATGTTGACCAACCCTCTGGTCAACCAATAGAGCTGAACCTGAGCTCAATCAAACCCCAATAGTGGACCCCATTGCCTTATTAAGTTGATTTGGATTTCATCCAAATCCAATTCAATTAGGACTCACTTCTAACTATGAATCAATGATTACAATGCTTAAAGACCACAAGCTTAAACTAAGACCCAACTTTCGCCAATCCGGTAACCTCCGACATTCTTGCGACAAGTCATCCGATTTTCTTCCGGCGATCTCCCGGCGTGTTCCCAGCGAGCTTCCCGATCCCTTCGGCGAATCTCCTAACGAACTTCTGCAAGATTCCACTGTATCGTCCGAACCTGACTCGATGCCCAAGCTTGATCTTGGCCCATCATATGATTGTAACTCCATTACTCCTGTCATAATTAGTTCTGTATGATGCTAATTATGACTTAATTAAATACAATCATAATTGTCAAACATCCATTACAAAACCATCCTAACTCATGGTAAGCTTTTCGGCTACCCCCGACAATCTTCCGACGAGTCTCGATCTTCTTCTGGCGAACTCCCTTGCACCATTCTAGCAAACTCCCGATACCCTCGACAAGCTCCCGACACACTCTTGGCGAGTTCCTAACCGCATCGACCCGATACATGGATTTGACTTTGGCCAATACTTATTGTAGTAATCATTCTATCGTAATTAATCTTGCATCAATCAATTCTAAGAATCCTGTTAGATCAATAACCCATCAATTAATTTCATCATCAGAATCTGAGATTTAACAAGGGGGGGGGGGGTGGGCGAAGGGGTGGGTGACGGATGACTCCTAACACTAGCTGATTGCTAGAGCCATTGCAGATTCTATGCTTGGGGTGATTTCTATAGGGGATTGGCCTCCTTGGAACTCTATAAGTGTTCCTTCCTCGATTTTCTACACAAAGGTTGAAAGATAATTGATCTATTGATGATGAAAAGAGGGCTGAATACATGGCTATTTATAGGGCTTCTAAACCCTAACTCTTAATAGGATTCCTACTTAAAAACTCCAACTCCTAACAACTCCTTAATCGACCTTTACTAGGAGTGGCTGGTGGCTACCAAACTCCTAGTCCTAATCCAACTCTAGCCCTACCCCTAGCAGGTCCCTTTAACTATAGTAGGGGGCGGCTAGCTAGGGTTTTACATGTGTGCATCCCCTATTGGAATTAATTAAAATCAGGACTTAATTAACTAGAGTCCTAATAGACCCCTCTTCAAATCAGCTTTGTCCTCAGGGCTGACACTCCATGAATTCTGGGAATTTGATCTTCTTTATAACTCTCCCAGGTGGCATTTTCTGTAGGTAGGTTTGTCCACGGTACCAACACCTCAGTAGTGGGTCTTCGACGTCGAGTCATGAGTCGACGATCAATGATGGCACTCGGTTGGATCTGGAGCTCTCCATGGGCTGTAATATCCGACAGGTGATTTTGGGCCATCTTGTTTTGCCCCGACTTGGGCTTCAGGCATGACACATGAAAAATTGGGTGGATCCGAGAGCTGGCAAGTAAGTCCATGTTATATGCCACTGCTCTGTTGCGCTCCATGATCTAGTATGACCCACAGAATCGTGGTGAAAGCTTTATGGATGCTATGGTCTGGACCGATGTTTGCTTGTATTATTGGAGCCGAAGAAAGACCCAATCTCCTTCTGAAAACTCTCTTTCATTTTTGTGTTGATCGTACTATTATTTCATCCTTGCCTGGGCTCCTGAGAGATTATCTTTTAGTAACTTTAGAATTTTATCCTCATCCCTGAGCTCCTTGTCCACTTGTTCTACTTTAGATGTGCCCAGTAATACTTTGGGATTACACGGGGTGGTCGACCATACGTGGCTTTAGAAGGAGTACATTTTGTTGACGAATGATAAGTCGTGTTATACCACCACACAGCTCAGGAAAGTCACTTTGTCCACTCTTTTGGTCGATCACTGGTAAGCATCTGAGATATGTCTCTAAGCATCTGTTCACTACTTCGGTCTGGCTGTTAGTTTGTGGATGGTATGCCGTGCTTATCTTCAACTTGGTGCCTGCAACTAAAATAATTCTATCTAAAATTTGCTAGTGAAGACCCTATCATGATCACTTACAATAGATCTTGGCATCCTATGCAACTTTACAATACTTTCCATAAAGATTTGGGCAATGCTGGCATTGGTGTAGGGGTTGCAGACAACACAAAAGTGGGCATATTTCGTAAGACGATCAACCACAACGAGAATTATAACTTTTCCTTGGGATGAGGGCAACCCTTCGATGAAGTCCATCGATATATCAGTACATATAAGTCCGGGATGGGTACAGGTTGCATCTTTCTAGGGCTTGCCACTTTATGTCATTGGCATACATCACACTACGCTACAAATTCAGCAATAATATTTTTCATCCCTCTCTAATAAATTTTTTACTTAATTCTCTTATAAGTTCTAAAAAATCCAGAGTGCCCTGCCACTAGTGTGGAATGCATCTCTTGAAGGATAGTCTTTATGCAAGTAAAATTTGACACAAGCACGATGCGTTCCTTATAGCACAAGTCCTTCGAATCCCAACTGTAATGAGTCACGGAGCTTGGTTCCTCCTCTAATTTTTTGATGATCTAGCTGGTCTTTGGATCATCTCTCCGTTCCTTCCTAATGTCCTCAAGGAAGTCACTAGTTGGAAGGGAGATGGCCGAAAATTTAGCTTGTTCGGGTAGCCGCAAAAGCGCATCTGCACCAACATTTTTTTCCCCCTTTTTGTAAATCTCCTCCAATTTTTTGATGATCTTGCTAGTGTATCGATCATCTCTCCGTTCCTTCCTAATGTCCTCGAGGAAGTCACTGGTTGGAAGGGAGATGGCAAAAAATTTAGCTTGCTCGGGTAGCCGCAAAAGCGCATTTGCAACATTTTTTTTCCCCTTTTTGTAAGTTATTTTGTATTCATACCCAAGAAGTTTTGTTACCCATTTTTGTTGTTCGGAAGAAGATATCTTCTGCTTCAAAAAATATTTGAGACTCTTGTGGTCGGTTTTTATTTGGAAGCACCGCCCGATCAAGTAAGGTCTCCACTTTATTACTACATTGTCACGGGCTTAGCTGATTTTGCCTAAACCGTGCAGCACCTATGCGTATCCGTCTGTAAAGTTTAGCCTTCCCCGAGATCTCTTAAGGTCCTTTAGACTTACAAAAGAGAAAATGGGCCATAAGAAGCAATTCCATCGGGATCCACAAAGCAAACCAAACTAGGGCTGCTAAGCCTACTACAAGCCCATTATTTGATGTACAAGGTATGTTCACAAACCGAAGGACACGGATAAACATGAGCATTTCATCGAACACCTTGTTTACATTATTATCCGTGACATTCTCCCTCACTTATTCCTTCGACTTCCTCGTCGAAGCCACTGTAGACGCTGCATCTCCTGGCATTCTGCTGAATCTTCAACCTTCTACTTTGGCTACAATACACCCCTTTGGCTCCCAACCGCTCTCCGCCGCTGTTGTTGAGTAGTCGAACTCTAATCCGCCATGCTGCTTCAACTCACCAATGACTGAATCTGGTGTGGGGTTGGTTGAGTTGTGCTGATCCTTGTTGGTTCTCACGGATCCTTTTGATGAAGGAAAAGACCTACCTTATTATGCGCTAGTGTCGCAGTATACTCATGTTGCTTGAACTGGGTGGATACTTGTTGGAACTTTAACGAGCATCACCTCGCAGACTTTAAGATTTTTGAGGTCCTTCCTCCATAATGTTTGCCCATTTATCCTTCTTCCACGTTTAGTTGTCACTTCCAAGTAGTTTCGCATTATTCCCGCTTTCAATTGGCATTCAATTTGGAAATGAAGTGGACAATCTACTCTCAGTAGTATTGATCACCAATGGTGAGGATTTGACAACTATTGTATTCCATAAGCTTTCTTTGAAGGGTCATTGAACCTATACAGAGCTCCTCTGCTGGATAAGTAAGAGAACTGTGATACTGGACTTCACCCATTCTCTTAGTAGTTGAGAAGGCAATATTACTTGGCTTCGCTCACCTCCTCGAGTTAAGAGAATTGGGGTACTCAGATTTGTCCATTCTCTTGAGTTGAGAAGGCAAAGTTACTCGATTTCGCCTGCCTCCTCGAGTTTGTACTTCATGCATTGAGCTGGTTACTAAATTCGCTAGCTCTTTACTCACACTTCTGAAGTACTAGAAGTGTTTGCACTCCTTGTGTTGAGTTAGCTACTATGATTTGCCTTCCCACTGCCATTGAACTTCTGGAATGCAAGAAGTTTCACTCGAAAAGAGCAAAAAATTTACCCCAACTTGGAGTCCCCCAACTTGGAGTAAGTCTTTGATAGTTCTGGTCACCTCTGAGATTGTACCATCTTCTCCATCACCTTTATCGCCTACTCCTCTGAGTCAAAAAGGTACAGTACCGCATACTGCCTACTTCATTCCTTGGTCGAGCACTCTTGCATGAACCCGAAGTCCCTCACTTTTGGCTATCTTGATAAGAAGTCCATCGACACCAGTCTTATGAAGTTCCTTGGCCTCTGTCCTTTCATCCTGTCTTGGTACTTGGAGTTTGCCTTTGTATTCTCCATCTCCTCGGCCCCTCCAATGCTCTCCCTCCATGAGAGCAAGGGATCAATGACTCAACAAAAATCCCGCCTCTAAGGTACCATGGTGCTGCGAAGCCCATAGCCCTACTATATGTTACCTTGCATCTTTATCCCTTCCTTCGTGATCGGTAGATCCGTCTCTATGGCACTGTGGTGCTCCTCCGAGTCCACATCCTTTCTAACCAACGGTTTGCTTTTGGGTCATTGAGCCCCACTGGACTCATCGTCCCTTTCTCGCCCCCTTTCGACCATCTGCTTCATCACCACTGTGTCCTCCTAGTAGTTCTCCTTGGTCGATGAAAAGATAGACTACAACTCTCATGTATGGCCTCCACCATCTTGTTGTAGGGCTCGCGCCAATTCTGTTCTCCTTAGCTTCCTTGGTAGCAACGTTCGCTTACTCGGCCTTGTCCTCTGACTTGCCGGGCTCCCTTAAGCGAATATGAGCACTAAAGCAGTCCAACTCTCCAACCGCTCTGATCATACCTTTGTATAATCAAATCCCCTCCATAGGACTCACTGGTACTTACAATCTAACTTCTCCCTTGGTGGTACATAGCCCCTATATGCTGATGACCAAGGCTTTCATCTGATGTAAGCTTTACTGCGCACACACGAAAGACCCACCTATGTGGTACCATTGGCATTCACTCCAAGTTTACCCTTTGAATCCACAGCCCTTCTTGCCATTGCATTGTTCACCGAAGTGGAGCTCCCAGTAGCTCCTAATCATTAACATGATCATGTCCCCCTCCATGGGACTCCTTGGTACTTGCACTTGGACTTCTTCCTCAATGGTATACAACCCTCATATACTGATGACCAATGTTTTCATCCAATGCAAGCTCCAATGTACACACGAAGACCCGCCTCTATAGTACCACGACATTCACTCCTTGAATCCATAGCCCTTCTTCTTGTTGTGTCGTACACCAAAGTGGAGCTTCCAGTTTACCCCTGATCATACCTCCGCATGATCCTATCCCTCACGGGACTTACTGTAAGTGTTGCATTGCCACGAACTATTCCACCACGATCCGCTGCATCATGTCGCCTCCTGGTGACATCTCCATTGCATACAGATTCTCGTGTGATGAACTCAGACTATGACTTCTCTATGTGTGGCCTCTGGCAACACATCGTAGAGCCTCTGCCATCTCTGATTTTTGGTTCGCTCTCTTGACAATTCACCTTTATCCACCCACTCTTGGGTCACACCTGGATGAAGCATAGCTCTAGGATAGTCCGTCACCTAGTAGCTCATGAAGTCCCTCTGACTTCGCTAGAATTGGTGCACTATTGTCTGGATCTTGGGCCTCTATCCCCTACCCGCACAATCTCTGCTATGCACCTCTTATTCCTGACAACTCGAATGGTAATACTATGGCATATTCTTCGAGAGTACATATTTCTGCGTCCTCTTTCCCCGTGCTAAGGTATCCTGATCCCAACTTCACCTCCGTAAGTTGAATCACCTTAGTTACTCCGTCAAATGCATCTCTGAGGTAACTTGCATGTGCCTTGAAGCTCCCTTTATCTTTGGCACCATGTAAGATAAGTCCGCCCCATCAGAATGAAGAACCCATGGAATAACATGATCCCACTCTTGCCTCTACAAGAGTTTATGCCCTTGACCTCTGTCCAAGGAAAGCTCCATGCCTTCGCTCTATGTTCCATCTTCTATGTCGACTCCCTTCATGCGGCTTGGATACTTCACCAAGTTCCACCCAAGTCACTCCGCTCCTCGATTTGCATTGAGTTGATAGTGGCCCTCGCATCCACCATTCTACGGGTTAGCCCTCCGTTGAGTTCGATTTTCACATCGACTCTAAATGTGCCTTTATAAGATGTTGCCTTGGATTGCTCCCCCACTTGATCTCGAAATGCATCCACCAATGCAATACCTCATCCGAGATCATGCGATGACTCATTGTCACTCACTCGGTCCATTGAGATTTATGGAGATATTACCTTGAGAAACTCTTCCTCAATATGTGCGGTCCGTTGCACATGATTCTCCCTCTAGAGAACTAGGACTTATCCTTCATGGATATCTGTCATGTTGGAACAACTTTCTTCTTTACATACTTCCTACTAGAAGTTTTAGAGACCACCATCCCCTTTGGACTACTCTGATAGAACCCCAGAAGGAGCCCTACAGATTTTGATCCTTGAGGGGGATCAACCCTTGGAACGCTGTAGGGGTTCCTCTCTCCTAGATTCGGCATAAGGCTGAAATAAAATTGATAATTGCTTAACTCAAGAGAGGGGGCGGCTACATCATTATATAGGGATCAAAACCCTAGCCTAAGGGGGTGCTTGCCTAAGTAAGATTATCCCTTTGCCCCTCCTATAGCTAACCTGCCTTAATATGAACAATGGGCCACTAGGTTGGCTCTATAGCTGACCTAAGCAGGGGGAAACTCTGGCCAACCAACCCAGTAAGGGGGCGACGACCACTAAGCCTTAAGGGCTAATCTAAACCCTAGCCATACTCCTTTATAAGATAGGAGTGGCTTTATTACAATCTAGCAGGGTTTTATTGACTACTTCTAGGGAGATTAGGACTCAACCCTGCTGGAGTCCTATCAAACCCGCCCTCTTAAAATCAGCCCTGTCCTCAAGGCTGAAGTTCCATAAACTCAGGGAATCGGGTCTTCAGCTCCTCATCAGCTTGGGTGTCAGTTGGAAGAACTTGAGCTGAGTCGTCGGCTTTAAATTTCCATTTGAGGTGGGATACTTGGAGGATCAACTGTAATTTTAATCCAGTGCACGGATCTGATCTCCAAGTTAGGGCCCCAATGTGATCCCCAATTTTACAAGGCCCAAAGAAATAAGGAGACCACTTTCTTGAGGCTTGAATTTCATGTTGGTGGAGTTGGAGATGAAGGGGGACTTGATCTTTCTCAGGAAACTTTCTTCTGCTCCGGCGTTTGTCAGGGGGAAGTTTCTTCCTAGCATGGGCTACAACGTGGTTGCTCTGTAATAGTAGTCGTGCCTTCTTTTGGAGTAAGGAATGTCATATATTAAAATCTCTAGTGGTGTGAGCCCGATCTGAGTCTGAGGTGGGTAGGAGTGGTGATTTTTCAGGGCCCATTTTTACTTCTTCGTGCTGTTGACCATCTTGCATGTGGATAGTGCTGGCCCCCACTCTGGATGTGCTTGCTCTAATAATAAACACATGGCCACGATTTGGTGTGGACGACATCATGGTCGTGAGGGCTATAGTTCCACTCGGCCAAAGTGGTGCATCTTTCTTTATGATGAGAGGGATGGTGTTCATGCTTCATTGAGTCATGCGAATGATCCTTCCCCTTTTTTGATTTTGCCACTGGAGGGGCTCAATTTTCTCACGGTCTTGGACGGTAGATTGAAGGTCATCATCAAGGAAGTCTTTAAGCATCATGGTCCGATCCTGGGGAAAGTCATGGAAGTCACCTGAGATCTGGAAGTGCTGTATCAGCAACCATGGTGAGTTTAACAGGATGTAACACTTTAGAAGTAGCTTATCTCTAGGGAAAAGGATATAGGGATATGTCATAGCGAGAAATAAGCATGGCCGAAGGTAGAAGTCTCTGTCATCTCTTGGATGACTCTTTTATCTTTAACCTTCTGAGGTTGTATAAAGCAATCTGGTCGAGCAACAACTGGTAGAAGTTTCGACTTGTTTAGCATAGGGGGGTCGGCCAACTTCAGAGGAGGTAGTCGGCTTAGTTGGGTGGAGACGCCTAAAAATTTAGTAAGCTGTGGGAGTGGTTTTTTATCTTCAATCTCATGAAACTCTTGAATTTGAATTGGGAAACCATGGATTCTTCTTTTGGTACCCCCTCCAAGTGTGGTGTTGTGGTTGTAGCCGCTGGGCTCCCTCGTAGAATCACCTGCATTCCTTTTCTGAAAAATTTCATGGTTAGCTTCAAAAGATTCCAGAAAATATCTCCAATCATGGACAACCAATCAATGCCAAGTACTATATCAAAACCATCAAGAGGGAGGAGGAAAAAGTCAGTAACTACGTCTTGCTCCTGTAGGATCAGTTTTACCCGCGGGCACTTCTGGTTGCACTTTAGAATTTGGCCGTTAGCTACCTTGAGTTCAAACCCATTGTAATCTTCTCTTTGGAGCATTAAGTGGGCAACAACCTTACTACTCATGAAGTTGTGTGTGCTCCCGGTGTCGATGAGGATGATGACGGACTGTTGCTCGAGAAACCCTTAATCTTTAAATTTCGCAGGTTGGTGTAGCCGGCTAAGGTAGGGACCGTGCGAGTGGCCGGTTGTGGTGTATCCTTCTCCTTAGGCTTGAGAGTCGTATCTTCAAGTTTGGGTTCTTTAGTGGGCACAATCATCAGCGGGTTGGAATAGCCGACCAATGCGTGCACTGCGTAGTTGGCCGATTGGGATTCTTCCTCCATGGCTTCTTCTTTAGGTTCAAGGGCTTCTTTAGATGTTTCATTGTCCTCATCCTCCACTGGTTCAATCACGAGGAGCTGGCCCTTTTTGCAGTGATGTTCGCGGCTCCACAGTTCGTCGTAATGCTAACACAACTCCTTGGCCGATCGTTCATGAAGCTCGTCTCTTGTCAACTTTTTTGGTGTAGGGGCTTGGATGGTAGTAGAGGGGGTAGTAGGCCACGGCATGGCTGGTCGGGGAGCGACAGTTGTCCTTCATACCTCATGGTTCAATTGTTCTTCCTAGATATACGCGAAGGAAATCGCCGTCATAAGAGTGTATGGTTGTCACACCTTTACTTCTCCTCGGATCTCCGGCTTTAGGCCCTCGATAAAAGTACCTAAAAATTATTTCTCAGACCAATTTTTAGTTTGGTTAGATAAACGCTCAAACCTTGTTTGGTATTCTTGTATTGTAGAGGTTTGACGAATCTTTGCCAATTGTCTGTCGATGTTGTTGAAATCGGTCGGTCCGAAGTGGTCTAGTAGTCCTTTCTTGAATTGCTACCAAGAGAGTCCTCCATGGGTGTGCTTAAACCAATTAAACCACTGAATAGCATCTCCCTCGAGGTGGATGGCAGCAATCTCCACCCGTGTGGCGTCGGCGGTTCGGTAGAACCGAAAATAGCGCTCCGCGTGTGAGATCCACCCGATCGGGTCTCCTTCTTCCCATCTAGGGAAGTCAACCTTCATGCATGGATTATTGAGATCAGAGGTGATGTGGCTATGTTTTTGAGGATCATCTCGCCGATCTGAAGTTTCTCTGTGTTGTGATTTCCTCGGGTTCGACAGTTAGCCAATGCTGAATTCGGCGAAAAGGGATCACATCTTCTCTTCCATGTGGTTTCCAAAGGCTTCAAGCTTTGCATCAATTGCCTCTTCTGATGTCATATTATACGCCTCTAGATATGTAATATTGAGATCTTTTTTCTGTTGTCGGGTTAGTGGCATGGGAATTTTGGAGAAGGGGGTGGCCGGTTGGAAGGTGAATCGGTTTGGATGGAAGTAGGTTACGGTTTAAGGCAGATTTGGAGCTGCGGTTTTGTGGATTTTAGGCTGCAAATTGGTATGATTTTAGGGCTGTGATAGTAGTAGATGAAGGTTAGGAAAATAGATTTTAGATCTGGGATAGATGGCAGCAAAGGTATGTGTCTCGGTAAGAAAAGTTAGCTAAAAAGGTAAGTGGATCGATAAGGAAGTAGGCTGATTTGGGGGGCTGTTTGGTTTCGGTTTAGGGTAAGGTTTTGAAGGGTTTTTGATAAGGATGGTAGGGTTTGGTGATGAGGAAAAGTGAGTCTAAAATCTCACAAAAAATAGTACTCAAATCCGATAGAATTCGACAAAAAAAAGTGCTGCGATGTGTAGTCCTGCCGAACAGATTTTACGTTGGAGAAACGATGACTTCTTGACATAATTTCCAAAGGAAAGTTCAAGGAAATTATGCAGAAACCCTTGATTTAGATGTGGAGAATACCAATAAAAAGTTTGGCAGTGTAACAGTAGAGATATAGGCCAAAAGATGAAAGGTAGATCCTTCGTCGTAAAAATTCCAGAACTATGTACTGGTGAAAGATTGCACAAGAAAACCAGTTCCAGAAGGAATTTTTTTGAGAAATCAATCCCAAATGAAAGCCAAGTTGATCTTTGGAACTGTATAAAAATTTTGGCCAAAAAGGATGAACAAAAATTTAGTTTCAAGAGGCCAATATACGTAAGGCAGATTCTCCATCGTAAAATTTCAGCACTGGATGAAGAAGAATCACAGCGCTATAAGTCCGGATCCAGAAGGAGGCTTTTTATGTGATTAGTCTTAGATGAAAGCTAAGATGATCTACAAAATTATATAAAAGTTTCAGCAAAAAAGGATGATTAAAAGTTCAGTTCCAAGAAGCAACAATCGGCTGAAAATTTCTGCAGCGTTTCACCTTCGCAACGATGATAATATTTGCGACGGTAAAATTTTGCAGCAAGGAAACTTTTTGAAAAACTTCTTCAATGTGTAAGGTAAAGGATTTTGCAGTATTGAAGAGGCGTGGGTGATAAAAATATACCAGATCTCCAGATCAAATGCAGGGGGCAGCGGCAGACTGATTTGATCTGCTGCTAGGGTGGAAGGTCGAGGCACGTGTCGTAGCAATTGTGGGAATTGCTTGGGAAGGTGGAGGCATGGATGATGGCTACAGGGGCAGCAAGATCGCTGCTCTAATACCAGATGATAGAACCCCAGAAGGAGCCCTATAGATTTTGATCCTTGAGGGGGATCAACCCTTGGAACGCTGTAGGGGTTCCTTCCTCCTAGATTCGGCACAAGGCTGAAATAAAATTGATAATTACTTAATTCAAGAGAGGGGGTGGCTACATCATTATATAGGGATCAAAACCCTAGCCTAAAGGGGCGCTTGCCTAAATAAAATTACCCCTTTGCCCCTCTTATAGCTAACCTGCCTTAATAGGAACAGGGGGTGACTAGGTTGGCTCTATAGCTGACCTAAGCAGGGGGAAACTTTGGCCAACCAACCCAATAAGGGGGCGACGACCACTAAGCCTTAAGGGCTAATCTAAACCCTAGCCATACTCCTTTATAAGATAGGAGTGGCTTTATTACAATCTAGTAGGTTTTTATTGACTACTTATAGGGAGATTATGACTCAACCCTGCTGGAGTCCTATCATACCCCGTCTTGTTGAACAACTTGTGCCTTGTTCTACCCCTGCAAATGCACTTGCTATATTGTAACTCTTCGCTAATACAGTCCCCACTGCACCCTTCAGGGTCTAGCAACGTGCTGAACTTGTTGCATATTTTAGCCACCTACGGACGTATCCTTTCTATGTCGAAGAGAAAGTTCTGATGCTCCATGGCACTGAGTTCCAATTGCATCTTAGGATGACCATGAACACTCCGTCGTCCGTGTACAAGCCTTTGCATCAGTACAGAATCCTTCGAGTTAGCAATTCCCCTACTTCTATGAGCTTTGCATAACTCTTTCGGTCGTTACGCAACACCTCCCACTTTGCCGTGAGCACCGTCAAGTTTGGTTGCCAATGTCGAGCTATAGCTCGAACTCAACCATCCCAATCTTTATGTGCTACACATTCTTCTTCGCTTGCTTGTCCTCGTGGTGCCTCTCGCACAAAGAGTTGGTCATTTCTCTGAATGCCAAACCTGGATGCCTGCTCCTTTGAGCGACTCCTTTTCCTACATCTCAATATCCGTTTCTCCCAAACGGTTACGTGTGCTGGCTGTCCTCCACACAGCC
Organism: Ensete ventricosum; assembly: GCA_029747655.1. Taxonomy (NCBI): domain Eukaryota; kingdom Viridiplantae; phylum Streptophyta; class Magnoliopsida; order Zingiberales; family Musaceae; genus Ensete; species Ensete ventricosum. The sequence goes on along the minus strand of JAQQAF010000004.1, from coordinate 31,539,172 downwards.
CAGCTAGGTCCCCCACGTTTGTATGGCAAGTGTTTTTACGTGTGCTTGTCTTGCTCTGATACCACACTGTCACGGGCTTAGCTAAATTTGCCTAAGCCGTGCAACACTTATGCGTGTCCATCCGTAAAGGTCAGCCTTCCCCGAGATCTCCTAAGGTCCCTTAGACTTACAAAAAAGAAAACGGGCCAGAAGAAACAATTCCATCGGGATCCACAAGCAACTGCTCAAGCAAATACTTTATAAAGCCAAATAGAAATTACACCCATGGACAATACAAAATCAGAAAGGTTGCACACAAAGGATAATGGTCCATTAGAGACCGAAGTCCCCACAAGTGCTTACAAGACACACTCATATTTACAAGCCAAACTCAACCACAAAGCAAACCAAACTAGGGCTGATAAGCCTACTGCAAGTCTGCTATTTGCTGTATAAGGTATGTACACAAACCGAAGGACATGGACAAACATGAGCATTTCATCGAACACCTTGTTTACATTGTTGTCCGTGACAACATGCACAATCGCGAGCATCTCCTTGTCATAGATAGACATTTTCAAATGGGAGGGAGACAATGCCTTGCTAATGTAAGCGAGGGGTCGGCCATCTTGCATAAGGATAGTGCCAATCCTAACTCCGAATGCATCGGCTTCAATGATGAAAGTTTTGTCAAAGTCAGGTAGCGCTAGCACGGGCATTGATGTCATGACTGCCTTGAGATCGTGAAGGCAGTAGAGGTTTTGTCCGACCTCTGGAAAGCATCTTTTTTTAGTGAGGACGTGAGGGGTGCACTGATCTTTAATTTCTGACGAACTTACAATAGTAGCCCATCAAACCGAGGAAACCATGCAGCGATTTTATGTTCTTCGGTGTCAGCCAGCTTTGCATTACCTCGATTTTGGAAAGGTCCACCACTACACCTTCCTCTGATATGATGTGCCTAAAATACTCTACTTTTGGTTGAAGAAAGCTATACTTCGATTATTTGACAAAAAGAATATGCTCTCGAAGAATCGTCAAAATAAGTCATAAGTGCTAAAAATGACTTTCAAGAGAAGAGCTGTAAATTAGGATGTCGTTGAAGAAAACCTATATGAACTTATGAAGATAACTCTAGAAAATATCATTCATAAGACTCTAGAAGGTGGTGGGAGCATTAGTGAGACCAAAGGGCAATACCAAAAATTTGTAGTGGTCATTGTGCTTCCAAAAGTTGGTTTTCCATATGTCTCCTTCGTACACCCAAATTTGATGATATCCGGATCGAAGGTCCAGCTTTGTGAAGAATCATGCTCCCCTTAATTCATCAAGTAATTCATCCACCACTGGAATAGGTTACTTGTCTTTGATGGTTATGTCGTTGAGAGCTCAGTAGTCGATGCACATTCACCACGATCCGTCTTTCTTTCATACTAGGAGCACAGTGAAGAGTAGGGGCTACAACTTGGCCGAATGACCCCTGTTTCAAGCATCTCCTTTACATTCCTCTCTATTTCATCTTTTTGAGGTGATGATATCGATATGGCTAAGTGTTTGTTTGTGGTTTGCCTGGAAGAATCAGAATTCGATGATAATGCTGTCAGTTAGGAGGTAGACTACGTGGTTCGACGAAGATATCTGAAAATTCAGCAAGCAAGTGGAGTAGGTTTGGGTCTTCAATTTTTGTTGGCTCCTCGAGATATTGCTACTTATGTTACATTAGGAAGCCACTGTTCACTTTGTGTAAAACTTTCTCCATTCATTGTGTGCAAATCGTCGTCACGTCGCTCTATGCAGAATCACCGGTTTCTCTTTGCTATAAAATTTCATAATATATTTTGAGAAATTCTAGGAAACATCACCTAATATAGTTAGCCATGTTGGGAAACCTCAGCGGGTGCATCACATGCGCAGCGGAAATCAAAACAAAAATTGGTTTCCCACGTAGATCAAATCATCGTGTAAAAGATTGGGGGTGGCGAGAAAAACTGCAAAAACCAAAAAACCACGATGTGTGAGAGATTGATTTTACCTAGGGAGATCATATATCCCTGTATTCCAGATCCGGATGGAGAAGATGAATGAGGTCAAGCGTCATCTTCTCTAGCGGTATCCACACGATGGATCTCTGCAGCGAGACTCCTCCAATCTGATCTTGCAACTCTTGCTTAGAGGGAGGGAGGAGAATAGGAGGTGGTGGCTAAAGCTGTAGCCTATCAACCATGAGTCTCCCCTCTTATTTATAGAGAGCCACCAAAAACCCTAGGGCTCCTGCCTTACTGGGTATTGGATCTCCATCCAATAACTCACTAACCTTGCATTGTTGGATCTCTATCCAATAATCTCCTTAGGCTTATAATTGGACCTTAAGCAAGGAGCCCATCAGTATAGGGTCTCATCTAATGAGAATAGGGGCTAATTGGATCTTCATCCAATCCTCTATTCGCTGAAGCATCCACCATATGTGTGTGACCCTCTATGCCCGATATCGAGCTGGCCGTGAGTCACTCCCATCATAACTCCTTCTGATATAGTGAATTATTATCCCCATAATAATTTACTCAACTCATCGACTATGGACGTACTAGGCCACTACACCATAGTCCCCAGACGGTATAAGGGGGATCAATTCCATCGGACATGTCTATCCACAATTACCATATATCTATAATCCCTCATCTAAATAATATCTCAGAGATCGTATATTGGACATGGTACCGTCAGGTCACATACGGAAATAGTTTATCTTGCTCTATTCGGATTCTATTGGAGAACTCCTTCTCTCTCAATCCGAATGACCCTTGCTAGGGATTTGTTTGAGCAAGCACATATAGGATATTACTCTCATGATACTGAGAATGGATGATCCTCTATTAACACTCAATTGCCTTCGTAAGATTGGCTACCGATCCCGATAATCAGTTGTACCAGATCTGGAACTTTCCAGACCTGTAAGTCTGACGTCAAAGAAAGGAGTACTCATACAAGACATCCTTGGTGTCTCAAGTCTAAGGACCAGATATATAACTGGGACTATGGAATCGCTGTCTGACATTGGGTATCATTAACCATACAATATTCCATAAGCAGATCAATCAGTAAACTCATTCTCCAATGGGCACCTGTACTATATCCTTAGTGTCTCCACACAAGTGGCATGAGACCAGCCACCTCCATCATATAGACCGGTATATAGTACATTGATCTATCCGATTATCTCAATGTCTCTCTTGAGTAACCTATGATCGGGATTATTTAGGATCTGTGTTTAAAGGTGAATCGATCTCATTATCGTGATCTCATCACGATCCGACTCCCATTGCATAGAACCATGAATATCACAATATATATGTAACAGATAATGTGAGAATATGCCAATATTAATCATAAGTAAAAAGATCACATATCATGTCACACGTGCCATCACTCACGTGATTGGCTTGCAGGGCACCTATAACCAGCAATCTCCCACTTGACTAAAAGTAATCACTTATGTGTCTGATCAACATCAGACCCTTGTGACGCTCAAATATAATCTGAGCTAGTGGCTTCATCAGTGGATCTGCAATGTTATTTTCGGATGGAACTATTGCCACTGCTATATCTTTTTGGGTCATGATTGCTCTAATCAAATGGAACCTCCTCAGAACAATTTTGTTGAGACCTGAGTTCTTTTGTTAGAGTTATCACCCTGTTGCTGTCACAATATATGGGAGTCAGCTCCACGCTGCTTGGTATGACTCCCAAATCCTTGACGAACTTCTTCATCCACACCCCTTCGTCTTGCTGCTTCTACTACAATAATGTATTCCGCCTCTGTGGTCGAGTCAGCAGTAGTATCTTGCTTGGAACTCTTCCAGCTTACTGCTCCTCCATTCATGGTGAAAATATACCCTGAAAACTCGAGTCCGTGTAGCCCTCAACTTGGAGGCTACCTCCTCCATATACTAGTAAAAGATTCTTAGTCCTTCTCAAGTACTTAAGAATACACTTTACTGCATTCCAGTGTTCTAAACCTGGATCTACCTGATACCTACTCGTGACACTCAGAGCATGTGTTATATCAGGCCTGGTACATAGCATCGCATACATGATAGACCCTATCACTGAGGCATAAGGTATCTTATCTATATCTACCCTTTCTTCAGGAGTCTTTGGGAACATACTCCTAGAAAGTAATATTCCATGTCTCATCAGTATGAGACCTCTCTTGGAATTCTCCATGCCAAATCATTTGACAATGGAGTCTATGTACCTAGACTGGGACAAGCCAAGCATCCTTTTGGATCTATCTCTATAGATCTCGATCCCCAAAATATAGGATGCTTCCCCTAAGTCTTTAATGGAGAAGTTTATGGATAGCCAAACCTTTATTGTGGAGAGCATTCCTACATCATTTCTAATGATTAGGATGTCATCCACATATAGCACCAAGAAGGTGATAGTGCTTCGACTTACCTTCCTGTACACACAAGGCTCATCTTCATTCTTAACGATGTCATAAGATCTGATCACCTCATCAAATCTTATGTTCCAACTTCGGGAAGCTTGCTTCAATCCATAAATGGATCTAAGCAACAGCATACTTTATCTAGACTCTCTTTGAATATGAATCCCTCTGGTTGTATCATATACACCTCTTCTCAAGGTTGCCATTGAGGAATGCTATTTTGACATCCATCTGCCAGATCTCATAGTCATAATGTGCTGCAATGGCCAAAATAATTCTAATGGACTTAAGCATGGCTATAGGTGAAAAGGTTTCGTCATAGTCAACTCCTTGTCTTTGATGATATCCTTTAGCTATCAGCCTGCTTTATAGGTCTCTACCTTTCCATCCACTCTGATCTTCTTCTTGAAGATCCATTTGCAGCTGATGGGTACAATACCCTCAGGTGCATCCACAAGGTTCCAAACCTTGTAAGAGTACATGGAATTCATCTCAGAATTCATCTCAGAATTCAACTTTTGTTTGCTGCAAAAGTTGGAATATGGAATATTTTAGAGACTATGACCTATTTGCCTTGTTCAAGTCGTAACATTCTATACAGACCTTTGTTTTAGATAAATCATAGTTTTCTCAAAAATAGATACATAGATCTTTGTTTTGAAATTGAGTTTGAAGAATTTGAAGTTCATTTGCTAGCCCAAACATTTATTTCAATTGAGCATATAAAATCTGTAAAATAGAATCTATAGCTTTTGACCTTTCATCATTGGATTACGTATATCTCCCTATTAGAGTCTATGATTCATGTAAAACTTAATTCATTAGAAAATAGGCTCATAGATCTTTCATTTGATACTAGGATTGAAAGATTTGGAGTCCAAATGACTATCAAAATTTCTATAGTGTTAGACCTTATAGATTTTGTAAAATAGGGATCATAATCATATTAGGTGAGGGCTCATGATCATCTGGTGTGTCTTGCATATGTGATGTATTATACACCTACTAGATATATGTATATATATATATATATATATATATATATATTTGCATGCGATGTAGATATATATTAAATATATATATGTGTGACACGACATACTAGGAGACGATACGAAATAAAAAACCCTCCTACGATAATATTAAGTCAGTAAGCGTGAGGCAATAAAATTGACCCACGTGGCCTTCCATCGTTATAGGAAGAAATTGAATCATGACATATGTTGAGTTAGTCGAGTCCCTCGAGGCTCACCTATCTACATGATCGAGTTCTTGCCTACGACATAGAGATGTCACTAGTGACTTGAGGACATGGTATGCTTGGTCGAGTCCCTCGAGGGCATATCATCAAATCAGACTCATCTTGTAACAATGATGATGACTTAACTGAATATCATGATTGGTCGAGTCCCTCGAGACCATGATGATTTGGAGGCCGAATATGACGGGAATCACAAGGAGTTGTGATTGGCAAGAGTTGCCTACCTTTTGGGCTTAGTGTAATTGGTCGAGACCCTCGAGGTTGCACTAAGACATCAATTGGATCACGATCCCCATTAAGAGTCTGTCGGAGACTTCCATCTCACATGTCGAGGGTGTCGCGTGATTCGCTAAGAAAATAGTGGGAGTACATTAAGATGGAAGTCCATATTTTAATTAATATTTTCTACAAAATCTGCATGTTATTTAATTTACGCTATATCTTGTTTATCGCTTGTAAAACCCCTACGTGGCATACTTGATGCCAACCACCTCATTGGTCTAAAAGCTCCATAATTTGAGAATTGTTCTCATGGAAGAGAAAATCGTATATGTCATTAACATGATTGTGCCCATGCTGGAGGAAAGGATAAGCGAGGATGAGATCTCTCGCTTTGTGAAGTATAAAGATAGTCCTAGATGATAACCTGTGTGTTGATCTTATACTTTAGTCCCTACTAGATTTCTTTTCTCACTTCATCATAAGTGTTAACATGAGCAAGTTTGAGGTGACTTCCCTGAGCTCCTCAATATGTTGAGGGAAGCTGAGAGTGTCATCAAGAAGGAGAAGCCAGTTCTCTATATTGGTGAGACAAAAAAGAAAAGGAAGGCTAGCAAGACCCTTAAGAAGGGCAAAGGCAAATAAAGATCAGGTAAGGCAAAGGTTGCTAAGAAATACCTGGGAAAGGATAAACGACAGTGCTTCCACTATGGCCAAGACAAATATTGGAAGAGGAACTACAAGGACTACCTTGTATTGAAGGCGAGACAGAAGCTTGGAGAAGCTTCAAGTATATTCATGATTAGTCTCCACTTGTCAGATTTTCATGATAACACATGGGCATTGGATACCAGGAGTGTTTATCATATCTGTAATTCGTTGTAGGTTCTGGCAAGACCTAGGAGACTGGCCAGAGGCAAGATGGACCTCAAGATGGGCAATGGAGCTAGAGTTGTTGCAGTTGCCATTGGGGAGGTCATCTTACATCTGCCATGTGGAGCTATCATTTAATTGGATGCATGCTATTTTGTTCTCTGTATTATCAAAAATATTATATCCATCTCTTGTTTGACAATTAATGAATATAAATTAGATTTTAAGAATAATAGTTATTCAATAATTATGGATGATGATATCATCACTAGAGGGACCCTTGTAAATGGCTTATATGTGTTAGACACTTCTCCACATATCATGAATATAAATATGTCTAAGAGGAAAAGAGATGAGGTGAATAATGCAAACCTATGACATTATAGGCTAGTTCATATACATGAGGGAATGATTCAAAAGTTGCTGAAAGATGGATACTTAGATCCATTTGACTGAGTCATATGCAACTTACAAACCTTGCCTTCGTGGGAAGATGACCAACTCTCCTTTTAGTGGAACTTGAGAGAGAGCCACCAAATTATTGGAACTTATACATAGTGATGTATATGGTCCCAAGTCGACTCAGGCTATAGGTGGTTACTCATACTTCATTACATTCACTGATGATTTCTCTAGGTATGGACACATGTACTTAATGATGTACAAATCTGAGGACTTCGAGAAATTCAGGGAATATAAGAATGAGGTAGAGAACCAATTTAGAAAGGGTATTAAGACTCTTCGATTAGATTGAGGAGGAGAGTACTTGAGTACGGAGTTCACCCATTTCCTGATGGACAATGAGATTTTATCCCAATGGACACCTCCTTATACACCTCAGCTCAATGGTGTATCAGAAAGGAGGAATTGCATGCTGTTAGACATGGTGTGGTCCATGATGAGTTTTACTGACCTACCCGTCTCATTCTGGGGGTACGCCCTACAGACCGTACCTTACCTTCCGAATAGAGTTTCATCAAAGTCTATAGTGTCTACACTATATGAGATATGGAAAGGAAAGAAGCACGATCTTAAGGTGGTTAAGATTTGGGGCTGTCCTGCCCATGTTAGAATATACAACCTCGACAAATTGGAATCAAGAACGGAACGGTGCACATTCGTGGGATACCCTAAGGAGACTTTGGGGTATTATTTCTATCATCCCAAAGACCAAAAGGTCTTTGTTGCCAAGAAAACTGTGTTCCTTGAGAAGGAACACATTCTTGGTGGAAACAGTGAGACTGATATAGAATTGAACGAGGTTGGAGAACCTAGCTTAGGCACTATTCCAGAGCCATAGTCTGTTTAGTTACCTAACACATAAATTCCAACTTTACGTAGGTCTAGTAGAGTATCTCACCCTCCTGAAAGATATGTGAGACATATCAGTGGAGATGACTCTCAGGATGTTGATCCTCAGACCTACGAGGAGGCTATTATGAGTATAGATTCCGGGAAGTGGCAAGAAGCCATGAATTCTAAGATGGATTCCATATACTCTAACAAGGTTTAGAACCTTGTGGATGCACCTGAGGGTATTGTACACATCGGCTGCAAATGAATCTTCAAGAAGATCGGAGTGGATGGAAAGGTAGAGACCTATAAAGCAAGACTGGTAGCTAAAGGATATCGTCAAAGACAAAGAGTTAACTATGATGAAACCTTTTTACCTGTAACCAAGATTAAGTCCATTAGAATTATTTTAGCCATTGCAGCACACTATGACTATGAGATCTGGCAGATGGATGTTAAAACGACATTCCTTAATGGCAACCTCTAGGAGGAGGTGTATATGATACAGGCAAAGGGATTCGTATCCAAAGAGAGTCCAGATAAAGTGTGTAGGTTGCTTAGATCCATTTATAGATTAAAGCAAGATTTTCAAAGTTGTAACATAAGATTTGATGAGGTGATAAGATCTTATGACTTCGTTAAGAACGAAGATAAGCCTTGTGTGTACAGGAAGGTAAGTGGAAGCGCTATCACCTTCTTAGTGTTATATGTGGATGACATCCTAATCATTCGGAATGATGTAGGAATGCTCTATACAGTAAAGGCTTGGCTATCCAGAAACTTCTCCATGAAAGACTTAGGGGAAGCGGGCAGCAGCTTTCGATGGGTAAACCGCCCAAGTGACGGGTGAACCGCCCGTACCACAGAATCTGGGCGACGGCCAGTTGTTGATGGCGGGTAAACCACCCAGGTTGGCGGGTAAACCGCCCGTACTCGAATTTTCCAGATACGGTTGGATTTTGGCTAAAGTTTTGAAACCAATTTGGGGCCTATAAATACCCCAAGTTTTCTTACATTCAGAACAACACTTTTGGGGGATTTTATTCTGAGAAAATATTGTGTGAGAATTATAAGAAAAAGAAAAGGGATAAGGGAGAGAGCTTAGAGTTGTAAATCTAGTCTCCCTTGTAAGCTCAAGTGTAAGGGTTTGATCTTCACCCAAAGAAAATTGATAGTAGATGCCGGTGTGCCTCAAGAAGTAGGACTCGGAAGTGGACGTAGGCCATTGGCGTCGAACCATTATAAAATTATATGAGTTTCATACTTGCATTGCTTTAATGTTGTTGAATTGATGCTTCTAACTTAACTAAACTCCTTGAAAGCAAGACGATAAGTTCTTTTCCTCAAACGTGATTATCTTTCGGGCTTCCTTAACAACTTACTTTTAATCACTCACTTGTTTTATTAAAAATGAAAAGCTTCGGATTTCCTATTCTATCTTATTTGAAAAGCTTTTGCTTTAGAAAGAAAAATTTTAGCTTGCATTAATTCACCACCCTCCCTCCTCCCCCTCTTAGTGCAAGTGGTATCAGAGCTAGGTTTTTACTCTTTGGATTAACACCCACTTGAGTAAATGACTTATTTTGGCATGAATGAGGGACATTCCATTTCACATCCACCCATGTTCAATAGGACGGATTACACATATTGGAAAACACAGATGCATATTTTTCTCATCTCTTTGGACTTTGATTTATGGAATATAGTTGAGAGTGGATTTGAAAAGTCTTCTCTTCCAATGAATAATTAGAATGATTTGAAGAAGATGACTTTCTCTTTAAATGACTTATTTTGGCATGAATGAGGGACATTCCATTTCACATCCACCCATGTTCAATAGGACGGATTACATATATTGGAAAACACAGATGCATATTTTTCTCATCTCTTTGGACTTTGATTTATGGAATATAGTTGAGAGTGGATTTGAAAAGTCTTCTCTTCCAATGAATAATTAGAATGATTTGAAGAAGAGGACTTTCTCTTTAAATGCAAAGGCTATGAATGTCTTGCTTTGTGCTCTTGATTTAATGAGTTTAATCATGTTTCCGCTTGTGATTCGGCTTTCGATATTTGGCATACTTTGAAAATCACACATGAAAGCACAACTAATATAAATGATTCAATTAATGGAATACATTACAAAAATGAACTTGAAGAACACCTTCCAAAGAACAGGAAGGATTGTAAACTAAGAATGACATATGACTTATCGAGTGAAATCTCGAGTGATGAGAACCTTGGACATAAACTTTTGAAAAATGAACCAGAAAAATTAATGAACTTGAATCTTATAAAAAATATGGATACAGCCTCTTACTATGAACGCAAGAAGCCGAGGAGCTCCAAAGATCAAATGCTCAACCAAGAAGTGGAGAACCTTGCTTTAATGGCGATCGAATATGAGGTTAGTGAGTCTTTAGATTTTTTATTTTCAGAATTATCAAGCATGTTTAATGATTTATTTAATGAGTTTAGAAAACTTAGCAAGTATTTTAAACTACTTAAAGTTGATCATGATTTGATAGTTAAAAGACTTGATGAAATGCATGACTCCTTAGCTTCACCTAAACCATGTTTAAAATGCGATATGCTAGATAATGTTAAAATAGATAATTGTATGCTTAAAACTACATTAGAGAAATTTGAGATAGAGAATAAATCCCTAAATATGATCCTTACCAATAAGGGTCATATCAATAATAGACATGGCATAGGCCTTGTTGGAAATATTCAACAAAAGGCAAACCATATTCATAAGAGGACCTACATTAAATGTGCCACCAAGAGTTAAATATAATTCTTGTGAAAAATTGGGACATAATATCTACAAATGTTCATTTAGAAATTATAGTCTACATAAATTAATTTGGGTTCCTAAAGGAACAATAAACAACCTTAAGCCAGTAGAGAAAATGGAAAAAATATGTCATGAAGGACCCAATGTTAAATGGGTACTTAAATCAAAACCTCTCATAATATAAAGTTGTTTCCTAATAAGACTAGGAGCACTAAGTAATGTTTTGAAAGTAGATGGTCAAGACTTGAGATCTAATACTCTTTCAAAGCTCACTAGCCTATATATTAATAACAAAAATAATTATTTGGATTAAGATGTTTGAAGCTTAATGATCCTTGTTTCTATTATAACAAATCCTTTTAATGAAAATAGTTCATCATTATATAATTAATCTTGATGATGCATAGCTAGAGCATGCTAGAATTAGAAAGAAGGAAGTGTGGTTAAATAAAAGTTATAAGTATGAAAGAATGATTTTGATGATGATTATTGTATTGATGTGTATTAACTTGTGTTGATAATTTATGTTGTTTTTTAACCTAAAAATTGTTGGGAAACCTCAACGGGTGCATCACATGTGCAGGGGAAATCAAAACAAAATATCGATTTTTCACACAGATCAAATCATCGTGCAAAAGATTGGGGTCACGTGAAAAATCAAAAAAATTGATAAAACTGTGATGTGTGAGAGATTGATTTTACTTAGGGAGATCATATATCCCTGTATTCCAAATTTGAATGGAGAAGGTGAAGGAGGTCAAGCGTCATTCTCTTTAACGACATCCACACGATGAATCTCTGCAATGAAGCTCCTTCAATCTGATCTCGTAACTCTTGCACAGAGGGAGGGAGGAGAATAGGAGGTGGTGGCTAAAGCTGTAACCTATCAACCATGAGTCTCCTCTCTTATTTATAGAGAGCCACCAAAAAACCCTAGGGCTCCTGCCTTAGTGGGTATTGGATCTCCATCCAATAACCCACTAACCTTGCATTATTGGATCTCTATCCAATAATCTCCTTAGGCCTCTAATTGGGCCTTAAGCAAGGAGCCCATCAGTATAGGGTCTCATCTAATGAGAATAGGGGCTAATTGGATCTTCATCCAATCCTCTATTCGTTGAAGCATCCACCATATGTGTGTGACCCTCTAGGCCCGATACCGAGCTCGCCGTGAGTCACTCCCATCAGAACTCCTAATATAGTGAATTATTATCCCTATAATAATTCACTCGACTCATCGACTATGGACGTACTAGGCCACTACGCCATAGTCCCCAAACGGTACAGGGGGATCGACTACGTCAGACCTGTCTATCCACAGTTACCATATATCTATAAGCCCTCATCCAACTAATATCCCAGAGACCGTATATTGAACATGGTATTGTCAGGTCACATTCAGAATTCGTCATAGTCTCGCTCTAATCGGATTCTCCCGGAGAACTTTTTCTCTCTTAATCTGAATGACCTTGGCTAGGGATTTGTCTGAGCAAGCATATATGAGATATTCCTCTTGTGATACCGAGAGTGGATGATCCTCTATTAACACTCAATTGCCTTCATAAGGCTGACTACCTATCCCGATAACCAGTTGTACCAGATCTGGAACTTTCCAAACCTGTAAGTCTGGCGTCAAAGAAAGGAGTACTCATACAAGGTATCCTTGGTGTCTCAAGTCTAAGGACCAGATACACAATTGGGACTATGGAATCGCTGTCTGACATTAGGCATCATTAACCATATGACATTCCATAAGCAGATCAATCAGTGAACTCATTCTCCAATGAGCACATGTACTATATGGCTATGAGACCAGCCGCCTCCATCATATGGACGGGTATATAGTACATCGATCTGTTCGGTTATCTCAATGTCCCTCTCGAGTAACCTATAACCGGGATTATTTAGGATCTGTGTTTAAAGGTGAATCGATCTCATTATTGTGATCTCATCACGATCCAATTCTCATTGCACAGAACCAAGGACATCACAATATATATGCAACAATTAATATAATGTGAGACTATGCTAATATTAATCATAAGCAAAAAGATTACGCAGCGTGTCACACGTGCCATCACTCACATGATTGGCTTGCAGGGCACCTATAACCAAAAATCTCCCACTTAACCAAAAGTTAATCACCTATGTGTATGATCCCCATCAGACCCCTGTGATGCTCAAATACAATCTGAGCCAATGACTTCGTCAGTGGATCTGCAATGTTATCTTCGGATGAAACTCTTTCCATTGCAGTATCTTTTTAGGTCATGATTGCTCTAATAAGAAGAAATCTACTCAGAACAATTCTGATGAGACCTGGGTTCCCTTGCTAGAGTTATCGCTCTGTTGCTGTCACAATATATGGGAGTTAGCTCCATGACTCCCAAATCCTTGATGAACTTCTTCATCCACACCCCTTCCTTTGCTGCTTCTGCTGTAGCAATATATTCTGCCTTTATGGTCGAGTCAGTAGTAGTATCTTGCATGGAACTCTTCCAGCTTACTACTCCTCTATTCAGGATAAACCCTGAATTCGACTTGCTATCATCAATATCAGACTGAAAACTCGAGTCCATGTAGCCCTCAACCTCGAAGCTACCTTCTCCATATATCAATAAAAGATCCTTAGTGCTTCTCAAGTACTTAAGGATACACTTTACTATCTTCCAATGTTCTAAACCTGGATCTGCCTGATATCTGCTCGTGACACTCAGAACATGTGCTATATTAGGCCTGGTACATAGCATCACATACATGATAGACCCTATCGTGAGGCATAAGGTATCTTATCCATGTCTGCCCTTTCTTCAGGAGTCTTTGGGGACATACTCCTAGAAAGTGATATTCCATGTCTCATCGGTATGAGACCTCTCTTGGAATTCTCTATGCCAAACCTTTTGACAATGGAGTCTCTGTACCTAGACTGGGACAAGCCGAGCATCATTTTGGATCTATCTCTATAGATCCGGATCCCTAAGATATAGGATGCTTCCCTTAAGTCTTTCATGGAGAAGTTTTTTGATAGCCAAGTCTTTACTATGGAGAGCATTTCTACATCATTCCCAATGATTAGGATGTCATCCATATATCACCAAGAAGGTGATAGTGCTTCCACTTACCTTCTTGTATACACAAGGCTCATCTTCATTCTTAACGAAGTCTTAAGATCTAATCACCTCATCAAATCTTATGTTCCAACTTCGAGAAGCTTGCTTCAATCCATAAATAGATCTAAGCAACCAACACACTTTATTTGGACTCTCTTTGGATACGAATCCTTCTAGCTGTATCAAAAACACCTCCTCCCAGAAGTTGTCATTGAGGAATACCGTTCTGACATCCATCTGTCAGATCTCATAGTCATAGTGTACTGCAATGGCCAAAATAATTCTAATGGACTTAATCGTGGCTACAAGTGAAAAGGTTTCATCATAGTCAACTCCTTGTCTTTGACATTATCCTTTAGCTACCGGCCTTGCTTTATGTGTCTCTACCTTTCCATCCACTCCGATCTTCTTCTTGAAGATCCATTTGCAGCTGATGGGTACAATACCCTCAGGTGCATCCACAAGGTTCCAAACCTTGTTAGAGTACATGGAATCCATCTCAGAATTCATGGCTTCTTGCCACTTCCTGGAGTCTATACTCATAATACCATCCTCATAGATTTAAGGATCAACATCCTGAGAGTCATCCCACATATCTTTCAGGAGGGTGAGATACTCTACTAGACCTACGTAAAGTTAGAATTTGATTGTTAGGTACCTAAACAGACTCAGGCTTTGGAATGGTGCTTCAGCTAGATTCTCCAACCTCGCTCAATTCTATATCACTCCCACTGTTTTCACCAAGATTTTTGTTCCTTCTTAAGGAATACAGCTCTCTTGGCAACAAAGACCTTTCGGTCCTCGAGATGATAAAAATAATATCCACAAGTTTCCTTTGGGTATCCCATGAATGTGCACCATTCTGCCCTTGATTCCAATTTATCGAGGTTGTGTCTTCTAACGTGGGCAGGACATCCCTAAATCTTAACAATCATAAGATTGGGCTTCTTTCGTTTCTATATCTCATATGGTGTAGACACTACCAACTTTGATGGAACTCTGTTCAGAAGGTAAGCTGTAGTCTCTAGGGCATACCCCCAGAATGAGACGGGTAGGTCAGCGAAACTCATCATGGATCGCACCATGTCTAACAGCGTGATTCCTCCTTTCTGATACACCATTGAGATGAGGTGTATAAGGAGGTATCCACTGGGATAGAATCACATTATCCTTGAAGAAATGGGTGAACTCCATACTCAAGAACTCTCCTCCTCGATCTGATCGAAGAGTCTTAATACTCTTTCTAATTTGGTTCTCTACTTCATTCTTATATTCCCTGAATTTCTCAAAGGCTTTAGATTTGTACTTCATTAAGTACACGTATCTATACCTAGAGAAATTATCAGTGAATGCAATGAAGTATGAGTAACCACCTATAGCATGAGTCGACATGGGACCACATACATCACTATGTATGAGTTCCAATAACTCGGTGGCTCTCTCTCCAGTTCCACTAAAAGGAGAGTTGGTCATCTTCCCACGAAGGCAAGGTTCGCATGTTGCATATAACTCAAAGTCAAATGGATCTAAGTATCCATCTTTCAGCAACTTTTGAATCCTTCCCTCATGTATATGACCTAGCCTATAATGTCATAGGTTTGCATTATTCACCTCATCTCTTTTTCTCTTAGACATATTTATATTCATGATGTGTGGAGAAATGTCTAACACATATAAGCCATTTACAAGGGTCCCTCTAGTGATGATTTCATCATCCATAATTATTGAACAACTATTATTCTTAAAAACTACTTTATATCCACTAATTGTCAAACAAGAGATGGATATAATATTTTTGATAATAGAGAGAACAAAATAGCATGCATCCAATGCAATGATAGCTCCACCAAGCAGATGTAAGATGACCTCCCCAACGGCAACTACAACAACTCTTGCTCCATTGCCCATCTTGCCTCTGGCCAGTCTCCTAGGTCTTGCAAGAACCTGTAACGAATTACAGATATGATAAACAATCCCGGTATCCAATTCTCATGTCTTATCATGAAAATCTGACAAGTGGAGACTGATCATGAATATACCTGAAGCTTCTCCAAACTTCTATCTCGCATTCTCTGTAAGGTAGTCCTTATAGTTCCTCTTCCAATCTCCATCTTGGCCATAGTGGAAGCACTATCCTTTATCCTTTCCCGGGTATTTCTTAGCAACCTTTGCCTTACTTGGTCTTTCTTTGCCCTTGACCTTCTGAAGGGTCTTGCTTGTCTTCCTTTTCTTTTTTGTCTCACCAATATAGAGAACTGGCTTCTCCTTGATGGCACTCTTAGCTTCCCTCAACATATTGAGGAGCTCAGGGAGAACCACCTCAAACTTGCTCATGTTAAAATTCATGATGAAGTGAGAAAAGAAATCTGGTAGGAACTGAAGTATAACATCAACGCACAGGTTATCCTCTAGGACTATCTATATACTTCACAAAGCAAGCGATCTCATCCTTGCTTATCCTTTCCTTCAGCGTGGCCACAATCATGTTAACGACATATACGATTTTCTCTTCCATGAGAACAATTATCAAATTATGGAGCTTTTGGACCAATGAGGCTGTTGGCATCAAGTATGCCACATAGGGATTTTGCAAGCGATAAACAAGATATAGTATAAATTAAATAACATGCAGATTTTACATAGGGGCAGGATCATCATTTTCTCCAAAGGATGCCCTAACCCCTCTTTCCCCCTCTGCACCATCGTCGCTGCCTCTGCACAAGCGACGGCTGCCCTTGCCCGTTGGCAATCGCCCTGCCAAGGGGCGGCCACCCTTGCAGCTGGCGCTGCCGCCCCTGTTGGCTGCAGGGCTGGCTGTAGGCG
This sequence comes from Ensete ventricosum, assembly GCA_029747655.1. Taxonomy (NCBI): domain Eukaryota; kingdom Viridiplantae; phylum Streptophyta; class Magnoliopsida; order Zingiberales; family Musaceae; genus Ensete; species Ensete ventricosum. The sequence goes on along the minus strand of JAQQAF010000004.1, from coordinate 31,522,367 downwards.
ATAGCCCCTTGCGGGCGGCCTACAGTTGGCCCCCCCTTGCAGGGGGAGATTATTAAATCTTGAATTTTGATGAAGAAATCAATTGATGGATTATTGATCTGACAGGATTATTAGAGTTGATTGATGCATGATTAATTACGATAGAAAGATTATTACAATCAGGGTTGGCTAAGGTTAAGTCCATGCATCAAGTCGATGTGTTTGGGAACTCGCCAAGAGTGTGTCGGAAGCTCGTCGAGGGTATCGGGAGTTTGCCAAGATAGTGCAACGGAGTTCGCCAAAAGAAGATCGAGACTCGCCGAAAGATTATCGAGGGTAGCCGAAATGCTTACGGGGAGTTGGGATGGTCTTGTAATTGAGATTTTTGGTAATTATGATTATATTTAATTAAGTCATAATTAGCATCGTGCAAGTCTAACTATGGTTGGATCAATGAAGTCACAACCAGATGATGGGCCAAGATAAAGCCTAGGCAACGGGCTAAATTCAGATGATGCAGTGGGATCTCGCCAAATGTTCGCTAAGAGATTCGTCGAAGGAATTGGGAAGCTCGCTGAGAACGCGAAGGGAGATCACCGGGAAGAAGACCAGAGGACTTGCCGCAAGATTGCCGGAGGTTGCCAGAGTATGCGGGAGTTTGGTCTTAATTAGGCTTAATTGGTCATTAAGTGTTGTAATTATTGAGTCGTAGTTACAAGTTAGAGTCATAATTGAATTGGGTTTGGAAGGAATCCAAATCAACACAATAAGGCAACCAGATCCACTATTGAGTTTAGTTGAGCTTAATCAGTTGATCAAAGAGCTAGTTAATGTAAAAGTCAATCCGGAATTCAAAAAGTGGAGGGAACCACTTTTACGAAAATTTCAGCGGGTAAACCGTCGGTGAGTGACAATTGGACCACCCGTACCATAGAATCCGGGCGACGGGCGGTAGCTTTCAGCGGGTAAACCACCCATGTGGTGGGTAAACCACCCTTACCACAGAATCTGGGCGGCGACCAACTGTTGACGGTGGGTAAACCACCCAGGTCGGCGGGTAAATCGCCCGTACCCGAATTTTCAGGATACAGTTGGATTTTGGCTCCGATTTTAAAGCCAATTTGGGGCCTATAAATACCCCAAGTTTTCTTACATTTAGAACAATACTTTTGGGGGATTATATTATGAGAAAATATTATATGAGAATTGTAAGAAAAAGAAAAGGGGTAAGGGAGAGAGCTTAGAGTTGTAAGTTTAGTCTCCCTTGTAAGCTCAAGTGTAAGGGATTGATCTTCACCCAAAAAAGATTGGTAGTGGATACCGGTGTGCCTCAAGAAGGGGGTCTCGGAAGTGGACGTAGGCCGTTGGTGCCGAACCACTATAAAATTGTAAAGCTTGTTTTATTAACAACTTACTTTTAATCACTCACTTGTTTTATTAAAAATGAAAAGCTTCGGATTTTCTATTCTATCTTATTCGAAAAGCTTTTGCTTTAGAAAGAAAAATTTTTTTTAGCTTACACTAATTCACACAAAACAGTGGAAAGCTATGTAGATTTTGGGCAAGTCTTATTGGGAGCTGCTGTATAAGAATATTTTATATATAATGAAATATTATAGATAAATATGAATTGATGTATCTTGTAAAAGGTTAGAATACCTCTAAATGTGGAATCTTTGAATATTAAGTTTTACATTCATATGAAGTGGTGGAAAATGGTTAGTTTTGCATTCGTATAGATTTCTGAGACTGATGGTTTTATAAGTGTAGTTAATGTTTTTGGTTAAGTTAACTTTGAGTTTTGTTGATTATCAAGTGATGTGGTGTAAGATTTATAAACTACACTGGTTCTATGAATGGATTAGAATGATCTTTTAATGTTTTTCAATATCCTCAAATATTAGTTTGAATCATGGGTTCAGATTGTTGATGAATAACAATATATTTCTGACTTACAATTGGTCCACGCCTTTCAATTGAGATAAAAATTCAAGGGCCGTGACAGAGATAGTATCATAGCAAGATTTGAGGATTACTGATATTTGATATGTTTGATGTGTAAAGTATATTTAGACTTTATTAATTATACAGTGATGGATGGAGGTATAATAAATTTAGAGGATTATATATTTTTCTTTTAAGGGGGGAGAGTGTAATATCCTTCATTTTTAAAATATTTGTAATAATTTATTTTAAATTTTAATGAGGATTTATTTAATAATAGATTATTTATAAGGACCTATTTGTAAATATGAGAAATAATTTAAGAGTTTGATATTATGTAAGACTCAAATTAAGTTATAAAAAAAAGGGGTGATGACATGTGTCATTACCTAGTTTAAAGTGGTGCCACTTATGCATGTTGCATAGGTGCCACATAAGCACCTTGCATGCATGCTTGCCTCCTAGCACCCCATAAGTTAGCTAAAACAAATAACAATTAAAGAACAAAAGGATTTGGCTGCAACGTAAACTTAAGAAGAAGAAGAAGAAAAAGAAGAAGAAGAAGAAGAAGAAGATGAAGAAGAAGAAGAAGAAGAAGAAGAAGAAGAAGAAGAAGAAGAAGAAGAGAAGGAAGAGGAGAAAAAAAGATTTGGGGGTCTTGAGATTTTGAATCAAATCCACATTTGGGATCAAAATTTACAAAGGCAAGTGTTCTAACCCCATCCTATATAATGTTTTCTATCATTTATCTATTAAATTTATCTTTTTTCTTGCCTTGATTATGAGAAAAATTCAAAACAAATATAGCCTTGCAATCTGAATTCTCCTTTCTTAGCTGCAAAAGTTGGAATCTGGAATATCTTTAACACTGTGACCTATTTGCCTTGTTCAAGTCAACTTTCTATACAGACCTCTATTTTAGACAAATCTTAGTTCCTTGAAAAATAGATTCATATATCTTTGTTTTCAAACTGAGTTTGAAGAATTTGAAGTTCATTTGCTAGCCCAAACGTTTATTTTAATTGAGCATATGAAATATGTAAAATAGAATCTATAGCTTCTGACCTTTCATCATTGGATTACTTATATCTCCCTATTGGAGTCTCTGATTCATATAAAACTTAATTTATTAGAAAATAAGCTCATAGATCTTTTATTTGATACTAGGATTGAAAGATTTGGAGTCTAAATGACTATCAAAATTTCTATTTTGTTAGACCTTATGGATTCTGTAAAATAGTGATCCTAATTCCTGACCTTTGCCGCCAAATCATCTATAACTTTTTGTATAGACTTCTAATTTAAAAAAAACTTATTTCATTTGAAACTAGATTGATTTAACTTTCCACCAATACCTTTTGTGAGTAATTTGGATCATATTTAATTTTTCAAAATCACTTTGAGATGTGCCTTCTGAATTCTGCCAGAATAGTTATCGTATCAATTTTGCCTATTCTTGCTTCATCCATTTCAAAACTGAATTCTCTGATGCTCTTGTCTCTGATTTCTTTACATATCAGAATATGTTATATATTAATCAATATTATATTATATTTTAATTAGCCGCATGCATGATTTATTGTTCTACATGTGCTTCCAATATATGCAAAATTCATTGCTTATGTCCTTTTGTACTATGATGTTTGTGAGATATTCTAGACCTTTGCAAAAAATGATAAATGGTATTATGCTTAGAGCGTGTGATACTCTCTCTATCGGCCCCCATTGACTTCACCTAGACGTGGGTGGATGGAGCTCCCAGACATGGGAGATTTCTGTCTGTTGGTCATCCAAAAATGGATATACCATATTCTGTCTTATCTCACTTCACCCTTGATAGGACTCCAGCAGGGTTGAGTCCTAATCTCCCTAAGAAGTAGTCAATAAAACCCTGCTAGATTATAATAAAGTCACTCTTATCTTATAAATGAGTATGGCTAGGGTTTAGATTAGCCCTTAGGGCTTAGTGGCCGCCACCTCCCTTACTGGGTTGGTCAACCAGGGTTTCCCCCTACTTAGGTCGGATATAGAGCCAACCAAACCACCCCCCTGTTCCTATTAAGGTAGGTCGGCTATAGGAGGGGCAAAGGGATATTTTACTTAGGTAAGTACCCCCTTAGGCTAGGGTTTTGATCCCTATTTAAAGATGTAGTCGCCCCCCTCTTGAATCAAGCAATTATCAATTTTATTTCAGCCTTGTGCCGAGTCTAGGAGGGAGGAACCCCTATAACGTTCTAAGGGTTGATCCCCCTCAAGGATCAAAATCTATAGAGCTCCTTCTGGGGTTCTATCATCCGGTATCAGAGCAGCGATCTTGCTGCCCCTGTAGCTGTCATCCACGTCTCCACCTTCCCAAGCAATTCCCATAATTGCTTTTGACGTCGCCTCCATCGTCGCCTATATAATATTTTCTATCCTTTATCTATTAAAATTTATCTTTTTTCTTGCCTTGGTTATGAGAAAAATTCGAAACAAATATAGCCTTGCAATCTGAATTCTCCTTTCTTAGCTGCAAAAGTTGGAATCTGGAATATTTTTAACACTATGACCTATTTGCCTTGTTCAAGTCAACTTTCTATACAGACCTCTATTTTAGACAAATCTTAGTTTCTTGAAAAATAGATTCATATATCTTTGTTTTGAAACTGAGTTTGAAGAATTTGAAGTTCATTTGCTAGCCCAAACGTTTATTTCAATTGAGCATATGAAATATGTAAAACAGAATCTATAGCTTCTGACCTTTTATCATTGGATTACTCATATCTCCTTGTTGGAGTCTCTGATTTATATAAAACTTAATTTATTAGAAAATAGGCTCATAGATCTTTCATTTGATACTAGGATTGAAAGATTTGGAATCCAAATGACTATCAAAAAATTTATTTTGTTAGATCTTATGGATTCTATAAAATAGGGATCATAATTCCCGACCTTGGCTGCCAAATCATCTATAACTTTTTGTAGAGACTTCTAATTTAGATGAAACTTATTTCATTTGAAACTAGATTAATTTAGCTTTCTAACAATACCTTTTTTGAGTAATTTGGATTATATTTAATTTTTCAAAATAACTTTGAGATGTGCCTTCTGAATTCTACCAAAATAGTTATTGTATCAGGTTTGCTTATTCTTACTTCATCCATTTCAAAACCGAATTCCCTGATGCTCTTACCTTTGATTTCTTTATATATCAGAATATGCTATATATTAATCAATGTTACATTATATTATTTTGCTTAGCCGCATGCATGATTTATTATTCTGCTGTGCTTCCGATATATGCCAAATTCATTGCTCATGTCCTTTTTTACTCGGTGTTTGTGGGATATTCTGGACCTTTGTGAGAAATGATAAAGGGTATTGTGCTTAGAGCCTATGATGCTCTACCAGCCCCCACTGACTTCACCCAGACATGGGTGGATGGAGCTCCCAGACATGGGAGATTTCTGTCTGTTGGTCATCCAAAAATGGATGTACCATATTCTGTCTGATCCCACTTCACCCTTGATAAGACTCCAGCAAGGTTGAGTCCTAATCTCCCTAAGAAGTAGTCAAGAAAATCCTGCTGGATGGTAATAAAATTACTCCTATCTTATAAAAGAGTATGGCTAGGGTTTAGTTTAGCCCTTACGGCTTAGTGCCCGCAACCTCCCTTACTGTGTTGGTCGGCCAAGAGTTCCCATTGCTTAGGTCGACTATAGAGCCAATCTAGCCGCCCCTTATTCATATTAAGGCAGGTTGGCTATAGGAGAGGTAAAGGGATACTTTTACTTAGGTAAGCACCCCCTTAGGCTAGGATTTTGATCCTTATTTAATGATGTAGCCAGCCCCCCTCTTGAATCAAGCAATTATGAATTTTATTTCAGCCTTGTGCCGAGTCTAAGAGGGAGGAACCCCTATAGTGTTCCAAGGGTTGTCTCCCTCAAGGATCAAAATCTATAGAGCTCCTTCTGGGGTTATATCATCTGGTATCAGAGCAGCGATCTTGCTGCCCCTATAGTTGTCATCCACGCCTCCACCTTCTCAAGCAATTCCCATAATTGCTTTTGACGTCACCTCCATCATCGCCCACCAAACCGTAGATCCATCAATCTGTTGTCTTCCTCTGCATCAACATCAAAGATCTGGTTGGAGATCCTTATGTCATGATATCGCTGGGCTTATTCGAAGCCAAATTGGAGGCTTTCGAGATGTATATGGATGCTAAATTATGCGCTCTCTTCGAGGAGTTTAGATTGGGCCTATCACCAAGCCTAAGAAGATCACAACATGGAGCAAATTCTGATTGCAAAAAGAACCCATCAGATATAAGAAGCGAGGATAAGACATGACAGCCCTACACCTCGATGACGTCGATCTCCTTTGTACAACTTTAAGAAGGGCACCTCAATCAAGATTTCCTTTGTACAACTATAGAGCCAACCTAGCCACCCCTTGTCTTATTAAGGCAGGTTGGCTATAAGAGGGGCAAAGGGGTAATTTTACATAGGCAAGCAACCCCTTACGCTAGGGTTTTGATCCCTATATAATGATATAGCCCCCCCCCCCCCCCCCCCCCCCCCCCCCCCCTCTCTTGAATCAAGCAATTATCAATTTTATTTCAGTCTTGTGCCGAATCTAGGAGGGAGGAACCTCTTCAACATTCCAAGGGTTGATCCCCCTCAAGGATCAAAATCTATAGAGCTCCTTCTAGGGTTCTATCATCTGGTAACAGAGCCACGTTCCTGCTGCCCGGTAGCCATCTCAACCGTCTCCCCCTTCCTACGTAATTCTCACAATTCCTTTTGATGTCGCCTCCACCGTCGCCCACCAAGCCGCAGATCCATCAATCTGCTGCCTTCCTCTACATCAACATCAAAAGATCAGGTTGGAGATCCTTACATCATGACATCGGTGGGCTTATTCGAAGCCAAGTTGGAGGCTCTTGAGACGCGTATGGATGTTAAATTACGTGTTTTCTTTGAGGAGTTTAGATTGGGCTGATCACCAAGCCTGATAAGATCACAACGCGATGCAAATTTGGATTGTAAAAAGAACCTTAGCGAAGAACTAGCGATGATCTGTCAAACCTCCACCATCCAAGAGTATCAAACCAGGTTGGAAAGGTTATGTAATCAAACTTATGATTAGTCTAAAAAAGTGATATTGAGAACTTTTATTGAGGGCTTGCAACCGGAGATTCAGGAAGAAGTTAAAGCGCGACAGCCGTACACACTTAAGGTAGCCATCTCTTTTGCGCGACATCAAGAGGAGCAATTGAACTCTGAAGCTCGGAAGACTAGAGTTGCTCCCCGACTAGCGACACCGAAGCTTTCATCTCCTCCAACTATCAGTTGACCCCCTTAGCCACAGAAATTAACAAGAGAAAACCTTCATGACGGATCGACAAATGGCCTATGTGGGTGTTGTGATAAATTGTGGAGCCTAGAACCTAAATGTAAAAAGGAGACACCATTGATGATTACGCCCACTGAAGAACCCAAATTTGAAGATATGACTCTCGAGCCCAAGGAGAAGGATACACCACAACCGGGCACCCGCACGATCCCTACCTTAGCCGACTACAACAACCTGCAAGAATTGAAGATCGAAGGGTTTCTCGAGCGATAATCCATTATCATCCTCATCGACGCCAGGAGCACACACAACATCATGAGCAGTAAGGTTGCTGCCCACTTAATGCTCCAAAAAGAAGATTACAATAGGTTTGAAGTCAATGTAGCTAATGGCCAAATTCTGAAGTGCACCCAAAAGTGCTCGCGGGTAAAACTGATCCTATAGGAGCAAGACATAGTTGTTGATTTTTTCCTTCTCCCTCTTGATGGTTTTAATATAGTGCTTGGCATTGATTGGTTGTCCACGATTGGAGATATTTTCTGGAATTTTTCGAAGCTAACCATGAAATTTTTCAGAAAAGGAAAGCAGGTGATTCTACGAGGGAACCCAGCTACTACAACCACAACACAACACTTGGAGGGGGTACCAAAAGAAAAATCCAATGGTTTCCCAATTCAAATTCAAGGGTTTCATGAGATTGAAGATAAGAACCCTCTCCCATAGTTTGCTGAAATTTTAGGCATCTCCACCAAACCAAGCCGATTACCTCCTCTGAAGCTGTCCGACCATCCTATGTTGAACAGACCGAAACTTCTACTAGTTGTTGCTCGGCCATATTACTTCCTACAACCTCAGAAGGTCGAAGAGAAAATGGTTGTCCAAGAGATGATAGAGACATGGATTGTTCGGCTATGTTTATTTCCCGCTATGACATATCCCTACATCGTTTTCCCTCGAGATAAGCTACTTCTAAAGTGTTACATCCCATCGAACTCACCATGGGTGCTGATCTCAGGTGACTTCCATGACTTTCCCCAGGATCAAACCATGATGCTTAAGGACTTCCTTGATGATGACCTCCGTTCTACGGCCCAAGATCGCGAGAAAATTGAGCCCCTCTAGTGGAGAAATCATAAAAGGGGAAGGATCATTCGTTGGACTCAATGAAGCATGAACATCATCTCTCTCATTATAAAGAAAGATGAACCACCATGGCCGAGTGGAACTATAGCCCTCATGGCCACAATGTCGTCCACACCAAATCGTGACCAAATGTTTATTATTGGAGCAGACACATCTAGAGTGGGGGTCAGCACCATCCTCATGCAAGATGGTCAACAGCACGAAAAAGTGAAAATAGGCCCCGAAAAATCACCACTCCTACCCACCTTAGACTCAGATCAGGCTCACACCACTAGAGATTTTATTAGAGGACAACCCTCATTCCAAAAGAAGGCACAACTACTATTATAGAGCAACCACGTGGCAGCCCATACAATGAAGAAACTTCCCCCTGACAAACGCTGGAGCAGAAGAAAGTTTCCTAAGAAAGATCAAGTCCCCTTCCATCTCCAGCTCCACCAGTATGAAATTTAAGCCTCAAGAAAGTGCTCTCCCTATTTCTTTGGGCCTTGCAAAATTAAGGATCACATTGGGGCCCTAACCTGGAGATCAGATCCATGAACCAGATCAAAATTACAATTGATCTCCAAGTATCCCACCTCAAATGAAAATTTAAAGACGACGACTTAGCTCAAGTTCTTCCAATTGATACCCAAGCTGATGAGGAGCTGAAGACCTAATTCCCTGAGTTCATGGAACTTCAGCCTTAAGGACAAAGCTGATGTTAAGAGGGCGGGTTTGATAGAACTCCAACAGGGTTGAGTCATAATCTCCTAGAAGTAGTCAATAAAACCCTACTGGATTGTAATAAAGTCATTCACATTTTATAAAGGAGTATGGCTTGGGTTTAGATTATCCCTTAGGGCTTAGTGGTTGTTGCCCCCCTTATTGGGTTGGTTGGCCAGGGTTTCCCTTGCTTAGGTCGGCTATAGAGCCAACCTAGCCACCCCTTGTTCCTACTAAGGCAGGTTAGCTATAAGAGGGGTAAAGGGGGTAATTTTACTTAGGCAAGCACCCCCTTATGCTAGGGTTTTGATCCCTATATAATGATGTAGTCACCCCCTCTCTTGAATTAAGCAATTATCAATTTTATTTCAGCCTTGTGTCGAATCTAGCAGGGAGGAACTCCTACAGCGTTCCAAGGGTTGATCCCCCTCAAGGATCAAAATCTATAGAGCTCCTTCTGGGGTTCTATCACTCAAAGATGTGGCTCTCGAGTCCGAGGAGAAGGATATGAAGGAAAAACAACAATCAGCCACCTGCACCTTTATTGCACCACCATAAATATTGGACATTGATGGCTTCATCAAGCATCAGCCCGTCACCATCCTCGCCGACACCAGGAGCTCCAACGACCTTATGAATGACAAAAGAAAACATGTGACCTTATGTAGGAAAGGAGAGAACGAATAAAAGATGATCTCAACACAATGCTTGGAGAAGCTCGTTGAAATCTCAAGCACGTCCGCTGAACCGAGCCGATACCTTCCTACTAGACTACACGACCCTCCTATGTTAGTCTTACAAGGGGAACCACTAGCATATATTCGGCCATATTGTTATCCACATTTTTAGAGAACCGAAGCTAAAAAGATCATCCAGGAGATGCGAGAGATATGGATCATTCGACCACAACCTTCCCTTGCAATGACACTTTATCTCCAAAAATTTTACCTCTTTGTCTATAGGGATAATGATAGGACTCCATCAGGGTTGAGTCCTAATCTCCCTAGAAGTAGTCAATAAAACCCTACTAGATTGTAATAAAGTCACTCCTATCTTATAAAGGAGTATGGCTAGGGTTTAGATTAGCCCTTAGGGCTTAGTGGCCATCGCCCCCCTTACTGGGTTGAAAGGCTAGGGTTTCCCCCTGCTTAGGTCAGCTATAGAGCCAACCTAGCCGCCACATATTCCCTCTAAGGTAGGTAGGCTATAGAAGGGGCAAAAGGATAATTTTAATTAGGTAAGCACCTCCTAGGGCTAGGGTTTGGAGCCCTATATAAGCATGTAGCCTCCACCTCTTTTTATTAAGCAATCATCTATTTTATTTCAGCCTTGTGTCGAGTCTAGGATGGAGGAACCCCTACAGCGTTCCAAGGGTTGATCCCCCTTAAGGGTCAAAAACTATAGAGCTCCTTCTAGGGTTCTATCATCTGGTATCGGAGCCGCATTCTTGCTGCCCTATAGCCATCTCAGTCGTCTCCACCTTGTCAAGCAATTCCCACAATTGCTAAGACACACGCCTCCACCTTCCACCCAGCAGCAGATCAAATCAGTCTACCGCTACCTCCTGCATTTGATCTAGAATTCTGGTATATTTTTATAACCCACACCTCTTCAATACTGCAAGATCCTTCTATTATGTGGGAGAAGTTTTCCAATGTTTCCTTGCTGCAAAATTTTACCGTCGCAAACGTTATCATAATTGTGAAGGTGAAACACTGCATAAATTTTTAACCGATTGTTGCTACTTGAAACAGAACTTTTGTTCATCCTTTCTGGCAAAAATTTTTACACAATTCTTAAGATCAAGTGGCTTTCATCTGGATTGGATTTCATGAAAAAACTCCTTCTGGAACCGGTTTTCTTGTATGATCTTTCACTATCACACAGTTCTGGAATTTTGTGATGAAGGAATCTGCCTTGCATCTTTTGCCCTATTTCCCTACTGTTATGCTGCCAAAATTTTGTCAAAATTTCTACTGGTATTGACAACATCTAGACCAAGGATTTTTGTATAATTTCCTTAAACTTTCCTCTGGAATTTACGTTGAGAAGTCTTCGTTTCTCTGACGTAAAAACTGGTTCAGTAGGACAACACATCGCAACACTTCTTTTCACCAAATTTTATCAGATTTGAGTGTCATTTTTTATGGGATTTTAGACTCTCTTTTCCTCATCTCCAAACCCTACCATCCTCACCAAAAAGCCTTCCAAAGATTACCCTAAACTGAATCCAAACAGCCCCCCAAATCAGCCACCCAAATCAGCCTACTTCATTATCAATCCACTTACTTTTTTAGCCAACTTTCCTTACCGAGACACCCACTTTGGCTGCCATCTATCCTAGATCTAAAATCTATTTTCCTAACCTTCATCTACTACTATCACAACCCTAAAACCACACTAATTTGTAGCCTAAACTCCACAAAACTGTAGCCCCAAATCGCACCCAAAACTGCCACAAACCGCACCCAAAAACCGAAGCCTTCGGTCCACCAACCTTTCAGCCACCCAATCTCCCTTGTCCCTTCAACTGTAGCATGCATCTTTTGCTATCCAATGCTGCCAATAGCAACCTCTTGCTGCCATCCTCCTTGATCATAGCCAACAGCGATCCTTGCGGCAAAAAGCTACCAGCAGCGATCTTTCGCTGTAATCTGTTTACATCGCAGCCCGCAACAATCGTTCGCTGCCAACTATCTTGATCGTAGCTAGCAACAAATTAAACACAAAAGTAGCCATCGCTTGCTCCATACCACTACTGCCCTCCTCCGCAACAGCCATGTACATCGTCGCCCCGTCTTCCTCTTATTGTAGCCGCACCCTTGCTGCAACCGACGCCACCTACAGTCACGAAGTCGCACCGCAGCTGCAGCCGACGTTGCTATTGCCCTCTTCTTCCTCTACCATCGCTGCTGCATTCCAACTCAGATCTCTTGGCTACCATCTTCGACAAATATCATCCATCTAAAAAATCGTAGCCTCGATGACATTGTAGCATCAACATTGCAGCATCACCAAAGGACCGCAACTGATGTTACTGCTACCATTTTCTTCCTCCACCATTGCTACCATCCTCCACTTAGAAACTTCACCACTGTAGCCCTGACATCACTGGCATTGTTGCCTTCAGCCTGAAGATTGCAGCTACACTCTTTAATCGGTTTGATTTGACAGGTTGGAGATCCTTATGTCATGACATCGGTTGGCTTATTCGAAGCCAAATTGAAGGCTCTTGAGACACGTATGGATGTTAAATTATGTGCTTTCTTTGAGGAGTTTAGATTGGGCTGATCATCAAGCCTAATAAGATCATAACGCGGTGCAAATTTGGATTGTGAAAAGAACCTTAGCGAAGAACTAGCGATGATCCGTCAAACCTCCACCATCCAAGAGTACCAAACCAGGTTTGAAAGGTTATCTAATCAAACTTATGATTGGTCTAAAAATAGATATTAAGGATTTTTATTGAGGGCTTGAAGCTGGAGATTCAAGAAGAAGTTAAAGTGTGACAGCCGTACACACTTAAGGCAGCCATCTCCTTTTCGCGACATCAAGAGGAGCGATTGAACTATGAAGCTTAGAAGACTAGAGTTGCTCCCCAACCAGTGGCACCAAAGCTTTTACCTCCTCCTACTATTAGCCGATCCCCTCAGCCAAAGAAATTAACAAGAGAAGACCTTCATGACAGATCGACAAAGGGCCTATGTGGGTTTTGTGATAAACTGTGGAGCCTAGAACATAAATGTAAAAAGGTGACACCGCTGATGATTGCGCCCACTGAAGAACCAAAACTTGAAGATATGACTCTCGAGCCCAAGGAGAAGGATACACCACAACTGGCCACCCACACGGTCCCTACCTTAGTCGGCTACACCAACCTGCAAACATTAAAGATCGAAGGGTTTCTCGAGCAGCAGTCCGTCATCATCGTCATCGATGCCGGGAACACACATAACTTAATGAGCAATAAGGTTGTTGCCCACTTAATTCTCCAAAAAGAATATTACAATGGGTTCGAAGTCAAGGTAGCTAACGGCCAAATTCTGAAGTGCAACCAGAAAGTGCCCGCGGGTAAAACTGATCCTAAAGGAGCAGACATAGTTGCTGATTTTTTCCTCCTCCCTCTTGATGGTTTTGATATAGTGCTTGGCATTGATTGGTTGTTCATGATTGGAGAAGTTTTTTAGAATTTTTTAAAGCTAATCATGAAATTTTTCAGAAAAGGAAAGCAGGTGATTCTACGAGGGAGCCTAGTGACTACAACCACAACACAACACTTGGAGGGGGTACCAAAAGAAAAATCCAGTGGTTTCCTAATTCAAATTAAAGGGTTTCATGAGATTGAAGATAAGAACCCCCTCAGCTAAAATTTTGGGCGTCTCCACCAAACTGAGTCGATTACCTCCTCTGAAGTTGTCTGACCATCCTATACTGAACAGGCCAAAACTTCTACCAGTTGTTGCTCGGTCAGATTACTTCCTACAACCTCAGAAGGTCAAAAATAAAAGGGTCGTCTAAGAGATGATGGAGACACAGATTGCTTGGCCATGCTTATTTCCCGCTACAACACATCCCTACATCCTTTTCTCAGGAGATAAGCTATTTCTAAAGTGTTACATCCCATCGAACTCACCATGGTTGCTAATCTCATGTGACTTCCATGACTTTCCTTAGGATCGTACCATGATGCTTAAAGACTTTCTTGATGATGACCTCCGATCTACGGCCCAAGACCGCGAGAAAATTGAGCCCCTCCAGTGGCGAAATTATAGAAGAGAAATGATCATTCGCAGGACTCAATGAAGCATGAACATCATCCCTCTCATTATAAAGAAAGATGCACCACCTTGGCCGAGTGGAACTATAGCCCTCACAACCACGATGTCATCCACACCAAATCATGGCGAGGTGTTTATTATTGGAGCAGACACATCCAGAATGGGTGTCAGCACTATCATCATGTAAGATGGTCAATAGCACGAAAAAGTAAAAATGGGCCCTGAAAAATCACCACTCCTACCCACCTCAGACTCAGATCGGGCTCACACCACTAGAGATTTTATCAGAGGACGGCCCTTACTATAAAAGAAGGCACGACTACTATTACAGAGCAACCACATGGCAGCCTATGCAAGGAAGAAATTTTCCCCTGACAAACATCATAGCAGAAGAAAGTTTCTTGAGAAAGATCAAGTCCTCCTTCATCTCCAGCTTTACCAGCATGAAATTCAAGTCTCAAAAAGTGGTCTCCTTATTTCTTTAGGCCTTGCAAAATTGGGGATCGCATTGGGCTCCTAACCTGGAGATCAGATCCGTGCACCAGATTAAAATTACAGTTGATCCTCCAAGTATCCCACCGTAAATGGAAATTTAAAGACGATGACTCAGCTCAAGTTCTTCCAACTAACACCCAAGTTGATGAGGAGCTGAAGACCCGGTTCCCTGAGTTCATGGAACTTCAGCCTTCAGGACGAGGCTGATTTTAAGATGGCGGGTTTGATAGGACTCCAGTAGGGTTGAGTCCTAATCTTCCTAGAAGTAGTCAATAAAATCCTACTAGATTGTAATAAAGCCACTCTTATCTTATAAAGGAGTATGGCTAGGGTTTAGATTAGGGCTTAGTGGTCGTCGCCCCCCTTATTGGGTTGGTAGGCTAGGGTTTCCCCCCCTTACCGAGGAGCAGACCATGATGCTAAAATTCTTCCATGATGATGACCTCGGATTCACGGCCCACGATTGCGAGAATGAACAGGAGAAAGGCATCGACATGACCCCCACAGCCATGATGCTATCTATATCGATGCTAGCATTACCTGAATGTGACAATGTGTTCATACTTGGAGCAGACACATCCAGAGTTGGGATCAGCATCACCCTTATACAAGATGGTCAACTCCTAATTCACACTGAGGCTTCCCCCACACTTCACAAAAGATTTTTAAAGGGGATACTCATTGCTACCAAATTTAAAATTTGGCTGGATACAGGTCCAGGCATGAAAAAGGAGTCAGCCCAAAAGAATTACAATCCAAGCTCATGCCAACACATCAAAAAAGAAATAGCCTCCCGACAAACTTTAGAATGGACGAAAAATTGAAGATCGAGTTTTCTTACACCTCCAGCCCGATCAACAGGAAACTCGAGCCTTAAGGAAGTGGTCTCCCTATTTCTTTGGGCCTTACAAAATTAGGGACCACATTGGAGCCCTAACCTGGAGATCAGATCCGCGCACCAGATCAATTTTACAGTTGATCCGTCGGGTATCCCTCCTCAAATAGAAATTTAAAGAAGATGACTCAGCCCAAATCCTTCCAACTAACACCCTAGCTAATGAGGCCAAATTTCAGTTGATAATAGCATGAGAATCATATGAGGAGCTGAAGCCCCGGTTCCCCGAGTTCATGGAACCTCAGCCTTGAGGACAAGGCTGATTTTAAGAAGGCGGGTTTGATAGGACTCCAGTAGGGTTGAGTCCTAATCTCCCTAAGAAGTAGTCAATAAAACCCTGCTAGATTGTAATAAAGTCACTCCTATCTTATATAGAAGTATGGCTAGGGTTATATTAGCCCTTAGGGCTTAGTGGCCGCCACCTCCCTTACTGGGTTGGTTGGCCAGGGTTTCCCCCTGCTTAGGTTGGCTATAGAGCCAACCTAGCCGCCCCCTGTTCCTATTAAGGCAAGTCGGCTATAGGAGGGGCAAAGAGATAATTTTACTTAGGCAATCACCCCCTTCGGCTAGGGTTTTGATCCTTATTTAAATATATGCCCCCCCCCCCCCCCCCCTAATTGAATCAAGCAATTATCAATTTTGTTTTATCCTTGTGCCAAGTCTAGGAGGGAGGAACCCCTATAGCGTTCCAAGGGTTGATCCCCTTCAATGATCCAAATCTATAGAGCTCCTTCTGGGGTTCTATCAATCTTCTATGTCTTTGATATGATATCCAAAACATTGCTTATGAGTTTATTTATGTACTCTGGATAATAATGAAATGAATGTTATGTCTGATATGACATTTGAGCTTCTGTTTCTTAATTATTCATTTGATAAGCTTTGAGATTATTTATTCATCATTTATATACTTCGCAATATGTTTACGTCTTTGACATGCTCTGAAATGTTCCTTATGTCAGTGTTATGTTTCAAAATATTTCAATTGCTAATAATATATTCTGAAACATTAGACACACTATTGATATGTTTCAAAATGTCTAATGTGCCTTTGATATGCTCCGTATCATTTCACATTTCCTTGATATGTTCCAAAATACTTTATACATCTTTGATATGCACCGAAATATTTCATATTCTCATTGATATGCTCTGAAATATTTTGTTTGCCATTGATATGCTGCTTAACATTCTTCCACATTTGATATGCTTCGAATTAATTCACATTCCGTTGATATACTCTAAGTTGTTTCATATGGTATTGATATATTTCGAGATATTTCACACCAATGATATACTCCAACTACTCTTCCTCTACTGTTATAATCAAAGTATGCTTCGAATGAAATGATTTGTGATTATGTATCTTACGAGATGTTATACATAGATTCTTATACCTTTGCCTTGCTATCTGATATCAAGTTTATTTTGAAAACTATCCTTTTTTTGTCTTGGATATGTTAGTCACTTGTTGAGCTCTATATGCTCACTCTATTGCAATATAAATTTTACATATTAGCTTGTCACTTACATAAAAAGTTAGAATTGGGCTTAAACAGTGGAAAACTATGTATATTTTTGGCAAGTCTTATTGGGAGATGTTGTATAAAAATATTTTGTATATAATGAAATATTTGAGATAAATATGAACTGATGTATCTTATAAAAAGGTTAGAATATCTCTCAATGTGGAATCTTTAAATGTTAAGTTTTATAATCATATGAAGTGGTGAAAAATGGTTGGTTTTGTATTCCTATAGATTTTTGAGACTGATGGTTTTATAAGTGTGGTTAATGTTTTTTGTTAAGTTAACTATGAGTTTTATGGATTATTGAGTGATGTGGTATAAGATTTATAAACAACACTGGTTCTATGAATGGATGTGAATGATCTTTTAATATTTTTCAATATCCTCAAATGTTATTTTGGATCCTGGGTTCAGATAATTGATGAATAACAATGTATTTCTGACTTACGATAGGTCCACGCCTTTCGAATGCGATAAAAATTCAGGGACTGTGACAGAGATGGTATCAGAGCATGATTTGAGGATTACTGATAATTGATATATTTGATGTGCAAAGCATATTTAGACTTTATTAATTATACAATGATGGATTGAGGTATGATAAATTTAGAGGACTATATATTTTTATTTTAAGGGACAAGAGTGTAATATCCTTCATTTTCAAAATATTTATAATAATTTATTTTAAATTTTAATAAGGATTTATTTAATAATAGATTATTTGTAAGGACTATTTATAAATATGAGAATTTGTTTAAAAACTTATTGCTAGGGACCTAAATATAAAACTTAAAATTTTGATATTATGTAAGATTTAAATTAAGTTATAAAAAAAAGGGTGATGACATGTGTCATTATCTAGTTTAAAGTGGTGTCACTTATGCATATTGCATAGGTGCCACATAAGCACCTTACATGTATGCTTGTCACCTAGCACCCCATAAGTTAGCTAAAATAAATAACAATTAGAGAACAAAAGGATTTGGCTACAACGTAAACTTAAGAAGAAGAAGAAGAAGAAGAAGAAGAAAAAGAAGAAGAAGAAGAAGAAGAAGAAGAAGAAGAGAAGGAAGAGGAGAAAAAAAGATTTGGGGGTCTTGAGATTTTGAATCAAATCCACATTTGGGATCAAAATTTGCAAAGGCAAGTGTTCTAACCCCATCCTATATAATGTTTTCTATCCTTTATCTATTAAATTTATCTTTTTTCTTGCCTTGATTATGAGAAAAATTCAAAACAAATATAGCCTTGCAATCTGAATTCTCTTTTCTTAGCTGCAAAAGTTGGAATCTGGAATATCTTTAACACTGTGACCTATTTGCCTTGTTCAAGTCAACTTTCTATACAGACCTCTATTTTAGACAAATCTTAGTTCCTTGAAAAATAGATTCATATATCTTTGTTTTGAAACTGAGTTTAAAGAATTTGAAGTTCATTTGGTAGCCCAAACGTTTATTTCAATTGAGCATATGAAATATGTAAAACAGAATCTATAGCTTCTGACCTTTCATCATTGGATTACTTATATCTCCCTGTTGGAGTCTCTGATTCATATAAAACTTAATTTATTAGAAAATAAGCTCATAGATCTTTTATTTGATACTAGGATTGAAAGATTTGGAGTCTAAATGACTATCAAAATTTCTATTTTGTTAGACCTTATGGATTCTGTAAAATAGGGATCCTAATTCCTGACCTTTGGCTGCCAAATCATCTATAACTT
Source organism: Ensete ventricosum (assembly GCA_029747655.1). NCBI lineage: Eukaryota > Viridiplantae > Streptophyta > Magnoliopsida > Zingiberales > Musaceae > Ensete > Ensete ventricosum. The sequence goes on along the minus strand of JAQQAF010000004.1, from coordinate 31,503,839 downwards.
TTTGTAGAGACTTCTAATTTAAATAAAACTTATTTCATTTGAAACTAGATTGATTTAACTTTCCACCAATACCTTTTGTGAGTAATTTGGATCATATTTAATTTTTCAAAATCACTTTGAGATGTGCCTTCTGAATTCTACCAGAATAGTTATCGTATCAATTTTGCCTATTCTTGCTTCATCCATTTCAAAACTGAATTCTCTAATGCTCTTGTCTCTGATTTCTTTACATATCAGAATATGTTATATATTAATCAATGTTATATTATATTTTAATTAGCCGCATGCATGATTTATTGTTCTACATGTGCTTCCGATATATGCAAAATTCATTGCTTATGTCCTTTTATACTATGGTGTTTGTGAGATATTCTGGACCTTTGCAAAAAATGATAAAGGGTATTATACTTAGAGCGTGTGATACTCTACCGGCCCCCATTGACTTCACCCAGATGTGGGTGGATGGAGCTCCCAGACATGGGAGATTTCTGTCTGTTGGTCATCCAAAAATGGATATACCATATTCTATCTTATCTCACTTCACCCTTGATAGGACTCCAGCAGGGTTGAGTCCTAATCTCCCTAAGAAGTAGTCAATAAAACCCTGCTAGATTATAATAAAGCCACTCTTATCTTATAAATGAGTATGGCTAGGGTTTAGATTAGCCCTTAGGGCTTAGTGGCCACCACCTCCCTTACTGGGTTGGTCGGCCAGGGTTTCCCCCTACTTAGGTCGGCTATAGAGCCAACCAAGCCACCCCCTGTTCCTATTAAGGCAGGTCGGCTATAGGAGGGGCAAAGGGATATTTTACTTAGGTAAGTACCCCCTTAGGCTAGGGTTTTGATCCCTATTTAAAGATGTAGTCGCCCCCCTCTTGAATCAAGCAATTATCAATTTTATTTCAGCCTTGTGCCGAGTCTAGGAGGGAGGAACCCCTATAACGTTCTAAGCGTTGATCCCCCTCAAGGATCAAAATCTATATAGCTCCTTCTGGGGTTCTATCATCCGGTATCAGAGCAGCGATCTTGCTGCCCCTGTAGCCGTCATCCACGTCTCTACCTTTCCAAGCAATTTCCATAATTGCTTTTGACGTCGCCTCCATCGTCGCCCACCAATTCACAGATCCATCAATTAACTGTCTTCCTCTGCATCAACATCAAAGATCTGGATGGAGATCCTTACATCATGACATCGCTGAGCTTATTCGAAGCCAAATTGGAGGCTTTCGAGATGCGTATGGATGCTAAATTATACGCTCTCTTCGATGAGTTTAGATTGGGCCGATCACCAAGCCTAAGAAGATCACAACATGGAACAAATTCTGATTGTAAAAAGAGTCATCAGAGATAAGAAGCGAGGATAAGACATGGCAGCCCTACACCTTGACAACGTCGATTTTCTTTGTACAACTTCAAGAATGGCACCTTAATCAAGATGCTCAGAGAGAGCCATATTCCAACCAAAAGCATATAAACCTTCAGCACTAATCAATTACAAGAACTTTGACGATGAACTAACGAAGATCCGTCAAACCTCTACCATCGAAGAGTACCAAATTAGGTTTAAAATGTTAACTAATCAAACTCGTGATTGGTTTGAAAATAGATATTGAGGACTTTCATTGAGGGCTTGAAGCCAGAGATTCAAGAAGAAGTTAAAGCGCGACAACCGTACACACTTAAGGCTGCTATCTCCTTCGCACGACTACATGAAGATAAGCTGAACCAAGATGCTCAGAGGACTAAAGCCACCGCATGACCAGCAGCACAAAGACTCTCGGCCCCATCTACCACCAGCCAATCACCTCAGCCGAAAAAGTTAACAAGAGAAGAGTTTCGTGATAGATTGGCAAAGGGCCTATGTTGGCATTGTAATAAACTATGGAGCCGAGACCACCATTGTAAAAAAGAGAGACCTCTATTGGTTGAGCCCACTAAAGAACCCAAACTCAAAGATATGGCTCTCGAGTCCGAGGAGAAGGATATGAAGGAAAAAACCATAATTAGCCGCCTGCACCTTTCATGCTCCACCACAGATATTGGACATTGATGGCTTCATCAAGCATCAGTCCTTCACCATCCTTGCCGACACCAGGAGCTCTAACGACCTTATGAATGACAAAAGAAAACATGTGACCTTATGTGGGAAAGGAGAGAACGAAGAAAAGATGATCTCGACACAATGCTTGGAGAAGCTCGCTGAAATCTCAAGCACGTCCGCTGAACTGAGCCGACTCCTTCCTACCAGACTGCACGACCCTCGTATATTGGTCTTACAAGGGGAACCACCACCACATATCCGATCATATTGTTGTCCACATTGTCAAAGGATCGAAGCTACAAATATCGTCCAGGAGACGCGAGAGATATAGATCATTCGACCACAACCTTCCCTTGCAATGACACTTTATCTCCAAAAACTTTGCATCTTTGTCTGCAGGGATAAGCACTTCTTGAAGTGCCATATTCCGCTGAACCAGCTATGGGTTCTGATGCAGTGCTCCCTCATCTCGGGCTACTTTCATGACTTCACCGAGCAGCGGACCATGATGCTAAAAGTCTTCCCTGATGATGACCTCGGATCCACGGCCCACGATCGTAAGAAGGAACAGGAGAAAGGCATCAATATGACCCCCACAGCCATGATACCATCTATATCGATGCTAGCATTACCTGAACGTGGCAATGTGTTCGTACTTGGAGCAGACACATCCAGAGTTGGGATCGGCGTCACCCTTATGCAATATGGTCGACTCCTAATTCACACTGAGGCTTCCCCCACACTTCACACAAGATTTTTAAAAGGGATACTCATTGCTACCAAATTTAAAATTTGGCTGGATACAGGTCCATGGCATGAAAGAAGAGTAGGCCCAAAAGAATTACAATCCATGCTCACGCTAGCACATGCAAAGAAGAAATGGCCTCTCGACAAACTTCAGAATGAATGAAAAATTAAAGATCGAGTTTTCTTACACCTCCAGCCCAATCAACAGGAAACTCGAGCCTTAAGGAAGTGGTCTCCCTATTTCTTTGGGCCTCGTAAAATTGGGGACCACATTGGAGCCCTAACCTAGAGATCGGATCCACGCACCAGATCAAGATTACAGTTGATCCGCCGGGTATCCCACCTTAAATGAAAATTTAAAGAAGATGATTCAGCCCAAATCCTTTCAACTAACACCCCAGCTGATGAGGAGGCCAAAGTTCAGTTGATAATAGCATGGGAATCATTTGATGAGCTAAAGACCCGGTTCCCCAAGTTTATGGAACCTCAGCCTTGAGGACAAGGCTAATTTTAAGAGGGTGGGTTTGATAGGACTCCAGTAGGGTTTAGTCCTAATCTCCATAAGAAGTAGTCAATAAAACCCTGCTAGATTATAATAAAGCCACTCCTATCTTATAAAGCAATATGGCTGGGGTTTAGATTAGCCCTTAGGGCTTAGTGGCCACCACCTCCCTTACTGGGTTGGTCGGCCAGGGTTTCCCCCTGCTTAGGTCGGTTATAGAGCCAACCTAGCTGCCCCCTATTCCTATTAAGGCAGGTCAACTATAGGAGGGGCAAAGGAGTCATTTTATTTAAGCAAGCACCCCCTTAGGCTAGGGTTTTGATCCCTATTTAAAGATGTAGCCGCCCCCCCCCTCTTGAATCAAGCAATTATCAATTTCATTTTAGCCTTGTGCCGAGTCTAGGATGGAGGAACCCCTATAGCATTCCAAGGGTTGATCCCCCTCAAGGATCAAAATCTATAGAGCTCCTTCTGGGGTTCTATCAACCCTCTATGTCTTTGATATGATATCCAAAGCATTGCTTATGAGTTTATTTATGCACTTTGGATAATAATGAAATGAATGTTATGTCTAATATGATATTTGAGCTTATGTTCCTTAATTGTTCATTTGATAAGTTTTGAGATTATCTATTCATCATTGATATGCTTCATAATATATTTACATTTTTGACATGCTCCGAAATGTTCCTTATGTCATTGTTATATTCTGAAATATTTTAATTGCTATTGATATGTTCCAAAACATTTCACATGCTATTAATATGTTTTGAAATGTCCTATATGCTTTTGATATGCTTTGAATCATTTTATATTCCTTTGATATGTTCTGAAACACTTTATACATCTTTGATATGCTCCAAAATATTTCATATTCTTATTGATATGCTCCAAAATATTTCATTTGTATTAATATGCTGCTTAACATTCCTACGCCTTTAATATGCTCTGAATCATTTCACATTCCATTGATATGTTTCGAGTTGCTTCATACGACATTGATATGTTCTAAGATATTTCACACCAAAGATATACTCCAACTACTCTTCTTCTACTATTATGATTAAAGTATGTTTCGAATGAAATGATTTGTGATTATGTATCTTACGAGATGCTACATATGGATTCTTATACCTTTGCCTTACTATCTGATATCAAGTTTGTTTTGAAAACTATCCTTTTTTTGTCTTGGATATGTTAGTTGTTGAGCTCTATATGCTCACTCTATTGCTATATAAATTTTACAGATTAGCTTGTCACTTACAGAAAAAGTTAGAATTGGGCTGAAACAGTGGAAAGCTATGTAGATTTTTGGCAAGTCTTGTTAGGAGATGTTGTATAAGAATATTTTGTATATAATGAAATATTATAGATAAATATAAACTGATGTATCTTGTAAAAAGGTTAGAATACCTCTCAATATGGAATCTTTAAATGTTAAGTTTTATAATCATATGAAGTGGTGGAAACCGGTAGATTTTATAAGTGTGGTTAATATTTTTGGTTAAGTTAACTTTGAGTTTTGTGGATTATCGAGTGATATGGTGTAAGATTTATAAACTGCACTAGTTCTATGAATAGATGTGAATGATCTTTGAATGTTTTTTAGTGTCCTCAAATGTTAGCTTGGATCCTGGGTTCAGATTGTTGATGAATAACAATGTATTTCTGACTTACGATGGGTCCACGCCTTTCGAATGTGATAAATTCGGGGGGCGTGACACTAGAGAACTCTCAACGAGCTCCCACCGTATCGTCCAAACCTTGGCCTGATGCCTAAGCTTAATCCTGGGTCCATGTTTGGCCTGTAACTCCTTTTCATCATCGTGGTTAAACTTGCATCACTTCCTCTAACAATACATGTTAGGTTAAATACTTGTCAATTGATTTCATCATCAAAATCTAAGATTCAATAATCTCTCCCTTTTTTATGATGACAATCAATTGATGACGGGAGTTAAACCATACTCCCCCTAAATTCATGTCATAATAAGAAACACTTAAATTCAAGAGAACTAAACACTCTTGAATTCAAGTATCATGAAATTTTAAGGAAATGATATTTCAAGATGCAACGAGATTCTCACACATCAACAAAAATTTGCTTTAAATTATCAAGTCATCAACTCACCAAAGATTTTCATGAATTTTAAAAAATTATACATTAGACATACATTTGAAATACCCATGTAAAAAATTTACATAAGTCATCAATATCCATTTCTCCCCCTTTTTTATGATGACAACCAATTAATGATGGAGTTTAAACTAAACTTCCCCTATCAATATGTCATATTGATATAAAACATCACTCAAATAAATGGTGACCTTTTAATCCAAGTCGAAACTATTTTAATCACATCATATCATCATAATAAAATTATGAGTATTGTATACATTATTCTAAATCATCATGTACATTTTCAAAATCATCATTACATGCATAATCATCATACATGATTTCACATCATCATATTTTCTCTCTGTTTGTCATCAACAAAAAGGAGAAGTGCAATTAGCAAGTTTTTGAGATATGAAAGCTTAACAATTTAGCAAATTTTTCATCACTTTAGAACATGCAAGCTAGTAAGTTCTTTTTTCTCTTTTGAGAAGTGCAAGCTAGTAAATTTTTGCTTCCTTTGCAATGTTCTAGCTAGAAATTTTACATCATGCAAGCTAATAAGTTGGCAAGTGTTACTTCTGTTAGCATGTTCTTTTTTTAGAATGTGAGGTTAGCAAAAAATTTTCTTCTCTTGAGATTTGCAAGATAGCACTTCTTGCTTCTCTTTTGAGATGAGCAAGCTAGCAAGTTTTGCTCCCCCTTTGTCATTGTCGAAAAGAATGGATGAATACAATAGTGCAAAACTTTTTCTATTACAGCATCTTTCTAATCATCACATGAAATATATCTAGAAAAATTAACATGGTGATGAGATATACAATTCATGAAGACAAATTATGAATATCAAGAGATAAATCATAAGAGACATAAATAAAACATCTTGATTCATACATAAGAAATATTAAGTTGTCAAGATCATGCTTTATATAAAAATATCCTTTTAAATAATATGAGAACACATAATAAGATATTTTGATTCATAAAATATTTCAAGTTATAATTCCGAGTAATCAAAATTACAATATAGGTAAAACTCATTCAATTTCAAATAATCAAAATCATCACTTTCACGAGATTCAAAATGAAATAAATAGACTTATCGATCTCTTGAAATGCTAGTGATTTCTTTTCTCCCTTTTGTTATTGTAAATAAGAAAGAAGAAAAAGGAGAATAATACATAACAAAATATTAAGTCATAAATTATCAAGACGTTAAGTAGCATATCATGGTTTATTAGGATATGTCTCCTTTTTAGTGAATAGCCAAATGAATCGTAGGAGTACAAAGAATGAAAATCTTGACTTATAATAAATCTCAAGTAATCAATATCATGATTTGGATAAAAACTAATTAAAATTCAAATTATCAAATCATTAAAATCACTTCATAGTTCAAGAGATTCATAAAAAATAACATAATTGATTCATTAATCTCTTTTTGAAAATTTAAAAGATAAAGATTTTCAAGAAAAATGTATTCCCTTTTTATTTCATACAATCATGCTTTTGTCTTTTAAGTCAAATAAAAATATGTATCATCATTTAAAATCAAAAAAGAACTTTCATTACGACAAAGATCAATAAGCCATAAATCACAATAAAAAAAAGCTTAATCTCATGAAATCTAGATTAGCAATTCATATATTTTCATGATTTAGCATTCCAAGTTATCTTCTAAGAAAATCAAATTATTCTTCATTTAAAGGTTTTGTAGAAATATTTGCTAATTAATGCTTAGTGTCAATAAATTCCAATATCAATAAGTTTGCAACATAAAGCATTAGAAGATACTTCTAGGTAGCAAGAGTTTATGAATAAGTAAGTTCATGCCACAAGAAGGTGTAAATAAAAAAAGAGTACATCATGAGTGTGTGATTAGTATAAAATATCAAGTTTCACTGATTACAATTACTTAGATGGTGATAATCTAAAATGCCTAGATAAAGCATAGAGCTGTCATTCGATTTGCTTCATCTTATTCATTAATTCATCTTGGCGTAGCTCAATTCGTTCCAATGGGTTCACAATAGACTCGTTAGAAAAGGAAGGTGCTAGCTACATAATGGGCTAGTGCATCAAGAGGACTAGTAGGAGGAGATCGGTTTCTCCTAAGGATAGGTGTCTTAGGTTCAGGTTTAGGTGGGGGAGAATCAGTACTTCTAGGTAATTTAATCCATATACCATGTCTTTTAACACACCTAAATCTCCTTAAAAGATTTCTATTGATTACATTATACCTATCTATTTTAATGATTTCTTCACCTGGTAGAATGACTATGTCATAAGCATGTAATAGTCTAGTTATTAATCCACCATAAGGTAGCATCATGTCCTTAGTTACAATATCAATCATGTTCTGCCTTATGAGATACCCAAAGAAATAATCTTGTCCCTTCATTATCTAGTAAATGGTGCCTAGTTCCATTTGATTCAGTTTATCATAGTGGAATTATTTTAGAAGTAAGATACTTATTACTATATGATGAAGTACTTTGTATTAAAGGGCAGCATGCCTTCATAGCTTTTCGATACAATAGCTAGATTAGGATTTCCAAAAACAATTCCTAAAGCTTTAGAGTAGGTTACACCTATAGAGTCCATATCCCATTGTCCCCTAAAATAATAATAATTTCTTTTTTCGAGAATGCTATAATATCTATGTGGTGTCCCAAAAGATATGTAGAAGTTATTTTATTATTATCTACATGTATGTTGTTATAAAATAATCTAATTAATCTCGGGTAGATGGGTTCATTTACTTGAAGAATGGGTAAGACATCTAAATTTGTAAACCATTGGATTGGCTCTATGTTTCTTAGGCCATCTAGATCAACGTATTTTCTCTTATGGACACTTCTAAATTCAAGGATTGAAATTTTCATAGCATGTTCATAAGAATCAAAAAGTGTAGTGTCATAAGTTTCTTCAAATCTCCTTTTTCTCTTGTCCCTTGAGGATCTTCTAGGGGCTATTCTACATAGATTTGCAACAAGAATGGTAAAAGCAACTTAATAGCTTGAGAGAGAAGTTTTTGGAGAGTTACCTTTAGTTAGATCTTTTAGAGATGAGCAAAAATCCTTGGTTTTGAAGAGTAGGGAGCTTTCTTTGGTGTTTTAGAGGAGAAGGAAGGAGCGGAAGGGGTTTTAGAGAGGAGTAGAGGTGCTTAGGGTCAGTTTCACCGTCGGCCCTAAGTGGCTTTTTGTAGTCTGGGTTTCGGTCGGTTGAACCACACACTGAGCGGTTCAGTTGAGCAAGTCCGGTCGGTTCAATCGCTGAACCAACGATTCCATCGTTGGTACTCCCTCTTCTTTTTTTTATTTTTTAATTTTAAACTAAACGATAATAGTCCACTTCAATTTTTGAATTCAATTTGACCATCATTATAGGGTTCAAACATTCTCTAATGAAGCATCATCAATCAAGGTTATAACAATATAAATCCAAATGAGTAAATCACTTTCAAATGGAATCATTACTAAGAGATATTCATCAACCAAAATCCACTGAATTATTATTATTATTATTATTTTATATGTTGGAAGATTCTAACATGTTATCAAGAAGTTTTTCCTTTAAAGAAAAATGATTTTGTATATGACTTTTAAGTTCAAATTTAATACTTAGTCATTTAATCTCAAAACAACGTACACAAATACAAGCACACAAATTAATACATTAATCATCATCAAAATCTCCATTTTATTTTCATAATTTTTTATTAAAAATAGCTAATATTTTTTCTTTCTAATTTTAGCATGCAACGAAAGGGTTATGCACCATCATAATGAAAATTTATTTTTATTTTTTAATAATTTATCTTGTTAGTATTTAGGCTAGTGAGCTTGTTAGATCTTAAAGTTATATGTCTTGAGCATCTAAAACATTATTTAGTGCTCCTAGCTTTAGTTTAGAGACAAACCTATAAGAAAGATATTTTTGATTTAGGTACTCATTTTACATTGGGTCCTTCGTAAAGAACTTTATCTTTCCTTTCTAATTGATTTTTGTTATAAGAAGTTCCCTTGGGAACCCAAACTAATTAGTGTGGACTATATTTTCTAAATGAGCATTTATAAGCTTTATGTCCTAATTTTTCAAAAAAATTATATTTAATTTTTGGTGGTAAATTTAAGATAGGTCCTTTAGCAAAAATGGTTGGTTTTTGTTGAATGTTACAAACAAAACCTATGTTATTTATTCTATTAATATGACCCTTATTGGCAAGGATCATATTTAGGTATTTATTCTCAATTTTAAAATTTTTTAATATTATTTTAATCATAATATTTTCTTTTTTAATATTATCTATCATTTCACATTTAGAGCAAGAGTTATGTCCTACTAATGAATCATGCATTTTATAAAATCTATCAACTAACAAATCATATTTATTTTTTAAGCTACTTATAAGATTTGTTAATTTTTCTAAACTCATCAAACAATTCATGGAACATATTTAATAACTCTGAAAAGGAAATACTTAATGAATCACCAACCTCATCTTGTATCGCTATTAAAGCATAGTTAGCAACTTCTTCTTTGGATTGGTCTTCTTTATCCGATGAGCTTGAGTCATCCCAAGTTGCCAAAAGTGCTTTCTTCTTGTATGGTGCTTTCTTCTTCAATTGAGGATATTCAGTTTTTAAATGTCCTAGTTTTTTACATTCATAGCATATGACATTGTCCTTCTTCAGTTCATTTTTATTTTTATAGTTTTTATTCCTTTTCATAAATTTTTTAAACTTTCTGGACAACAGTGCAATATCATGGTCCTCATCACTCGAGGTTTCACTCGAGGAGTTTGCCATTCGAAGTGCTACATCCTTCTTATTCTTTAGAAAGGGTTCATCAAGCTCTTTATGAGCTTTACGATTTAATTCATATGTCATTAATGATATATTGAGTCCTTCAAGAGGTAAGTTATTTAAATCTTTGGCCTCTTGTATAGTGGTTACTTTAGGAATAATTTTGAATTAGTGCGCAAGTTCGATCCACAATTTATGGCTCCAATATGATCTCCAATTTTGTAGGGTCCAAAGTAACTAGGAGACCACTTCCGTAAGGCTCGAATCTTCATAATTCCTGCTTATAGGGATGAATATGGAGAAAGACTCGATCTTTAATAACTTCCTTCTACTCTGGCGTCTGTCAGACAGTTGTTTCTTTCTTGTACGGGCTAACATGTGGTTGTTCTTTATTGATAGACAAGCCTTCCTCTATGATGGTAGCTGCCTTCTAGTAAAGTCCATGGTAAGGTGAGCTCGATCTGAGTTAGGAAGGAGCCGAAGCTACAATTTTTTAAGACTTATTTTCATCTCCTCTTTGTGTTGTTGTCCTGTATCATATCAAGCAACAAATTTAGCAAAGGTTAGCATTCTCTCGTCGTTGATTGGTAGCTTTAAGTGATTTGGAGTGAGGGCTTTGCTAATGTATGCTAGGGGTCAGTCATCTTTCATGTTGATAACATAATTTCTAGCTCCCGATGTATTAATAATAAGCACTTCGTCAAAGTCGGGTAAAGCTAGCACTAGCGAAGAGTAGGAGCTACAATTTGGATGTATGACCCCTGTTTCAAGCATCTCATCTTAAATTCTCTCTATTTTAGCTTTCTGGAAGTGAAAATAATGATATGGCTGAGAGTTTGCTGCTGGTTTGTCCAGGAGAATCAGAATTTGATGGTCATACTGGCGGTTAAAAAGTATGTTGTGTGGTTCGACGAAAATATCTGAAAATTCAGCAAACAATTGGATGATGTTTTGGTCTTTAAATTCTGTTGGCTCCTTCATAGAGTGCTGCTAAAGTTACATTAGGAAGCTGTTGTTTTCTTTGTTTAAAACTTTTTCCATTTGCTGCATGTAAGTCGTCATTACGTCGCTTCCGCGTAGGATCTCCTGTTACTCATGGCTGAAAATTTTCATAATAAATTTAGAAAAATTCCAAGGAACATCACCTAGTGTAGTCAGTCATTTGATGTCGAGCATGGCCTCATAATCATCAAGAGAAAGGTGGAAGAAATCAGCATGTATCTCTTGGTCTTATCGCAATAATTTCACCTGTGGACATCTTTTATCGCACTTCAAAATTTGGTCGTTGGTGACCTCAACATTTAACTTGCAGCAATCTTCATTTTAGAGCATTAATTGGGTAGCAACCTTGTTGTTCATAAAGTTGTTGGTGCTCATGGTGTCAATAAAAATGGTGATTGGTTGTTGCTTTAGAAGTCCTCTCATTTTCATCGTTTGTAGGTTCGCATAGCCAGCAAGAGTATTCATCGTAAATTCAATCGGCTATTGTTCTTCATCCTTGACCTTTTCCTCATGCTTTTGGATCTCCTCCTCCACGTCTTCAAGAGATTCAATCATTAGGAGGCGGCCTTTTTTGCAGCGATGGTTGCGGCTTCAAAGTTCATTGCAATGCTAACAAAGACCCTTTGTCGATCGATCGTGTAGGTCTTCTCTTGTCAATTGTTTTGGTAGCAAAGGATAGCTAGAAGCAGAAGGAGGTTCATATGCCATGGGTCTAGGAGTGGTTCTCATCCTCCGAGCATCTTGGTTGAGCTGTTCTTCTTGGATTCTGGTGAAAGAGATTGCAGCCTTCACGGTGCGGGGCAGTCACGCCATAACCTCTCCTTTAATCTCTGGTCTGAGTCTCTTGATGAATGTCCCTAACAATTGTCGATCAGTCCAATCATGAGCAAGATAGGATAAATGTTCAAACCTGGTTTGGTACTCTTGAATCGTAGAGGTTTGTCGGATCTTTATGAGTTGGTCGCTGATATTCTCATTCTTGGTCAGCCCAAAGCGGTTCAGTAGTGCGTACTTGAATTATTTCCACGTCGGAGCCCCATAGTTATATTCAAGCCAATTATACCATCATATAGCATCTCCTTCAAGGTGGATGATAGCGGTGTCCATCATGGAATCCTCCGGTGTTTGGTGATGATGGAAGTAACGTTCGGCGCATGAAATCCATCCCATCGGTTCTCCTTCTTCCCATCGAAGGAAGTCCACCCTCATGCGTAGCTGCCTCATATCAGTAGCTCATTCTTTCTTTTTGAGAGGCATCTCTGAACTTGCACTTTGCTGGAATTTTGTTGGGCTCGGAGATCAACCCAATCCGAATTTGGTGAATAAGGCGTGCAATATGTCCTCCACGCGTAATTCAAACACCTCCAACTTGGCATCAATTGAACCTTGAGATGCCATTGTACGTGCCTCCATATCTGAGATGTCAATATCCTTCTCCAGCTATTGGGTCAATGATATGAAACAGTTGGGTGGATTGATGGCTGAAAGAGGTGGTGGGTCAAGGGTAGATGCTGTGGTTTGGGGCTGAATGGTTGCTATTTTTTTGTTACTATTGGGGCTGTGATTTAGGGTTGCTTCAGGCATCGTATAGGGGGTATAATGGCCGAGGCTTAAGATTAGAGGAGTGGTTTAGGGTTGTTGTTAATGGCAGCAACTGGTTTGGTAGGGATTGGTGGCTAAAAGGATGATGGACGAAGATTACAATTTAGGGTTGATAGCTTGCAATTTAGGTTGTTGTTGGTGTTGCGGTTTGAGGGTGTTGTGGAGGCTGCAAAGGATGTTTGTGATAGTAGTCTGAGGTTGGGAAGGAAGATTTAGGGTTGCTGTTGGGGGCAGCAACCGGTTTGGCAGGTTCGGTGGCTGCGGAAGATAAGGATCGATGGAAGGTTTGGTGGCTGCGGAAGACCGCTATTTAGGCTACGGTTTGGGTTGCCTGTGGGGATCAAAAAAAGGCTACAATGGCTGCGTCTTAAAGCTAGAGGGGTGCTCTAAAGATAATATGAGTGGCAGCAATAATTTTGGTAAGAATCAGATATGGGTATAGCAAAAACACTGAAAGGTAGTGCTGCAGAATTTTGCGTTGATAGGCTGTGATAGGTCGCTATTTTGGGCTACGATTTAGGGTATTGTTTGGGTTATAAAAATAAGTTATGATGGTTGTATCCTAAGGCTAAATGGATTCCCTAAAGACATCTTACATGGTGGCAGCAAGATGGTTGGGTTTTGGTGGGTTAAGAAGAAGAAGAAAGACAAAGGTAGCAGCAGATTTTTTGTCAAAAAAGTTCCGATAGTGAAGACGTAATTTTTTTCAAAAATTCTTAATGAAAATTCAAGTGAAACTCAAGGGGAATCTACTAGTAAGGAAGAGGTAATGTCATCAAAAATTTTGTGGAAAGAAATGATAGCAAAAGTTTCGGCAAAATCACAGATTGCAAGGTGTTGCTGTAGAATTTTTTCAGCGAAAGATTTCAGTAGTATGGTCAAAATATTTTGCAGCAATTCGTAATAAGGAATTGAGTAAAACTAAATGGGAATCCACTGGCAAGAGAAAGATAATGCTATCAAAAATTTATGGAAGAAATCGGCAGCAAAAGTTTTGGCAATATTAAGGAATACGAGAAGGTACTACGGCAGAATTTTTTCATCAAAAGATTTCAGCAGTATAGACAAGATTTTTCTCCAGCGGTTCAAAATAAGGATTTGAGTAAAACTCAAGGAGAATCTGCTGGTAAGGGAAAGGTAATACCGACAAAAAATTCATGGAAGAAAATGGTAGCAAACGGTTCAGCAAAATCGAAGATCACGAGAAGGTTCTACAGCAGATTTTTAAGTCTCAAGTGCAGTAGTTTGGATGTAAAAGATCAGTGGTTTATATTGAGAATTTTTTGACAATACCGAAAGAAAATCTAAAGATAGGAAGTGCTAAAGCTGTCATAAAAATTTTGTAGAGATTGTATCAGTAAAAACACAACAGCAAATCAAATAGTCAAGGGTGTGCGGCTAGAATTCTACAGCGTAACTTTCGTCGTAAAGATGGAAACTTTGCGATAAAAGTTTGTGCAGCAAATAGGAGCAATTTTTTTTGGATTTTTTTAATAGGGATAACTAAATTGCAGCAACAGTAAGGTTGAAAACCAGAACCTGTTGCAATTCACAGGATGATCTGCGGTAGTAGAGATGATAGTGGAATTTGGTGACGATCTTCAAGCAATTGTGGGAATTGATTTGGATGGCTATGGGGGGCTGATGGATGGCTATGGAAGGGCAGCACGATGCTAAGAACGCTACTTTGATACCAAGTGTTAGAACCCTTCGAATTCTAAGTTTGGGGTGATATCTATGGTGGATCGGCCTCCATGGAACTCTATAAGGGTTCCTCCCTCCTTGGTTTTCTGCATAATGGCTAAAAAATAATTGATCTATTGATTATGAAAAAGGGGAGAATACAAGGCTATTTATAGGGTTTCTAAACCCCAACTCCTAATAGGATTCCTACTTAAGACTCCTACTCCTAACAGCTCTTAACAACTCCTACTCCAACTTTAAGAAGCAACTCATACTTCCAATATCTCCAACACCAACTCTAAGAAGCAACCTCCAAACTAATCCTAATCCTATTCTAACTTAACCCCTTCTTAACCAAACCCTCTTTAACTAGGATAAGGGTTGGTTAATTAGGGTGACATGTATCTTATTCTTCCCTCAAAATACCTTCCTCCCATCTAATCCTAACCTAGCAGGCCTCCTTGCTTCTTTATTAGGGGTCGGCTAGATGGAATTTACATGAATACCCTCTGGATTTACATTTTTGCCCTCTTTAATGAAACTATATTAGGATTCTCCTACCTAGAGTCCTAACAGAGGAGTCTTCATGGAGTATGAGTCCTATTATGAGTTAGGGTTTTGAGTCCCTATATAAACTATGTAGCCACCACTCTTAATCATCAATAGATCAATTATCTTTCAGCCTTTGTGCATAAAACCAAGGAGGGAGGAACCCCTATAGAGTTCCAAGGAGGCCGATCCCCTATATAGATCACCCTAAGCTTAGAATTCACAAGGGTTCTAACACTTAACTTCTCACCGAATCTCCGGATTGAGCCCTTCAATAAATGTTCATAGCAGTTATTTTTTGGACCAATCTCGGGTTTGATTTGAAAGGTGCTCAAATCTGCTTTGGTACTCCTATACGGTAGAAGTTTGGCGGATTTTGGTGAGTTGTTCATCTATGTTCTCGTACACTGATGGTCCGAAGCGAATCAGAAGCCTACTTTTGAATTGCTCCCACGAGGATTCTCCGTGAGTATGTTCATACTAATCATACCACTGGATCACATCTCCTTCAAGTTGAATAGAGGCTATCTCCACCTTGGATTCCTTCAGAGTCCTGTGAAAAAAAAAAAGAAAATTAACACATGAAATCTAGCCAATTGGGTCTCCATCTTCCCATTTGGAAAACTCCACCCTCATGCGTGGGTTTCCTGTGTCCTGCCCATGATCATACTTTTCAGATCGACTCCCCTTGAGATTGGAACTTTCACCATGTTGAGTTTTGTTGGGGCTCTCTGATTGGCTTCTTTTGAATTCAAGGAGGAGTTCTTGTAATCTATCTTCTATGTGGGCCACGAAGGCTTTAAACTTTGCGTCTAGTGCATCATTCATAGTCATCACATAGGATTGTAGATCAGTAATGTTCAGTTCTTTTTTCTGTTGTCGAGTCAGGGGCATGAGTTTGCATCGTAGATGTAGTAGCACTTGGTCGCAACAAGATTGCCGACGTAGGAATCACCAATATGCCGAATAGGCTGATTGGAGAAGGTGGAGGTTGATGACAGCAGTGGTTGCAAGATGGTGAGTGGAAGCGGATGCAATCTTGAGATTGATGGCAGCAGCGACAATAAGGTGATGAGAGAGGATGGCTGCGGTGATGCTGTAAAATCGTCGAGGGATGTGCGTTGCAGTAGCGGCAACATTGCTATGCGCGACAGCACTGCGGTAGAGAAGGGTTCTACGTTGAAGTTGGAGGCAACAACGACAGCGAGGAGGGGTAGCGGCTGCTGTAGAGGGAGATGGCATAGTTGGGAGCGACTACGGTAGCAAGCAGGTGAGGTAGCAATTGAGGAGGAAGGTAGCGGTGGTGTTCCTTCTTGCTCAAGATGCTAGCAGCAAGGAGGGAAGGGACAGCGGCTGTGGGGAGCGAGCGACAGTGGCAAGATGGCAGGGGAGGCAAATGGCGACAGCAGTGAGGGAAGAAGGTGAAGAGGGCACGGCTGGCAGCGGGTGGCAGATGGGGTGGAAAAATCATAGGAAGTATTGGAGAAATAGAGGGGAAGTAGCAAATGAAGCGATAGGGGATGGTGAAACAGCTATGGCAACGGCGAGGAGATGGAGGGACAACGGCGGATGGCAGCAGCAAGGGCTGCGGCAGGGGATGGTGAGTGCCGCAGTAAGGGACGACGAGGGCTATGGCAGGGGATAGCGACGCGGCTACATGGCAACAGTGGTGGCAGGAAAGGTAAGAGTGCTATGATAGGGGACGATGAGGGCTGTGGCCGGGGACAGCGGCATGGCTGCATGGCAGCGATGGTGGCAGGGAAGGCAGAAGGAGGCAGCAGTGAGGGAAGAAGGTGAGGAGGGCACGATTGGGAGCGACTGGGCAGTGGCAGAGGGCGTAGTTGGAAGCGGCTGCGGCTACGATTACGGTGGCAGGGAAAGGCAACAGCACGGCTAGCGGAGTGGGCTGTAGGAAGCAACAAGAATCAGATGAGGCAACGGGAAGTAGGTTGAGGACAGTGGTTGTAGCGACGGGTGACAGCGGCAGCAGGGTGAAGGCTGAGGGTTGGGCTGCAACATATGTAGGGAGAAAGGTGGGGGAAGATTGGGATCGAGGAAGGCATGATTGTGTGGGTTGCAGTGATGACAAAGGTGACGACAACATGGGTGCGACTGATGTAACTTGGCTAGGTGGCAGTAATAAGTTGTTGGAGAAGGCGGCTGCAAGATGATGAAGGAGGCAACTAGGTAGTGTTGGTGGAAGATGGCAGAAGTGTCGATGGTGTAGATGATAGGGGAGCAGCTGCGGAATCACAGCAGGATTGCCAAGGATCGCTGCTCTGATATCAATTGGATTCTATCGTGGATGGAGATTGAAAAGGGAGATCTACCTCCTAGGGTTTTTGCCTATTGGCCAAAATAAGACTTCTTCATTGATTTTTTGCTAAAAGAGTTTACACCATTATTTATAGTGATGTGCCAAGACTCCCTCTAGGCTTGAACTCAGAGTCCCATTAAACATGGACTCTTAATTAATTGATAGAAATCAAATAAACTCCTAACTAAAAATAATAATTGATTACACACTAACTGAAGATAATAACCAACTCATAACTGACTTGATTAGGCTCACCCAACCCATAACTAACTCTGACTAAATAGACCAACATGACTCAACTTGAATTAATTGGGAACCAATGGAACCGACCCTGTTAGGGTCCTATCACTATCTCATTCGCACAACTACAAGAAGAAAGACTGAACTATGATGCTCGAAGGACTAAGATCATCACCCAACTAGCAGCACCTGAGCCTTCAGCCCCCCCTGCTACCCACCGATCCTCCTAGCCAAAGAAGTTGACACGAGAAGAACTTCGCAATAGATCTACGAAGGGATGATTAAACCCATTGAAGAACCTATATTGGCATTATGACGAGTTGTGGAGTCGCAACCACCATTGCAAAAAGGGGAGATTTCTAATGATTAAACCCATTTAAGAACCTAAACCTAAAGATATGGATCTTAAGTCTGAGGAGGATATATAGGAGAAATTGCAATAAGTCGTTAGCACCGTTCATGCTTTATCCAGCTACATGAACCCACAAACAATGAAAATTAATGGTTCCATTAAGCAGTAGCCCGTCACCGTACTCACCGACACCAGGAGCTCCAACAACTTTATGAACAACAAAGGAAAATAGGTGACCTTACGCGGGCAATGTAGGAACAAAGTAACAATTGTCTCGAGACAATGCTTGGAGAAGCTTGATGAAATTTCAGGTGCCTTCGTCGAACCAAGCTGACTACTTCCTACCAGGCTGCATGACCTCTGTATGTTGATCTTGCAGGGGGAACCACCACCCATATTTAGCTATATTATTGTCCACATATTCAGAAGGCCAAAGTTAAGAGGATCGTCTAGGAGATACTGGAGACACAGATCACTCGGTCGTGATTTTCCCCCACAACGACACTTTATCTCCAAAAGCTCTCCCTCTTTATCTACAGAGACAAGCTCTTCCTGAGGTGCTACTTCCAGCCGAACCAACTATGGCTTCTAATGCAGCACTCCTAGATTTCGGGCTACTTCCACAACCTCTCCTAGGAGAGAACCACGCAACCCGAAGTCTTCCCTATTGATGTCCTCCGCTCCACTACCGACGATCATAAGAAAATCGAGCTCCTCCAGTGGTAGTACTAGCATAGAATCCATGATACCAAGGCTTACTAGATGGAGATCAAATTTCTGAAGAAACGATCTCTATATAAACTTCAGGATGGATGAAAATTTGAAGATCGAGTTCTCCTACATCTGCAGCCCTATCAGCAGGAAACTCGAGCCTCAAGGAAGTGGTCTCCTATTACTTTGGACCTTATAAAATTGGGGATCATATTGGAATTGTGACCTATGGATCGGATCTGTGCACTAATTCAAAATTACAACTAATCCTCCAGATATCTCATAGCAACTGGAAGTTTAGAGAGGATGACTCAACCCAGATCCATTCACCCAAAATCCAAGTCGATAAGGAGGCCCAGTTCCAATTGGAGATTGCATGGTATTGCAGGACACGGTGGATCACCATCCATGAAGATATACAAAACAAAACTAGACCATAGGATCGTGATACGCTGTTAGAACCCTTGCGGATTCCAAGCTTGTATGATCTCTATGGGGGATCGACCTCCTTGAAACTCTATAGGGGATCCTCCCTCCTTGGTTTTCTGCATATAGGCTAAAAAATAATCGATCTATTGATGATGAATAGTGGCTGAGCTACTTATAGGGCTTCTAAACCCTAACTCCTAATATGACTCCTACTCAATACTCCTACTTCTAACAACTCCAACTCGAACTCTAATAAGCAACTCCTACTTCCAACAACTCCAACTCTAACTCTAAGAAACAACTCTTACTTCCAACAACTCCAATCCCTTCTCTAAGAAGCAATTCCTACTTCCAACAACTCCAATCTCTTCTTTAAGAAGCAACCCCTAGCTGGCCTCTCTTAAGAGGAGGAGAGGCTAGGAGACTCTCATCTCATAAGGATGCCTCCCTAACCCTAGTCAACCACTTCTTTACTAGGGGGTGGTAACTATATAAGGGTTTATTACATTCATGGAGCAATTGACTTTAACCCGTATCCATCTCCGACTCCTAACCCGACTCCAGATCAGTCAAATCCTAACCCTACTAGGATTTGGGCTGATTTATTACAATAAACTCAAATTTTCTCTTAGCTGACCTAATGTCAGGTCTAGGTTGGCCAACAAGGCCTAATCTAAGGACTCAACTAAATCGACTAGGACTCGACTCAACTAGGGTCCTAACAGACCCGCCCTCTTCAAATCAGCCTTGTCCTCAAGGCTGAGCTCCATGTCTATGGGTCCTAATCTACAACTCCTCATGAGGCTCCCTCATGGCCCCCTATAGGAAGCGCATCCTGCTCCTACGGTCCAGCGTCAGTAGTAGTGACTGGATGATGATGTGTCATAATCCTGCGATCTCATGCAATCATCAGCTAAACCTGGGCCTCCTTATCAACTTGGGTGTTGGGTGGATAGATCTGAGCTGAGTTATCATCTCTAAATTTCCATTTGAGGTGACATTCCTAGAGGATCAATTGTAATTTTAAATTAGTGTGCTGATGCGATCCATAAGTTATGGCTCCAATGTGATCTCCAATTTTGTAGGGTCTAAAGAAACTGGGAGACTACTTTCGTGAGGCTCGAGTCTTCATAAATTTCTGCTAGTAGGGATGAAAATGAAGACTCGATCTTTAATAGCAAACTTCCTTCTACTCTGGCATTTGTCGGGCGACTGCTTCTTTCTTGTGCGGGTTGGCGTGTGGTTGTTCTTTAATGGTAGCCAGGCTTTCCTTTGTGATGGTGGTTACCCTCTAGGAAAGTCCATGATAAGGTGAGCCCGATCTGAGTTTGGAAGGAGTAGAAGCTACAATTTTTTAGGACTTAATTTTATCTCCTCTTTGTGTTGTTGTCCTGTATCATGTCAAGCCACAAATTCAGCATTAGTTAGCATTTTCTCATCGTAGATTGATAGCTTTAGGTGATATGGGGAGAGGGCTTTGCTGATGTAGGCTAGGGGTTGGCCATCTTGTATGTGGATAACACAAATTCTAGCTCCCGACACATCAATCACAAATACTTTGTTGAAGTCAAGTAAAGCTAGCACCGACAAAAAGTAGGGGCTGCAACTTGGTCGGATGACCCTTGTTTCAAGTATCTCTTCTTCAATCCTCTCTGTTTCAACTTTCTAGATGTGAGGATAATGACATGGGTGAGTGTTTGCAGCTAGTTTGCCTAGGAGAATCAGAATTCGGTGGTCATGCCGACAGTTAGAAATTAGGCTGCGCGGTTCAGTGAAAATGTCTGAAAATTCAACAAGCGCTTGGAGAAGGTTTAGGTCTTCAATTTTTGTTGGCTCCCCCATAGAATGTTGCTAAAGTTGCATCAGGAAGCCACTGTTCACTTTGTTAAAAACTTTTTCCGTTTGTTGTGTGCAAATCATCGTTACGTCGCTCCTGCATTTCTCGAGTAGGATCTCTTATTTCTCATGGCTGAAAAATTACATGGTAAATTTGGAAAAATTCCAAGGAACATCACCTAGCGTAGTTAGCCATTTAATGTTGAGCACGGCCTCTTAATCATCAAGAGGAAGGAGAAGAAATCAAGAAGTATCTCTTGGTCCTATCGCAATAGTTTTACTCGTGGACATCTTTGGTCGCACTTCAAAATTTGGTCGTCAACGACCTTAACGTCAAACCTGTTGCAATCTTCTTTTTAGAGCATCAATTGGGCAGAAGCCTTATTGTTCATAAAGTTGTTGGTGCTCCTAGTCTTGATGAGGATGGTGATGGGCTGTGGCTTAAGAGATTCTTCAACTTTTGCTGCTTGTGGGTTCGTATGGTCGGCTAAAGCGTGAGTCATGCAATCAGTCGGCTGCGGTTCTTCCTTTGTGTTCTCCTCCTTACGTACCTGAACCTCTTCTTTAGATTCTTCAATAGGTTTTATTATGGAATGCTTCCCTTTTTATAGCAATGGTTGTGGCTCCAAAGTTCATCGCAATACCAACAAAGTCCCTTCGCCAATCTATCACGAAGTTCTCTCTTCAATTTCTTTGGCAGCAAAGGACGGTTGGGAGAACGGGGTGCTGAAGGTTTATATGTTGCTGGTCCAGGAGTGGTTCTCATCCCCCGAGCATCTTGGTTGAGCCGCTCCTCTTGGATTCGGGTGGAAGATATTGCGACTGTTATGGTGCGGGGCTGCCGCGCTTTAACCACTTCTTTAATTTTCAGCTTGAGTCATTTGATGAACGTCCATAATAATTATCTGTTAGACCAATCATAAGTAAGGTAAGATAAATCCTCAAACCTGATCTGGTATTCTTAGATCGTGGAAGTTTGTCGGATCTTGGCAAGTTGTTCGTTGATATTCTCGTACTTGGTCGGCCCAAAGAGGTTCAGCAGCATGTTCTTGAATTATATCCATATCAAAGTCCCATGGGTGTATTCAAGCCAATTATACCACTGAATTACATCTCCTTCAAGGTGGATGATACCGGTATCCACCATGGAATCCTCCGGTGTTCGGTAATAGCGGAAGTAATGTTCGACGTGCGAAATCCATCCCGTCGGATCTCCTACTTCCCATCGAGGGAAGTCCACCCTCATGCGTGGCTTCATCATACCAATGGCTCATACTTCCCTTTTGAGAGGCATCTCTAAACTTACACCTTGGTAGAATTTTGTCGGGCTCGGAGATCGGTCCAATCCGAATTCGGCGAATAAGGCATGCAACTATCCTCTATGCGTGATTCAAATGCCTTAAACATAGCATCGATTGAACCTTGAGATGCCATTGCGTATGCCTCTAGATCTGAGATGTCAATATCCTTCTCCTACTATTGGGTCAGTGGTATGAAATGGTTGGGTGGATTGGTGGCCGAAAGGGAAGGTGGATCATGGGTAGATGGTCGTGGTTTGGGGCTAACAGGTTCCTTTTTTTTTTGTTGGGGCTATGATTTAGGGTTGTTGTAGGGGTCGTATAAAGGGTATAATGGCCAAGAATTAAGGTTTAAGGAATGGGTTAGGGTTGCTGTTGATGACAGCATCGGATTTGGTAGGGATAGGGTGTGGATGCAGCAAGTAGTAAACTTCTTAATATTTAGATTGTTGAACTAAGTCCTGTTATTTATGATGAGGGCCTTCATTCTCCTAAAGCAGGGGATGATATTCATCCATACAAAGCTTGTGACCAATTTCTCAATTATTAATTCTAACATCTTGGCTCTATCCACTTTGTAAAATAATCAACCCCTATGATGAGGAATCTTGGTTAGCCCAAAGCCGATGGGAGAGTGAGGGAGAGGAGGAGAATAGGAAGGGGGCGACCAAAGGTGCAGCCTATCATCTATGTGCCACCCCTATCTCCTATTTATAGAGAGTCACCAAAAAATCCTAATGGATCCTACCTTAATGGGTATTGGATCACCATCCAATTATCCATTAATCTTGAATTATTGGATCTCTATCCAATAATCTCAATTGGCCTCTAATTGGGCCTCATGCAAGGAGCTCATATAGTGTTAGATCTCATCTAATAAGAATATAGACTAATTGGATAACTCATATCTAATCCTCTACTCGTTGAAACATCCACTATATGTATGTGATCTTATAGGCCTAACACCAAGCTGACTGTGAGTCCTCTCTATTGAAACTCCTTTTGACTTAGTGAATTGTTATCTCATAATAATTCACTCGACTCATCAACTATGGACATACTAGGCCACTGTGTCATAGTCCCTAGACAGTACAGGGGATCTAATCCACTAGACCTATTTGTCCTTAGTTATCATGTATCTATAGTTTCTCATCCATCTAATATCTCAGATACTGTATATTAGGCATGGTACTGTCAGGCTATATATGGAATCCATTCGAGTCTCGATCTAATCAGATTCTCTTGGAGAACTCCTTCTCTCTCAATCCTAACAACTTGATCAGGGATTTTCCTAAGCGAGATCACACGAGATATTCCTCTCATGATACTAAGAGTGGATGATCCTCTATTGACATTCAATAACCTTCATAAAGTTAGCTACTAATCCTGATAACCGACTGGACCACATTTGAAACTTTTCAAACCTGTAAGTCCGACGTCAAAGAAAAGAGTATTCAAATAAGGCATCCTTAGTATCTCAAGTCTAAAGACTAGACACACAACTTTGACTACAGAATCACTATCTAACATTATGTATCATTAACCATACAACATTCCATAAGTTGATCAATCAGTGAACTCATTCTCCAATGAGCACCTGTAATGTATCCTTAGTATCTTCACATAAGTGGCTATAAGACCAGCCGCCTCTATCATTTGGATAGGTATACAGTACACCGACCTGTTTGGTTATCTTGATGTCCCTCTCGAGTAACATATAATCGAGATTATTTATGATTTGTATTTAAAGGCAAATTAGTTTCATTATCATGATCCTATCACGATATGATTCTCAATGCACAGATGCAAGGACATCATAATATACATATTTCAATAGATAATATAATATGAGAATATGATAATAAATAATAATAAAAAAGATTATACAGTGTGTCACACGTGGCATCACTCACGTGATTGGCTTGTAGGGCACCTGTGACTAGCAATCTCCTACTTGACCTAAAGCCAATCACCTATGTGTCTGATCCTTATCAAACCCCTATGATGCTTAAAGACAATCTGAGCCAACGGCTTTGTTAGTGGATCTATAATGTTATCTTGGGATAGAACTCTTTCCATTTCTATATCTTTATGGGCTATGATCTCTCTAATTAGGTGGAACCTTCTCAAAACATGTTTATACTTCTGATGAGTCAGCAGTAGTATCTTGCTTAGAACTCTTTCAGCTTACTGCTCCTCTATTCAGGTTGAAGACATACCCTGAGTTCACTTGCTATCAGCAATGTCGGACTGGAAACTTGAGTCCATGTAGCCCTCAACCTGGAGGCTACCTCCTTCATATAATAGTAAAAGCTCCCTAGTCCTTTTCAAGTACTTAAGGATACACTTTACTACCTTCTAGTGTTCCAAACCTGGATCTACCTGATACATGCTCGTGACACTCAAAGCATGTGTTATATTAGGCTAGTACATAGCATAGTATATATGATAGATCATATTTCTAAGGCATAGGGTGTCCTATTCATATTTGCCCTTTCTTTAAGAGTCTTTAGAGACATAATTCTAGAAATGATATTTCATATATCATCAGTATGAGACCTCTCTTGGAATTCTCTATGTCAAACCTTTTGATAATGGAGTCTATGTACATGGACTAGGACAAGTCAAGCATCCTCTTGGGTCTATCTTTATAGATGAATCCCCAAAATATATGATATTTCACATAAGTCCTTCATGGAGAAGTTTTTAGATAGCCAACCAAGCCTTTACTGTGGAGAGCATTCCTTCATCATTCTCAATAATTATGATGGCATCCACATACAATACCAATAAGATAATAATGCTTCCACTTACATTCATGTACACACAAAGCTTATCTTCATTCTTAACGAAGTCATAAGATCTGATCACCTCATCAAATCTTATGCTCCAACTTCAAGAAGCTTACTTCATTCCATATATGGAACTGAGCAATCTGCACACTTTATCTAAACTATCTCTGGATACAAATCCCTCTGGCTATATCATATATACCTCCTCCTCGAGGTTACTATTGAGGAATGTTATTTTTAAATCCATCTGCTAGATCTCATAATCATAGTGTATGTACTACAATAGCCAAAAGAATTCTGATGGACTTTCACATGGCTATAAGTGAAAAAGTTTCATCATAGTCAACTCTTTTCCTTTGACGATATCCTTTATCCAGTATCCTTACCTTATAGGCTCCACCTTTCCATCTACTATGATCATCTTCTTGAAGATCCACTTGCAACTGATGGGTACGATACTCTCAAGTGCATCCACAAGGTTCTAAATCTTATTTGAGTACAGGAATTCATCTCAGAATTCATTGCTTCTTGTCACTTCCTGGAGTTTATACTCATAATAGCCTCATAGTAGGTCTGAGATCAACATCTTGAGTGTCTTTTCTACTGATATGTCATACATATCTTTCAGGAGGCGAGGTACTCTGCTAGACCTGTAAAAAATTGGAACTTGTGTGATAGATACATGAACAAACTCGGGCTCTGGAATGGTACTTGAGTTAGGATTTTCAACCTTACTCAACTTTATCACACTCCCACTATTTCCACCAAGAACGTGTTCCTTCTCAAGGAACACAGCTCTCTTGACAATAAATACCTTCTAGTCTTTGTGATGATAGAAATAATACCCAAAAGTTTCTTTGGGGTATCCCACGAACTTGTACCATTCCATCCTTGATTCTACTTATCGAGCTAACGTGGGCAGGGCAGCCCTAAATCTTAACCACCTTAAGATTGGGCTTCTTTCTTTTTCACATCTCATATGGTGTAGACACTACCGATATAAATGGAACTCTGTTAAGAAGGTAAGCTACGATCACTAAGGCATATCCTCAGAATGAGACGTGTAGGTCAGCGAAACTCATCATGGACCACACCATATCTCACAACGTGTGATTCCTCCTTTCTGATACACCATTGTGCTAAGGGGTATAAGGAGGTATCTATTAGGATATAATCTCATGGTCCTTGAAAAAATGGGTGAACTTTATACTCAAGTGCTCTCCTCCTCGATCTGATCGAAGAGTCTTAATACTCTTCCCAATATGGTTCTCAACTTCATTCTTATATTCCCTGAATTTCTTAAAAGTCTCGGGTTTATACTTTATCAAATATATGTGTCCATGCATATCAACGAATGTAATGAAGTACGAGTAACCACCTATAGCTTAAGTCGATATAGGACCATATATACCACTATGTATAAGTTCTTATAACTAAGTGGCTCTCTCTCTAGTTTTACTAAAAGGAGAGTTAGTCAATTTTTCACGAATGTAGGTTTGCAAGTTGCATATGACTCATAGTCAAATAAATCTAAGTATCCATCTTTCAACAACTTTTGAATCCTTCCCTCGTGGATGTGACCTAACATACAATGTCATCTTGTTTCCTCTTAGATGTATTTACATTTATGATATATGGAGAAGTATCTAACATGTATAAGCCATTAATCAAGGTCTCTCTTATGATGATCTCATCATCAAAAATTAATGAATAACTATTGTTCTCAAATACTAATTTATATCCACTAATTATCAAACAAGAAATAAAAATATTTTTTTAATAATAAAGGGTACATAATAGTATGTATTCAATGCAATAGTAGCTCCACCAGGTAGATGTAGAGTGACCTTGCTAATTGCACTGCAACAACTCTTGCTCCATTATTTTTTAGGTCCATCTCACCTCTTACTAGTCTCCTAGGCCTTGCTAGAGTCTACAACAAATTGAAGATATAATAAGCACTCCCGGTGCCCAATACTCATGTGTTATCATGAAAATCTGACAAGTGGAGATTGATCATGAATGTACCTAAAGCTTCTCCAAGCTTCTATTTTGCCTTTTCTATAAGGTAATCCTTGCAGTTCCTCTTCCAGTGCCCGTCTTTGTCGTAGTAGAAGCATTATCCTTTGTCTTTTGTCGGGTCTTTCTTAGCAACCTTTGTCTTTCCCCGATCTTTCCAGGCCCTTGCCCTTCTTAAGGGATTTATTAGCCTTCTTTTTCTTTTTGGTCTCACCAATATAGAGAACTGGCTTCTCTTTCTTGATGGCACTCTCAGCCTCCCTCACAATATTGAGGAGCTCAAGAAGAGTTACCTCAAACTTGCTCATGTGGAAGTTCATGATGAAGTGAAAAAAAAAATCTGGCAAGCACTAAAGTATAAGATTAATGCACAGGTTGTCCTCTAAGACTACTCCTAGACCTGTGAGTTTCTCGATCCACTCTATTATCTTCAAGACATGGTTCTGAACTGATTCCCCTTCTGTCATCTTAGCTCGTAAGAGACTTCTGGATATCTCATATCTTTGAGTTCTTCCCTGTTCCTCAAACAACCAGCGAATAAGAAGAATGATGTAATTGACATCTATGCTCTTATATTGCCTCTGTAACTCGGGAGTCATAGAGGCCAACATATAGTATTTTTCTAAAGTGAAATCATCTATATACTTCACATAGCAAGCGATCTCATCCTCGCTTGCCCCTTCTTCTGGCATGGCCACAATCGTATCAAGGACGCATACGATTTTCACCATCGTGAGAACAATTCCTAAATTATAGAGTCAATTCATGTAATTTGGACTAGTGAGGCAGTTGGCATCAAGTATGTCACGTAAGGGATTTGCAAGTGACATGTTTCTAACAAACAAGATATAGCATAAATGAATAACATGCAAATTTTACAGTAAAACTAATTAAGATATGGACTTCTATCTTAATGTACTCCCACTATTTTTCTAGTGAATCATATGACACCCTTAACACATGAAGCGAAAGTCTCT